>CM046877.1:150759619-151959619 GCA_025667525.1 Glebionis coronaria
TTCTACTAAAATTCCTATCACCAGACCTAACGGCTTCTATCCTCTATGGATTTTCTATCTTTCGGAAGTTCTCCCAACCTTAATCACATCTAATGGTATATGCAGGTTTGCATAACCAAAAGCTTCCCTTAACATTCACATGAAATATGTCATAACCACCACCCCATCCTTGCTTTCCCATGCTCGGCACCAAGTAACTAACCATACTTCATACTAACAGGTGCTACACCTTTTCTCTAGGTAGACGTTCCATTGTTCGTGACTACAAACCTCTTGCTCTAACGGCTTTCCCTTCAATATCACCCCACTATCTTGACAACCTCTTTCTCCCTCAAGCCATTCTTCCTCCATACTACTTCTCGCTTGTCTATCCATAACCTTAATTTCCATACCATCTTCTATCTCATCTTCAGCCAATAATTTAGGTGATCCTCTTTTATTCCCTACATTCTCATCAGTGAGTAATATGCCCCTCTCACTAGTGACTCTCTTTGTAGAAGAATTCTTCCTAAATAAAATGCATTCCCCAACAATCTCCAAACCACACGCCAATGCTCTAGGCGTCTTCCTCTATTATCCTTATGGTATGCTTATACCAACCATTAGTCTATCAGCGGTATACTATGCTTACTTCCCATCATTTATTCCCTTTCCATAATCCTTCATAAAGCATTACATACTTCTTAGGCTAATTATTATGTAGAAACTCCTATTCCATCACATCCGTACGCAATCCTTCCAACTTCTCAACTACTTGACTTCTCATTCCTCTTAGAATATGGGATGAATTATTCAGTCTATCGACTATCACCCAACTCTCATCGTACTTATTCCTCTATCCCATTATGTATCCCCTCTACCATCTTCGTCCTTACACCGCCCTTTCTATGCTACTCCTATCTATGTAGGAATTATAGCCTATGTCCCTTTTCTCCATATGATTGTCCAAGCCACACAACATAAATGTTGACGCGTTCTCTGCTTTAGACAAATACTCGTGCAACTTACATCCTTCATCCAAACCCTCCTAACACGTCATACATATAGCTAAATTTTGTCTCAGTATCACTTCCTCCCTCTTATTCCATGTCTCATTAACTATGCTTGCCTTTCCCAGATGGTACTTGGCCTTGAAATTTTCCATCATCACTTAACTCCACCCATCACCTTTGCCGAATGTTCAATCAAGAGGACTGAATATATGTTGGAGACGTTCATGATCCGTATAGATCATTCTCTACGTCTCGTACACCAAATGCCTCTAGCATTCTAGGCACATCTAACAATCCAGCTCTACTAACTAAGTCTTATCTAGTTCTTCTAAATCTCTAGTTCCTGCAACGTATAGGCAATCGCCTTTCTTTGTCATCCTCGTACGCATCCAAATCCATGCTCCAGTATCGTCATGCTTCGTAAATTCATCCAGTCCTTCTGATAATGCCAGGATCTAGTCATTATCCAATCCACCTCTTCAGCCTCCAAAATGCTTCCTCGTCCTTCCTCACTTCGCCCTTTGCTGGTTCCATGACATGCCATCATCTCTAACTACTCATCATGGTAAACTTAATACTAAAACTCACACTTGAAAATCTCACGTATAATTTTTTTTTCTAAACCACTCCAAAACCAACACATAATTTGCCTCACTCTCCTTCTTAGACTTTGAGTAGATCAAGATGTCGTCGATACTCCCGATGACAACTTATTTATATACGGTCATGCACACTCGGTTCATTGACTCCATGAAAACCGCTAGTGCTTTGGTGAAGCCAAATGCATAACCGTAAACCCAAAGCGTCCATTCAACATTCTTAACATCATCCCTGCATCCTCTCTTTGCAGCAACACAAACAAATTTCTACCTCTTTATACTCGCGAAATTCTACACACATTCTAAAAGATCGATACTACTTCTTATCAACCCATCCAACCGCTTTCACATCACATTTACTACCAAGTAACTCAACCTTTATCTTGCATTCCTTGTAATTTCTAACAACTCATGTCTTTAAAATCATTCCATCAACAATTGCCTTGCAAAGGCACTAACTACAACTCATCTTGCTCCTTCTGCTGGCTCTGTTCATGGTTCTACTTCAAGATAATAGGTAAACCTACTAAATCTTAAGAAGTTTTTGGAAAATTTTACATACCTAACGAATATCACAAGTACCTTTGAAATATCACATCCTCTTTCAACATTCTCTATGATGCGTTACTTGTGCCAATATCCATACTTTATACAAATCTCTATTCATCTACCTTGGCACTCCTAAGAGACCTCATGACCACATTAGTTTGTCAACGAACTTCTAACTCTTTCCTCCCCACTAGGGGCATTCCAACCATTCTCTCATGGCCAGCTACTTAATCGTGTAGGCGCGACCAAGTCTTTCATATGACTACCCTAATGCTCCCAATCAATACGAAACCAAAACTACATCCTGAATCCACCAGATACGATCAAAGAATCAAACCCACAGATAACTAACGACATTTCACGTGCACGAGTTAAAACAGACCAAAACCACGAAAACTCAACCCGAAACATGTACCAATTCAAATGACTCATGACAAGGAAAAATGATCCAAGGAACACTTAATGGCAACCAAAACATCTTACGCCCCGCGACATATAATTTAAATCGTGCGCAAAATCGACTTTTTCCAAAAGAATATTTTTCTTTACCTTCCCACATCTGTGTGACTTAAACAATCTACAAACAACCCTCTAGATGATCTCAAGACCAACTCAAAGACTAGGTACCCTGAACATCCCAAATCACAAGTTTAAAACTACTATTCAAAACTCAACCTTGAACCCGACACTTGTACAAAAATTTTGACCAAGCTACTGACCTCCCATGACTATACATCCCGCATATTTAAAAAGTACGTTCCGAGTACATAATTTTAGGCTTTTTAATCACCCAAAAAAACTTTAAAAAAAGAATAAGTTACGACCAAAACAATTTTATACTAGTTGTTTTAATAACTAAAGAATCATCTTAGTGATTAATGTAATCCTTTTAAATAAATAAAAAAGTAATTGTATGTGAAATTTTCATGAAATCAATATAACCTTGTATAAATAATTATAAATGACGTAAATCGGTTAAACCCATTATCATGATTCATTCAGAATTGATTAGAACTATGTTAATTTTTATTAGTATCCCAGATTTTCCATGATTAGTTAAGTTCATTATATGCAGAATGCCATGTCCTAGTAGAATGCACGTAAGAAAGTATGAATATTATGACTAGAATGCCTTATGAGACCATATAAACTATTTAAGTATAAAGAAATTTTATTTCGCTGTATTTTATAGAGTCTTTTAGAATTTTGAAATAAATAAGTGTTGATTTAAATTATTATGTTACATCTTGTTTCAAACACGACTCCAACACCTTACCCTTATTTTACCGAATACAACCAACTATCCAACTCTATAGTAGATTTCCAAGTCTTTTCAATATATACCGACCAAAAGGAATGTAAGACTCAACACAAAAGATTTCATTATCCCAAAAGAAATCCTAAGTTATTTCAATAGACTTAAAACTAAAAACACCATTTTAAAACGGACACGTGAAATAAGAATCTCGAAGAATACGCTACAACGGAGGTTGAATATCTAAAAAAGAAGCGAGTTAGCCACCCTCCTAAGGATACAATCGATAATAATAGGGGATCATACATATATAGGCATATTAGGATACATATACTCAAATTCGTCCAACATCTACAATACAAGCATGTATTAATCCTCTTTCATGCAATAATACTTAGGAATCCATTGAAGTTGTGGTACTTGTATAACTATGTTGGCCACCATACTTATACAATTACCCTTTCCGTAATGCACTCCCTCCTATGATGACACTTATAAGAATCAATACAACACATAACACATACATCCATCAACTCACCTAAGCACATAACCACATAAACAATAAGGTCAAAAACTCCAACTATTAAAATAACATAGTCAAACTCCTGGAATACAGAAATCCATAGTCTAGCTAAAACAGCAATGACAAAATCCAAAACGAAAACATAATAAATTATAAGTCATGTCGCCCATCAGAATGGAAATAGCTTAAAATCCTTCCTATCCACGTACTCCTAGTAACTCGAACCACCACATGATTCATAAAGAACATGACTTAAACATCAAAAGAAAAATACTATACCTCAGGTACATAAAATAACTCAACAAAAGAAAGAAACTACCTTGTACCAAATTATGTACTATAATGTACAATTTAAGCAAAATACAACAATGACTAGCATAGACGATTATGGTTCAACCCACACTAGTCACAACTAGAAAAGAAATAACATGTGGCTAAGTATGAACTACTATGGTTCAACCCATACTAGTCAAAACTTAACACACATCGCAAGTAAAAACCAATAACATCAAGAAAAACTTCAATTAATATCAAATACACACATACTCCTACGACGCCTATATGTGAGGACCCTTAAGCTATAGACTAGGATACGAGACTAAGCAACCTAATTCTCTATAACCATTGTCTCTAATACCATTCTGTCACACCCCACCATGGCGGAATATGGGGCGCGACGTATGGATATCATCATAACATGGCGTGTCTATAGAGATAACTAAATGAAATAAAAAATGTCATAAAATGGTGACACAAATGTCGTGACAATATCTCAACAATGCAGGAGTCTAGGTAAGTAGGTAATAGTCCTACCACTTACCCGAGACAAATAATTAACATAAACAAAGCAAACATATATGTGTCAACAAAGTATCACTTATTCAAATATCAAATAAAGACTAAGAGGAAAGGGGATTCCTCCAAATGCAATCCTAAGCCTCCAAAGCTAGCCACTCCTATTCTCATGCTTAACCACATTCTCACCTGAAAGAGACACTAAAACACGTCAACATAATGTTGGTGAGAGTCATAGGTTTAGAAACTAACCTCAAATCAGTTATAATATAAGTTGTGAATAACCACCAACAATAAAAATATATGGACAATGTGTTACAAATGTGCATTAACAACTAACAATTCAAGATTAATCATACTAAACCAATTCCAAGGCTTCAATCCTTTCCAAACACCATGGTCCCATAGGCGCCCATACACCTATGAACCAATCCCAAGGCCCCGCCTTGTCAACATCCCCTTGGAACCAAGTCAAATCACAAAACAATCATGAATCAATTAGCAGTTAATCACATAAGTACACACAATGTCACACCCCAACATGGCGGAATATGGAGCGCGACGTATGGATATCATCACAACATGGCGTGTCTATAGAGATAACTGAATAAAATAAGAAATGTCATAAAATGGTGACACAAATGTCATGAAAATATCTTAACAATGCAGGAGTCTAGGTAAGTAGGTAACAGTCCTACCACTTACCCGAGACAAACAATTAACATAAACAAAGCAAACATATAGGTGCCAACGGTAGCACTTATTAAACAAACAAAAGAAACTAAGAAGGAACGGGGATCTCCTTCTAAATGCATTCCTACGCAACTCCAAATCCTAGCCACTTATGTTCTCACGCTTAACCACAATATCACCAGAAAGAGACACTAAAACACGTCAACATAAAGTTGGTGAGAGTCATAGGTTTAGACTCCAACGCCAAAATCAAACCATAAGCTGTGAACAACAACCACTAACAAATGAACATATGGACAATGTGATACAAACATGCATTAACAACTAATATTCAAGAGTTAACAAACCAAACCAAATACAAGGCTCCCAGCCTTACCAAACATCATGGTACCATAGGCGCCCATACACCTATGTACCAATCCCAAGGCCCCGCCTTGTCATTATCCATTGGTCCCATAGATGCTCACACATCTATGTACCTCCCCAAGGCCCCGCCTTGTCAACATCCCCTTGGTACCAAGTCAAATCACAAAACAATCATGAATCAGTTAGCAGTTAATCACGTAAGTATGCACAAGTCCATCACCAAACACAAAACATTCACAGCAACAATTTATAAAAACAAGACAGTGTCTCTTCCATCCCATCTGGAAGTCAAAATCATTGGTAAACATGGGACTATGAAAGTCACCTGATTGAGCTTCTCCCAATAATCCGTGCACTAGCAAAAAGCTAACAAACAAAAACACAAAATCAAAACATGAACCAAACACTAAGATGGCTCATAAACCTATGATGGACATCTAACCTTCTCCCATATATATACCTCATTTATATGCTCTAAGCATCTCATTACACCCCTCTATAAAGCCCTTAACTTAGTTTACTTCATAACCCGTCCCGTTAACATTTTACTCAAAACAGTCCCGGTTTTTAGGTCTCCAAACTATAAGCTAAATTCCCACCTAACCATACCCATGATCTCTGTAAAGGAAACCCAATGCCCTTACATATGTTAGATAACACCTCCCATTTGCCCCAACCTTAAAGCTACTGTTAAGGCCCCGATATATATATATATATATATATATATATATATATATATATATATATATATATATATATATATATATATATATATATATATATATATATATATATATATATATATATATATATATATATATATATATATATATATATATATATATATATATATATACTTTTATCTATCCGGATTTTACTGATTTTGAACATACAAAAACTTTGTTATGATTAGGGGGTCTTACCCTAACCCATTTGCTTAGAACTCATCCAGGCCTCTTATTTAATATATAAACCAACTCCCATGCTCATTAGAGGGCTCAAGTGTACTCCTAAGTACCCCAATCACCTTAAAACATTAAATTAAATCCGACTGATTTCAAAATTGTTTTGACCTTTGATTGTTGTAACCTGTTTTTGACCCACTTCCCTACCTCCATTTTAGTTCTCATTTCTTGCATTTGAAAGCCACTTCAATTACCTTTCCAGGGATACTTGGATCGCAAAATAAGAGTTTGTATAACTCCCTATATGATCAAAACAATTGACCCTAAATTATGCCCAGTTTTTAAAAACGAATTCAATTAAATTACCCTAATTAATTACCCATAAATCCACTAATTATAAGCCCTAATTCACCTAATCATTATAATATCATTAATATACAGATTTTAATTTAAACCCTAACCTAAATCCATCATAAGATGATTATAAAAACATTAAAAACAATTAAATTGAAAAGGGTTTAAAGATTTTACCTTTGATTTATGAAAACCCAAAATTTTATGAAGAACCCTAATTTTATCTTGATGATGCCACGACTCAAAACCCCAGGAGAAAAGAAAATATGATTTTTCTGTTGTGAGTAAAATAATATATAGGGTATGGGTGAATCCTAATCTAACCCAAGCCCAACTTCTTCTTTTTTCTTCCCTTTTCCTTTGGCCGTCCAAAACCGACCTCCTCTCCCTTTTTTTATTTTTTCTTCTTTTTATTATTTATTATTACACTACTAGTGTTACCTTAAATTTCCTTAATTTATTACAACTCCTAACGCCTCCAAAACCATAAAACCGTAAAACTAGTCAAATTTACGCGTTTACCGTAAAAGACGTAAAAATATACAGTTTTATAAAAACTCTTGAAATATGAAATAAACTAATTAACTAAGTCCTAAATGACTTAAAACCATCCCGAAAAATACTCCCATGACTAAATACCTCTTCCGAGACCTCAAAATGCTAAACTGTAAGTCGTAAAAATACGATTTTCTATAATACATATACGTATACGTAAACCACTAAATAACACCATCTCATTTCATAGTCACTACCATGTGAGCTCATGAACATGAAATCATCACACATCGTTTCACTCACAAGGTACCCCGTACCGAAAACGATATCCAAACCACAATCTATACACACCAATTAGCACATAAACACGTAAAGACACGTAACTATCACAAAATAAAACTAAGTGACGAACCTCAAAACCGCGGTTGTCACATCACTCCCTCCTAATAGAAATCTCGTCCCGAGATTTACTCCTTAGGATCAAACATACCATTAGCAACAACTGAGGATACTTATTCTAAATGAACTCCTCTTATTTCCACCTGAACTTTAGTTCAAGCCTCAAATTACCACATATACTAACCAACAATATTTAAATTCATTGCCAAACTCTTGACCTCACAGTCAATAAATCTCACAAATGACTCTTTGATAACACAAACTCTTATTAACACAAATCCCGAATAACCGTACATGCAAATATGCATTCTCAAACAACATTTACCAATCTTAATACACGAAATATAACATGTATACCACTCATTTCCCCCCCCCCCAGGTAATTCTATGCTCATAATCTACTGGTCCGATCTTTCCGAAGATCATAGATGGACCTACAAAACTCTACATCAACTCTTCCATTTTACCAAAACATACCACCCGTTACTATGGGTGAAACTTCCTACATAACTTTGTCACTAAACTCTAGTGGTTTCCTCCTTTTCAACATAGCATCACTTGTTGCTCTCATCCTTTCCACAAACACCATTACCACATTAGTAGCCTCTTTTACCAATTCTAGTCCACAATGGGGACAACTCACCCTATCCTTTCATAGAGTGCCTCAATGGCATTTATCGACTTCTAGTATGATAACTATCATTATATGAAAACTCAGCCATCGCTAAGGAGTTTCCTAACTTCTTCTAAATCAATCACTCATGCCCTCAGTGTAACTCCTAAGGTTGCATAAATATCTCACTTGCCTATCCTTTTCCTGTTAGCTGGATATACTCATATCCAATCATGTTCATCAACTCCCTTTAGTCCGTACCCCAAACTACTTAAAAATTCCAATTTCCTTACAAAGTGACCTATGACGGTCTTTCACATATCCATTAGTTCTTCCAATCCAAATCAACTTATGATCTATACACATCATCGAAAGGACGGTTATCTCTGTTAGTCTATCGACTGCCATCCAAACCCATGCTACAACTACTTCCATTAAATTTGGATAGCTCACTAGTAGCACCTATACACTTCTTTCTCACTTTTCTTCATGATGATTTTTTTTTATACCCAATACCTCCTTTATACCTACACAATGTCCTACCTTCAAGGTCATATTGCTCCTCATCTTGTCTCAGTTAGACCAAGCCCTTCGTCCCTATGGCACATCACACCTATAACTCCTCGTCCATTCGATTATCGATACTAAGCCTCCCAAACAATCAGTATAGGTCAGTGCCATTTCCTTTTCCACACTACGACAATATTAGCCTATGTTGTGCTTTATTCTACTCATTAAGCTCTACCAAAGTTTTACCTTCGGTTCCTATCTCGACCTATTTCATTCATGCTTCGCATCTATACACACTTCCTTCTTCTTCCTCAACTCCTACCATACATCACGATGTGATGCTTCCCATCGTTTCTTCCCTTGCCATAATCCTTCATAAAGCATTCCATACATATTAGGCTAACTTTTACGCAAAACCCTCTATTCCATCACATCCGTACACAATCCTTCCAACTTCTCATTCCTCTTGAAATATGAGATGAATTAGTCAGTCTATCGACTATCACCCAACTCTCGTCGTACTTATTCCTCCACCCCATTATGTATCCCTTTCACCAACTTCGTCCTTACATCGCCCTTTCTAAGCTACTCCTATCTATGTAGGAAGTATAGTCTACGTCCCTTTTCTCCATATGATTGTCCAAGCCACGTAACATACATGTTGACGCGTTCTCTGCTTTAGACAACTCAACTCGTGCAACCTACATCCTTCATCCAAACTACCCTAATACGTCATCCATATAGTTCAAGTTCGTCTCAGCTTCACTTCATTCTTCTTATTCCATAGCTCATCAACCATGCTTGCGTTTCCTAGATGGTACTTGGCCTTGCAATTTTCTTTCATCACTTAACTCCACCCATCACCTTTTCCAAATGTTCAATCAAGATGATTAAATATGTGTTGGAGACGTTCATGATCTGTATAGATCATTCTCTACGTCTCGTACCCCAAATGCCTCTAGCATTCTAGGCAGATATAACAATCCAGCTCCACTAACTAAGTCTATCTAGTCATCTATACGCCAAAATTTTCCAGGTAGCTTCACTTGTTTTTTTTTTTCTCAACCAGTTCTCCTACTCCCTCCTAATAGGGACAGACTAGAGTTTCATGTGATTCCATGCGGATCACACTCTCACCTTATACCCACATTAGTTTCCACTTGTCTACTAAGCCATATTTTAAATTCTTATTCAAATCTCATACTTCTACTTTGATCTTGCACCCAACATGAGGTATTTTCAATCATCATCTTCTAGGAATACTTGGTTCTCTCCTTCCATGGTTCTCCCTTATTCCTACACTATCCCATCCAACAAAAATTCCATACTTCATTCATCAAATCTATGGAAATCACTAGTGCATTGGATAATGCATAGCTGTCTCTTCCAAAGATTCTTTCATAACACCTTCACAAAACCGACTCTCTAATCACTTCTCCACGAAACTTATTCAGCTCAGCTTCACTTCTCATCCCTCGATATTGATTGCCACAAAAATTCTATCCGCATAGTCACTCGACTCCCCTTGTTACTTCCACGAGTTCTTAATCTCCCATGTCATGTATTCATTTCATCACGATCCACCGGTTCAGCTCTTTGTAGCTCCACTCCGATACTCGATCTGCCCTTCTTCGTCACGAACCGTACGTAAATTTCCCATCATAGTGCTCGTCAGCTTTCCAGTCCTCGCAACTTTTGTGACTCCTTCGAAATCTCTTGCATCCTTCTTGCAGCCGACACGTAGTCCTTTTAGCTCCTTGCTTCGCGATGTAGCTCTTTACGCACTCCTTCTCGTCTCCATGATGTTACCTAGGAACTTCACACTACCAGTAGCTTCTAACTTCAACTCATATACCACAATATTTCAAAAAGTACTTCAACCCCTCAATGGCTCACTCTTCCTTACTTGTTGTACTTCACCGTTAATCAGCCTCCTACCAATCATTCTTTCACATTCCTGGTTTCCTTCACGTGTCTACTACTACCTTGCCTCCATAACTATACCAATTCCCTTGCGTGTTATTTTCCCAATCTTACCATTAGTATAAACTTTCTACTCTATCGTCACATCCTCTAGTACTTTCATCAATCTCCTAATGGTACTTCAACCAACTTCTCATAATATGACATCTCGTTCCCATGACCACTCAACTAACTTTACTTACTCCCTTATTCCCGTAACTAATCTAAGTTTCAAAACTCCACAAATATTAATCATTCCTTCAACACAACCTTTAAACCAAAACACATCTCTCCATTATAGTATCTAACCATAAGTAATACTACCCAACTCTATCCTCTCATCCTAACGTTCCCACAACCGTATAAATAAATCAACCATGACGTGTAACCATAGAATTCCAAACAATCGTGTCCCAAAATAAAATATAGGGTAAAACAAACCCTAACCAAAACAACTGAAAACAAAACAATGCAATCCGAAAGATCAATGAAGTGTTCCAACAACGAAAAATTAGACTCGTCACGATTAGTATTACCAAATTTCGATACGTTAGAAAATTAAAACTTTCATCCCAATTAGCTACTTCTCATAAGAACCAAACTCCCATACTACTAAAACCAATCATACTCATTATTAACCATAAACTCATCCTTTATCTTCATCATTTTATCAAGATATCAACTAATTAGTATACTACAATCTTCACCATTATCTTGTTTACCCGTATTAAACTTATTTCACTTGTTATTATGAAACCAATACATGTTTATAAAATACGATGTTTTTTTTTCATTTTATTCTATATTATTATTATTATTATTTTATAAAATCCATTTAGACTGGTTATAACTAAACTACTACACGTTTACAAGGTGTGGTGTTATTATTATCATTACTATAATAAAATCACCTTTTTTTTACTCTTTCCGTCTAGTTAAATACTTCTAAAATTTTAACTCCACTTGAGAAAATTATTGTAAAATTTCTTTACCCCTTTAAAATATATTATCACATGTTACATAGAAGACTAATCCAATTATTTTCAAGACAACTTTTTTTATAACTTACTACTACAACTAAAAAAATTGCAAGTTACGATATCATACCGTACACTTACAAATTATTTTCAAAACCGTTTTCCTATAATTAGCCAGACTTATTTGCAAGAAAATTTAGTAGTTCGCATTAATAAAATTACATACCCGAATGTAGACACACATCCAAAAGACTCAAAACGTCGTTGGAACTCCATCAAACTCTAGCACCATAAAACACGAACAAACACAAGGTACGTTCAAGTTATAATAACTAGTGAACGACCATATACCATAACTTAACACATAGTAGTATATATACATCCGTATATATATACCTAGTAAACCACCCAAAACATACTCGTTACCATACATGTCAGATCAACCAATCGCGTCATACACTCGTTGCTTTTTTCTACGAGTAATCACCATCTTTCCACAAGGCATAAAACCCATCACTAGAACCAGTCCATATCGTGTGACCCCATAATCACACAACATGACTATAACTCAAAACAATAACACACTCAAAAATATCCATATCGTAGGCAACCATTACATAAACCCATATACTATACATATACCAATGATCCACATCTCATCATATACAAGCATGTACTAACCCTCTTTCATGCAATCATACTTAGGAACCCATTGAAGTTGTGGTACTTGTATAACTATGTTGGCCACCATACTTATACAATTACCCTTTCCCCAATGCACTCCCTCCTATGATGACACTTATAAGAATCAATACAACACATAACACATAAATCCATCAACTCACCTAAGCACATAACCACATAAACAATAAGATCAAAAACTCCAACTAATAAAATAACATAGTCAAACTCTTGAAATACATAAACCCATAGTCTAGCTAAAACAGTATAGACTAAATCCAAACGAAAACATAATCAGTTATAAGTCATGTCACCCATAAGAGTGGAAACAGCTTAAAATCCTTCATATCCACCTACTCCTAATAACTCGAACCACCACATGATTCTTAGGGAACATGACTTAAACATCAAAAGAAAAATACTATACCTCAGGTACATAAAATAACCCAACAAAAGATAGAAACTACCATGTACCAAATTATGTACTATAATGTACAATTTAAGCAAAATACGACAATGACTAGCGTGGACGATTATGGTTCAACCCGTACTAGTCACAACCCGAAAAGAAAATAACATGTGGCTAAGTATGAACTACTATGGTTCAATTCATACTAGTCAAAACATCGCAATAAATAACATCCAAACACATAAATTAATATAAAATGCACACATACTCCTATGACGCCTATATGCAGGGACCCTTAAGCTATAAACTAGGTTACGCTACTAGGCAACCTAATTCTCTATAACCATTGTCTCTGATACCATTCTGTCACACCCCAACATGGCGGAATATGGAGCGCAACGTATGGATATCATCACAACATGGCGTGTCTATAGAGATAATTAAATGAAATAAGAAATGTCATAAAATGGTGACACAAATGTCATGACAATATCTTAACAATGCAGGAGTCTAGGTAAATAGGTAACAGTCCTACCACTTATCCGAGACAAACAATTAACATAAACAAAGCAAACATATAGGTGCCTGATACATATGATTTTACTAGGTTCAGTTATGTGCTCTCGATATCCTCTCGAATTGATCTCTGTTAAAAGTGGAATGATTTGTTCTTGGTGACAAAATAGAGGTTTAGTTTTCTAATCTACTAAACAGAGAAATGACTAAAATGATAATGATTTGATCTTAAAACAATCAACAATTAAAAAGTAATACTTGAATTGAAACAAAACAGCAACTGAAAAGTTACCCTATACGGAATGTTCCCTGATCGGAATAATATGCCCTTAAACGGAAAATAACCCTATGCGGAAAACATCCTCCTATTCGGAAAATAATGCTGTGCGGACTAAATTCAAGAAATGGCCTACTCGGAATGTAATGCTGTTCGGAAAGTATGGACCTATTCGGAAAAACTCATCTATGCGGAAAATATGGTTCTATTCGGAAAACAAAGCCCTATTCGGAAAATTTGCCTACGCGGAATAATATTGCCTATGCGGAAAAATCAAGCTATTCTGAATAAAATCACTATGCGGAAAATATGGCTATTCGGAATAAATTATTCCGAGTAAGAGAAAATTAAAAGCCCTATTCGGAATATCCAAAATTCCGAATAAGGGAAATGGGAAATCGTCTATTCGGAATAAAGGTTCTTTTCGGAAAGTTCTGGGAAGCAAAGAACAGAAACAGTAGCGGAGGAACAGAAGATACGAATTTAAATCCAAATCAACTCGAATACTCAAAAAGGTTTTACCAAACTAATCAATAATCTTTTAAATATCATAAGTAACAAATCCCACCAATAAAAACACTAAATCAACAACTTTTTAAGATCCAACTTGAATCAAATAAAAACTTAAGAACTTGCAATAAAAAGATGATGAAGAACAAGATGAATAGAAAGATTGGACTGAAAGATTAATGTAAAAGTAACAAGAGTGATGATTAAAACTTACAAGATTCAAAGAAAAATTAAAAATCACCAAACACCCTAATGGTGTTGGTGATGAACCGATCCTAAGAAACTGGAAAAAAAGAAAATGAAAGCTAGCTCCCTATAATGTGAAGGAAAACCCTATATATAGTCCTAGTGGTTGGTTGGTGAGTGGGCTTTCTCCCTTTCTTCTTGTCTTCTCGTCTTTTCAGAAAAGTTGACGTTTTCGATTCTGATTCGGGATTTGTCGTCGATTAAATTCAACTCGTCTTTTAATTTCTTCGTTAAATAGACTTGAGTTTCTTCGACTTATGTAAATCTTCCATCTTTGGTCCTTTTCCTCGATAAATCTTCGAATAGGCCCAGTGACTTCAAATCTTTTGCATCTCTTGGACAATAGACTTCGTCTTTGGTCTTTTTCCTTGATAAAACCCGTGCAATCCCATGTTTTCTTTAATATTCATCCGGTTAGCTCTGAAAACACAATAAACACAAAAACCACGCATAATTCCAAACAAATGATATTAAATACGTGTTTTGGTCTTGTTTTAGCTAGAATTAAGTGGTAAGAGGATGGGTGTTTACACACCTATCAAATCCCCTACACTTAACCATTACCATGCCCTCATGCAATGCTTAGTGATAAAGCAATTTTACACTTTTCTCATAATTAATCAACCTTGGCCTTATTCAAATACTACTAAACAAAAATTTAAAGTACTAAAAGAATTTAAGCTTAAAATGAAACAAAAAGGATAGAAATAACTTGCAAAGAAACCAATGACTTACATTAGGGCTTTGGTGCTGCGAAGATTTATCACCCTCAAGTTTCACGTTCCCCAAACTAAGCTTAAAAACGAGATCATTGTTATTATAAGTTAGTAAATCAAACACTTACACACATGGCTTAATTAAATGCTTAAACTCCCTTATTCCTAGGTGTATCTCTTATATTTTATTTTTGTCTTAGAATGATCATGAAGATGCATTTTTGGGACTTATTTCGATAGTTTATTTAGGCTGAAAGCAAAGTAGGACGATTTGATCAATAGTTAGCTAAAGGACAAAATCTCTTAAAACTGCTTCTCGGGATATCAAAAAGTTCATATCTTGGCATAACTCGGTTCACGATTTGAGACCTTTCTCGGGCCGATATTTGGCATGTACTTCATACTTCATATCTTCGAGAGACGTTCTTGAGATAATGGTCTTCTCATAATAATAGAGTTTCTTCACTTGGAGACTTTTGAGGGGTACTCCAACTTTGTTGACCACGACTTCATGATTATTTCTTCAATCTCTAATTGGGATTTTGAGATACAACGATCCGCCTCCTTTTCGGACTTGGATCTATTTATCCTCATACCTTGTTAGGGTCTTTTCGGATAGACTTCTCCATGATCTTTATGGGAGTTGATTGCTTTTCGTCGTGAGTCTTGATCCTTCATATTGACTTTGGGAATAATGCTTTTCACATCACTTTGGATCTTTAGCAATAAAATGGAATCCTCATGCCTTGTTAGGGCCTTTTCGGACTCGCCAATCTTCGCGCCCCGCTTCATAAGTTATGCCTTGGCTATGAACTCTTATCATTACCGAGCAACTTTTAAACGATCTTGGGCTAGAAGCTAAGTAACTTTTCAAATCGTACGACCTTACTTATTGCAGATAAATTATTAGCAAGTGATGGGAGAATAGGCAAATAATTACACCAAGTGAGCTTGTGAAAGAATACCGACTTATAATTGACTCTATCATTTCTCGTCCTCCACAATTTAAAATCTCAAGTAATGAGACTCGTGGACACTTAGCCTAATAAACCAATTAAGGTCTACATGGTTAAGGATACTAGCTAGAATAAACTTGGATAAGTCTATTCGGGTTGAGTCAAAATAAACGCAACGGGCCTAATATGTCAAAGACTTCTAAACTAGCTACACCACTTTATTAAAATTTGACTTTATTGCGGGATATATACATATGAAAGCAACGATAAAAATTTAAAAATTACAACTAAATGGCCAAAGTTAATAAAAAATTTGAAAAATGTTGAAAAATAGGATTTTCCGGTTAAATGAAGGCATTTTCATGGAAAAGTCCACTTAAAACTTCGATAGAAGTCCCCCCTACACTTAAGATAAACATTGTCCTCAATGTTTAAGCATGTGGGAAAAGTCCCCCCTACACTTATGACATTGTGCACGTTGGTTAACTCGAGTTAAGGAAGAGACGACTAAAGTGATCAATTTCAAATGTGAGTATGAAGAAAATTGAATCACGATAGTTGAGAGATAGAACCGGATTTCGGATAACACGGGAGCACGGTTCTTCAAAGATTCCAAGAGTGCACTGATCCCTGTAATCACATTACCACACAAACACAAACGACCAAAATAGGTCCTCCCCTACACTTAGGGGGTTAAAGGGATAGATACTCGGGCTACCTCCCGAGGAGCGCTTGTTTTTGATAACCGAGTCACGAGCCTGACTCGACCCAAAATTAGTTCATGGGGAACGTGGTGAGGGATGGAATCACCTCCTGAGAGGTGTCCTCACCAAAGTACAACTTTACTCGTTGGCCATTCACCTTAAAATTCGGTCCATTAGGTTGAGCGAGCTCGAGAGTACCATATGGAAAAATTTGGGCAATGGTGAATAGGCCGGACCAACGAGATTTCAGCTTGCCTGAAAAGATTTTCAACCGAGAGTTAAAAAGTAAGACTTTGTCTCCAACATGGAACTCTCGGTTCTTAATCTTAGAGTCGTGAATGAGCTTAGTCCTTTCCTTATAGATCAAAGAATTTTCATAAGCCTCATTCCGAAGTTCATTAAGCTCATTGAGTTGGATTTTGCGCAGGTCACCGGCTTTGTTGATATCAAAATTGGCCCACTTCAAGGCCCAATAAGCCTTGTGCTCCAACTCAATGGGGAGGTGGCACGCTTTCCCGTACACAAGACGATAAGGCGTACAGCCGATCGGGGTCTTGTAAGCGGTACGAAAAGCCCACAAAGCATCATCAAGTTTATCAGCCCATGCGGCACGATGCTCTCCCACGGTTCTTTCAAGAATTCGCTTCAGTCCTCGGTTAGATATTTCAGCCTGGCCATTAGTTTGTGGGTGGTAGGCTGTAGAAAGACGATGATTGACACCGTACTTAGCCATGGATCTAGCAAATTGGTCATTGCAGAAATGAGTCCCACGATCACTAATAATGGCGCGAGGCACACCGAATCTAGCGAATAGAGCTTTCAAAAAGTTACAAACCACCCTTGCGTCATTAGTGGGTAAAGCTTTGGCTTAAACCCATTTTGAGACGTAGTCAACGGCTACAAGGATGTATTTGTTTCCTTTAGAAGAAGGGAATGGCCCCATAAAGTCGATACCCCAAACATCAAAAATTTCACACTCTTGAATGAAATTCTGAGGCATCTCGTCTTTATGTGTGATCTTGCCTTATTTTTGGCAAGCATCACATTTTTTAACCATCTCGTGAGCATCACGATAGATGGTGGGCCAATAAAACCCCAAATCAAACACTTTTTTGGCGGTGTAGTTGGGACCAAAGTGACCACCAGTGGGTCCTTTGTGGCAAGCATTAAGGATTGCAGAAGCTGCCGGTCCGTCAACACATCGGCGAATAATCAGGTCTGCACATTGTTTGAATAGGTAAGGGTCGTCCCAAAAGTAAGTCTTAATGTCGGTGAAGAACTTCTTCTTTTGTTGAGACGTCAACCCTTCCTTGAGAATTCCACCCGCCAAGTAGTTTGCAAAGTCCGCAAACCACGGGGTTTCATTCGGCTTCGAGTTTATAGACATTAAGGTCTCCAAGGGAAAAGAATCATTGATTTCTTTATTTGGATGATCCCCTTGGTATGGATCCTCAAGTCTGCTAAGATGGTCCGCGGCTAAGTTTTCTGCTCCTTTTTTATCGCGAATTTCGATTTTAAATTCCTGGAGCAGCAAAACCCAGCGAAGAAGTCTTGGTTTGGAATCTTGCTTTGTCAACAAGTACTTCAGCGCGGAATGATCGGTATACACAATGGTGGTAGAAAGGACAAGATAGGGGCGAAATTTTTCAAAAGCATAGACAACAGCTAAAAGCTCTTTTTCTGTTGTCGTATAATGCAATTGTGCCCCTGTCATTGTCTTGCTAGCGTAATGGATCGGTTGGAAGTGTGTATTCACTCTTTGTCCAAGAACCGCTCCAATAGCAAAATCACTAGCATCGCACATCAGCTCAAAGGGAAGCTCCCAATTAGGGGTAACTAAGACGGGTGCCTTAGTAAGCTTATCCTTAAGTGAGTTGAAGGCTTCAAGACACTCTTTGGAGAAGATAAAAGGAGTATCTTTTTCCAAGAGGTGGGTCATCGGGCGAGCGATTTGAGAAAAATCTTTGATGAATCGACGGTAGAAGCCCGCATGACCCAGGAAACTTCTCACACCCTTCACGGTTGAAGGTGGAGGCAACTTTGCGATAACATCGACTTTAGCACGGTCTACTTCAAGACCGGCTTTCGAGATCTTATGTCCAAGCACGATGCCTTCTTGTACCATAAAATGGCATTTTTCCCAATTCAGAACAAGGCGAGTGTCTTCGCACCTCTGTAGCATACGTTCCAAATTGGCAAGGCAAGAAGAGAAGGAATCCCCGACGACCGAGAAATCATCCATGAAGACTTCCATGGTTTGTTCAACCATGTCATGGAAGATAGCTAACATGCACCTTTGGAAAGTCCCGGGCGCATTACATAAGCCAAAAGGCATTCTTTTGTAAGCAAAAGTGCCATAGGGACAAGTGAATGTCGTCTTCTCTTGATCTTGGAGATCGATGGGTATTTGGAAATAACCCGAGAAACCATCAAGAAAGCAGTAATATTCATTACCCGCTAAACGTTCAAGCATTTGGTCCATAAAAGGTAGAGGGAAATGATCCTTTCTCGTGGCATCATTGAGTTTGCGGTAGTCTATACAAACTCTCCACCCAGTAACGAGACGAGTGGGAATCAACTCGTTGTGTTCGTTGGGAACAACGGTTATTCCGCCCTTCTTGGGCACACAATGGATTGGACTAACCCATGGGGAATCCGAAATTGGGTAAATCATACCCGCATCAAGAAGTTTGATAACCTCTGTTTTGATGACTTCATGGATTTTTGGATTCACCCTTCGTTGGCTTTGAATTGTGGGCTTAAAGTCGTCCTCCATGAGAATTTTATGTGTGCAGAAGTGAGGATCAATTCCGCGAATATCAGAAATCTTCCACGCAATAGCCTTCTTATGAGCTTTCAGCACGGCAACGAGGTGAGTCTTCTCTTCATCTTTCAAATCCGTCGTAATAATGACGGGCGACTTCTTGTTGTCGTCAAGGAACACGTACTCGAGATGTGGCGGTAACTCCTTAAGTTCCAAATCCGGAGGATTTTCGACGGGAGGCGTTTTCAAAGTCGTGGCATCGATAGCAATAACCGTGGGAGATGGAGGCGAAGGATTGTCTTCGGTGAGAAGATTGTCAAAGAAATTCATGTCTTCATCCCCATCGATAGGAGAATCATTAGTAGCTAAATTCACATCTCCCATGGTGTCTTCAAGATTGTTCCAAAATAAATCACTATCTCCAAATAGAGACAACGATGAATCAATAGAGGACACGGTCTCAACATTGGGAAGAGAGGTAGGAATACTTTTGCAAGCATCATTAAAGTGTTCTTCACAAGCCTCATCAAGAACGTCAATGCAATTAACACTCTCATATGAATAAGGCTGTTTAGACAACTTTCCCATGTTGAAGACTACTTTATCGTCACCCACTCTCATGATAAGCTCATCGGCTTCAACATCAATGAGAGTGCGACCGGTCCTAAGGAATGGACGACCAACAATCAGTGGTACACGGGGGTCCATCTCGTAGTCGACGACAACAAAATCAGTAGGAAAGGTGAATTTGTCGACTCCTACAATGACGTCTTCGGCTATCCCCACTGGATAAGCAACCGTACGGTTAGCTAATTCCAAAGTCATTTTGGTGGGGACTAGCTCGGGGAGAGATAATTGCTTCCAAACACTAAGAGGCATGAGATTAATACTGGCACCTAGATCGGCTAGGGCCATGCAATTCTCTACTCCCGGGAAATTGCAAGGAATTAAGAAACGACCCGGATCACCAAGCTTGGTTGGCAATTTCCTTAAGAGCACTGCAGAGCAATTCTCATTAAGTTGGGTGTTGGCAATATCGAGGAGCTTTTCCTTGTCGCTCAGAAGATCTTTAAACATTTTCGCGTATTTGGGCATGTGAGCGAGAGCCTCAGCGAAGGAGATATTGAAATTCAATTGTTTGAACATTTTAAGGAAGTTCGAAACCTGAATATCATCCTTGCTCTTTTGCTTCTCTTTCCTCAACCTAGACGGATAAGGTATATTGGAAGAAGAGGAAGGCTTTGGAAGAATAGGATCACTCACAACCACGGGTGGAGGAGGGGTAGAAAGAAGAGGTGGAGAAATTGGGGAAGGAGAAGGATGAGGAATAGGAGCAGGTGACTCGTTCTCCTTAGTCACAACCACCGGTGTAGGTATAGGAAGCTCGGGTTCCTTGGTACCTTTACCACTTCGAGTAGTGATTGCTTTCATATCCCCTCTTGGTTTCGCAACGGTGTTACTCGGAAGAGTACCCGAAGAAGAGGGTTGATTACCTTGGAAGAAACTAGCCATCATGTTCCTCAGATCATTAGTTTGGCTATCCAACGTATTTCTCATATCTGCTCTCAAATCGTTTCCTTGCTTGACCAAGTCTGCTTTCAAGTTGAGTACTTCCTCTTGGAGATTTCCCACTATCACATCATTGGTTCTCATGTAGGTTGCAACCTCTTGGTGTAAGGCAGTGGTGGTTTGGTTGGGAGGAGCATTGTATGCAGGTGGTTGGTAAGCAGGTTGTTGGTAGACTTGATTGTTACGTTGAGGCGTTTGTTGCTGCTTGTGAGGTGGGATGTATGGTTGTCGAGGTTGTTGTTGTTGTTGAGGAGGGCGATTAAGGTTTTGTTGTTGGTTTGGGTTGTTTTGGGGAAAACCAGGTGGGGAAAGATAATTGTTAGAGCAGTAGCTAAGCAAATTACGGTCACCTTGAGGTCTAGCTTGATAAGCAGGTTGTTGATAGGTGCCATATGCCGCATTAACATTCTCAGCAGGGTAGTCTTGGGTGGCGGTACAAGTGGTGTAAGAATGAGGACCACCGCATATCTCACAAGGTTGGCTGACAGCATTCACTTGTGCGTTTTTGGCGTTATTGCTGTTGTTGTTGCTGACGGTGTGGGTGACAAGCGATTCAAGAAGCGTGGTGATTTTGTCCAATCGCTTGTCGCTGTCACTTGTGCTAGCACTAGCGACATTGGTCCTAACACTCTTGGTTTGCACACGAGATTTATTCTCAATGATGTCCCAAGCAGCATTGGAAGTCTTAGCCAATAGATTACCCCCCGAGGCACTGTTCAGTGAATCTTGGTCACTCATGCTTAAACCATTGTAAAAAGTATTAATTTGATGTACTTTGGTAAAACCATGTTGTGGGCATTTTCTTAAAAGATCTTTGAAACGATCCCAAGATTCACTGAACGACTCATCGTACTTTTGTTCAAAATTTATGATTTCATTCCGCAAAGCGGTAGTACGAGAGGGTGGGAAAAAGTAATTGATGAACTTTGTTTCCAAATCCGTCCACGAGAGAATACTCTGTGGCGGTTCCTTAGCAAGCCAATGCCGGGCTTGTCCCTCTAAAGAAAAGGGAAAAAGTTGTAACCTTATAACCTCTTGTGAAACACCATTGAATTTGACCGTGTTGGTGAGTTGTAAGAATCTCTTGATGTGGTCGTGTGGATCATCAATGGTACGTCCCAAGAATGGTTGAGCAGAGACCATCTGGATAAAGCCTGATTTTAGCTCGAAATTGTTGGCGGCAATTGGAGGTATGACAATTGGGTCCGTGTTGCCATCTACATGAGCTTGCAGCAGTTCAATCATCGGGCGATTATCCGGAAGGGGCTCATTGTTGTTGTTATTGTTCATGTTGTTGAAAGGCGGGTTGTTGTTGTTATTATTGTTTGGAGGTGGTACACCGGCCATGTCTAAGTGATCGAGAGGCTCGGGCTCTTGATAAGACGTGGATCGAGTGCGCATACACCTGCAAAAGAACGAACAAAGAAAAACAAAGCAAAAATATTTTTGGTTTTTATGTTTTTTAATTTTTTTGTATTTTTGAAAATTTTTATATTTTTTTTTTAGTTGTTTTTGAAGATTTTCTTGAAAAAGTAACGTTCACGGGGAACGGATCCCAAAATCCAAGTTCTCACAAAAAACTGTTGATCTTAACGAGAAGAGCCGGCAGCGGCGCCATTTGATACATATGATTTTACTAGGTTCAATTATGTGCTCTCGATATCCTCTCGAATTGATCTCAGTTAAAAGTGGAATGATTTGTTCTTGGTGACAAAATAGAGGTTTAGTTTTCTAATCTACTAAACAGAGAAATGACTAAAATGATAATGATTTGATCTTAAAACAATCAACAATTAAAAAGTAATACTTGAATTGAAAAAAAACAGCAACTGAAAAGTTACCCTATACGGAATGTTCCCTGATCGGAATAATATGCCCTTAAACGGAAAATAACCCTATGCGGAAAACATCCTCCTATTCGGAAAATAATGCTGTGCGGAATAAATTCAATAAATGGCCTACTCGGAATGTAATGCTGTTCGGAAAGTATGGACCTATTCGGAAAAACTCATCTATGCGGAAAATATGGTTCTATTCGGAAAACAAAGCCCTATTCGGAAAATTTGCCTACGCGGAATAATATTGCCTATGCGGAAAAATCAAGCTATTCTGAATAAAATCACTATGCGGAAAATATGGCTATTCGGAATAAATTATTCCGAGTAAGAGAAAATTAAAAGCCCTATTCGGAATATCCAAAATTCCGAATAAGGGAAATGGGAAATCGTCTATTCGGAATAAAGGTTCTGTTCGGAAAGTTCTGGGAAGCAAAGAACAGAAACAGTAGCTGAGGAACAGAAGATACGAATTTAAATCCAAATCAACTCGAATACTCAAAAAGGTTTTACCAAACTAATCAATAATCTTTTAAATACCATAAGTAACAAATCCCACCAATAAAAACACTAAATCAACAACTTTTTAAGATCCAACTTGAATCAAATAAAAACTTAAGAACTTGCAATAAAAAGATGATGAAGAACAAGATGAATAGAAAGATTGGATTGAAAGATTAATGTAAAAGTAACAAGAGTGATGATTAAAACTTACAAGATTCAAAGAAAAATTAAAAATCACCAAACACCCTAATGGTGTTGGTGATGAACCGATCCTAAGAAACTGGAAAAAAAGAAAATGAAAGCTAGCTCCCTATAATGTGAAGGAAAACCCTATATATAGTCCTAGTGGTTGGTTGGTGAGTGGGCTTTCTCCCTTTCTTCTTGTCTTCTCGTCTTTTCAGAAAAGTTGACGTTTTCGATTCTGATTCGGGATTTGTCGTCGATTAAATTCAACTCGTCTTTTAATTTCTTCGTTAAATAGACTTGAGTTTCTTCGACTTATGTAAATCTTCCATCTTTGGTCCTTTTCCTCGATAAATCTTCGAATAGGCCCAGTGACTTCAAATCTTTTGCATCTCTTGGACAATAGACTTCGTCTTTGGTCTTTTTCCTTGATAAAACCCGTGCAATCCCATGTTTTCTTTAATATTCATCCGGTTAGCTATGAAAACACAATAAACACAAAAACCACGCATAATTCCAAACAAATGATATTAAATACGTGTTTTGGTCTTGTTTTAGCTAGAATTAAGTGGTAAGAGGATGGGTGTTTACACACCTATCAGTGCCAACGGTAGCACTTATTAAACAAACAAAATAAACTAAGAAGGAACGAGGATCTCCTTCTAAATGCATTCCTACGCAACTCCAAATCCTAGCCACTTATGTTCTCACACTTAACCACAATATCACCTGAAAGAGACACTAAAACACGTCAACATAAAGTTGGTGAGAGTCATAGGTTTAGACTCCAACGCCAAAATCAAACCATAAGCTGTGAACAACCACCACTAACAAATGAACATATGGACAATATGACACAAACATGCATTAACAACTAATATTCCAGATTTAACAAACCAAACCAAATACAAGGCTCCCAACCTTACCAAACACCATGGTACCATAGGCGCCCATACACCTATGTACCAATCCCAAGGCCCCGCCTTGTCATTATCCATTGGTCCCATAGATGCTCACACATCTATGTACCTCCCCAAGTCCCCGCCTTGTCAACATCTCCTTGGTACCAAGTCAAATCACAAAACAATCATGAATCAGTTAGCAGTTAATCACATAAGTATGCACAAGTCCATCACCAAACACAAAACATTCACAGCAACAATTTATAAAACCAATACAATGTCTCTTCCATCCCATCTGGAAGTCAAAATCATTAGTAAACATGGGACTATGAAACTCACCTGATTGAGCGTCTCCCAATAATCCGTGCACTAGAAAAAAGCTAACAAACAAAAACACAAAATCAAAACATGAACCAAACACTAAGATGGCTCATCAACCTATGATGTACATCTAACCTTCTCTCATATATATACCTCATTTATATTCTCTAAGCATCTCATTACACCCCTCTATAAAGCCCTTAACTTAGTTTACTTCATAACCCGTCCCGTTAACATTTTACCCAAAACAGTCCCGGTTTTTAGGTCTCCAAACTATAAGCAAAATGCCCACCTAACCATACCCATGATCTCTGTAAAGGAAACCCTATTCCCTTACATATGTTAGCTAAACCTCTCATTTGCCCAAACCTTAAAGCTACTGTTAAGGCCCTGATATATATATATATATATATATATATATATATATATATATATATATATATATATATATATATATATATATATATATATATATATATATATATATATATATATATATATATATATATATATATATATATATATATATATATATATATATATATATATATATATATATATATATATATATATATATATATATATATATATATATATATACTTTTGTCTATCCGAATTTTACTGATTTTGAACATACAAAAAGTTTGTTATGATTAGGGGGTCTTACCCTAACCCATTTGCTTAGCCCTCCTCCAGGCCTCTTATTTAATATATAAAACAACTCCCATGCTCATTATAGGGCTCAAGTGTACTCCTAAGTACCTCAATCACCTTAAAACATTAAATTAAACCCGACTGATTTCAAAACTGTTTTGACCTCCGACTGTTGTAACCTGTTTTTGACCCACTTCCCTACCTCCAATTTAGTTCTCGTTTCTTGCATTTGAAATCCACTTCAATTACCTTTACAGGGATACTTGGATCAAAAATAATAGTTTGTAGAACTCCCTATATGATCAAAACAGTTGACCCTAAAATCTGCCCAGTTTTTAAAAACGAATTAATTAAATTACCCTAATTAATTACCCATAACTCCACTAATTACAAGCCCTAATTCACCTAATCATTATGATATCATTAATATACAGATTTTAATTTAAACCCTAACCTAAATCCATCATAAGATGATTATAAAAACATTAAAAACAATTAAATTGAAAAGGGTTTAAAGATTTTACCTTTGATTTATGAAAACCCAAAATTTTATGAAGAACCCTAATTTTCTCTTGATTATGCCGTGACTCAAAACCCCAGTAGAAAAGAAAATATTATTTTTCTGTTGTGAGTAAAATAATATATAGGGTGTGGGTGAATCCTAATCCAACCTAAGCCCAACTTCTTTTTTTTTCTTCCCTTTTCTTTTGGCCGTCCCAAACCGACCTCCCCTCCCTTTTTTTTATTTTTTTTTCTTTTTATTATTTATTATTACACTACTAGTGTTACCTTAAATTTCCTTAATTTATTACAACTCCTAAAGCCTCCAATACCTCAAAACCGTAAAACTAGTCAAATTTACGCGTTTACCGTAAAAGACGTAAAAATATACAGTTTTATAAAAACTCTTGAAATATGAAATAAACTAATTAATTAAGTCCTAAATGACTTAAAACCATCCCGAAAAATACTCCCGTGACTAAATACCTCTTCCGAGACCTCAAAATGCAAAACCGTCAGTCGTAAAAATACGATTTTCTATAATACATATACGTATACGTAAACCACTAAATAACACCATCTCATTTCATAGTCACTACCATGTGAGCTCATGAACATGAAATCATCACACATCGTTTCATTCACAAGGTACCCCGTACCGGAAACGATATCCAAACCACAATCTATACACACCAATTAGCACATAAACACTTAAAGACACGTAACTATCACAAAATAAAACTAAGTGACGAACCTCAAAACCGCGGTTGTCACACACAAGTCCATCACCAATCATAAAACATTCACAACAACAATTTACAAAACCATAACGAGTGTCTCTTCCATCCCATATGGAAGTCAAAATCTTTAAAAGATATGGGACTATGAAACTCACCTGATTCAAGCTTTTCCAAATATCCGCACTCAAGCGAAAATCTAAACACACAAACATATACAATCAAGAGATGAACCACATACCAAAATGGCTCATCAATCTATGATGGATATCTAACATTATTCTACAACTTAACCTCATTTATGTTCTGTAAGCATCCCATTACACCCCTCTATAAGCCCGTAACTTAGTTAAGTTCATAATCCGTCCCGTTAACATTTTATCCAAAACAGTCCCGATTTTCATACTCCGTATTATGAGCTAAACGCCCACCAAAACTGACCCACATTCCTTGCAATGGAAACCCCACAAACTTATGTGTGTTAACTAAAATCTCAGACCTTGCCCCAACATCAAAGCTAATTTTAAGTCCCCGATATACAACTTATACTTTCGCCTATCCAGATTTTACCGATTTTGAACATATGAAAAGTTTGTTATGATCAGAGGGTCGTCCACTATCCCAATTGATTATCCCTCTTTCAGATATCTTATATAACATATAAACTAACTCTCATGTTCGTTTGAAAGTCCAATTGTACTCCTAAGTACCCAAACCACCTTAAAACCTTAAATTAAACCTAACTGATTTCAAAACTGTTTTGACCTCTGACTGTTGTAACCTGTTTCTGACCCACTTCCAAACCTCCAATTCAATTCTAGTTTCTTGCATTTGAAAGCCAATTCAATTACATTTTCAGGGACATAAGATTCGAAAATTAAAAGTTTCTAGAACTCTAGATATGATCAAAATAATAGACTAAAAATTATGCCCAGTTTTTAAAAACGAATTTAACACAACTAGTCTAGTTAATTATCCACGTCATGTATAAGTATTAACCTTGATTAATCTAAACATGTTTATATCATTAAAATACAGAATTTATGTTTAACCTAAACCTAGATCCATCATCTATTGATCAATTACATGATTAGATTAATTAAAATCATACATTAAAGAAGAGTTTTGAAGATTTTACCTTAAAAATCAAAGGAAGAAATTGTTTTTGATGAAACCTAATTCCACCATTGATGGATTTCGACTAGGAGATATCATGGTGAGTAAAAATCTGATGTTTTTTGTTATGGTATGGGTTTAATGTATTCCTAAAGGGCTCCTAACCCAAATACAAGTCCATTTGGCCTGTTTTTGGGCTTCTTGGTTATTTTCTTCCTTCCTTTTCTTTTGGCTGCCCAAACCAAGCCCAAAACACCTAAGGATCTGATTTTTAACCTTATTTTATAACTTATATCATTCTTAAACTAAACCTCACATTCGGGTTACATCCGGGCCAAAACCCTAAAGCCTTACGTTGATTTTTTCGACTTTCTACGCGATTTCCGAACTAACCATCATTTCCAAAAGTTTCTAATTATGGAAAGTATCTATAAAACTTATCCTAACCATATAATATGTACTTAATACATACATACAACATACAATACGTACACGAAACCTTGTAAAAACGATATCCGAACTTTCCCGCAGTTCATTTCTGAACTCATTTCATTTCATTTCATTTCATTTGATTTCATTTCCAACCCGTACCATGATTTACAAATCATGTACCTCATTTCGTCCATTCGCATCCCCAAAATCACACATATAAACACACAAATCACATAAAACACATAGTCACACAAAATACCCCAAAAATAAGACTAAGTGACGAACCTCAAAAACTGGGGTTGTCACAATCCACAGCCAGACACTCTGACTTGAACAAATTTAAAAGTGCTGATGAACCACCACTAACCCCAGAGCAGGCAAAGGCTCAAATCTTGGAACAAAAGAGGTTAGCAAACATTAGAGCTGCTGAAATCAAGAGCAAAGAAGCTTTGAACAAACTACTCTCTCCAGCTGTAAAGGAAGCTCAGTTGAATAAGCTCAAAGAACTTGAAGTTAAAAGGAGCAACCTTCAAAAGGAATATGAGAGAATAGTGGACCAAAGAGCAGAGCCCGGTCAAATCACCAAATACGCATGTTACACTGACAAAGACAAAAGAGTAGTGATGACCTTTTACAGAGAAAATCAAATAACCAACTACAAAGTCTTCAGTGACTTTAAACTCAGAGATCTGGGCCCCTCTGAATGGTTAGAAATGTTGTCTCTTGCCCAAAAGAAGATTGGGCCTGGTGCTGCCCAAATGATGAAAAACATTCAAGCTAAGCTGAATTGGGTAAGAGACACTGCAAAGAAGCTGAAGGTACCTCTGCCTCCTCAACTATCACAAAACAATCATCTCAAGGACTAAGAAAAAGGAAAACCCAAATAGGGCCTCTGGTAGAGAAGCTGGTCACTGAGAATGTTGTGGTAGATGGAATGTACAGAAACCTTGTACTTCCCAAAGAGATCACTAAGTGGGTGGACAAGCATACTCAGAACTAGAGACATGAATGGTCTTTATGAATGGAAATTGTGAGTATTGCTTTTAGAGGATGAATGAACTACATCTGGCCTCAACTATCCAACTCATCAGACTCAAACAGGGCATCCTAAGGAACTGCAAATTAGCTGATGATTTTGAGTTTGAAGTTGAGCTGATCATTAACTCTAGGAGTGACAAAGTTGAAGCTCAGAGAATCTGTGACCAAGGCCTCGATCGTCGAAGAACCTTTTATTTTGCTTTATGTTTACACCACTGGGTGTTCTTGTAATAGACTAGGTTCTTTATGTTTAATTAAATTCTGAGGTATGTTTGTTAAATTATGTGTAAGAAGAACCTGTGTACTCACTTACAATAATTTTAGACTTAAGTATAATCTATAAACAAATAGAGGGAGATTGTTGGGCCAATGAAAGTTTTAACTATGGCCCAGTCTAGATTTGTTTAAATTAGACTAAGTGTTACTGATCGCTGAGAGGACCCGCGACAGAGACCAGACCAACGAAGGCAAAGCCTCAGTTGGCACACCATGAACATTCAAGTAAAAGACAACGTCAGAGAAGTCGAAGACAATCTGAAGTCATACTTACCAGCGATTATGGATAGCTGGGATGTAGAAGGAATGTGTTGGTGTTCAAGGATCTCTGAGTTGACAATACTCAGAGATCAATTAAGAACCCTAGAAGTCTGATACAAGCAAAGCTTGTCCAATCCTTATAGTTTAGGCGGGAGAATCTACTAAGTGTTTTGAGCGGGACAAAACAAGAGATTCAAGATAAAGCCTAGTACGACCTAGTGGGACAAAAGGTGAACAGTTGGCAGAACTGTTCACCTAAAGTTGTTTAAAGGTATGTCTCGACTTGGACATCCATTTAATACGTTGTACTCTTCCATTCAAAAGATGACACGTATCAACTACTCCCACTAAGGAAGCAACCTCGTACTACTATAAATAGGAGTGAGAAAAAAGAGTTAATGCAACCCTTGTGCTTGGATAAATTATCTAAGTTCTTTCTCTCTTTGGAACCACTGAGACCTCAGCTGTCTACTAGTGTCTCATAGGTTCCCTTGTAAACTTGAGTCTCGAATCAAGTTTACTTGTTCTAGGGTTCATTTCTTATTGTCATTCAACGGGTGTATTCATAGCACTTTATAATACTTTGTTTATAATAGTTAATAAAGCATTACGCGTTTGAAAAGTATTTCGTTGTGTTTTAGTGTTTATACGAGTTATAGTCTCGACAGTTGTTATATTAAGGGACTTTCACTTGGGGTGGAAGTATTGCCGCTGCCCATCGCGCCATGTTCCCTATCGATAGTTCGATACTGTCAAAGAGCCAATGTTATCCCCTAGTCTTGAGAGGATTCCTCCTCCCTTTGCGCTTTTTGCTGAGGGTGGTCGAGTAACCGTACTAGGGTTTATCCTATGTCTTGGGTCTGCCTGACATCGGAGACATCGCACCACCCTTTTACGAACATCCTTATGCATAAATGGCCAAAAATACCCTGATCGAGTGATCTCCTCCACCACAGTTATCGCGCCACGCGGGCATACTATTCTATGTGCGACTTCCACGACCGCCCGTGCTTGATTTGGCGCTAGACATTTCAGTGCTCGCCCATTACTCGATTGTCTGTACAGTGTCCCCTTGATGAGTTTAAAGTGTCTAGCTCTCATCTTTAGTTGCCTAGCTTTCCTTCTACTGCTTGGCAATGTATTATGTGACAGAAACTTTCCCATAGGTGTCATCCATGTTGGTGACTCGGTGTCCGCGCTTATATTTTTGTGTAAGATAAAATCAACTAGCACGTGACTAGGAGGTTTTTCCATGTCCACAATTAAAAGTTGGTCTATGTCGATCGAGATTTCACCATTCTCTTCTGAGACCTTTCGTATAGCAAACTTCACAAACTGTTCGGATATGCCCCTTATTTTTTCCGTGTATTAGATTAGCACAGGTCCCCGTGGCTCGCATGACCCCGGGACCCTGCTTGCCACCAAAGGGTTGTATGTATAGGCCACTAGGCTTTGCATGCCCATTCTGAGTGCCAATCTTAGACCTGCTATGAGGGCTTCAAAATCTGCTTCCATGCTAGTTGTAGGAAAGTCAAATAGCAGTGCGTAGGTAATATTTATGTCACCTTGATTTGTGAGGATGAACCCTGCATCAGGTCCTCCCTTTCTTGCGAAACCTGTCAAAAAAGGACCCATGGAAGCCCCGACGGTGATCCCTTTCGCACAAATATGCTTTTAGCATGGGAATCCCCCGAGATACACTTCCTTCTCTTCATCCGCGAGCTGGATTCCATGTTGCGCTGACTTGTGTCTACATCCTTCCTTTTTGCGCTATTGCTAGAAGTGCTACTACCCCCTTCGAGCGTATCTAGGTTGCGGATAGTAATTACTCCGTCTTGTACTGGAAATTTAAACATGCCATACACTGTGGAAGGTACCGCGCATAGTGTTTTTAGTGTTGGTTGTCCAATTATCCCGTTGTACGATGATTGAGACTGCACAACCATGAAATCCATCCACACCACGGTTAAGTGTCATGTGCTTCTAACAGTTACCTGTGTGCAAATGTGTCCCAGTGGTCGGGTTTTATCACCGTTAAACCCTATGAGGATTTGTGCGGTGTCCTTTAGCTCCTTCTTTATTTCCCCTGGTAGTCGTGCGAAACAATGTTCATTCAATATGTCCGCTGCTGACCCTCCGTCGACGCACATGCCTTCTATAGTATGGTCCCCAAGGGCTATGTCAATAGTCAACAACCCGACTCTATAGTCCGTGTTGAAAGAATAGGGAACGTTATCTCTTTATCGTGCGAAAACTCCGTGATTGTTCTCCTCTACATGAAGGACCTTTTCCTTTCTATCATGTAAATGGTTATGGGCTTATCCTTCTATTTTTTCGCTTCACTTTTCTTCGTATTCGTGCCCTTCCTCCAGTCTCTTATCAGGTGGTTTAACTTCCCTGCTTTGACCCGGCTCTCAATGTGCCTTTTTAGTTGAATGCACTCATCAGTAGCGTAACCTTTATCGTCATGGTATTCACAATGCTTCGTGTTATCCCCCTTATCTGCTGGTCCCATCATTGGGCTAGGCTTTAGAAAGCCTTCGCCCTCGGGTAAAAATATCTCCCTGGAGGTCTTTTACAGCGGGGTAAACTTGCAATTTTTGTTATTGCGCCCTTGCTTCATTGTGCCTTAAGAGTCCAAGGTGCGATTGATGTTTTGCCCATATGACTGTTTCTTGGGCCGGTCTTGGTATTTATAGCCTGATGTCATCTGCCTGCTATCCGCTGCTGTGGTCTCGCCTTTGTTGGGAATAAATTATAGCCAATCTACTTGAGCGCTGACAAGAGTAAAACAAGCGTTGATAGGAGCAAAACAAACGCTTACAGCTCAAGCGTTGACAAGATAAAGTCAAGCGTTGATACATTGAAGACAAGCACTGATGGGAAGATATACTCTACGCGTTTATTGTATTCTAGATTACTTCTAGTAAAGATAGGAACAACAATGTATTTTCTATATTTATCTTTACCTAGAATAGCTGATACGTAGATTATTGTACAAGGCTTCTTATGTCTATAAAAGAAGACCTTTAGGTTAATGATTCAATATAAGTTTTCATACGTAAACTACTTTCATTGTAAGCAAGTTTGATATCATTAATCAAAGTGAAAGTTTGTTTATATCATTGTGTTCTTGTTTAAGTGTTAATTCCGCATAACACTTAGATTGTCATAAACATATACAAAGGTTTCTCTAAGTGTATTACTTGATCTAATCTCGTATACATAAAGCTAAATCGATCTAAGTTTGGGATCAACAAGTGGTATCAGAGCTTGTTGATGAACTTTTGATCTTAAAGAACACAAGAACTCTAAGAATCACCAAAACCCTAATTTTCTCAAAACCCTAACAACATCATGTCAAATCCAGAAATAACCTCCTCCTCCTCACCTTTACCAAACATCAAGATTCCCATGCTTGATGCAACCAACTTTGAATTGTGGAAATTCAACTTTGAGCAATATCTAGGGATCTATGACTACACACTCTGGGAGATTATTGAATATGGAAACACATCCAATAAAGCCCAAAAGATTGCTGATGCTATTGCTAGAAGAGCAGCTGTTGCTGGATGTTCTGAAGCAGATAAGAAAGAAAAGCCTGAAGATGGTAGAGCTGTGTCTGCTGAAGACATAGCAAAGAAAAGGGTTGACATGAAAACCCTAAATATTCTGAAACTCTCTTTGGGACAAGAGAACCAGCATAAATATAGAGGTTATGAATCTGCTAAAGACCTTTGGGCAGCTCTTGAAGTTGCATATGGTGGCAATGAAGATACTAAGGAATAGAAGAAGAAGAAACTTATGCATGATTATGCTGTCTTCAAGGCTCAACCTAATGAAAAGCTTAGTAGTGTGAGAAGCAGATTGCTTGACATTACAAGCAAATTGTCCTTCATGGGGACACAACTTGGTGATGTTGACATTAATGCTACTTTTCTTAAAAGTCTTGGTGAGGCGTGGAAGATTGAGGCAAGATCTATTCTTGCCAATAATACTTACAAAAGTTCCACGTTTGATGACATCTACAACAAACTGAGGCTGTTGGAAGATGAAACTCTTTTAGAGCATGGAAGCAAGTCTACCAACAGTAACATGGCCTTCTTCTCTCATAGTGAAGGTCAATTCAATCAGAAGGACTCCTACATGCATCCAGTTACTGGATCATCATGTGTCAGCGCTGGAATATGTCCTGTCAACGTCTCCTTTTCAGACGCTGACACATTCAAAAGTGACTCACCAAGAGTTAAACCTGCTGGTTTGGATTTGGATACTGTATGTGCTTATATTGCTTCTTTGCCTAATGGTTCAGTGATTACATATGAGGACCTTGAGCAGATAAGTGATGAGCACTTGGAAGAGATGGACATTAAGTGGAACATGGCTCTTGCTAGTATAAGAGCAAACAGGTAGAACAGAAGGTTTAAGAAGAAGATGACCTTCAATGCAAAAGACACAGCTAGATTTGATAAATCCAAAGTTGAGTGCTACAACTGTCATCGTATGGGGCACTTCATGAGGGAATGCAGATCTCCTAGAAGATCTGATGCTGGTAAACCCTCAAGTCAAATTGTTAAGGCTCAGGATCCTAAAGCCATGGTTGTAGTTCAAGGAATTGATGGTATGGGATGGGATTGGAGCTATCTGGCTAAGGATATGGAAGAGGATAAAGCTTTGGTTGCTGAAATTGAAGAAGAAGAGCATGTTGAATATGCTCTCATGGCACACTCCTCCTCTTCATCTGATAATGAGGTATACGATGATGCTTTTTGTAGTAAAGGTTGTAGGTTAAACACTGAGAAACTTAACAAAGAGGTGTTAAGATTATTAAGTGATGTGAGTACTGAAAGATGCAAACTGTCTAATTACCAACTAGCTCTCACTCAAACTGAGAAGACAGTTTCTGAATACAAGAAAATGGAATTTGACTTAAAAGATAAAATAAATATCTTAAAACATGAGTTAAATGCTAGTATGGATATTAGAAACATCATGGAAAGGGTTAATGGTGAGTTACAGGCTAAATTAGATGAAGCCATTAAAAACAAAGATAATGTTGGCCTTAAAATCCAGAGATTTGATAAGGCAACACAAACCCTAGGAGAATGTGTGAGTAAACAAAGGGATCCTAAGGACATGACTGGGATTGAGATGCAAGACTACTCTGTGGTTCCACCACCAGCTGGTGACTTCTATGGTGTCCAACAAAAGGACCTATCATGGACTGGTTTGCCAGAACTCCAAGAGGAGGAATTCATTCCTCCACCAAGAGTTGTTACCCTAGTTGAAGAGTATCAACAAAAGTTGACTGACCTGAATGAATGGAAGAAAGCTAACCCTACTTTATTTGTTACGGGTGGCTTGCTATGTGAAAGTCCTAATGAGTCAACTCCCATTAAGGTTACAAACCCAATCACTGGTAAGGCTGTTGATCTTGGCTCAAACACTGTTAGAAAACCTAGCATTAAGTATGCAGAGATGTATAGGAATACTAGGTCACCTAAGAGCCAAGTTAGCAATGATGGAACAGGTTTCTTCTCTTCTAGACCTAGGGTTGTGTCTAGAAAAGCCTGTTACTCTTGTGGTAGATTTTCACATTTAGCATATAAGTGTGTCAACGCTCCCAAAGTCAGCGCTGACAGGAACAAATTCAGCGCTGGCAAGAACAAAGTCAACATTGTTATAAAGTCAAACGTTGTCAGACCCAAATCTTGTGTGCAGCAAAGTCCACAAGTTGTTAGACCTGCCCCATTCTTCACTAGAGGGTCTAACACTCATGGACAAAGACCATTTCAAAATACAAACACTTGGTCGAATAGGCAATGGGTTTCTGTAGCAAACCCTAGGTTCAACGCTGACAAGGATAATTTCAGCGTTGACAAGACCAATTCCAACGCTGACAGAAACATGACCAGACCTAAATATTTTCAACCACAGGGTGCTTCTTCAAGCTTGACATGGAGACCAAAGAAAGATCAAAACCCTAATGATAATGAGATTTCAATGACCTGCAACAGATTTAATTACATTTCCAAGGTCATTACAAAACCTATTGGGGTTAACTGGGTATTTCATCCTAAGAAGGATGAAAATGAGGTTGTTGTGAGAACTAAGTATGTTCTTATTGAACAACCAGATGAATCCAAGTCTTCTAAGGCTTGGGTTCCCAAAGAAAACTAATTTGTTTTCTTTATGTGCAAGGCATTCAAAAACAGGTCAATGACTATGGATTTTGGGATAGTGGATGCTCAAGGCACATGACAGGGAAGGAAGATTATCTGACGAACTCCACTCTCATTAAGGATGGTGATAAGGTTTACTTTGGAGGAGGATATGGTACTATCACAGGCAAAGGAACCCTTCTCACCAAGAAATTGTGTTTTGAGAACGTATTTTTGGTAAAAGGAACTTGATTACAATCTTTTTAGTGTATCACAAGTTTGTGATAACAAAAATAAAGTTCTGTTTACTGATACTGAATGTTTGGTGTTAAGGAAGGATTATAAGATCCTTGATGAGAAATATATTGACTATAGAACACCTAGGCATAAAGACATATACAATGTGAATCTGAATAGGATTAGAATGAATAACAATATGTCTTGTTTTTATGCTAAAGCTTCAGTAGATGAGAGTAATTTGTGGCACAGGAGACTAGGGCACATAAATTTTAAGAATATATATAGGCTTGTGAGACTTGGCTTGGTTGATGGTTTGCCTGAGAAGGCCTTTGATGAGACTGTATTTATACATAGTCTCATCGTCCAAATCGGGCTTAAAACGCTTAAAATATCGTCAAAATACCCAAAAATATGCCTGTGTTTATTCATTGTGTATTTCAGGTACGGATATCGTGAATTCACCAAAAGATTACAAGAATAGAGCTGTTGGGAATAAATTAAGGCCAGATCACTTGAGCGCTGACAAGAACAAAACAAGCGTTGACAAGAACAAAACAAGTGCTGACGGCTCAAGCGTTGACAAGACAAAGTCAAGCGTTGACACATTGAAGACAAGCATTGATGGAAGATATATTCTACGCGTGTATTATATTCTAGATTACTTCTAGTAAAGATAAGAACAACAATGTATTTTCTATATTTATCTTTACCTAGAATAGTTGATACGTAGATTATTATACAAGGCTTCTTATGTCTATAAAAGAAGGTCTTTAGGTTAAGTTTCATATAAGTTTTCATTCGTAAACTACTTTCATTGTAAGCAAGTTTGATATTGATAATCAAAGTGAAAGTTTGTTTATATCATTGTTTGTTCTTGTTTAAGTGTTAAATTCCGCATAACACTTAGATTCATAAGCATATACAAAGGTTTCTCTACGTGTATTACTTGATCTAATCTCGTATACACAAAGCTAATCGATCTAAGTTTGGGATCAACAAGTGGTATCAGAGCTTGTTGAGGAACTTTTGATCTTAAAGAACACCAGAACCCTAAAACTCACCAAAACCCTAATTTTCTCAAGAAACCCTAACAACATCATGTCTGAAACAATAAACTCCTCCTCCTCAGCTTTACCAAACATCAAGATTCACATGCTTGATGCAACCAACTTTGACTTGTGGAAGTTCAACTTTGAACAATATCTGGGGATCTACGACTACACACTCTGGGAGGTTATTGAATATGGAAACACATTCGATAAAGCCCAAAAGATTCTTAATGTCATTGCTCAAAGAACAGCTGTTGCTGGATGTTCTGAAGAGGATAAGAGAGAAAAACCTGGAGATGGTAGAGCTGTGTCTGCTGATGACATAGCAAAGAGAAGGGTTGATATGAAAGCCCTAAATATTCTGAAAGTCTCTTTGGGACAAGAAAACCAGCATGAATATAGAGGCTATGAATCTGCTAAGGACCTTTGGGCAGCTCTTGAAGTTGCACATGGTGGCAATGCAGACACTAGGGAAGAAAAGAAAAAGCAACTCATGCATGATTATGCTGTCTTCAAAGCTCAACCCAATAAGAAACTGAGTAGTGTGAGAAGCAGATTGCTTGACATTACAAGCAAGTTGTCCTTCATGGGGACACAAGTTGGTGAAGTTGACATCAATGCTACCTTTTTCAAAAGTCTTGGTGAGGCATGGAAGATTGAGGCAAGATCTATTCTTTCCAATAATACTTACAAGAGCTCCTCGTTTGATGACATCTACAACAAACTGAGGCTGTTGGAGGATGAAGCTCTTTTAGAGCATGGAAGCAAGTCTACCACCAGTAATATGGCCTTCTTTTCTCATAGTGAAGGTCAATTCAATCAGAAGGACTCTTACATACATCCAGTTACTGGATCATCAAATGTCAGCGCTGGAACAAGTCCTGTCAACGCTCCTATTCATACGCTGACACATTTAAGAGTGACTCCCCAAGAGTTAAACCTGCTGGTTTAGATTTGGATACTGTTTGTGCTTACATTGCTTCTTTGCCCAATGGTTCAGTGATTACATATGAGGACCTTGAGCAGATAAGTGATGAGCACTTGGAAGAGATGGACATCAAGTGGAACATGGCTCTTGCTAGTATAAGAGCAAATAGGTGGAACAGAAGGTTTAAAAAGAAGATGACCTTCAATGCTAAAGACACAGCTGGATTTGATAAATCCAAAGTTGAATGTTACAACTGTCATCGTATGGGGCACTTCATGAGAGAATGCATATCTCCTAGAAGATCTGATGCTGGTAAACCCTCAAGTCAGATTGTTAAAGCTCAGGACTCCAAAGCTATGGTTGCAGTTCAAGGAATTGATGGTATAGGATGGGATTGGAGCTATCTGGCTAAGAATGTTGAAGAGGACAAAGCTTTGGTTGCTGATATTGAAGAAGAAGAGCATGTTGAATATGCTCTCATGGCACACTCCTCCTCTTCATCTGATAATGAGGTATATGATGATGCTTTTTGTAGCAAAGGTTGTAGGTTAAATACTGAAAGACTTAACAAAGAGGTGTTAAAATTAAAAGATGATATGAGTACTGAAAGGTGTAAATTGTCTAATTACCAACTAGCTCTTACTGAAACTGAGAAAACCATTTCTGAATACAAGAAAATGGAGTTTGACTTAAAAGATAAAATCAATATCTTAAAACATGAGTTAGATGCTAGTATGGATATTAGAAATATCATGGAAAGGGTTAATGGAGAAATACAGGCTAAGTTAGATGAGGCCATTAAGAATAAAGATAATGTTGGCCTTAAAATTCAAAGATTTGATAGAGCCACCCAAACCTTAGGAGACTGTGTAGCTAAACAAAGGGATCCTAAGGACATGACAGGGATCGGGATGAATGATTACTCTTTGGTTCCACCACCAGCTGGTGACTTCTATGGTGTCCAACAAAGGGACTTATCTTGGACTGGTTTACCAGAGCTCCAAGAGGAGGAATTCATTCCTCCACCAAGAGTTGTCACTCTAGTGGAAGAGTATCAACAAAAGTTGACTGACCTAAATGAGTGGAAGAAAGCTAACCCTACTTTATTTGTTAAGGGAGGTCTGCTATATGAAAGTCCAAATGAGTCTATACCCATTAAGGTTACTAACCCAATCACTGGTAAAGTTGTTGACCTAGGCTCAAACACTGTTAGAAGACCTAGCATTAAATATGCAGAGATGTATAGGAATACTAGGTCACCCAAGAGTCAAGTTAGCAATCATGGAACAGGCTTCTTCTCCTCTAGACCTAAGGTTGTGTCTAGAAAAGCTTGTTACACGTGTGGTAGTTTTTCACACTTGGCATACAAGTGTGTCAACGCTCACAAAGTCAGCGCTGACAGAAACAATTTCAGCGCTGACAGGAACAAAATCAACATTGTTAGGAAGTCAAACGTTGTCAGACCCAAACCTTGTGTGCAGCAAAGTCCACAAGTGATTAGACCTGCCCCATTCATTTCTAGAAGGTCTAACACTCATGGACAAAGACCATTTCAAAAGACAAACACCTGGTCAAATAGGCAATGGGTTTTTGTAGCAAACCCTAGGTTCAACGCTGACAAGGGTAATTTCAGCATTGACAGGACAAATTCTAACGCTGACAGAAACGTGACCAGACCTAAATATTTGCAGCCACAAGGTAAGAGGTCTAAAGCTTCTTCAAGCTTAACATGGAGACCCAAGAAAGATCAAAACCCTAATGATAATGGGATTTCAATGACTTGCAATAGATTTAATTACATTTCAAAAGTCATTACAAAACCTATTGGGGTTAACTGGGTATTTCATCCTAAGAAGGATGAGAATGGGGTTGTTATGAGAACTAAGTCTGTTCTTATTGAACAACCAGATGAATCCAAGTCTTTTAAGACTTGGGTTCCCAAAGAAAACTAATTTGTTTTCTTTATGTGCAGGGAATTCAAAGACAGGTCAATGATTATGGATATTGGGATAGTGGATGCTCAAGGCACATGACAGGAAAGGAAGACAATCTGACGAACTTCTCATATTAAATATGGTGATAAGGTATACTTTGGAGGCGGATATGGTACTATCACAGGCAAAGGAACCCTTCTCACCAAGAATCTGCGTTTTGAGAACGTCTTCTTGGTAAAAGAACTTGATTACAACCTGTTTAGTGTATCACAAGTTTGTGATAACAAAAATAAAGTTCTTTTTACCGATACTGAGTGTTTGGTGTTAAGCAAGGATTTTAAGATCCCTGATGAGAAATATATTGAGTATAGAACACCTAGGCATAAGGACATATATAATGTGAATTTAAATGGGATTAAAATGAACAATAATATGTCTTGTTTTTATGCTAAGGCCTCAGTAGATGAGAGTAATTTGTGGCACAGAAGACTAGGGCACATAAATTTCAAAAATATAAATAGACTTGTGAGGCTTGGTTTAGTTGATGGTTTGCCTGAGAAGGCCTTCCACAATGACCACTCTTGTGTTGCATGTCTTAAAGGCAAGCAGTACAAGGTCTCATTCAAGTCCAAACAGGTGCATACTAGTTCTAGACCTCTTCATATGCTTCACATGGACCTCTTTGGTCCAACCAATATAGAAAGTTTGAATGGTAAGTCATATTGCTTTTTTATCACAAATGACTTTTCTAGGTTTACTTGGACATTCTTTCAAGCTATGAAGAGTGACACAGCTGATGTTCTTATTGATTTTATCACTCAGATTGAGAAGAGGTATGGCAATGAGGTTAAAATGCTTAGGAGTGATAATGGTGGAGATTTTAGGAATAAGAAGCTAGATGAATTTTGTGCCAGGAAAGGAATTACAAGGCAATTTAGTATTGCTAGAACCCCACAACAAAATGGGGTTGCTAAGAGGAAAAATAGAACCCTAATTGAAGCAGCCAGAACAATGTTGGCTGATGCTCACTTTCCTATAGCCTTTTGGGCTGAGGCTGTTAATACAGCTTGCTATGTGCAAAATAGAGCATTGGTTAACAAAATTCAGAACAAAACACCTTATGAGTTACTTTGGGGTAGAAAACCTAATATTGGTTTTCTCAGACCTTTTGGTTGTCATGTAGTAGTCTTGGATACTAGTGATACCTTAGGGAAATTTAGTGCAAAAGGTGATGAGGGTTACTTCATGGGGTATTCAGTGCAGAGCAAGGGTTATAGGGTTATCTTAAAGAGGACAAACGTATAGTTGAAAGAGTACATGTTAGGTTTTTAGAGAATAAACCTAGTGATCCTGAAAGTGGTCCTAATTGGTTATTTGACTTGGAACCTTTATCTAGAACTTTAAATTATATGCCTGTCACTAATCCAGACATTGTGAAGGTAACTTCAAATGTTGTGGAGGAACAAGTTGTTGATGTTTCAGGTACTTAAGTTCATGAAAAGGTTGGATCACAAGCAGAAAAGACATCTCCTATCCTAGAATATGTTACCATTCCCATTTGGACAGATGCTTTTGCTGCTGCTGCTGCTGGACAAGATAATGGTGGTTTCCAAGCACCACCAGTTACAAACATGCATGGTCCTTTAGGCGCTGACAAATGCAAATCTAGCGCTGACATGATCAATTCAGGCGTTGATGGTTCAGACGTTGACAACCACACTTCAAGCGTTGTTAGCCCAAGCGCTGACAAACAAGACTCAGGCGTTGACAACAATACTAAACATCTTTTCTCTTCCAATTTGGAACAAGGTGAACCTTCCAATATATATGAAGAGGTTCATCCTCATGTTGATGTAAGAGAGTCTGATGAAGAAGATATTAGCAACATGGAGAATGAGGTTGAGGACACCAGACTTTTTGAAGGAGGAGTTCTCACTTCCACAATGAAGAATCACCCCCCTTCCCAGATCATTGGTGATGTTATGACTCCAGTTCAGACTAGAAGATCTCATCAAGGTCTTGGTGGGTTTATTGCTAATATACACAAGAAGGTTGATACCCCTCTTGTGCAAGCATGTTTGTTTGCATGTTTTCTGTCACAAGAAGAACCCAAGAAAATATTTGATGCTCTCAAAGAACCAAGTTGGGTGGAAGCAATGCAGGATGAGCTTCACCAATTTGCAATTCAGGATGTTTGGGAGCTGGTTGATTGTCCTAGATATGTCAGACCTATAGGGACAAGATGGGTTCTCAGGAACAAAAGAGATGAAAGAGGCATTGTGGTCAGAAACAAGGCAAGGTTAGTGGCTCAAGGTTATACACAAGAGGAGGGGATAGACTATGAGGAGGTCTTTGCACCAGTTGCAAGGATTGAAGCTATTAGGATTTTTCTAGCCTATGCATCCTGCATGGGCTTCACAGTCTATCAAATGGATGTCAAGAGTGCCTTTCTCTATGGCACCATTGTTGAGGAAGTATATGTGATGCAGCCTCCTGGTTTTGAGGATCCAGAGAATCCAGATAAAGTGTATAGAGTCAAAAAGGCTATGTATGGACTTCATCAGGCCCCTAGAGCATGGTATGGTACTTTGTCTACCTATTTGGTGGACAATGGATTCAAAAGGGGCACCATAGATCAGACACTATTTACAAAGAAGAAAGGCAAGGATGTGTTGCTTGTGCAGGTCTATGTTGATGATATCATTTTTGGGTCTACTGATCCAAAGATGAGTGAGGATTTCTCCAAGCTTATGACAGACAAATTCAAGATGAGTGCTATGGGGGAGATGAACTTCTTTCTTGGTTTACAAGTTCAGCAGAAAGAGGATGGTATCTTCATCTCCCAGGACAAATATGTTGCTGATATCTTGAAGAAGTTTGGCTTTTCTCCACATGAAAAGAGGGCTACTACTCCTATGGATAGAGAACACCCTTGGGGAAAGATTGGAGATGGGAAAGATGTTGATGTCAGGCACTATAGATCCATGATTGGATCTTTGATGTATCTTACTGCCTCCAGACCTGATATCATGTTTGTTGTGTGTGCTTGTGCACGCCATCAAGTGACTCCCAAAGAATGTCACCTTTATGCTGTGAAGAGGATCTTTAGGTACCTAAGATGCTATCCTGGTCTTGGTTTGTGGTACCCTAAGGATTCACCATTGGAGCTGATTGCATATTCAGATAGTGATTATGGAGGTGATAAATTTGATAGGAAATCCACAACTGGTGGATGTCAGTTTCTTGGGAGCAGGTTGATATCTTGGCAATGCAAGAAACAAACAGTGGTGGCTAATTCTACAACTGAAGCTGAGTATGTGGCTGCAGCTGCTTGTTGTGGCCAAGTGTTGTGGATTCAGAACCAGCTGTTGGACTATGGGTACATGTTCATGCATACTAAGATATTTGTTGACAATAATAGTACTTTATGCATCATTAAGAATCCTGTACATCATTCTAAAACTAAACACATAGAAATTAGACACCATTTTATAAGAGATTGCTTTGAGAAAGGTTTAATACAACCAGATAGGGTTGACACTGAGGAAAATGTGTCAGATTTATTAACTAAATCTTTTGATGCTGGGAGATTTCAATACTTGGTAACTAGTATTGGAATGGTTAATCTCACATAATATGTGTTTTGAAGTCTTTTTGTAAAAGTATGTACAGGATGATGCATTATTATTGGTCTTATTGATGATTTAGATTTTCCACTATCTTTTCTAACACTGACAAAGGTTGCTTGAACGCTGATAAGTGTTTTTGCAACGTTGTCAGCAATATAAGTGTCTAACGCTGACAAAGCTTTCCTCAACGCTGTCATGTGTTATCGGGGCGTTGTCAGCAACAATGTTAGTTTTGTGGTTTTCAATCTAAATGTGCAGATGGTGTTAGCAGTATACCATTGGATACAGAGTTGCTTATGGATCAATGGAGAAGCATTTGGACAAGTTTTTATTTATGGATGATGGTTGGAATGTTTCATTCCTATCTTGACATAAATTTTTTATGTTCATGCATGATTTTAGCAAACTTTTGTATCATAGTTTAAGGGGAGGTTTTAGGAACCTTTAGGATGTTTGGGTATCCATATGATACTCTTATCACAATTCTAGATTGTGTCCACAGGTGAGTATGAGTTAGTTTCTACTAAATCATGAGGCACTGTAGCATGCAAAGTTGATAAACTATGTATGCTGCCAAGACATTTTTGGCCTAGAATTGGTTGTGGTCTGTTGGGAGACTTGGGAATGATTTTGATATGGGATTTACCTGGGAGTAACAAGGATTTTATAAGGTAACTTGGTTGTTAAGAGTTTTGGTTAGCAAGGGACACTAGAGGACTGTTATGTCTATCTTGCTTATGCAAGTGTGGATAACTGGACAGTGCTTGCCGCCCTATAATAATTATCAGCTTTTGGTTATCTTTTCTAGGATAAATTACTTGTTAAGGTCATTTTTCATTTTTAAAACACTTTTATTTTTTGGACGCTGACAAGAATTTTCCAAGCGTTGTTGTGACCAAATTGGACGCTGACATGGTTATTGGCAAACGTTGACAAGATTATAGCCGTTGGGCGTTGATAGGTTATTTTTTACCGTTGACACTCAATGGGACCTACCCAGTTGTTACTTTTTGACAAATTTTTGGGCCGTAATTTTACGAGTTGTTACTTTCATTTAATGCATGAGATAACTTATAACTTTTTCAATATTTTCATGATTAATTTTTGAAAATACTTGCCTATTTTTTGACCTATCACATGCATATTCTTCTCCTATAAATTTGGCTCCTATTTTAAACAGGGTATCTATAATTCTTGTCTAACAATTTTCTCTTATCAACTTCATCTTCTTCACTTAAAATTAACAGCTTTCATCAATGGCACCAAAGTTTAAACCAACAGAATTAGAATTGGGGTTCAGATCTCAACACAACATGATTGCATATCTTGACGCTGATGATACTCTGTTTCCTCAATACACACAAATGGTGGCGTATTTGAACGCATCCCCATTAAGGTATGCTCTTTCTCATGCACCACTCATTCGAGTCACACACATTAAGCAGTTTTGGAACACTGTCAGTTCCTCAACAGTTAATGGAGTGACCACATTGACTTCTATTGTTCATGGGAGACCTTGGGTGGTTACTGAGGCTTTGGTACGCCAAGCCTTGCATCTTGATGATGCTGATGGTATAGCCATTCTTCCCATAAATGAAATAGAACAAGGGCTTAGGGCTTTGGGATATCCTTTTCCTGATGAAGGTACTCTTAATAAGTATCATAAGCAGGAATTTCCCCCAGCCTGGAAGTACCTCATACATGTCCTCCTTCAATGTTTGAGTCCCAAATGTACTGCACATAATGAGATCAATAGATCCATTGCTAGTGCTATTGTGTGCATTGCAACAGGGCAGAAATTTAATTATTCAAAAATGATTTTTGAGGGCATGTGTAAAAACAAGGGGAACAAAATGACTTTAGCTTATCCCCGTTTTCTGTAAATGGTTTTTGATGTTCAAGGTTACTGCTCAAGGGATCACAATGATTTTTATAAGATCCCTGAGCAAAAGAAAGCTATTTTTATGAAGATGAACTCACCACCCCATAGAGACCTACCTTTAACCCAAGCTATGCTTGCTGTTATTGCAGCAGCACAACCCCAACCAGACCCACAACCCCAAATTGATCCCCAACCACAACTTGAACCCTTCCCGGAACCTTTGCCTTCACCTGAACATATGCAAATTGACTCAGAATCCTTCAACGTTGACACACTCAATGTTGGCGTTGATGTGCCTATTTCCAACGCTGACACACAACCTTTACAATCCCAAACACCCCTTAACCAACCCACATCCACCCATTCTTCCACACCATCTTCCACACCCCCTGCATATAGGTTGATGAAACGCCAAAGGACTACTGGAGTGTTCTCCTCTGGTGGTCCTAGCCATGTAGCAGAGAGAACCACCACCACAAGTGTGGCTGGTGACCTGGATGAGGCTGGGACTATTGGTTCTGGCTTAGATGCTGGCCAAGGCAGTCCCACCATCATTAAGTCCTCATCCTTGCCCAATGAATCTGACTTGGGAGGTCAAATCCCCATTTTAGAAGAGGGCAGACTGGAACCAATGACTCTTATGGAATTGACGGTGGTCTGCATAAGCTTGCAAAAGCAAAATGCAGACTTAGTAAAAATTGTCAGCTCACAAGGCCTTGAACTCAAGCAATTGAGGGATAGGATTGTTGTTTTGGAAAGTGATCGTGCTAGGAGGGGTATGGAGGAATCTTCCAAAGGGGAGGAAGATCCAATAAATCTGAGTGATAAGGGCAGTCATGATGGTCAATCAATGGATGTTGTTGAGGCCCTTACAACTTTGAAGAAACAAACAGGTTTTGATACGTCCTTAGTCTCTCCTACCAACTTAAATTTATCATTTACAGCTATGTTGAGAGAGGTTACACAAGGCGCTGAGGGAAGATATTTGGGCGTTGACAAGGAAAATTTGGATGCTGACAGAAATATTTTGGGCGCTGATAGGACAAAGTTGGGCGTTGACAGACCTGCACATGAAGGTGATGTATCCCAGTCATCATCTATCATCAAGGAGGTTTCTACTCAGGTATACCTTACCAACCATTGCATCATCAGATAAGGGTAAGGGTAAAATGGTAGAAGAGATTGTTCCAAAGGATGCAGCTCAAGTTGAGTTTGATAGAAGATTAGCTGCACAAATCATGGAACAAGATAAAAAGGAGTCACCATTTGTTGGGACTTCAGAAGAAGGAAGTGATGAAGCTAGCTCAGACTCAAGTGTGATGATTATAGAACCAGAAAGGCTTGAGTATGGTGATGAGTTTGCTAGGGAAAAGTTGAGAGAATTGAAATTGCAGGTTGACTTTGACATACCAGAGGTGGTTCAAATGTATCATGCTTGGGAAGACAGATGCATGGAGAATCCAGATTTGACCATTTCAGATCAAATATGGGGTTTGGAGATTCTTCTTAGAGTTCAGAAAGATTGCCAGGTAATTTTGAAACACAAGGCAAGTAATATTCTCTCAGAGTTGAAAAGGGATAGAAGGGAGCTCTACTTTATGTTGCTCAGATGTCATGGAGTTGGATGGACATATCAGAAGTTGAAGGCTTTGACATTTGATAAGTTGGAAAACAGGGCTTATCCCATTTGGGTGAGAGTACAGGAAGCAAACACTCTCAGACTTCTTTCAGATGAAAGAAAGGAGGAACTTGCAGAAGAAATGGAACTCAAGAAAGCTATGATTGTTCCCAGGCCAGTGAAGAAGGGAATTTCATTTGAGTTTCCAAAAGATATGGATCCACTATATCCAAGTGAAGCAGTTATAAGAAAGAGCCTCAAGCTCTCCCCATTAGAAGCTTCAGATATGGTGCAAGTGTTACCATTAGATTCCAGGAACCCAATTGTGACCTATGAAGAAGATGAATGTGGGTTCTGGAAGATTGGCAGATTTGGCAAAGAGGTACACACTTTTACCACTCTCATATCTTTGTTTGCAAGTTGTGATAGAGAAGACTTGGTGGACCTTTGGAGGTTGCTGGAGACCAAGTATGAGGCTGAAGCACCAACTTCAGCTAATGGAATAAAACTTTGGACCACATTCAAAAGAATGTGTGGACCAAAAGATGAGGATCCTACAATATGGAAGGATCTTAAAGATGACCTCAGTGGTCTTCAATGGAGGTTATATTCAGCTGCTGGTGTATACCATTTGAGTTCTACAAAGTTTGCTGAGTATCTACTTGTGGATGCTCAGTATTTTATATCCAAAGCTATTTTGGAGAAGATGAAGGACACTCAGCTGGAAATAGATTATTCAAGTGACGTGGCAAAAGATTTGATCAGATTTATTCACTATCAATATGAGAAGGTTTGTAAGATTCCTCCTAGTCCTTAATGCTTATTCAGAAACTTGATCATAAGAGTGGATATCAAGTTTAGGGGAGGATTGTTGGGAATAAATTAAGGCCAGATCACTTGAGCGCTGACAAGAACAAAACAAGCGTTGACAAGAACAAAACAAGCACGGACAGCTCAAGCGTTGACAAGACAAAGTCAAGCGTTGACACATTGAAGACAAGCACTGATGGAAGATATATTCTACGCGTGTATTATATTCTAGATTACTTCTAGTAAAGATAAGAACAACAATGTATTTTCTATATTTATCTTTACCTAGAATAGTTGATACGTAGATTATTGTACAAGGCTTCTTATGTCTATAAAAGAAGGTCTTTAGGTTAAGTATCATATAAGTTTTCATTCGTAAACTACTTTCATTGTAAGCAAGTTTGATATTGATAATCAAAGTGAAAGTTTGTTTATATCATTGTGTGTTCTTGTTTAAGTGTTAAATTCCGCATAACACTTAGATTCATAAGCATATACAAAGGTTTCTCTACGTGTATTACTTGATCTAATCTCGTATACACAAAGCTAATCGATCTATGTTTGGGATCAACAAGAGCAAAAACGAACACGGGAAACGAAGTCGCACAAAGATCCGGGCCCAAGTTTGGAATTTACAAAAATGCCCTTGAAGTTTTGAAGATTGACAACTTTGGTCCCTCTACTTTAGAAGATTTGTCATATTATACCCTTGTGAACACTCTATTTACACATTGGGTCCCTAATATTTCAAACATATACATCATTGGCCCTTGAATTATCATCAAATTGCATTAAAAGTCCTTATTATAAAGTTTGGAAAAACCATTGTGCCATTTTCAGCAAGTTGCTCAAACATTTTACAAAGGAAAATGGGCTTAGAACTGCTTATCACAAAGTATCAAGTAATAAGGAAATGGGGGGCCATTTCTGCCCAGACAAGATACTCCATCCCACCACTCATCTCACGCCACATCACCACCCCCACCAATCAAACCCCTACACATCATCACCTCCTCCACGTCACCTCACCAACCTGTTTATTTAAATAAACATTGGTCAGAGCAAGTCAATCCCCCACTTATCCTTTTTAAACTCGCTTCTTTATATAAAACCTGGAGGGAAACACATACTGTTTACCCATCACCCCTAATTTTGCCCTCTAATCTCCTATAAACCCTAATCTAAAATACCTCTTAAACCAAAGGGGTTTTGGCTAGGGATTTCCAGAACCTTGATTAACCACCCCCTTAATCCAACCCAGCTCACAAAACATTCCCATGTGACCTCAATGGGGCCCCCCGTCCTTCCCCTCCTACAAAAGTCCAAGAGATGAACGATTTGATCATATTGCTTGAAGAGTACGCACTTTTGAACGACCTAGATCACTTTAGCAAAGCTGGCAACACCACAAAACAACAAAAGTACCCACATGGCAAGGACTGAAGATCACGGGCTGCATTTTTGACCAAGAATACTTCAAGGGCATTTAGGGGATTCATTGCACTAGGGTTTTATTTTTTTCTTGATTCTAGATAGTTCTTTAGACTAGTATATATATGATGGTGCATGTACCACATATCCTTGTTCCAGTTTTATTGTATATTTTTTAACAAGTAATGAAAGTGAACGTTTTTAGCTTATACAATATTTTGTGTTCCATTAGTTTAATTATTTTTTTAAAAGCAAGTAGTTTAAAAGTTCTCAAGTTTCTAGTTGTTAAGGCTTTCAGAAATTCGTTTTCTTTAGTTCCAAAGTGTGTTGTAAAAGTTTTTTTTAAGCTTGATGATTAAAAGAGAATCAAGTGAAAGTGGATTTCCCTTTTAAAAATCAGTTTGGTGAAAGTCTTTTATAAAGGTTCCAAGATTTAGTGTTCCAAAATTTCAAAGATTTCAAGAAAATCAGTTTTTATCAGTTTTTTTTTATTTTTCATCATTTACTATTTAAAAAGCCATAAGCTTCTAGCTTATGGTCTTTTTATAACAAGAATCTATTTATTGGTCTTGTGGTGTTATGTGCAGGTAACAAGAAAGCAACAAGCAAACCTTCCATCCATTTTTTTTGTTATTCAGTTTTGAAGATATCTTTGCCCTGGGTCTCTTGCAGATTCCAACAACTGGGCTTCTCTACATGTTTGTCATAAGCTCACCACTCAAGTAAACACATCCTTGGAAAAGGCATCAGCCCAGGTTTGGCTTGAACCTTCTAGGGTAGTATTTTGCTTGTTTTGGGTGATTTTGTGATGGTTTGCATCCTAACTGTTTGGTGCTAGCATAAGGATTCCTTTATGTTTGTTTTAGTCTTTGAAGCATATTAGACTAGGTATAATTCAGATTTTAAGGCCTTTATTGGCAAAATCTTTGCTAATTTTGTTAATCAGTCATATAAGGGGGTGTTTGGATCTGCATATTAGGTCATAGTAGTGACAACTTTTTGGCTTAAATTCAGTCTTAATAAACTCTAATAGGGATTGGTGGGGTTTAGTGATATTCTACTTTGAGTTTGGTAGAGTAAATGTAGAAATTGCATATTGGTAGTTGGGTAAAAACAGTCTAGAACATCAGCAGGCTAGAAATTGGTTTGGTTTGGATTTTTAGGTTATAAAATCTTGGTCACAGTTAGATTAAGTGGTAGGCTAGGGTTGTGTGTTAGCTAGTTGAGGTTTGGAGGTGTTCTTGACAAGTCATAGGCTGTTAAAACTCACCATTTTACACACTAGATCAGACCAGTGTGCCCAGACCCATACCCTCTATTACAGTGACTGCATAAGGGTGATTTTTGTGTTATTTTTGTGAGCAAATTGGTGTTTTTTTCTTGTTTGTCTGACTCCCCACAACCCAACTGGTTGTGGGGGTGCCTTATTGTCCAAACAAATCATCACAATTAGCTTTCCTAAGCTAATCTACCACCAGACACGTTTTTATTGAAGGCAGGGGGAACAAAGTTACCCCTCCTAGTATTAAAGTTTCCACTGGTAAGCAAACAGACAAAAACAGGCAACATGTCACTTTCAAGTTCTTAGTTTTTTGTCTTTTGTGGACTCAAATAGGTTTTAGACTCTGAAACTTTTTTCAATATTTTTCTTATTTAAATTGTGATTTTTCAGTTTAATTTATTTTCCATTTACTGTTCATTTAGTATTTTTTGCATTAAATAGCTATTTTAAATTAATTTTTAATTTCTGTTTTTGGCATTTAGTGTAAAAAATCATTATTTTTCAGTTTTAAAAATTTTGTTAGACTTAGAAAAATGTTTTAAGATTTTTTATTTAAAAATATTTTACTGTTCACTATTTTAATTATTTTTTAGAATTAATTTAGCTTAATTAGGGTTTTAATATTAAACTGTTTTGTCTTTTAGTGAAAAATTTTACATTTTTCAAACTTTTTCATTTTTCTACTGTTCCTTAGTGTAATTTAGGATTTTTAAATTTGTCAAATCATTTTTAGCATTATTTTATTATTTTTTATGATTATTTTAGTTTAAAAATTGTTTTTAGCATTTAAAAAATAGAAAAATAGTTTTGAAAATTTAGGAAAAATACTTTTTAGTCTTTAAATAATATAAGTAACTTATTTGTTCAATAAAATAATATTTTGGACATTTTGTTAATTATATTTAATTTTAGGGCTTTAATTAGCATTTAAAATTGAATATTTAATTAATAAAAGGTTTTAAAATATATTTGTTGGATTTTTATGCTTATTTATATTATTTTAGACTTAATTTAATCTTTTAATTAATTTTTAGGTTTAATTTTTAATTTCGTCGCGTTTTACGTAATTACGTCATCGTTTTACGTCAACGTCGTAGTTAATCGTAGTCGTAGCTCGTCTTTACTTTTTCTCTTTTAAACCAAAAACGTCACTAACCCAAACTTGATTTCATATATATTGGCACATTATTACACACACCTCCTTCGAGAACGAACTTGGAATTTATTCGTCTTTACGGTTTTTCATTAAATCTTATTGATTAATACTTGCCGCACTTATACGTTGTTTTCCTAAACGTGTACGAAAAACCTACATCAAACTTTTGGCGCCGCTGCCGGGGAGGTGTTTAGTGTTGCCATTATTAGTATCGTGTTTGTGTGAGTAGTGCGTTTTTGCTTTTCAATTTTTGGAAAGCGTGAATATCGTACATACTCATTTTTGTTATTTTTCCTTAATATATTATAGTATCCAAATAAATCGTGTTTAATTTTCCTAAATTAAACACACAACAATCATTTTACTATATTGTAGATATATTGGTTTACGTTTTTCTTGTGAATATATTATTTACTATATTGTATCTACGTAAGAACAATAAATATACAAGTACTCCAAAAGCGTGAAAACGCAACCTTGATTCGGGATTTCATCACTCGATCATTGTATTCCAATCCAAAGCAAAAGTTTAAAGGCAAAATAGATAAATACTTTCGTGAGGCTTAATTTCAATTAACACAAACTATAAGGTGGGTATAAGGCGGTTGTATTTCACGACCTAAGGGAAAAAGGCTCTTAAGTGCTTAGCGCCGCCTCGTTTCCCCCTCTTGCTTGTACGTGTTTTGAGAAAGAGGGCTAATCGAGGGTTTGCCACCCAAGTATTATCTACGTATATTATATTTGCTTGTGTTTTCAAGATTAAACCCTCTTGAACGTTTTGGTGTTCCACCAACGTTCTAAAGTCATCGAGAACGTTCACTCCACGTGATCGTTTTCATTCTTTGAGGCTCCTTTAATCGAGAAAGTCGATTCGAGGGGAGATTTGTAGATTTTAGTCTACGTTATACATTCAAAAATCCAAAAAAATTAAAAAACAATCAAAAACCAAAAAATCGAAAAATCGAAAAACCGCAAAAAGAATCTTCTTTGCTACCATCCATTCTACGCTTAGTGCATGCGCACTCGATCGAAGGATTATTCCAATTCTAGCGAAGCTTCGAATCGACGCAATCGTAATCGAAGGAATCGACGACGTAGACGAGAATTAGAAACCGACGTTCCTAATATCGTTGTTGAAGAGACCGTAGAGGAGATGGCCGACAATCGTTCGATGATGGAATTGCTCCAAGCACCCACCGAGGGTTATGGAGACGCGATCGTAATTCCCGCTATCGAAGCGGAGAATTTTGAGATAAAGAGCGGAATGCTTTCGTTGATTCAAGCTGTTGGGATAAATTAAGGCCAGAATCACTTGAGCGCTGACAAGAACAATTCAAGCGTTGACAAGAGCAAAGCAAGCGCTGACAGCTCAAGCGTTGACAAGTTAAAGTCAAGCGTTGACACATTGAAGACAAGCACTGATGGAAGATATAATCTACACGTTTATTATATTCTAGAATACTTCTAGTAAGGATAGAAACGACAATGTATTTTCTATGTTTATCTTTACCTAGAATAGTTGATACGTAGCTTATTGTACAAGGCTTCTTGTATCTATAAAAGAAGGCCTTTAGGTTAATGTTTGATATAAGTTTTACATAAGTTTTCATTCATAAACATCTTTCATTGTAAGCAAGTTCGACATTGATAATCAAAGTGAAAGTTTGTTTATATCTTTTGTGTTCTTGTTTAAGTGTTAAATTCCGCATAACACTTAGATTTACAAAGCATATACAAAGGTTTCTCTACGTGTATTACTTGATCTAATCTCGTATACACAAAGCTAATCGATCTAAGTTTGGGATAAACAAGTGGTATCAGAGCTTGTTGAGGAACTTTTGATCTTTGAAGAACACCAGAACCCTAAAAACACCAAAACCCTAATTTTCTCAGAAACCCTAAAAACATCATGTCTGAAGCAATAACCACCTCCTCTTCACCCTTACCAAACATCAGGATTCCCATGCTTGATGCAACCAACTTTGACTTATGGAAGTTCAACTTTGAACAATATCTGGGGATCTATGACTACACACTCTAGGAGATTATTGAATATGGAAACTCATTCAATAAGGCTCAAAAGATTCTTGATGCCATTACTCAAAGATCAGCTGTTGAAGGATGCCCTGATGAAGATAAGAGAGAAAAACCTGGAGATGGTAGAGCTGTAGGTGTTGGGTCAAAAAGTTGATGTGGCAGAAACTCAAAAACGAAGAAAACATGAAGATATTGTCTAAGCGTTGTCAAGAGCAATTTAGGCGTTGACAAGAACAAATGAAGCGTTGTTGGCTCAAGAGTTGTCGTGTACAATCTAAGCATTGTCACATGCAATTCAAGAGTTGATAGAATTGTAGACAAGAAGCTTATGGAAGATTCTATTTGGATATATATGCAGGATTTATTCTGTATATGTTTATCTAAATAGAAGATTTACTTGTTATTTGTTTTTATCTCTTGTAAACCCTAATCCTTACACTATAAAAGGAACCAAGGGTCTTAGGTTTTATTCATATATAATTCATTCACAATGTAAACCTAAAGTGTGTGTCGACTAGACGTGGGATTCAATGTATACACGTCTAGTGATTGTTGATTATTAATATAATTAGCAATCCCTTTTGTTTTAATTCATGTTATTCGTGCCTAAACACCTTGTTAATGTGTCATGTTCTAATTCCGCTTTGATTGTATAATCATATGAACATGGTGCATTCCTAGTTGCTTAAAAGATCCGGAAACCAAGGTTTCCACAGTAGGTGCTGAAGATATTGCAAAAGAAAAGGGTTGACATGAAAGCCCTAAATATTCTGAAAGTCTCTTTGGGACAAGAAAACCATCACAAATATAGAGGCTATGAATCTGCTAAGGATCTTTGGGAAGCACTTGAAGTTGCATATGGTGGCAATGCAGACACTAAGGAAGAAAAGAAAAAGCAACTTCTGCATGATTATGCTGTCTTCAAAGCTCAGCCCAATGAGAAACTGAGTAGTGTGAAAAGCAGATTGCTTGACATCACAAGCAAGTTGTCCTTCATGGGGACACAAGTTGGTGATGTTGACACCAATGCTACCTTTCTTAAAAGTCTTGGTGAGGCATGGAAGATTGAGGCAAGATCTATTCTTGCCAATAATACTTACAAGAGCTGCTCGTTTGATGACATCTACAACAAACTAAGACTGTTGGAAGATGAAACTCTTTCAGAACATGGAAGCAAATCTAGCACCAGCAACATGGCCTTCTTCTCTCATAGTGAAGGTCAATTCAATCAGAAGGACTCTTATATGCATCCAGTTACTGGATCATCATATGTCAGCGCTGGAACAAGTCCTGTCAACGTCTCCTTTTCAGACGCTGACACATTCAAGAATGACTCCCCAAGAGTTAAACCTGCTGGTTTGGATTTTGATACTGTTTGTGCCTACATTGCTTCTTTGCCCAATGGTTCAGTGATTACATATGAGGACCTTGAGCAGATAAGTGATGAGCACTTGGAAGAGATGGACATCAAGTGGAACATGGCTCTTGCTAGTATAAGAGCAAATAGGTGGAACAGAAGGTTTAAAAAGAAGATGACCTTCAATGCTAAAGACACAGCTGGATTTGATAAATCCAAAGTTGAATGCTACAATTGCCATCGTATGGGGCACTTCATGAGGGAATGTAGATCTCCTAGAAGATCTGATGCTGGTAAACCCTCAAGTCAGGTTGTTAAAGCTCAGGATTCCAAAGCCATGGTTGCAGTTCAAGGAATTGATGGCACCGGATGGGATTGGAGCTATCTGGCTAAGAATGCTGAAGAGGATAAAGCTTTGGTTGCTGATATTGAAGAAGAAGAGCATGTTGAATATGCTCTAATGGCACACTCCTCCTCTTCATCTGATAATGAGGTATATGATGATGCTTTTTGTAGCAAAGGTTGTAGGTTAAACACTGAAAGACTTAACAAAGAGGTGTTAAAACTAAAAGATGATATGAGCACTGAAAGGTGTAAATGCTCTAATTACCAACTAGCTCTTACTGAAACTGAGAAAACCGTTTCTGAATACAAGAAAATGGAATTTGATTTGAAGGATAAGATAAATATCTTAAAACATGAGCTAGAGGGTAGTATGGATATTAGAAACATCATGACAAAGGTTAATAGAGATCTGCAGGCTAAGTTAGATGAGGCCATTAAGAATAAAGATAATGTTGACCTCAAGATTCAAAGATTTGATAGAGCCACCCAAACCCTAGGAGACTGTGTAGCTAAACAAAGGGATCCTAAGGACATGACTGGGATTGGGATGAATGATTACTCTCTGGTTCCACCACCAGCTGGTGACTTCTATGGTGTCCTTAGAAAGGACTTGTCTTGGACTGGTATACCAGAATGCCAAGAGGAGGAATTCATTCCTCCACCAAGAGTTGTCACTCCAGTGGAAGAGTATCAACAAAAATTGGCTGACCTAAATGAGTGGAAGAAAGCTAACCCTACTTTATTTGTTAAGGGAGGTTTGCTATGTGAAAGTCCTAATGAATCACCACCCATTAAGGTTACTCACCCAATCACTGGTAAAGCTGTTGACCTAGGCTCAAACACTGTTAGAAGACCTACCATTAAATATGCAGAGATGTATAGGAATAATAGGTCACCCAAGAGCCAAGTTAGCAAACATGGAACAGGTTTCTTCTCTTCTAGACCTAAGGGTGTGTCTAAGAAAGCCTGTTACACTTGTGGTAGCTTTTCACATTTGGCATACAAGTGTGTCAACGCTCCCAAAACCAGCGCTGACAGGAACAATTTCAGCGCTGATAGGAAGAAAGTCAACGTTGTTAGGAAGTCCAACGTTGTCAGACCCAAACCTTGTGTGCAGCAACGTCCACAAGTGATTAGACCTGCCCCATTCTTTTCTAGAAGGTCTAACACTCATGGACAAAGACCTTTTCAAAAGACAAACACCTGGTCAAATAGGCAATGGGTTCCTGTAGCAAACCCTAGGTTCAACGCTGACAAGGGTAATTTCAGCGTTGACAGGACAAAATCTAATGCTGACAGAAACGTGACCAGACCTAAATATTTGTAGCCACAAGGTAAGGGGTCTAAAGCTTCTTCAAGCTTAACATGGAGACCCAAGAAAGATCAAAACCCTAATGATAATGGGATTTCAATGACTTGCAACAGATTTAATTACATTTCAAAGGTCATTACAAAACCTATTGGGGTTAACTGGGTATTTCATCCTAAAAAGGATGAGAATGGGGTTGTTGTGAGAACTAAGTCTGTTCTTATTGAACAACCAGATGAATCCAAGTCTTCTAAGACTCGGGTTCCCAAAGAAAACTAATTTGTTTTCTTTATGTGCAGGGCATTCAATGACAGATCAATGATTATGGATATTGGGATAGTGGATGCTCAAGGCACATGACAGGGAAGGAAGACTATCTGACGAATTTCACCCCTATTAAAGATGGTGATAAGGTATACTTTGGAGGTGGCTATGGCACCATTACAGGCAAAGGAACCCTTCTCACCAATAATCTGCATTTTGAAAATGTCTTCCTGGTAAAAGAACTGGATTATAATCTGTTTAGTGTATCACAAGTTTGTGATAACAAAAATAAGGTTCTTTTTACTGATACTGAGTGTTTGGTGTTAAGCAAGGATTTTAAGATCCCTGATGAGAAATATATTGAGTATAGAACACCTAGGCATAAGGACATATATAATGTGAATTTAAATGGGATTAAAATGAATGCAAATATGTCTTGTTTTTATGCTAAGGCCTCAGTAGATGAGAGTAATTTGTGGCACAGGAGACTAGGGCACATAAATTTTAAAAATATAAATAGACTTGTGAGGCTTGGTTTAGTTGCTGGTTTGCCAGAGAAGGCCTTCCACAATGACCACTCTTGTGTTGCATTTCTTAAAGGCAAGCAGCACAAGGTCTCATTCAAGTCCAAACAGGTGCACACTAGTTCCAGACCTTTTCATATGCTTCATATGGACCTCTTTGGTCCAACAAATATAGAGAGTTTGAATGGTAAGTCATATTGCTTTGTTGTCACAGATGACTTTTCTAGGTTTACTTGGACATTCTTTCTAGCTATGAAGAGTGACACAGCTGATGTTCTTATTGATTTTATCACTCAGATTGAGAAAAGGTCTGGCTATGAGGTTAAAATGCTTAGGAGTGATAATGGTGGAGAATTTAGGAACAAGAAGCTAGATGATTTTTGTGCCAGGAAAGGAATTACTAGGCAATTCAGTATTGCTAGAACCCCACAACAAAATGGGGTTGCTGAGAGGAAAAATAGAACCCTAATTGAAGCAGCCAGAACAATGTTGGCTGATGCTCACTTTCCTATAGCCTTTTGGGCTGAGGCTGTTAATACAGCATGCTATGTGCAAAATAGAGCATTGGTTAACAAAATTCAGAACAAAACACCTTATGAGTTACTTTGGGGAAGAAAACCTAATATTGGTTTTCTCAGACCTTTTGGATGTCATATAGTAGTATTAGATACTAGTGATGCCTTAGGGAAATTTAGTGCAAAATGTGAAGAGGGCTATTTCATGGGGTATTCAGTCCAGAGCAAGGGTTATAGGGTTTATCTTAAAGAGGACAAACGTATAGTTGAGAGAGTACATGTTAGGTTCTTAGAGAATAAACCTAGTGATCCTGAGAGTGGTCCTAATTGGTTGTTTTATTTGGAACCCTTATCTAGAACTTTAAATTATATGCCTCTCACTAATCCAGACATTGTGAAGGTAACTTCAAATATTATGGAGGAACAAGTTGTTAATGTTTCAGGTACACAGGTTCATGAGAAGGTTGGATCACAAGCAGAAAAGGCATCTCCTACATTTGAATATGTCACAATTCCCATTTGGACAGATGCTTTTGCTGCTGCTGCTGCTGGACAAGATAATGGTGGTTTCCAAATACCACCAGATACAAACATGCATGGTTCTTCAGGCGCTGACAAAGGCAAATCTAGCGCTGACAAGACCACTTCAGACGTTGATGGCTCAGACGTTGACAACAACATTTCAAGCGCTGTTAGCCCAGAATCTGACAACCAAGATTCAAACGTTGACAACACTTATGGGCATCTTTTCTCTTCCAGATTTGAACAAGGTGGACCTTCCAATGTTCATGAAGAGGTTCATGTTGATCAAAGAGAGTCTGATGAAGAAGATATTGGCAACATGGAGCGTGAAGTTGAGGACACCATACTTGTTGAAGGAGGGGTTCTCACTTCCACAATGAAGAATCACCCCACATCTCAGATCATTGGTGATATTATGACTCCAGTTCAGACCAGAAGATCTCATCAAGGTCTTGGTGGGTTTATTGCCAATATACACAAGAAGGTTGATACCCCTCTTGTGCAAGCATGTTTGTTTGCATGTTTTCTGTCACAAGAAGAACCCAAGAAGATATTTGATGCTCTCAAAGAACCAAGTTGGGTGGAAGCAATGCAGGATGAGCTTCACCAATTTGCAATTCAGGATGTTTGGGAGCTGGTTGATTGTCCTAGATATGTAAGACCTATAGGGACAAGATGGGTTCTCAGGAACAAAAGAGATGAAAGAGGCATTGTGGTCAGAAACAAGGCAAGGTTAGTGGCTCAAGGTTATACACAAGAGGAGGGGATAGACTATGAGGAGGTCTTTGCACCAGTTGCAAGGATTGAAGCTATTAGGATTTTTCTAGCCTATGCTTCCTACATGGGCTTCATAGTCTATCAAATGGATGTCAAGAGTGCTTTCCTCTATGGAACTATTGTTGAGGAAGTTTATGTGATGCAACCTCCTGGTTTTGAGGATCCAGAACATCCAGATAAAGTGTATAGAGTCAAAAAGGCTATGTATGGCCTTCATCAAGCCCCTAGAGCATGGTATGGTACCTTGTCTACCTATTTGGTGGACAATGGATTCAAGAGAGGCACCATAGATCAGACACTATTTACAAAGAAGAAAGGCAAACATGTGTTGCTTGTGCAGGTCTATGTTGATGATATCATTTTTGGGTCTACTGATCCAAAGATGAGTGAGGATTTCTCCAAGCTTATGACAGACAAATTCAAGATGAGTGCTATGGGGGAAATGAACTTCTTTCTTGGTTTACAAGTTCAGCAGAAAGAGGATGGTATCTTCATCTCCCAGGACAAATATGTTGCTGAGATCTTGAAGAAGTTTGGCTTTTCTCCACATGAAAAGAGGGCTACTACTCCTATGGATAGAGAACACCCTTGGGGAAAGATTGGAGATGGGAAAGATGTTGATGTCAGGCACTATAGATCCATGATTGGATCCTTGATGTATCTTACTGCCTCCAGACCTGACATTATGTTTGTTGTGTGTGCTTGTGCACGCCATCAAGTGACTCCCAAAGAATGTCACCTTTATGCTGTGAAGAGGATCTTTAGGTACCTAAGATGTTATCCCAGTCTTGGTTTGTGGTACCCAAAGGATTCACCATTGGAGCTGATTGCATATTCAGATAGTGATTATGGAGGTGATAAGTTTGATAGGAAATCCACAACTGGTGGATGTCAGTTTCTTGGGAGTAGGTTAATATCTTGGCAATGCAAGAAACAAACAGTGGTGGCTAATTCTACAACTGAAGCAGAGTATGTGGCTGCAGCAGCATGTTGTGGTCAAGTGTTGTGGATTCAGAACCAGCTGTTGGACTATGGGTATAACTTCATGCATACTAAGATATTTGTTGACAATAATAGTACTTTATGCATCATTAAGAATCCTGTACATCATTCTAAAACTAAACACATAGAAAGTAGACACCATTTTATAAGAGATTGCTTTGAGAAAGGTTTAATACAACCAGATAGGGTTGATACTAAGGAAAATGTGTCAGATTTATTAACTAAACCTTTTGATGCTGGGAGATTTCAATACTTGGTAACAAGTATTGGAATGGTTAATCTCACATAGTATGTGTTTTGGATTCTTTTTGTAAAAGTATGTACAGGATGATGCATTATTATTATTGGTCTTATTGATGATTTAGATTTTCCACTATATTTTTCTAACACTGACAAAGATTGCTTGAACGTTGATAAGTGTTTTTGCAACGTTGTCAGCAATATAATTGTCTAATGCTGACAAAGCTTCCCTCAACGCTGTTATGTGTTATCGGGGCGTTGTCAGCAACAATGTTAGTTTTGTGGTTTTCAATCTAAATGTGCAGATGGTGTTAGCAGTATACCATTGGATACAGAGTTGCTTATGGATCAATGGAGCAGCATTTGGACAAGTTTTTATTTATGGATGATGGTTGGAATGTTTCATTCCTATCTTGACATAAATTTTTTTATGTTCATGCATGATTTTAGCAAACTTTTTGTATCATAGTTTAAGGGGAGGTTTTAGGAACCTTTAGGATTTTTGGGTATCCATATGATACTCTTATCACAATTCTAGATTGTGTCCACAGGTGAGTATGGGTTAGTTTCACTAAACCATGAGGCACTGTAGCATGCATAGTATATCAACTTTGCATGCTGCCAAGACATTTTTGGCCTAGAATTGGTTGTGGTCTGTTGGGAGACTTGGGAATGATTTTGATATGGTATTTACCTGGGAGTAACAAGGATTTTATAAGGTAACTTTGTTGTTAAGAATTTTGGTTAGCAAGGGACACTAGAGGACTGTTATGTCTATCTTGCTTATGCAAGTGTGCATAACTGGACAGTGCTTGCCGCCCTATGATAATTATCAGCTTTTGGTTATCTTCTCTAGGATAAATTACTTGTTAAGGTCATTTTTCACTTTTTAAAATATTTTTATTTTTGGACGCTGACAAGATTTTTCCAAGCGTTGTTGTGACCAAATTGGACGCTGACATGGCTTTAGGCGAACGTTGACAAGATTATAGCCGTTGGGCGTTGATAGGTTATTTTTGACCGTTGACACTCAATGGGACCTACCCAGTTGTTACTTTTTGACATATTTTCAAGCCGTAATTTTAGGAGTTGTTACTTTCATTTAATGCATAAGATAACTTATAACTTTTTCAATATTTTCATGATTGATTTTTGAAAATCTTTGCCTATTTTTGGGCCAATCACATGCATTCTTACTCTCCTATAAATTTGGCTCCTATTTTAAACAGGGTATCTATAATTCTTGTCTAACACTTTTCTCTTATCAACTTCATCTTCTACACTTAAAATTAACAGCTTTCATCAATGGCACCAAAGTTTAACTCAGCAGAATTGGCATTGGGGTTCAGATCACAACACAACATGATTGCTTATCTTGACGCTGATAATGATCTGTTTCCTCAATACACACAAATGGTGGCGTATTTGAACGCATCCCCACTAAGGTATGCTCTTTCTCATGCACCACTCATTCCAGTCACACACATTAAGCAGTTTTGGAACACTGTTAGTTCCTCAACAGTTAATAGAGTGACCACATTAACTTCTATTGTTCATGGGAGATCTTGGGTGGTTACTGAGGCTTTGGTACGCCAAGCCTTGCATCTTGATGATGCTGATGGTATAGCCACCCTTCCCATAACTGAGATAGAACAAGGGCTTAGGGCTTTGGGATATCCTTTTCCTGATGAAGGTACTCTTAACAAGTATCATAAGCAGGAATTTCCCCCAGCCTGGAAGTACCTCATACACGTCCTCCTTCAATGTTTGAGTCCCAAATGTACTGCACACAATGAGATCAATAGATCCATTGCTAGTGCTATTGTGTGCATTGCAACAGGGCAAAAATATAACTATTCTAAAATGATTTTTGAGGGGATGTGTAAAAACAAGGGGACAAAAATGACTTTAGCTTATCCCCGTTTTCTGCAAATGATTTTTGATGATCAAGGTTACTGCTCAAGGGATCACAATGGTTTTTATAAGATCCCTGAGCAAAAGAAAGCTATTTTCACGAAGATGAATTCACCACCCCATAGAGACTTACCTTTAACCCCAGCCATGCTTGCTGTTATTGCAGCAGCACAACCCCAACCAGACCCCCAACCTCAAATTAACCCTCAACCACAACTTGCACCCATTCCTGAACCTTTACCCTCACCTGACCAAATGCAAATTGACCAAGAACCCTTTGACGCTGACACATCAAATGTTGGCGTTGATGTGCCTATTTCCAACGCTGACACACAACCTTCACAATCCCAAACACCCCTTAACCAACCTACATCTACCCATTCTTCCACACCACCTGAATATAGGTTGATGAAACGCCAAAGGACTACTGGAGTGTTCTCCTCTAGTGGTCCTAGCCATGTAGCAGAGAGAACCACCACCACAAGTGTGGCTGGTGACCTGGATGAGGCTGGGACTATTGGTTCTGGCTTAGATGTTGGCCAAGGCAGTCCCACCATAGTTAAGTCCTCATCCATGCCCAATGAATCTGACTTGGGAGGTCAAATCCCCATTTTAGAAGAGGGCAGACTGGAACCAATGACTCTTTTGGAATTGACGGCAGTCTGCATTAGCTTGCAAAAGCAAAATGCAGACTTAGTACAAATTGTCAGCTCACAAGGCCTTGAACTCAAGCAATTGAGGGAGAGGATTATTGTTTTGGAAAGTGATCGTGTTAGAAGGGGCATGGAGGAGTCTTCCAAAGGGGAGGAAGATCAAATAAATCTGAGTGATAAGGGCAGCCAGGATGGTCAATCAATGGATGTTGCTGAAGCCCTTACAACTTTGAAGGAACAAACAGGTTTTGACACGTCCTTAATCTCTCCCACCAATCTAAATTTATCATTTACAGCTATGTTGAGAGAGGTTACACAAGGCGCTGAGGGAAAATATTTGAGCGTTGACAAGGCAAATTTGGACGCTGATAGAAGTATTTTGGGCGCTGATAGGATAAATTTGGGCGTTGACAGACCTGCACATGAAGGTGATGTATCCCAGTCATCATCTATCATCAAGGAGGTTCCTACTCAGGTATTACCATCTACCTTACCAACCATTGCATCATCAGATATGGGTAAGGGTAAATTGGTAGAAGAGATAGTTCCAAAGGATGCAGCCCAAGTTGAACTTGATAGAAGATTGGCTGAACAAATGCTGGAACAAGATGAAAAGGAGAAGTCACCATTTGTTGTGACTTCTGAAGAAGAAAGTGATGGAGCTAGCTCAGACTCAAGTGTGATGATTATAGAACCAGAAAGGCTTGAGTATGGTGATGAGCTTGCTAGGGAAAAGTTGAAAGAATTGAAATTGCAGGTTGACTTTGACATGCCAGAGGTGGTTCAAATGTATAATTCTTGGGAAGAAAGCTGCATGGATAATCCAGACTTGACCATTTCAGATCAAATATGGGGATTGGAGCTTCTTCTTAGAGTTCAGAAGGATTGTAAGGTGATTTTGAAACACAAGGCAAGCAATATTCTCTCAGAGTTAAAAAGGGATAGAAGGGAGCTCTACTTTATGTTGCTCAGATGTCATGGAGTTGGATGGACCCATCAGAAGTTGAAGGCTTTGACATTTGATGAGTTGGAACATAGGGCTTATCCCATTTGGGTGAGAGTGCAAGAAGCAAATACTCTCAGACTTCTTTCAGATGAAAGAAAGGAGCAACTTGCAGAAGAAATGGAAATCAAGAAAGCTGATGATTCCCAGGCCAGTGAAGAAGGGAATTAAATTTGAGTTTCCAAAAGATATGGATCCACTATATCCAAGTGAAGCAGTTATAAGAAAGAGCCTCAAGCTCTCCCCATTAGAAGCTTCAGATATGGTGCAAGTGTTACCATTAGATTCAAGGAATCCAATTGTGAGCTATGAAGAAGATGAATGTGGATTCTGGAAGATTGGCAGATTTGGCAAGGAGGTACACACTTTTACCACTTTCATATCTTTATTTGCAAGTTGTGATAGAGAAGACTTGGTGGACCTTTGGAGGTTGCTGGAGACCAAGTATGAGGCTGAAGCACCAACTTCAGCCAATGGAATAAAACTTTGGACCACATTCAAAAGAATGTGTGGGCCAAAAGATGAAGATCCTGCAATATGGAAGGATCTTGAAGATGACCTCAGTGGTCTTCAATGGAGGTTATATTCAGCTGCTGGTGTATACCATTTGAGTTCTACAAAGTTTGCTGAGTATCTACTTGTGGATGCTCAATATTTCATATCCAAGGCTGTTTTGGAAAAGATGAAGGACACTCAGCTGGAGATAGATTATTCAAGTGACGTGGCAAAGGATTTGATCAGATTTATTCATTACCAATATGAGAATATTTGTCAGACTCCTCCAAGTTCTTAATGCTTATTCAGAAACTTGATCATAAGAGTGGATATCAAGTTTAGGGGGGGATTGTTGGGAATAAATTAAGGCCAGAATCACTTGAGCGCTGACAAGAACAATTCAAGCGTTGACAAGAGCAAAGCAAGCGCTGACAGCTCAAGCGTTGACAAGTTAAAGTCAAGCGTTGACACATTGAAGACAAGCACTGATGGAAGATATAATCTACACGTTTATTATATTCTAGAATACTTCTAGTAAGGATAGAAACGACAATGTATTTTCTATGTTTATCTTTACCTAGAATAGTTGATACGTAGCTTATTGTACAAGGCTTCTTGTATCTATAAAAGAAGGCCTTTAGGTTAATGTTTGATATAAGTTTTACATAAGTTTTCATTCATAAACATCTTTCATTGTAAGCAAGTTCGACATTGATAATCAAAGTGAAAGTTTGTTTATATCTTGTGTGTTCTTGTTTAAGTGTTAAATTCCGCATAACACTTAGATTTACAAAGCATATACAAAGGTTTCTCTACGTGTATTACTTGATCTAATCTCGTATACACAAAGCTAATCGATCTAAGTTTGGGATCAACACAAGCTACTAAGTTTCGAGGTCGTGAAGCCGATAATCCTCACGACCATATTCAGAATTTTGATCGTCTTTTGGCCACGAGCAAGTTTAAGAACGTCGACACCAATGTCGTCAAGCTTATGCTTTTTCCGTACTCGCTCGATGGTGCCGCCAAGGACTGGTACGAGAAAGAGCCACCTAATTCGATAACTACGTGGAAGGATCTCGTTTCCAAGTTCGTTAATTATTTTTTCCCACCGTCTAAGACGACGTTTTTCAAAAATGAAATTACGAAATTTGAGCAAAAACCGAATGAATCTTTTAGAGACGCGTGGGATCGTTTTAAGGAATTGCTTAGGCAATGTCCTCACCATGGTTTTTCCGAGTTGCACCAAATCGATACGTTTTACAACGGTCTTAATTTTCAAGAACAAGATTCGTTGAATTCCGCCGCCGGTGGCTACTTTTTGTGTAAGACTCCGAAAGATGCATTGATAATTATCGAAAACTGATCCAAGGTTTACCAACTCCGCAACGCACCGAGTGTTGCCAATGTCACCAATGTTAGTAGTTCTAATCGCGACATTGAGAGGGTTGATGCAAAAGTCGACAAGTTGACGAATGTGTTTACGTCTTTTCTCGTTGAGATGCAAAAGAAAGATGCTCCCGCTACGGTGAAAGCGGTTGAGGTTTCGTGTACGTTTTGTGGTGGACCTCATAATTATTACGAGTGCGCGGCTACGGATGACCAAACGTCGAATGTGAGTGCGTTAAATGGAAACAACAATTTTTCTAATCAAGATAACGCGGGTCCATCACAACATGGCAATTATAACCAAGGCAACAATTTTAATAAAAACCGAAACAATTTTCAAGGAAATAATCAACAAGGAAATTTTTCGAATCAAAATCAAGGAGGTTATAATCAAGGTCGTAATATAACTTGGCAAAATCAAGACAATAACCAAAACTCGAATTTTTCAAACAACAACAATCAAGGCAACAATTTTTCAAGTGGGAATCAAAACAATTTTCAAAGAAGTAATCAAAACCAAGGGAACTTTAATTCAAATCAAAATAGTTCGTCAAACGATTTTCAAAATTACATGAAAACGAATGAGGCTAATATGAGACGATTAGAGGGAGAAATTGGTACTTTGAAAAACGACTTTACAAATACTTTGAAATTGCAAAACACGAAGATTGAGCAAGGGCAAATTGATGTGAAAAAGATGCTTTCGGCCATTATGAACAAGTCCTCGGGTGCATCATCGAGTTCGTTACCTAGTGACACCGTTGCAAATCCGAAGGAACAATGCAAAGCTGCCTCGTCTCGTGAGAAAGGTCGTGTGATTACCCCTAACCTTGAAGGATTTCGTATTGTTTATTCTTCTCAATCCTCGACTTCTAAGACGTCTTCTTGTTCTAAAGTCGATGGGGTGAACGTGGCGACCAAGGAAAAGAGTGCACACCCTCGTGTACCTCAAATTCCATCCACGGTTCAAAAATAGAGCTTTGTCGACCTTATCAAAGTAACCCATTAAGAAACTTGTGCATCGATCCTTCTTAAAAAACCCAAAAGGCGTATGCCGAGAAAGGAAAAGGATCCGGGCCAATTTCTACTACCTTGTGATTTTTCCGAGATTGGGGGATGTTTATCCCTTGCCGATTTAGGTGCTAGCATCAATCTCATGCCTCATTCTCTTTGGAAATTGATGAGATTGCCTTCACTTACCCCCACGAACATGACAATCAAGCTTGCAAATTCTACTCCACTTATACCAATTGGAATAGCCGAGGATGTCTATGTCAAAGTTGGAAAGTTTGTTTTTCCCGCGGATTTCGTTATATCCGATTATGAGTGTGACCCTAAATGTCCCATTATTTTAGGCCGACCATTCTTATCGACGGCTAGAACCGTAATCGACGTTCACGAGGGGAGACTCACTATGAGATATGGGGATGAGAAAATGGACTTTTTCGCTAGAAAATCCCAAGGGTTTAATGAGAATGAAAAAACCGAGGTTTCAAAACCTAATGATTCAAATCTTAATGATTTCAAAATGTTCACTTTAGCGGAAAGAATGAGGCTTAATGCATGTTTTGAAAGAATTAAGAAAAACGGTTTTAAAGATGATGATTTTAATGATAAAGAGTACGTGTACCTAATTCAAAAGGGTATGTGTAAATTTATGGATGAAAACTCACTTTGGGATGTTTTTAGCGAAACAAGTGAAACGCCAATTCCGAAGGGCGACGTTAGTGCCATCACGACAATAACCAAAATGGACTCGTCTTCACCACCTTCGAAGGACCACGTCTTTGAGGCTTCAACTTCTAACTCCATCGAAGTGCCTCCTTTGCCTAGCCCAACACCCGTTGAGGCTAAAGGGTTTATCGACATCGATCCTCTCGTCTTAGAAAAGTCACCTAAGCATAGTCATTCGACTTGTAAGACCATGGTTGTGAGTGCTCACATCGACTCTTTCTTTGACGATGACGATGGCGATTTTGCCGAGATTGATCACGTACTTCAAAATCCGCATGCAATTTTTGATTCTCCTAAAAAGAAACATGTGAAGTACGATGATTATGAGTTTGATCCCGAGATTGAGGAAATCATTGAACGAGAGCTAGCTTTTATGCCTTCACTTCCACCTACGAGTGAGGTCGATCTTTCCAAAATCGAGGATGAACTAAATGAGTTGGAACGTCTTATTTTCAACGACGAACCAACTCATGTGACCACCCAAAATCCAATTCTCGAGGAGTTACCTAATCAACACTCCTCAAATGAGAATTACGTTTACCACATTCGTGAGGATTTAACTTATCAACAATCCCCACAAAAGAATGATGGTTTCGTGCTTGATCGTGATCTTTTCGAGAGAGTTTCTAAGATACTCGAGGAGGGGAATGACAAACCGTGGTTTGACAAGCCTATCTTTGATGAAGAAATCGATGAGATCGACGATCATGAGGATGACGAGTATGTTGACCCTGAGGGGGCGGTGTTCTTTATTGATAAACGTTTTGAGAACTTATATAATCCGCCACCCCCTCCTACCAAAGACTTAAATGTGAGGATTTTTAGCGCGACTAATTTTCAATTTGACACGCCAAATATTTTCGACATTATTCAATCGGGTTTTCATAAAGAGTTTAAAAATGATGAAAAAGGAAAAGATTTTAAAAATGTTTTAAAAGATTTTTCTACATGTTTAACTCCGTCATCACCGCGTTTTATGAGTGCTACCACCTCGTCTACTCCTTTTGACGATGGTGTGTGTGGTTTTAGTGTGGGGGAAGCCCCAAATGTCCCCTCACATTTCTCCACCGAGGACGAGATTTACGATCCCGGAATTGCTTGTAAAGGGAAATCTCGGTCTTCCACCGATGCAATAAATGGAAATCTTATTCGTTTTCTTGGTGTGAGTCTACCTCGAGTAGCTCATATTGTTGACTTACCCATTGCCCCACCCTTCTACTTCTTATCTCTTTTCTTCTACCCCATTGGGGTTCATGTTGAAGTAGTGTTGTTTCGTCTTTCATCTGAAAACGAAGACGCTATCTATGACCCCGGTATACGTTTATCGGGTTTTTAAAGTACTCCACGTACTTTTGGGCCTTGTTTTACATGTAAGTCCCACCAAAAATGACCAAACCAAGATTATCCCTAAATGATCACATTTATGGGGATTCGAGTTGAGCTTTTGACTCGGTTATCAAAAACAAGGTGCCTCATGGGGGATTCTCATGCTTATCCTTGTAAATATTATCGCTTTCTTAGTTAATGTAACGAGGGGACTTGTGCTCTTCCAACCTTTGTTCCGTGGTTGTTTGTGATTGTGATTTATTAGGTTCATCGTCATCATTGAAGCCTCTCGTGTTCGTTTTACGGATCACTCGAGCTTCGATCGTTGCCTTTGGAGATTCCGATATCCGATGATATCCTTTTATGTTCTAACGTTTATCTTATTAGCATAATTCATAAACGGCTTTTAGGTTATTCGTTTTACCCTTTCCATGCTCAAGATTAAGCATTCGACTTCGTCTCTAGTATGGGGGTGTTTTCACCCCTAGACTCGAAACATTGAGGACAATGTTTAGTTTTAGTATGGGGGTGAGTAGATACTTCACCTTGCTTACGTCAACACGCAATCCAATATTCATCTTTTTGTTATCGTTTTGTTGCAAATAAGGCTAAAAATGGCCAAATTTTAAATTTTTTCTTGTTTTTCATAAGTGTTTAAGACACAAATGTAGGTTTTCCGATGGTGAGAATAAGAGTAATTTTTTACTCGACCGTGAATGTTGAGCACTTAGCTTCGATTCTATAACTTTTTAGGCTAAGTCTCTTAAATGAGGGCGAGAAATGATAGAGTTATTTATAAGTCTCGTAATCGTCACGATCTCATGTGTCGTAATTATTAGCTTATTCTCCCCACGCTTTTGCATAATAAATTGTTAATAAATATTGATTTGGCGGTTTAGTCACTATTGTTGGTTTCTAATTTGTTTTGGTAGCTTCCATGTAATTAAATTGGGAAAACATTAAGGTATCGCCAGCGTCACGGTTTTGAAGTATTGGCACCCGAATAATCGAAAGCTTCACCTAATAATAAGATTTCAAGTGCTCACCTAAATTAAGCAAAAATTTGAAGCTCACAAGGCCGAAAAAACTATGCCCAAATTGAAAGTGAATCAAGCCTTAATCTTCGAAGCTTTAACGATCCAAAATTCGCTTTAGCGTGAGGATATACGTCTTTGGCTAATAAAACCACCGATGAGGCGGATAATAAAAGGTAAGGCAAGACCGAAGTCATAAAAAAAGCTTCATGGAGAAGTTGAATAAAAGATGGAGGTAAACCAAAGATAATAAGGCCCTTCCCTTAGGGGGCGTATAAAAGTCTTGGTAATAAGTCTCATGTTCAAAACCGTTATAAAACCGTGTTTATCGATCCTTCTTGTTGACTTAATTTTTTGACATCGTTGTCTATTAGGATGAATTATTAATTTAATGATTTTGGTTACACCGTTAAGACTCTATTTTTAGACTTAATCTCTATTCACGCATAAGTCAATGATGTATCCTCGTGATCATTAAGACAAAATAAAATATAAGAGATACCAATTAGGAATAAGGGAGTTTAGGTTCGTAATTAACACTCATGAGATATGATCGTGTTGCTAACTTATAATAACAATGATCTCGTTGCACGCTTAGCATGGAATTGGGTGAAAATCGAGGACGACGAAATTATTTCTAACGAAGCATTCACGTGTTCTTGTTCTATGATCCTAAAAGTCACTTTATCGTGATGAAAACATTACATTATGTCTAAAGCACGTGTAGTAGTTTATTTAAATTTACCTTTTCAATAAATGTCATCATAAAATGAATTTTGGAAGTGCTACTGATAGGTGTGTAAACACCCATCCTTTTACCACTTAATTCTGGCTAAAACGAGACCAAAACACGTATTTAATATCAATTGTTTGGAATTATGCGTGGTTTTTGTGTTTATTGTGTTTTCAGAGCCAACCGGTTGAATTATGGAGAAAACACGGGATTGCACGGGTTTTACCGAAGAAAAGGACTCAAGATAAAGTCTATTGTCCAAGAGATGCAAAAGATTTGAAGTCACTGGGCCTATTCGAAGATTTATCGAAGAAAAGGACCAAAGATGGAAGATCTACATAAGTCGAAGAAACTCAAGTCTATTAAACGAAGAAATTAAAAGACGAGTTGAATTTAATCGACGACAAATCCCGAATCAGAATCGAAAACGTCAACTTTTCCGAAAAGACGAGAAGACAAGAAGAACGGGAGAAAGCCCACTCACCAACCAAAAGACAAGACTATATAAAGCCTTCCCCTCACACACTTTGCATTCAGTTTTTAGTTTTTTTTCTTTCTCCTTCTTTTCCTCCTTTTTAGTTCGTATCATCACCAACACCACTAGGGTGTTTGGTGATCTTGATCTTTGTTTTTTCAATCTTGTAATTTTAATCCTTGTTTTGTTATTGTTAAAACATTAATCATCAATACAAGTTCTTGTTTAATCTTTCCATTTCATCTTGTTCATCATCATCTTTTTATTCAAGTTTTTAAGTTTTTATTTGATTGATTTGATCTTTAAAAAGTTGTTGAATTTGTGTTTTTATTGTTGGGATTTGTTGCTTATGGTTATTAGATGATTTGTGGTTAATTTGGTAAACCCTTTTTGATTATTTAGTTTGATTTTGGATTAAAACGTTTTTCCTTGTTCTTTAGGTAAAGATACTGTTCTTGTGCATTCCCCAGGTTCCGAGTGAACCAAAAAGTTCCGGGTGAACTAAAAAGTTCGGATGAGTATAATCTTCCGAATGAACCAAAAAGTTCCGGATGAAAGTGTTTTCTAAAAAAGTTCCGAGTCAGTTTATAGTTCCGAATGAGTTACCTTTTAGAAAGTTCCGAACGAACAGAAAGTTCCGGATGAATCCAATCTTCCGAATGAACTGAAGTTCCGGATGAGTTTTAAGTTCCGAATGAGTTTCTTTTCCAAAAACTTCCGAATGAGTACAAGTTCCGGATGAACCACTTTTCCGAATAAAGTTCCGCATGAAAGTTCCGACCCAACTTCCGAACTAACTTCCGAATCAAAGTTCCGAATGAAGACTTCCGGGTGAAAAGTTCCGGATCAATAGTTCCGAATCAAGGTTAAAGCTTCCGAATCAAATTTCTTTGTGTACTTTTAAGTGTTACTGTTCCTTACTGTTTCATCAGTTCAAACCTTTAATTTTAATTTTAATTTTAATCTTAATTTTAATTCAAGTTTAATTAATTGCTATTAATACAATTGCTTTTAGATTTAAGTTTACATTTTCGTGCATTTAAACTTTTTAGTAGATTAGAAAACTAAACCAAGCCCTTTTATTTAGTAACCAAGAACAATCATTCCACTTAAGGCCGAGATCAATTCGAGAGGATATCGAGAGACATAATCTGAACCCATACAAAAATAAAAGTATCAAATGGCGCCGCTGCCGGCTCTTCTCGTTAAGATCAAAAGTTTTTTGTGAGAACTTGGATTTTGGGATCCGTTCCCCGTGAACGTTACTTTTTCATAAAAATTTTCAAAAAAAAAAAATCCTAAAAAAAAATATATATATAAAATATTTCAAAAATACAAAAAAATTAAAAAACATAAAAACAAAAAATATTTTTGCTTTGTTTTTCTTTGTTAGTTCTTTTGCAGGTGTATGCGCACTCGATCCACGTCTTATCAAGAGCCCGAGCCTCTCGATCACTTCGACATGGCCGGTGTACAAAACAACAACAACATACCACCTCCAAACAATAATAATAACAACAACAACCCACCTTTCAACAACATGAATAATAACAACAACAATGAGCTCCTTCCGGATAATCGCCCGATGATTGAACTGTTGCAAGCTCATGTAGATGGCAACACTGATCCAATTGTCATACCTCCAATTGCCGCCAACAATTTCGAGCTCAAGTCAGGCTTTATCCAGATGGTCTCCGCTCAACCATTCTTGGGGCGTACCATTGATGATCCACACGACCATATCAAGAGATTCTTGCAACTCACTAACACGGTCAAGTTCAATGGTGTTCCACAAGAGGTTATCAGGTTACAACTTTTTCCCTTTTCTTTAGAGGGACAAGCCCGGCATTGGCTTGCTAAGGAACCGCCACAGAGTTTTCTCTCGTGGACGGATTTGGAAACAAAGTTTATCAATTACTTTTTCCCACCCTCTCGTACTACCGCTTTGCGAAATGAAATCATAAATTTTGAACAAAAGTACGATGAGTCGTTCAGTGAATCTTGGGATCGCTTTAAAGATCTTTTAAGAAAATGCCCACAACATGGTTTTACCAAAGTACATCAAATTAATACTTTTTACAATGGTTTAAGCATGAGTGACCAAGATTCACTAAACAGTGCCTCGGGGGGTAATCTTTTGGCTAAGACTTCTAATGCTGCTTGGGACATCATTGAGAATAAATCTCGTGTGCAAACCAAGAGTGTTCGGACCAATGTCGCTAGTGCTAGCACTAATGACAGCGACAAGCGATTGGACAAAATCACTACGCTTCTTGAATCGCTTGTCACCCACACCGTCAGCAACAACAACAGCAACAACGCTAAAAACGCTCAAGTTAACGCTGTCAGCCAACCTTGTGAGATATGCGGTGGTCCTCACTCTTACACTACTTGTACTGCCACCCAAGACTACCCTGCTGAGAATGTGAATGCAGCATATGGCACCTATCCTCAATCCGCTTATCAAGCTAGATCTCAAGGTGACCGTAATTTGCTTAGCTACCGCTCCAACAACTACCTCTCACCACCCGGTTTTCCCCCCAAACAACCCAAACCAACAACAAAACCTCAACCTTCCTCCTCAACAACAACAACAAACTCGTACACCATACATCCCACCTCATAAACAGCAACAACCGCCTCAACGTAACAACCAAGTTTACCAACAACCTGCTTATCAACCACCCGCATATAATGCTCCTCCCAACCAACCCACCGCTCTTCACCAAGAAGTGGAAACTTATATGAGGACTAACGATGTGATAGTGGGAAATCTTCAGAGAGAAGTGCTCAACCTGAAAGCAGACTTGGTCAAGCAAGGAAACGATTTGAGGGCCGACATGAGAAATACGTTGGATAGCCTAACTAATGACTTGAAGAACATGATGGCTACTTTCTTCCAAGGTAATCAACCCTCTTCTTCGGGTACTCTTCCGAGTAACACCGTTGCGAATCCAAGAGGGGAGATGAAAGCAATCACCACTAGAAGTGGCAAAGGTACCAAGGAACCAGAGCTTCCTATACCTCCACCGGTGGTTGTGACTAAGGAGAACGAGTCACCTGCTCCTATTCCTCATCCTTCTTCTTCCCCAATTTCTCCACCTCTTCCTTCTACCCCTCCTCCACCCAAGGATGTGAGTGATCCTATTCTTCTAAAGCCTTCCTCTTCTTCCAATATACCTTATCCATCTAGGTTGAGGAAAGAGAAGCTCAAAAGCAAGGACGATATTCAGGTTTCTAACTTTCTTAAGATGTTTAAACAACTGAATTTCAATATCTCCTTCGCTGAGGCTCTCGCTCACATGCCTAAATATGCGAAAATGTTTAAAGATATTCTGAGCGACAAGGAAAAGCTCCTCGATATTGCCAACACCCAACTTAATGAGAATTGCTCTGTAGTGCTCTTAAGGAAATTGCCAACCAAGCTTGGTGATCCGGGTCGTTTCTTAATTCCTTGCAATTTCCCGGGAGTAGAGAATTGCATGGCCCTAGCCGATCTAGGTGCCAGTATTAATCTTATGCCTCTAAGCGTTTGGAAGCAATTATCTCTCCCAGAGCTAGTCCCCACCAAAATGACTTTGGAATTAGCTAACCGTACAGTTGCTTATCCAGTGGGGATAGCCGAAGACGTCATTGTAGGAGTCGACAAATTCACCTTTCCTGCTGATTTTGTTGTCGTCGACTACGAGATGGACCCTCGTGTGCCACTAATTGTTGGTCGTCCATTCTTGAGGACCGGTCGCACTCTCATTGATGTTGAAGCCGGTGAGCTTATCATGAGAGTGGGTGACGATAAAGTAGTCTTCAACATGGGAAAGTTGTCTAAACAGCCTTATTCATATGAGAGTGTTAATTGTATTGACGTTCTTGATGAGGCTTGTGAAGAACACTTTAATGATGCTTGCAAAAGTATTCCTACCTCTCTTCCCAATGTTGAGACCGTGTCCTCTATTGATTCATCACTATCTCTATTTGGAGAAAGTGATTTTTTTTGGAACAATCTTGAAAACACCATGGGAGATGTGAATTTAGCTACTAATGATTCTCCCACCGATGGGGATGAAGACATGAATTTCTTTGACAATCTTCTCAACGAAGACAATCCTTCGCCTCCATCTCCCACGGTCATTGCTATCGATACTCCGACTTCGAATACGCCTCCCGTCGAAAATCCTCCGGATTTAGAACTTAAGGAGTTGCCGCCCCATCTCGAGTATGTATTCCTTGAAGAAGAGAAGAAGTCGCCAGTCATCATTGCTAAGGACCTAAAGGAAGAAGAAAAAGCCCGACTTATCACCATGTTGAAAGATCATAAGAAGGCTATTGCTTGGAAGATTTCTGATATTCGTGGAATTGGTCCTCACTTCTACACACACAAAATTCTCATGGAGGACGACTTTAAGCCCACAGATCAAAGCCAACGAAGGGTGAATCCAAAAATCCATGAAGTCATCAAAACATAGGTTATCAAACTTTTTGATGCGGGTATGATTTACCCTATTTCGGATTCACCATGGGTTAGTCCAATCCATTGTGTGCCCAAGAAGGGCGGAATAACCGTTGTTCCCAATGAACACAACGAGTTGATTTCCACTCGTCTCGTTACTGGGTGGAGAGTTTGTATAGACTACCGCAAACTCAATGATGCCACGAGAAAGGATCATTTCCCTCTACCTTTTATGGACCAAATGCTTGAATGTTTAGCGGGTAATGAATATTACTGCTTTCTTGATGGTTTCTCGGGTTATTTTCAAATACCCATCGATCCCCAAGATCAAGAGAAGACAACATTCACTTGTCCCTATGGCACATTTGCGTACAAAAGAATGTCTTTTGGCTTAAGTAATGCGCCCGGGACTTTCCAAAGGTGCATGTTAGCTATCTTCCACGATATGGTTGAACAAACCATGGAAGTCTTCATGGATGATTTCTCGGTTTTCGGGGATTCTTTCTCTTCTTGCCTTGCCAATTTGGAACGTATGCTTAAGCGGTGCGAAGACACTCGCCTTGTTCTGAATTGGGAAAAATGCCATTTTATGGTAAAAGAAGGCATCGTGCTGGGACACAAGATTTCCAAAGCCGGTCTTGAAGTAGACCGTGCTAAAGTCGATGTTATCGCTAAGTTGCCTCCACCTTCAACCGTGAAGGGTGTGAGAAGTTTTCTGGGTCATGCGGGCTTCTACCGTCGATTCATCAAAAAATTTTCTCAAATCGCTCGCCCGATGACCCACCTCTTGGAAAAAGATACTCCTTTTATCTTTTCCAAAGAGTGTCTTGAAGCCTTCAACTCGCTTAAGGATAAGCTAACTAAGGCATCCGTCTTGGTTACCCCTAATTGGGAGCTTCCCTTTGAGTTGATGTGCGATGCTAGTGATTTTGCTATTGGTGCGGTTCTGGGACAAAGAGTGAATAAACACTTCCAACCAATCCATTACGCTAGCAAGACAATGACGGGGGCACAATTGCATTATACGACAACCGAAAAAGAGCTTTTAGCTGTTGTCTATGCTTTTGAAAAATTCCGCCCCTATCTTGTCCTTTCTACAACAATTGTATATACCGATCATTCCGCGCTGAAGTACTTGTTGACAAAGCAAGATTCCAAACCAAGACTTCTTCGCTGGGTTTTGCTGCTCCAGGAATTTAAAATCGACATTCGCGATAAAAAAGGAGCTGAAAACCTAGACGCGGATCATCTCAGCAGACTTGAGGATCCCTACCAAGGGGATCATCCAAACAAAGAAATCAATGATTCTTTTCCCTTGGAGACCTTAATGTCTATAAATTCGAATTCTGATGAAACCCCGTGGTTTGCGGACTTTGCAAACTACTTGGCGAGTGGAATTCTCAAGGAAGGGTTGACGTCTCAAGAAAAGAAAAAGTTCTTCACCGACATCAAGACTTACTTTTGGGACGACCCTTACCTATTCAAACAATGTGCCGACCTGATTATCCGCTGATGTGTTGACGGACTGGCAGCTTCAGAAATCCTTGATGCTTGCCACAAAGGACCCACCGGTGGTCACTTTGGTCCCAACTACACCGCCAAAAAAGTGTTTGATTCGGGATTTTATTGGCCCTCCATATATCGTGACGCTCACAATATGGTTAAAAGATGTGATGATTGCCAATAACAAGGCACGATCACACATAAAGACGAAATGCCTCAGAATTTCATTCAAGAGTGTGAAATCTTTGATGTTTGGGGTATCGACTTTATGGGGCCATTCCCTTCTTCTAAAGGAAACAAATACATCCTTGTAGCCGTTGACTACGTTTCAAAGTGGGTTGAAGCCAAAGCTTTACCCACTAATGACGCAAGGGTGGTTTGTAACTTTTTGAAAGCTCTTTTCGCTAGATTCGGTGTGCCTCGTGCCATTATTAGTGATCGTGGGACTCATTTTTGCAATGACCAATTCGCAAGAGTCATGGCTAAGTACGGTGTAAATCATCGTCTTTCCACAGCCTACCACCCACAAACTAATGGCCAGGCTGAAATATCCAACCGAGGACTTAAGCGAATTCTGGAAAGAACCATGGGAGAGCATCGTGCCTCATGGGCTGATAAACTTGATGATGCTTTGTGGGCTTTCCGTACTGCTTACAAGACCCCAATCGGCTGTACGCCTTATCGTCTTGTGTACGGGAAAGCGTGCCACCTCCCCCATTGAGTTGGAGCACAAGGCTTACTGGGCCTTGAAGTGGGCTAATTTTGATATTAACAAAGCCGGTGACCTACGCAAGATCCAACTCAATGAGCTCAATGAACTCCGTAATGAGGCTTATGAAAATTCTTTGATCTATAAGGAAAGGACTAAGCTCATTCACGATTCTAAGATTAAGAACCGAGAGTTCCATGTTGTAGACAAAGTCTTACTTTTTAACTCTCGGTTGAAAATCTTTTCTGGCAAGCTGAAATCTCGTTGGTCCGGCCCATTCACCATTGCCTAAATTTTTCCATATGGTACTCTCGAGCTCGCTCAACCTAATCGACCTAATTTTAAGGTGAATGGACAACGAGTAAAGTTGTACTTTGGTGAGGACACCTCTCAGGAGGTGATTCCATCCCTCACCACGTTCCCCATGAACTGATTTTGGGTCGAGTCAGGCTCGTGACTCGGTTATAAAAAACAAGCGCTCCTCGGGAGGCAGCCCGAGTATCTATCCTTTTATGTTTTAACCTCCTAAGTGTAGGGGGACTTCTATACGTGTTTGTATTTGTGTGTGATAGGTGTGTAAACACCCATCTTTTCTACCACTTAATTACAATAATAACCGGACCAATACGTGTATTTGGTGTCTTTTATGTCGGAATTATGCGTGGTTTGTGTTTTTCTTGTGATTTAGGATGAAAAGGTGAAAAGTGGAGAAAACACGGACATTCACGGGCATTTACGGACTTTTATTGAAGAAAAGGATGAAAGACGAAGTCAAGAAGTCAAGAGTGCAAAAAGAACGGAAGTCCACGACCAATTCTGAAGATTTATCGATGAAAAAGTCAAAAGACGGAAGTTTATCAAAAGCCGAAGAATTCAAGTCTATTTTACTGAAGAATTTAAAGACGAGTTCGAAGAAATCCCGAAGCCAAAAGTCCCTTAAGTCCAAGTTTAAAGAAGATTAGAAGAAAAGGACTAATGACGCAATTAATGAAGAATTAAGAAGAAAGGGGCTTAATCTTGCAATTAACAAGAAATGAAGGAGGGGAGGAAGCTTCCTTAATCCTCCCCTATAAATAGATTAGGATTGTTCACTTTTCATTGTGGTTGGCTAAGTGTGACAATTAGCTCTTCCACCATTTTAATACCTTGTCATTTAATTTCTTGTCAAATTTAAATACCTTGTCTTGCACCTTAAATTCATTTAATTTCAAGTAAGTTTTCATTTAATTATTGTCAATCTTTACTTTATCTTGTAAATCTCTTATCTACCTTTCTTAATCTTTGATTTATGTGTTTATGTTTATGTTCATGTTCATGCTTTTATTTTGATCCAAGTGGTTTTTGATTATTGTGGTAAAAGTTGTTTGATTTCTTGATTTAAATTGTTTGTTGATACTTACTGTTGATTCGTTACTATTTAGTTTAAATCGTTTGTGTTTGTTTTGGTTAATCTTTGTTTAGATCTGTGGTTTTTGGATTCCCTTGTTCTTCGGGGAAGTTGTTTGTGTTACTGATCTTTCCAGGTGAAAACTTCCGAATCAAGAAGGAGGGAAAGTGTTCATTCGGAACTTCTAAAGTTCCGAATCAAGGGTTCATCCGGAAGATTTGAGATCAGAAAACTTCCGAGCCAAACTTGTTCATCCGGAACTTCCAAAGTTCCGGACGAAGTGAAAACTTCCGAGTCAAGAGTATTCATTCGGAACTCCAAAGTTCCGAACCAAGGATCAAGTTCCGCATCAAGACTTTTCATTCGGAAGTATTAAACTTCCGGATCAAGCTTCATTCGGAACTTCTTAAAAGTTCCGGATCAAGGGGCAACTTCCGACTCAAGAGGTGTTCATTCGGAAGTTCTAAACTTCCGAATCAAGGAGCTTCACTCGGAAACTTCCGAATCAAGGGTGACAAAATACTTCCGAATCAAGGCATAATTTAGAGTTCCGAATCAGTAAAGTTCCGAACGAAGGATTGATTTGGATAAGTGACATATTCAGATCAATTTGTTCCGGATCAAGGATTTTGGTAATATTCCAAGTGAAGAAGAATCATTTCAACCGAAGGTGACATTCCGGACGAGTGATTGTTCCAAACGAAGGTTTATTCCGAATGAGCTGTATTCAGATTCTTATTAGCTTTTGTCTTTGATTTTTATTTTCAAGCTTTATTTTTCCCGCCTTTATTTTAATTGCACTTTAAGATCATTTGCCTTAGTTTTATTTTAGACTTGCCTTAGTTTTAGTCGCACTTTAAGTTTGCCTTAGATAGATTTAAGTTTACGTCATTTACTTTAGTGCCCTTTACCTTCAGTCACGTTTTTAAATACTTGCACCTTTACTTTAATTAGACTTAGATTTACTTTAAGTGCCCATTTACTTTTAAGTTTCGCACTTTTAATTTTAAACACTACAACGACACATCTTTGTTCCACCAAAAACAATAGAGTCACACATAGGAAGCCTAGATCAATTCGATTAGACAGGAACAACGATATTTTTAACTAGGGAAAATCTTAGTTATCAAATGGCGCCGCTGCCGGCTCTTTTCGTTAAGATCAACAGTTTTCTGTGAGAGACATGTTGCTTTTTGGGATCCGTTCACTTGTTAACGTTATTTTTCTTGCACAAAAAAATTCAAAAAATCATAAAAAATTAAAAATTGATAAAAAACCATAAAAATTAAAAATTTCAAAAATCCAAAAAGATTTTATATTTATTGTGTATATATATTGTTTTTGTGTTTGGTTTTGTTTTCTTTTGCATATTCAGGTGTATGCGTACTAGATCTTCTAATTATCAAGAGCCCGAGCCTCAAGAAGATTTAGATATGGCAGGTGTTAACAACAACAACATTCCACCGAACCTCAATAATAATAATAATAACAACAATGCTCTTCCACAGCCCGATCTTCGGACCATGGAGGAACTTTGTCAACCAACAATGTTTGGACGAGGAGGACCGATTGCGCCGATGCAAATCAACGCTCCTGAGTTTTCGTTGAAGCACCACATGATTCAGCAAGTGCAAACAAACCCATTTAGAGGATTGCCTGATGATGATGCCAACAAACACCTCGACAAGTTCATTACAATCACCCAAAGCATGAAGTTGCCTGGGGCCACAATGGATGTACTTCGCCTACAACTCTTCCCACATACTTTATCGCATCATGCCGAGAAATGGTTTGATCGTCTCCCGAAGAATTCTATTCACACTTGGGATGACATGACTCAACGCTTTTTATCGCGCTACTTTCCACCATCCATGGTCACAAGCCTTCGCAATCAGATCAGCGGTTTCATGCAAGATCCCGATGAATCTCTTTTTGACGCTTGGGAGAGATATAATGTCTTGATCGATAGATGTCCAAACCACAACTTGCTCCCTGTGACCTTAATCGATACTTTCTACAACGGATTGACTTTTCGAGATCGTGATACGATTAATGCAGCCGCCGGTGGCACATTCATGAAAAGGAGACCCGAGGAGTTTAGAGAGTTAATAGAGAACATGACTACTCACCACAAGAACTGGGATTCCTCTGCTTCTTCTAGGAACAACCCGAGAGTCAATGTTTCCTCCACCTCAGCAAACCCTGAGATGACCGAACTCACCCGCATGATGGCTGAAATGAGCAAAAGTATTACGCTTCTCGCTTCAAAAAAACAACAACAACAAGTTAAAGCGGTTGCTAATCCTTGTGAAACATGTGGCGGTCCTCACTCATACACCGATTGTCCTTCGACACAAGGAAATCCGGAAAATGTGTATGCAGCTTACGGTAATTATTCACCAGAAAATTACCAAGCTAGACAACAAGGGGATAGAAACCTGCTGAGTTATCGATCCAACAATTACCTTTCACCCGGTTTTTCTCCTCAAAACCAAAACTCCGCCAACAACTACAATAGAAGCAACCAAATCCCACCAAGAGCTTCTAACCCTTATCAACCACCCACCCAACAAAACCCACCCATTAATCCCGATGTTGATGCCATCATGAGAACTCAAGGTGAGCAAATCAAGAATCTACAGAGCCAAATAATCAATTTGAAAGGAGATATCTTGAAGCAAGGAAATGACATCAGAACCGAGGTTCGTGATAATCTTCAATCCTCCTTCATCACTCAAACAACTGAATTAAAGAATCTATTGGCTAGTTTCTTGCCCGAAGCTCAACCTTCTTCTTCTTCGGGTTCTCTACCTTCAAACACCGTCACCAATCCGCGAGCTAATGTGAGTGCTATAACTACGCGTAGTGGAATTACCATTGTCAATCCACCTGACCCACCACCATCATCTACACCTCCTCCACCACCATGTATCCCTACTCCTCCTACACCTAGTAGTAGTGCACCATTACCGTCTCCGCGTCGTCATAACGATGTATCTCGGAAGGACCCTTCAACATCACAACCTTCACCATCTCCCTATCAACCCAGAATCCCATACCCTTCTCGCATAGGCAAGACCAACGAGCTAACCAAGAATGACTGTCAAGTATCGAAATATGTGGATATGCTATCTAAAATGACCATCAACATTAGCCTTGTTGAAGCACTTTGCCACATGCCGAAATTTGTCAAAGCATTCAAGGAATTGCTTAGCAAGAAGGAGAAGCTGACTGAACTCGCCAACACACGATTAAATGAAAACTGCTCTGCATTCCTTCTTAGAGAACTTCCGGAAAAGCTTGGAGATCCCGGTCGTTTTGTGTTGCCTTGCGTGTTCAACAAAACTGAAGAATTTACTGCCCTTGCTGATCTCGGGGCTAGTATTAATTTGATGCCACTGAGTGTTTGGAAAACACTATCATTACCCGACCTCATTCTAACAAAGATGACTCTCGAACTTGCAAATCGCACTCTCGCTTACCCCGTTGGTATAGCCGAAGACGTGTTTATCAAAGTTGGCACATTTACTTTCCCGGTCGATTTTGTCGTAGTTGATTATGAAATGGACCCTCGTATTCCTTTAATACTTGGTCGGCCATTTTTGAGAACCGGACGAGCTTTAGTAGATGTGGCCGAAGGTGAGTTAATCTTACGAGTCGGGGATGATTCAAAAGTTTTTAAAATGGGGAAGCTTACAGGCAAATCCTTTGGAGGCCGAGAATCAGTGAATATGATAAATGTGCTCGATGACTTCACCGTCTACGACAATCCTTTATTCGAATCTTCCACTGATAATCCACTCTTTGAAGATAATTTGGATGATTCTCTCCCTACTTTGGACGCTTCTCCCATTTATGATTCGCCACCGATCTTCGATGCTTATGATGACAATGATTCTAGCTCAGATTCGGATGATTTTGATTGTACTTCTGAGTATCTCGAGCTGCCCACTTTCGATGATTTTGATGAGGCTGATACTCTCTCGAGCGATTCTTCACATGATGAAGATCCTCCATCACTCGCTCCTACTTTGGACGATTATTCATTTGAGGAAGATTTCTCTGAATTTCTAAACACATATTTCCCTCATGAGAGTGATGCCCCTCCTTTGGACTTTGAAGATTATCGACTTGATCCTACTTTGGATTTGAAGCACATTCTGTCAAAGGAGAAGAAACCGGTCGACACCGAAATCCGTTGCACCTATGATATGACACCTCTTTGTCCCACTTCTAAGGACGAGGTTGTGCTTCTTTGCGGATCTTCTTCACACTCGGCTGAGCCTGAGTGCTATTTTCCCCTGAAGGAAAAGGTGTTCGACCCCGGTATTGAAGTCTTTAAGCCATCTCAGTATCCACCTGATGAAATAAAAGGAAAAATATTTGGACATTTTGAAGACATGCTTGCACTTCACCCTTGCTTCCACCGTTCTCCATCACTGCTTAAGGGAACCTTGCCACTTCTCTTTTGGCTTGCCTTGTTCGCCTTAAGCTTGTGTTATTTGATGGATGAAAACTATGTCTTCGATCCTGGTGGATATGTTTTATGCTTTTTCCATTGATGATCAAGGTCGAGTCAGGCTCACGACTCGGTTAACAAAAACCAAGCGCTTCTTGGGAGGCAACCTATGCATCTATCTTTTCGCTTTCTTTATCATAAGTGTAGGGGGGACCCTTTGGTTTTCTATTTCCTCTCCTCACTTCTTAATCAGGGATTCGAACTTCAATGATCCACTCTTGATGATTCTTGACAACCCGTGATTCCGTGTTCCATTATCCCGGTTCTATCCTAAACTCTTTTCGATTCACTATTTTATATTTTCTCAATATTAAAATAGGAATCTCTTTAGTTGTCTTTTCCTTAGCAAGATTTAAACAACGTGCACAATGTCCTAAGTGTAGGGGAGTTTACTCCCATATGCTTAAACATTGAGGAAAATGTTTATCTTATGTGTAGGGGGGACTTCTATCAAAGTTAAGTGGTTCCTTGTATTTGTCCTCATTTTAACCGGAAAATCAATTTTTCGACATTTTTCAAAATTTTTTGATCTATTTTGGCCTATTAGTTTTACCTTTTTAGAGTTATTTTCTTTCCTTATTAGAATAAATGCTTAAATAAGTGGTTTTAATTTTCAAACGTTGTGAATCTTTTGACTCAATCCGAGTTTACTCTAGCTAGTATCCTTAACGTGTTTAAGTCAAGTTTTGCTAGGCTTTTATATAGGGAGCTATAAAACGCGAAAGTCTTAACTCTCACGGGTTAAGAACAAGAACTTTTCGCAAGTTCCTATAATTGATCCTAGATAGTCGTTTATCAAGGGAATTTTAAAATGCGATTTCTAAACTTGAAAAAGTCTAAGAATTTACAAGATCCTAGAGGCGACTCGAAAACCCAAAATTTTGATTTAATAGGCTAAGTATCCATGAGTCTCATTCCTTGAGATTTTAAACTGTGGAGAACGAGTGATGATAGAGCCAATTAAGTTCGGTATTCTTTCGTGAATTTATGTGAGTTAATTATAAGCCTATTCTCCCATCGCTTGCTAATAAATTTATCTGCTAATAAATAAGGTTGTACGATTTGAAAAGTTACTTAGCTTCTAGCCCCAGATCGTTTAAAAGTTGCTCGGTATGGATTAGAGTTCATAGCCAAGGCATAACTTATTGAAGCGGGACGCGAAGATTGGCGAGTCCGAAAAGGCCCTAACAAGGCATGAGGGCTATGTTTTGTTGCTAAAGATCCAAAGTGATGTGAAGAATCATTTATCGAAAATCAATATGAAGGATCGAGACACACGACGTAAGCAAAACTCCCCAAAAGTCATGGAGAAGTGTATCCGAAAAGACCCTAACAAGGTATGAGGATAAATAGATCCAAGTCATAAAAGGAGGCGGATCGTTGTATATCAAAGTCCAAAATAAAGATTGGAAAAAAATGAAGAAGTCGTGGTCCATGTATGAATCTCTCAAAACTTCAAGTGAAGAAATTCCTGTATGAAGAGAAGACCATTATTTCATGAACGTCTCTCAAAGATTTGAAGTATGAAGTCGCTGCCAAATATCGGTCCGAGAAAGGTCTCAAATCGCGAAGCGAGTTATGCCAAGATATGAACTTTATGAGGTCCCGAGAAGCAGTTTTAAAAGATTTGGTCCTTTAGCTAACTATTGATTAAATCGTTCACTTTATTTTCAGACTTAATAACTACCGAAATAAGTCAAAAATGCATCTTTGTGATCATTCAAGACAAATAATAAAATATAAGAGATACCCCTAGGAATAAGGGAGTCTAAGGGAATAATTGGCCCACATGAGTTCGTGTTAGTTCACTAACTTATAATAACAATGATCTCGTTTTTAAGCTTAGTTTGGAGAAAGTGAAAACTTGAGGATGATGATTATTCATGACATTTCCAAAACCCAAGGTATGCTTTTGATTCCTTTATTTTTGTATGATTTTAATTTTCTATTTCTTTAATAAAGGCCAACGTGGATTGATTATGATGAAAAGTGTAATCTTGCTTTGTAACTAATGCATTGCATGAGGACATTGCAATGGTCAAGTGTAGGGGATTTGATAGGTGTGTAAACACCCATCTTTTCTACCACTTAATTACAATAATAACCGGACCAATACGTGTATTTGGTGTCTTTTATGTCGGAATTATGCGTGGTTTGTGTTTTTGTTGTGATTTAGGATGAAAAGGTGAAAAGTGGAGAAAACACGGACATTCACGGGCATTTACGGACTTTTACTGAAGAAAAGGATGAAAGACGAAGTCAAGAAGTCAAGAGTGCAAAAAGAACGGAAGTCCACGACCAATTCTGAAGATTTATCGAAGAAAAAGTCAAAAGACGGAAGTTTATCAAAAGCCGAAGAATTCAAGTCTATTTTATTGAAGAATTTAAAGACGAGTTCGAAGAAATCCCGAAGCCAAAAGTCCCTTAAGTCCAAGTTTAAAGAAGATTAAAAGAAAATGACTAATGACGCAATTAATGAAGAATTAAGAAGAAAGGGGCTTAATCTTGCAATTAACAAGAAATGAAGGAGGGGAGGAAGCTTCCTTAATCCTCCCCTATAAATAGATTAGGATTGTTCATTTTTCATTGTGGTTGGCTAAGTGTGACAATTAGCTCTTCCACCATTTTAATACCTTGTCATTTAATTTCTTGTCAAATTTAAATACCTTGTCTTGCACCTTAAATTCATTTAATTTCAAGTAAGTTTTCATTTAATTATTGTCAATCTTTACTTTATCTTGTCAATCTCTTATCTACCTTTCTTAATCTTTGATTTATGTGTTTATGTTTATGTTCATGTTTATGCTTTTATTTTGATCCAAGTGGTTTTTGATTATTGTGGTAAAAGTTGTTTGATTTCTTGATTTAAATTGTTTGTTGATACTTACTGTTGATTCGTTACTATTTAGTTTAAATCGTTTGTGTTTGTTTTGGTTAATCTTTGTTTAGATCTGTGGTTTTTGGATTCCCTTGTTCTTCGGGGAAGTTGTTTGTGTTACTGATCTTTCCAGGTGAAAACTTCCGAATCAAGAAGGAGGGAAAGTGTTCATTCGGAACTTCTAAAGTTCCGAATCAAGGGTTCATCCGGAAGATTTGAGATCAGAAAACTTCCGAGCCAAACTTGTTCATCCGGAACTTCCAAAGTTCCGGACGAAGTGAAAACCTCCGAGTCAAGAATATTCATTCGGAACTCCAAAGTTCCAAACCAAGGATCAAGTTCCGCATCAAGACTTTTCATTCGGAAGTATTAAACTTCCGGATCAAGCTTCATTCGGAACTTCTTAAAAGTTCCGGATCAAGGGGCAACTTCCGACTCAAGAGGTGTTCATTCGGAAGTTCTAAACTTCCGAATCAAGGAGCTTCACTCGGAAACTTCCGAATCAAGGGTTACAAAATACTTCCGAATCAAGGCATAATTTAGAGTTTCGAATCAGTAAAGTTCCGAACGAAGGATTGATTTGGATAAGTGACATATTCAGATCAATTTGTTCCGGATCAAGGATTTTGGTAATATTCCAAGTGAAGAAGAATCGTTTCAACCGAAGGTGACATTCCGGACGAGTGATTGTTCCAAACGAAGGTTTATTCCGAATGAGCTGTATTCAGATTCTTATTAGCTTTTGTCTTTGATTTTATTTTCAAGCTTTATTTTTCCCGCCTTTATTTTAATTGCACTTTAAGATCATTTGCCTTAGTTTTATTTTAGACTTGCCTTAGTTTTAGTCGCACTTTAAGTTTGCCTTAGATAGATTTAAGTTTACGTCATTTACTTTAGTGCCCTTTTACTTCAGTCACGTTTTTAAATACTTGCACCTTCACTTTAATTAGACTTAGATTTACTTTAAGTGCCCATTTACTTTTAAGTTTCGCACTTTTAATTTTAAACACTACAACGACACATCTTTGTTCCACCAAAAACAATAGAGTCACACATAGGAAGCCTAGATCAATTCGATTAGACCAACACAACGAACTTAACTTTTTAATTAGGTAAAAACTAGTTATCAGTGTGGTGATGTGATTACAGGGATAAGTGCACTCTTGGAATCTTTGAAGAACCGTGCTCCCGTGTTATCCGAAATCCGGTTCTATCTCTCAACTATCGTGATTCAATTTTCTTCATACTCACATATTGAAATTGATCACTTTAGTCGTCTCTTCCTTAATTTGAGTTAACCAGCGTGCACAATGTCATAAGTGTAGGGGAGATTTTTCCCACATGCTTAAACATTGAGGACAATGTTTATCTTAAGTGTAGGGGGACTTCTATCGAAGTTCTAAGTGGACTTTTCCATGAAAATGCCTTCATTTAACCGGAAAATCATATTTTTCAACATTTTTCAAATTTTATATTAACTTTGGCTATTTAGTCGTAATTTTTAAATTTTTATCTTTGCTTTCATATGTATATATCCCGCAATAAAGTCAAAAATATTAATAAAGTGGTGTAGGTAGTTTAGAAATCTTTGACATTTTAGGCCCGTTGCGTTTATTTTGACTCAACCCGAATAGACTTATCTAAGTTTATTCTAGCTAGTATCCTTAACCATGTAGACCTTAATTGGTTTATTAGGCTAAGTGTCCACGAGTCTCATTACTTGAGATTTTAAATTGTGAAGGACGAGAAATGATAGAGTCAATTATAAGTCGGTATTCTTGCACAAGCTCACTTGGCGTAATTATTTGCCTATTCTCCCATCACTTGCTAATAATTTATCTGCAATAAGTAAGGTCGTACGATTTGAAAGGTTACTTAGCTTCTAGCCCAAGATCGTTTAAAAGTTGCTCGGTAATGATAAGAGTTCATAGCCAAGGCATAACTTATGAAGCAGGACGCGAAGATTGGCGAGTCCGAAAAGGCCCTAACAAGGCATGAGGATTCCATTTTATTGCTAAAGATCCAAGGTGATGTGAAAAGCATTATTCCCAAAGTCAATATGAAGGATCAAGACTCACGACGAAAAGCAATCAACTCCCATAAAGATGATGGAGAAGTCTATCCGAAAAGACCCTAACAAGGTATGAGGATAAATAGGTCCAAGTCCGAAAAGGAGGCGGATCGTTGTATCTCAAAATCCCAAATAGAGATTGAAGAAATAATCATGAAGTCGTGGTCAACAAAGTTGGAGTACCTCTCAAAAGTCTCCAAGTGAAGAAACTCTATGAACGATGAGAAGACCATTATCTCAAGTACGTCTCTCAAGATATGAAGTATGAAGTACATGCCAAATATCGGCCCGAGAAAGGTCTCAAATCGTGAACCAAGTTATGCCAAGATATGAACTTTTTGATATCCCGAGAAGCAGTTTTAAGAGATTTTGTCCTTTAGCTAACTATTGATCAAATCGTCCTACTTTGCTTTCAGCCTTAATAAACTATCGAAATAAGTCCAAAAATGCATCTTCATGATCATTCTAAGACAAAAATAAAATATAAGAGATACACCTAGGAATAAGGGAGTTTAAGCATTTAATTAAGCCATGTGTGTAAGTGTTTGATTTGCTAACTTATAATAACAATGATCTCGTTTTTAAGCTTAGTTTGGGGAACGTGAAACTTGAGGGTGATAAATCTTCGCAGCACCAAAGCCCTAATGTAAGTCATTGATCTCTTTGCAAGTTATTTCCATTCTTTTGTTTCCTTTAAAGTTTAATTTCTTTTAAGTACTTTAATTTTTGTTTAGTAGTATTTTAATAAGGCCAAGGTTGATTAATTATGAGAAAAGTGTAAAATTGCTTTATCACTAAGCATTGCATGAGGGCATGGCAATGGTTAAGTGTAGGGGATTTGATAGGTGTGTAAACACCCATCCTTTTACCACTTAATTCTGGCTAAAACGAGACCAAAACACGTATTTAATATCAATTGTTTGGAATTATGCGTGGTTTTTGTGTTTATTGTGTTTTCAGAGCCAACCGGATGAATTATGGAGAAAACACGGGATTGCACGGGTTTTACCGAAGAAAAGGACTCAAGATAAAGTCTATTGTCCAAGAGATGCAAAAGATTTGAAGTCACTGGGCCTATTCGAAGATTTATCGAAGAAAAGGACCAAAGATGGAAGATCTACATAAGTCGAAGAAACTCAAGTCTATTAAACGAAGAAATTAAAAGACGAGTTGAATTTAATCGACGACAAATCCCGAATCAGAATCGAAAACGTCAACTTTTCCGAAAAGACGAGAAGACAAGAAGAACGGGAGAAAGTCCACTCACCAACCAAAAGACAAGACTATATAAAGCCTTCCCCTCACACACTTTGCATTCAGTTTTTAGTTTTTTTTCTTTCTCCTTCTTTTCCTCCTTTTTAGTTCGTATCATCACCAACACCACTAGGGTGTTTGGTGATCTTGATCTTTGTTTTTTCAATCTTGTAATTTTAATCCTTGTTTTGTTATTGTTAAAACATTAATCATCAATACAAGTTCTTGTTTAATCTTTCCATTTCATCTTGTTCATCATCATCTTTTTATTCAAGTTTTCAAGTTTTTATTTGATTGACTTGATCTTTAAAAAGTTGTTGAATTTGTGTTTTTATTGTTGGGATTTGTTGCTTATGGTTATTAGATGATTTGTGGTTAATTTGGTAAAACCTTTTTGATTATTTAGTTTGATTTTGGATTAAAACGTTTTTCCTTGTTCTTCAGGTAAAGATATTGTTCTTGTGCATTCCCCAGGTTCCGAGTGAACCAAAAAGTTTCGGGTGAACTAAAAAGTTCCGGATGAGTATAATCTTCCGAATGAACCAAAAAGTTCCGGATGAAAGTGTTTTCTAAAAAAGTTCCGAGTCAGTTTATAGTTCCGAATGAGTTACCTTTTAGAAAGTTCCGAACGAACAGAAAGTTCTGGATGAATCCAATCTTCCGAATGAACTGAAGTTCCGGATGAGTTTTAAGTTCCGAATGAGTTTCTTTTCCAAAAACTTCCGAATGAGTACAAGTTCCGGATGAACCAATTTTCCGAATAAAGTTCCGCATGAAAGTTCGGACCCAATTTCCGAACTAACTTCCGAATCAAAGTTCCGAATGAAGACTTCCGGGTGAAAAGTTCCGGATCAATAGTTCTGAATCAAGGTTAAAGCTTCCGAATCAAATTTCTTTGTGTACTTTTAAGTGTTACTGTTCCTTACTGTTTCATCAGTTCAAACCTTTAATTTTAATTTTAATTTTAATCTTAATTTTAATTCAAGTTTAATTAATTGCTATTAATACAATTGCTTTTAGATTTAAGTTTACATTTTCGTGCATTTAAACTTTTTAGTAGATTAGAAAACTAAACCAAGCCCTTTTATTTAGTAACCAAGAACAATCATTCCACTTAATGCCGAGATCAATTCGAGAGGATATCGAGAGACATAATCTGAACCCATACAAAAATAAAATTATCAGCTACGATACTTAATTCTAGCATTGTGTGGGGACACGACAATGGTTTAGTATGGGGGAGTGATGAGACTGTATTTATACATAGTCTCATCGTCCAAATTGGGCTTAAAACGCTTAAAATATCGTCAAAATACCCAAAAATATGCCTGTGTTTGTTCATTGTGTATTTCAGGTACGGATATCATGAATTCACCAAAAGATTACAAGAATAGAGCAAAAACGAACACGGGAAACGAAGTCGCACAAAGATCCGGGCCCAAGTTTGGAATTTACAAAAATGCCCTTGAAGTTTTGAAGATTGACAACTTTGGTCCCTCTACTTTGGAAGATTTGTCATATTATACCCTTGTGAACACTCTATTTACACATTGGGTCCCTAATATTTCAAACATATACATCATTGGCCCTTGAATTATGATCAAATTGCATTAAAAGTCCTTATTATAAAGTTTGGAAAAACCATTGTGCCATTTTCAGCAAGTTGCTCAAACATTTTACAAAGGAAAATGGGCTTAGAACTGCTTATCACAAAGTATCAAGTAATAAGGAAATGAGGGGCCATTTCTGCCAAGACAAGATACTCCACCCCACCACTCACCTCACGCCACATCACCAACCCCACCAATCAAACCCCTACACATCATCACCTCCTCCACGTCACCCCACCAACCTGTTTATTTAAATAAACATTGGTCAAAGCAAGTCAATCCCCCACTTATCCTTTTTAAACTCGTTTCTTTATATTAAACCTGGAGGGAAACACATACTGTTTACCCATCACCCCTAATTTTGCCCTCTAATCTCCTATAAACCCTAATCTTAAATACCTCTTAAACCAAAGGGGTTTTGGCTAGGGATTTCCAGAACCTTGATTAACCACCCCCTTAATCCAACCCAGCTCACAAAACATTCCCATGTGACCTCAATGGGGCCCCCCGTCCTTCCCCTGCTACAAAAGTCCAAGAGATGAACGATTTGATCATATTGCTTGAAGAATACGCACTTTTGAACGACCTAGATCACTTTAGCAAAGCTGGCAACACCACAAAACAACAAAAGTACCCACATGGCAAGGACTGAAGATCACGGGCTGCATTTTTGACCAAGAATACTTCAAGGGAATTTAGGGGATTCATTGCACTAGGGTTTTATTTTTTTCTTGATTCTAGATAGTTCTTTAGACTAGTATATATATATGATGGTGCATGTACCACATATCCTTGTTCCAGTTTTATTGTATATTTTTTAACAAGTAATGAAAGTGAACGTTTTTAGCTTATACAATATTCTATGTTCCATTAGTTTAATTATTTTTTTAAAAGCAAGTAGTTTAAAAGTTCTCAAGTTTCTAGTTGTTAAGGCTTTCAGAAATTCGTTTTCTTTAGTTCCAAAGTGTGTTGTAAAAGTTTTTTTTAAGCTTGATGATTAAAAGAGAATGAAGTGAAAGTGGATTTCCCTTTTAAAAATCAGTTTGGTGAAAGTCTTTTATAAAGGTTCCAAGATTTAGTGTTCCAAAATTTCAAAGATTTCAAGAAAATCGGTTTTTATCAGTTTTTTTTATTTTTCATCATTTACTGTTTAAAAAGCCATAAGCTTCTAGCTTATGGTCTTTTTATAACAAGAATATGTTTATTGGTCTTGTGGTGTTATGTGCAGGTAACAAGAAAGCAACAAGCAAACCTTCCATCCATTTTTTTTGTTATTCAGTTTTGAAGATATCTTTGCCCTGGGTCTCTTGTAGATTCCAACAACTGGGCTTCTCTACATGTTTGTCATAAGCTCACCACTCAAGTAAATACATCCTTGGAAAAGGCATCAGCCTAGGTTTGGCTTGAACCTTCTAGGGTAGTATTTTGCTTGTTTTGGGTGATTTTGTGATGGTTTGCATCCTAACTGTTTGGTGCTAACATAAGGATTCCTTTATGTTTGTTCTAGTCTTTGAAGCATATTAGACTAGGTATAATTCAGATTTGAAGGCCTTTATTGGCAAAATCTTTGCTAATTTTTTTAATCAGTCATATAAGGGGGTGTTTGGACCTGCATATTAGGTCATAGTAGTGACAACTTTTTGGCTCAAATTCAGTCTTAATAAACTCTAATAGGGATTGGTGGGGTTTAGTGATATTCTACTTTGAGTTTGGTAGAGTAAATGTAGAAATTGCATATTGGTAGTTGGGTAAAAACAGTCTAGAACATCAGCAGGCTAGAAATTGGTTTGGTTTGGATTTTTAGGTTATAAAATCTTGGTCACAGTTAGATTAAGTGGTAGGCTAGGGTTGTGTGTTAGCTAGTTGAGGTTTGGAGGTGTTCTTGACAAGTCATAGGCTGTTAAAACTCACCATTTTGCACACTAGATCAAACCAGTGTGCCCAGACCCATACCCTCTATTACAGTGACTGCATAAGGGTGATTTTTGTGTAATTTTTGTGAGCAAATTGGTGTTTTTTCTTGTTTGTCTGACTCCCCACAACCCAACTGGTTGTGGGGGTGCCTTATAGTCCAAACAAATCATCAAAATTAGCTTTCCTAAGCTAATCTACCACCAGACACGTTTTTATTGAAGGCAGGGGGAACAAAGTTACCCCTGCTAGTATTAAAGTTTCCACTGGTAAGCAAGCAGACAAAAACAGGCAACATGTCACTTTCAAGTTCTTAGTTTTTTATCTTTTGTGGACTCAAATAGGTTTTAGACTCTGAAACTTTTTTCAATATTTTTTTATTTAAATTGTGATTTTTCAGTTTAATTTATTTTCCATTTACTGTTCATTTAGTATTTTTTGCATTAAATAGCTATTTTAAATTACTTTTTAATTCCTGTTTTTGGCATTTAGTGTAAAAATCATTATTTTTCAGTTTTTAAAATTTTGTTAGACTTAGAAAAATGTTTTAAGATTTTTAGTTTAAAAAGATTTTACTGTTCACTGTTTTAGTTATTTTTTAGAATTAATTTAGCTTAATTAGGGTTTTAATATTAAACTATTTTGTCTTTTAGTGAAAAATTTTACATTTTTCAAACTTTTTCATTTTTCTACTGTTCCTTAGTGTAATTTAGGATTTTTAAATTTGTCAAATAATTTTTAGCATTATTTTATTATTTTTTATGATTATTTTAGTTTAAAAATTGTTTTTAGCATTTAAAAAATAGAAAAATAGTTTTAAAAATTTAGGAAAAATACTTTTTAGTCTTTAAATAATATAATTAACTTATTTGTTCAATAAAATAATATTTTGGACATTTTGTTAATTATATTTAATTTTAGGGCTTTATTGAGCATTTAAAATTGAATATTTTATTAATAAAAGGTTTTAAAATATATTTTTTGGATTTTTATGCTTATTTATATTATTTTAGACTTAATTTAATCTTTTAATTAATTTTTAGGTTTAATTTTTAATTTCGTCGCGTTTTACGTAATTACGTCATCGTTTTACGTCAACGTCGTAGTTAATCGTAGTCGTAGCTCGTCTTTACTTTTTCTCTTTTAAACCAAAAACGTCACTAATCCAAACTTGATTTCATATATATTGGCACATTAATACACACACCTCCTTCGAGAACGAACTTGGAATTTATTCGTCTTTACGGTTTTTCATTAAATCGTATTGATTAATACTTGCCGCACTTATACGTTGTTTTCCTAAACGTGTACGAAAAACCTACATCAGCCTTCCACAATGACCACTCTTGTGTTTCATGCCTTAAAGGCAAGCAGCACAAGGTCTCATTCAAGTCCAAACATGTGCATTCTAGTTCTACACCTCTTCATTTGCTTCATATGGACCTCTTTGGTCCAACCAATATAGAAAGTTTGAATGGTAAGTCATATTACTTTGTTATCATAGATGACTTTTCTAGGTTTACTTGGACTTTCTTTCTAGCTATGAAGAGTGACACAACTGATATTTTAATTGATTTTATCACTCAGATTGAGAAGAAGTCTGGCAATGAAGTTAAAATGCTTAGGAGTGATAATGGTGGTGAATTTAGGACTAAAAAGCTAGATGATTTCTGTGCCAAGAAAGGAATTACTAGGCAATTCAGTGTTGCCAGAACCCCACAAGAAAATGGGGTTGCTGAGAGGAAAAATAGAACCCTAATTGAAGCAGCCAGAACCATGTTGGCTGATGCTCGTTTTCCTATAGCCTTTTGGGCTGAGGCTGTTAATACAGCTTGCTATGTTCAAAATAGAGCATTGGTCAACAAAATTAAGAACAAAACACCTTATGAGTTACTTTGGGGAAGAAAACCTAATATTGGTTTTCTTAGACCTTTTGGTTGTCATGTAGTAGTTTTAGACACTAGTGATGCCTTAGGTAAATTTAGTGCAAAAGGTGATGAAGGTTACTTCATGGGGTATTCAGTGCAGATCAAGGGATATAGGGTTTATCTCAAAGAGGAAAAACATATATTTGAAAGAGTACATGTTAGGTTTTTAGAGAATAAACCTAGTGATCCTGAAAGTGGTCCAAATTGGTTGTTTGACTTGGAACCTTTATCTAGAACTTTAAATTATATGCCTGTCACTAATCCAAACATTGTGAAGGTAACTTCAAATGTTGTAGAAGAACAAGTTGTTGATGTTTCAGGTACACATGTTGATGAAAAGGTTGGATCACAAGCAGAGAAGTCATCTCCTATCCAAGAATATGTTACAATCCCCATTTGGACAGATGCTTTTGCTGCTGCTGCTGCTGCTGGTAAAGATAATGGTGGTCCCCAAGTACCACCAGATACAAACATGCATGGTCCTTCAGGCGCTGACAAAGGCAAATCTAGCGTTGACAAGACCAATTCAGACGTTGATGGCTCAGACGTTGACAACAACAGTTCAAGCGTTGTTAGCCCAAGCGCTGACAACCAAGATTCAGGCGTTGACAACACTTTTGCACATCTTTTCTCTTCCACTTTTGAACAAGGTGAACCTTCCAATTTATATGAAGAAGTTCATCCCCATGTAGATGAAAGAGAGTCTGATGAAGAAGATATTGGCAACATGGAGAATGAGGTTGAGGACACCAGACTTTTTGAAGGAGGAGTTCTCACTTCTACTATGAAGAATCACCCCACTTCTCAAATCATTGGTGATATTATGACTCCAGTTCAGACTAGAAGATCTCATCAAGGTCTTGGTGGGTTTATTGCCAATATTCACAAGAAGGTTGATACCCCTCTTGTGCAAGCATGTTTGTTTACCTGTTTTCTGTCACAACAGGAACCCAAGAAGATATTTGATGCTCTCAAAGAACCAAGTTGGTGGAAGCAATGCAGGATGAGCTTCACCAATTTGCATTTCAGGATGTTTGGGAGCTGGTTGATTGTCCCAGATATGTCAGACCTATAGGGACAAGGTGGGTTCTAAGAAACAAGAGAGATGAAAGAGGTATTGTGGTCAGAAACAAGGCAAGGTTAGTGGCTCAGGGATATACACAAGAGGAGGGAATAGACTATAAGGAGGTCTTTGCACCAGTTGCAAGGATTAAAGCTATTAGGATATTTTTAGCCTATGCATCCTGCATGGGCTTCACTGTCTATCAAATGGATGTCAAGAGTGCCTTCCTCTATGGAACAATTGTTGAGGAGGTATATGTGATGCAGCCTCCTGGTTTTGAGGATCCAGAGAATCCAAACAAGGTGTATAGAGTCAAGAAGGCTATGTATGGACTTCATCAAGCCCCTAGAGCATGGTATGGTACTTTGTCTACTTATTTGGTGGACAATGGATTCAAGAGGGGCACCATAGATCATACACTATTTACAAAGAAGAAAGGCAAGGATGTGTTGCTTGTCCAGTTCTATGTTGATGATATCATTTTTGGGTGTACTGATCCAAAGATGAGTGAGGATTTCTCCAAGCTTATGACAGACAAATTCAAGATGAGTGCTATGGGGGAGATGAACTTCTTTCTTGGTTTACAAGTTCAGCAGAAAGAAGATGGTATCTTCATCTCCCAGGATAAATATGTGGCTGAGATCTTGAAGAAGTTTGGCTTTTCTCCACATGAAAAGAGGGCTACTACTCCTATGGATAGAGAACACCCTTGGGGAAAGATTGGAGATGGAAAAGATGTTGATGTCAGGCACTATAGATCCATGATTGGATCATTGATGTACCTTACAGCCTCCATACCTGACATCATGTTTGCTGTGTGTGCTTGTGCACGCTATCAAGTAACTCCCAAAGAATGTCACCTTTATGCTGTGAAGAGGATCTTTAGGTACCTAAGATGCTATCCTAGTCTTGGTTTGTGGTACCCAAAGGATTCACCATTGGAGCTGATTGCATATTCAGACAGTGACTATGGAGGTGATAAATTTGATAGGAAATCCACAACTGGTGGATGTCAGTTTCTTGGGAGCAGGTTGATATCTTGGCAATGCAAGAAACAAACAGTGGTGGCTAATTCTACAACTGAAGCTGAGTATGTTGCTGCAGCTGTTTGTTGTGGACAAGTTTTGTGGATTCAGAACCAGCTGTTGGACTATGGGTATAATTTCATGCATACCAAGATATTTGTTGACAATAACAGCACTTTATGCATTATTAAGAATCCTGTACATTATTCTAAAACTAAACACATAGAAATTAGACACCATTTTATAAGAGATTGTTTTGAAAAGGGTTTAATACAACCAGATAGGGTTGACACAGAAGAAAATGCGTCAGATTTGCTAACTAAACCTTTTGATGCTGGGAGGTTTCAATACTTGGTAACAAGTATTGGAATGATCAATCTCACTAATATGTGTTTTGGAGTCTTTTTGTAAAAGTATATACAGGATAATGCATTGTTATTGGTCTTTTTGTTAATTTAGATTTTCCACTATATTTTTCTAACACTGACAAAGGTTGCTTGGACGCTGATACGTGTTTTTGTAACGTTGTCAGCAATATATTTGTCTAACGCTGACAAAGCTTCCCTCAACGTTGTCATGTGTTATCGGGGCGTTGTCAGCAACAATGTTAGTTTTGTGGTTTTCAATCTAAATGTGCAGGTGGTGTTAGCAGTATACCATTGGATACAGAGTTGCTTATGGATCATTGGAGAAGCATTTAAGCATGTTTTTGTTTATGGATGATGGTTGGAATTTTTAATTCCTATCTTGACATAAATTTTTTATGTTCATGCATGTTTTTAGCAACTTATGTATCATAGTTTAAGGGGAGGTTTTAGGAACCTTTAGGATGTTTGGGTATCCATATGATAATCTTATCACAATTCTAGATTGTGTCCACAGGTGAGTATGAGTTAGTTTTACTAAATCATGAGGTACTGTAGCATGCAAAGTTGATATACTATGCATGCTGCCAAGACATTTTTGGCCTAGAATTGGTTGTGGTCTGTTGGGAGACTTTGGAATGATTTTGTTATAGGATTTACCTGGGAGTAACAAGGAATTTTATAAGGTAACTTAGTTGTTAAGAGTTTTGGTTAGCAAGGGACACTAGAGGACTGTTATGTCTATCTTGCATAAGCAAGTGTGCATAACTGGACAGTGATTGCCGCCCTATAATAATTATCAACTTTTTGGTTATCTTCTCTAGGATAAATTACTTTGTTAAGGTCATTTTTCATTTTTAAACATTTTTATTTTTGGACGCTGACAAGTATTTTTCCAAGCATTGTTGTGACCAATTTAGACGCTGACATGGCTATGGCAAACGTTGACAAGAATATAGCCGTTGGGCGTTGATAGGTTATTTTTGACCGTTGACACTCAAAGGGACCTACCCAGTTGTTACTTTTTGACATATTTTTAGGCTGTAATTTTGGGAGTTGATAACTTTCATTTAATGCATGAGATAAACTTATTATTTTTCAATATTTTCATGATTACATTTTGAAAATACTTGCCTATTTTTGGGCCAATCACATGCATTTTCTTCTCCTATATATTTGGCTCCTATTTTTAAACAGGGTACCTATTATTCTTGTCTAACACAATTTTCTCTTATCAACTTCATCTTCATCAATCATTTTTAACAGCTTTCAACAATGGCACCAAAGTTTAGACCATCAGATTTGGGATTGGGGTTCAGAAGTCAACACAACATGATCGCGTATCTTGAAGCTGATGATACTCTGTTTCCCCAATACACACAAATGGTGGCGTATTTGAACGCATCTCCTATTAGGTATGCTCTTTCTCATGCACCACTCATTCCTGTCACACATATTAAACAGTTTTGGAACACTGTTAGTTCCTCAACAGTTAATAGAGTGACTACATTATCTTCTATTGTTCATGGGAGAACTTGGGTGGTTACTGAGGCTTTGGTACGCCAAGCTTTGCATCTTGATGATGCTGATGGTATAACCACCCTTCCCATTAATGAAATAGAACAAGGACTAAGGGCCTTGGGTTATCCTTTTCCTGATGAAGGAACTTTAAATAAATATCATAAACAGGAGTTTCCCCTAGCCTAGAAGTACCTAATACATGTCCTCCTACAATGTTTGAGTCCCAAGTGCACTACACACAATGAGATCAATAGATCTATTGCAAGTGCTATTGTGTGTATTGCTACTGGGCAAAAATTTAATTATTCCAAAATGATTTTTGAGGGCATGTGTAAAAATAAAGGGAACAAAATGACTTTAGCTTATCCCAGATTTTTACAAATGGTTTTTGATGACCAAGGTTACTGCACAAGGGATCATAATGATTTTTATGAGATCCCTGTGCAAAAGAAAGCAATTTTTATGAAGATGAACTCACCTCCACATCGTGACCTACCCTTAACCGAAGCTATGCTTGTTGTCATTGCAGCAACACAACCCCAACCTGACCCCCAACCCCAAATTGACCCAATACATGAACCCTTACCTTCACCACAACATATGCAACTTGACCAAGAACCCTTCGACGCTGACACATTAAATGTTGGCGTTGATGTGCCTATTTCAACTGTTGACACACAACCTTCACAGACCCAAACACCCCTTAACCAACCCACATCCACCCAATCCACATCATCATCTCCACCAACACAATATAGGTTACAAAAACGCCAAAGGACTATTGGAGTGTTCTCCTCTGGTGGTCCTAGCCATGTAGCAGAGGGAACCACCACCACAAGTGTGGTTGGTGCTATGGATGAGGCTGGGACTATTGGTTCTGGCTTAGAAGCTGGCCAAGGCAGTCCCACCATAATTAAGACCTCATCCATGCCCAATGAATCTGACTTGGGAGGTCAAATACCCATTTTAGAAGAGGGCAGATTGGAACCAATGACCCTAATGGAATTGACGGCTGTCTGCATGAGCTTGCAAAAGCAAAATGCAGACTTGGTACAAGTTGTCAGCACACAAGGCCTTGAACTCAAGCAATTGAGGGAGAGGATTGTTATTTTGGAGACTGCTAGTGCAAGGAGAGGCATGGAGGAATCTTCCAAAGGGGAGGATGATCAAATAAATGTGAGTGATAAGGGCAGCCATAATGGTCAATCTTTGGATGTTGCTGAGGCCCTAACAAGTTTGAAGAAACAGACAGGTTTTGATACGTCTCTAGTCTCTCCTACAAACTTAAATTTATCATTTACAGCCATGTTGGAGGAAATTGCAAAAGACGCTGAGGCAGGAAATTTGAGCGTTGACAAGGAGAATTTGGACGCTGACATGAGTAATTTGGGCGCTGACAGAGCAAAAGTGAGCGTTGACAGACCTGCAAATGAGGGTGATGTATCCTAGTCATCATCTATCATCAAGGAGGTTTCTTCACAGGTATCACCATCTACCTTACCAACAATTGATCTATTAGATAAGGGTAAGGGTATTATGGTAGAAGAGGTTGTTCCAAAGAATGCAGCTCAGATTGAGTTTGATAGAAAGTTGGCTGCACAAATTGTGAAACAAGAAAGAAAGGAGGTGAGAGAGTCACCATTTGTTGTCACTTCAGAAGAGCAAGAAGGAAGTGATGAAGCTAGCTCAGACTCAAGTGTTATGATCATAGAACAACCAGAAAGACTTGAGTATGGAGATGAGTTGGCCAAGGAGAAATTGAGAGAGTTGAAATTACAGGTTGACTTTGATATGCCAGAGGTGGTTCAAATGTATCATTCTTTGGAGAATCCACACTTGAACATTTCAGATCAAATATGGGGTTTGGAAATTCTTCTCAGAGTACAAAAGGATTGCAAGATCATTTTGAAACACAAAGCCAGCAATGTTCTCTCAGAGTTGAAAAGGGATAGAAGGGAGTTGTACTGCATGTTGCTCAGGTGTCATGGAACAGGGTGGACTTATCAGAAATTGAAGGCATTGACATTGATGAGTTGGAATGTAGAGCTTATCCCATCTGGGTTAGAGTGCAGGAAGCAAACACTCTAAGACTTCTTTCTGATGAAAGAAAAGAAGAACTTGCAGAGGAAATGGAGCTCAAGAAGGCAATGTTTGTTCCCAAACAAGTGAAAAAGGGAGTTCCTCTTGAGTTTCCTAAAGATATGAATCCATTACATCCAAGTGAAGCTGTCATAAGAAAGAGCCTCAAGCTCTCACCATTAGAAGCTTCAGATATGGTACAAGTATTACCACTAGATTCCAGAAACCCAATTGTGAGCTATGAAGAAGATGAATGTGGGTTTTGGAAGATTGGCAGGTATGGAAAAGAGGTTCACACTTTTACCACCCTTATATCTTTGTTTGCAAGTTTTGACAGAGAAGACTTAGTAGACCTATGGAGGTTGTTAGAGGCCAAGTATGAGGCTAAAGCACCAACTTCAGCCAATGGAATAAAACTATGGTCCACATTCAAGAGAATGTATGGACCAAAAGATGAGGATCCTGCTATTTGGAAGGATCTTGAAGATGATCTCAGTGGTCTTCAATGGAGATTGTATTCAGCTGCTGGTGTTTATTATTTGAGTTCTACAAAGTTTGCTGAGTATCTACTTGTGGATGGTCAATATTTCATGTGCAAGGATATCTTGGAGAAGATGAAGAACACTCAGCTGGAAATTGATTATTCAAGTGATGTGGCAAAAGACTTGATCAGATTTATTTATTACCAATATGAGAAGGTTTGTAAGATTCCTCCTAGTTCTTAATGTTTATTCAGAAACTTGATCACTGGAGTAGATATCAAGTTTAGGGGAGGATTGTTGGGAATAAATTATAGCCAATCTACTTGAGCGCTGACAAGAGTAAAACAAGCGTTGATAGGAGCAAAACAAACGCTGACAGCTCAAGCGTTGACAAGATAAAGTCAAGCGTTGATACATTGAAGACAAGCACTGATGGGAAGATATACTCTACGCGTTTATTATATTCTAGATTACTTCTAGTAAAGATAGGAACAACAATGTATTTTCTATATTTATCTTTACCTAGAATAGCTGATACGTAGATTATTGTACAAGGCTTCTTATGTCTATAAAAGAAGACCTTTAGGTTAATGATTCAATATAAGTTTTCATACGTAAACTACTTTCATTGTAAGCAAGTTTGATATCATTAATCAAAGTGAAAGTTTGTTTATATCATTGTGTTCTTGTTTAAGTGTTAATTCCGTATAACACTTAGATTGTCATAAACATATACAAAGGTTTCTCTAAGTGTATTACTTGATCTAATCTCGTATACATAAAGCTAAATCGATCTAAGTTTGGGATCAACAGCCTTGAATAAATGCTCAGACCTTCTTCATTACCCCATCAAACGTTGATAGGGTTCTGTCATTCAATTTCTTTATTAGGTCCGGGTTAGTGATGCCCCGCGAGAAATCCAGAAATTTTAAGAGTATTCGGGCAATCTTTGATCTGGTTGCATTCAGATTTGAAGCGCTCCATGAAGTCTTCAAGGCTTTCATTATGCCTCTGCTTTACTCTTGCAAGTGAGACAGGGTTTTTGTCGTACTTCTTTTGTTGCACATAATTTCTTCTGAATGCTCTCCTAAGTTCTTCGAACCCATTAATGCTCCTTCTCGGGAGGCGGTCGAACCATGTCTGGGCGTTCCCGATAAGCGTTGAGTTGAACATGTGGCACCATACGACCTCTGGCCATTGCTCTATCCCTGCTTGGGATTCGAAAACTTTCAAGTGATCATCTGGATCCGTCGTACCATCGTAGGTTTTGACATTGGACGGCATGCGTCTCTTTTTGTTATCTTTGAAAGTAGTTATACGTTCTGAAAACGCACTTCCTTTCTCTCGACGCCATGGGAGGGTCCACTCATTTTCACTGCGCATCCTTGATTTTTTGGGCGCCCTATGGTGTTTTCTGTTGTAGTCGGAAGAACCAGAATCCCCAGTGGATGAAAGGGCGACCCTTTTACGGCGAGGATGGTGATCGCTATAGTTAGAGTCCGAGGAATTTTCGCTTGAGGAATCCCTTCTGCTCGCCTTTCTAGTGCTCGCATTTCTTTCCTGACCTTGCAGATCCTGAGATGAATCTCTTTCTAAGGGGCCCAATCTATTAAGGGCGCTCCGTCTACCTGAAGGGTCGGGCCCTAATTTGTCTTTTACGCTTGTGCGCCGATGGTTATTGACTGGTGTAATGAAGACGTCCTCTCCTTTTGGGTTCTCAGAACTATCTGAGGATGATGCGTCTTCGATAAGGGGCGCGTCCGAAGGAGATGTTGGGATCTCAGTCGTTCTTTCTTTCTTTCTCTTTTCATTTCTAGCTTCCTTGCTAGGTCTAGACCCTTTCATAGCCTGAGTTCTTTATCGAAGTCTAGACTGATCCGAAGATCTCTTGTCGGATTCGCCCTCATCTGTGCTCTCATGAGTGGAATAAGAGCCTCATAGTTTTCTGCGACGTAGTCGCTCATACTCTGCTTCGTCGAGGGAGGAATCTCCGTCTTAGTTCGCGGGTCTATCACAGCCCTTGTGTCCAGAGCGTCCTTGTGGCCTTGATCAGGGATTTCTCAAGAGGGCGATGCATCCCCAACTGTCTGTGGGGTAGAGGTGACTAGTGGAGAGAAAGATACTTGCAATCCCTTCCCTCTACGACCTGGGTTATTAGGTTCTGTTGTCCCATGTATTTGTGATGATTAAGCAATGAATAAAGAAAGAAAATAGATGAAGAAGAGATGAATTTTAGAGAGAGAAAGTAGTGAGAGAAAGTAGAGAGGAGATGATTAACTTGGTGAGATTAGATTAAGAAAAGAAGTTACAAATGACCATCCACCCTCCTAACATGCTAGGAGGGTAGTATATATAGTCCACCCACATGCGGGCTTTAATGGACTATATATTGGGTCGGGCTTGTCTTTTGGACTTTAATTAGTTTAAATCCAAGCCCGTGAACCACGACTAAATAACTACTTATTACAACGTTCTAATAAATATTACAATAGAAACCTATGACCGAACATTCTTGTTTGACTCAATATTTTGAGGCTAACAATCTCCCCCAATGTGAGGTCATTCCTCTTTGATATTTTGGATTCCAATGGAGTTTTATGAATTTCGTCATAAATGAGTCTTGAACGTGTAACAGTAGTTTTGTTCCTTCATGTTGTGATCTTTGAGCCTTTGTCGTTGTCTTTCGACTTTGTCTTTAAGTCTTGAGATCTTCAAATCATTCTTGACTTGTCTTTGCCATCTTGTGATCTTGTGTCTTTATCCACATGCTCACACTATCAATTGTTGGATAAGTCTTTGGGCATGAATATGTGGTTGTGAATCTTTGACTATGCTGAGTACACCATGACGCCACTTTCTCGAGACAAAACATAGACACGGACTGAATGGCTTTGACATTCGTCCTAAATCGGTAGCGTTTTACCTCCGGTCGGTGAAGACCGTTATACGATATTAAATATCGTACCTGTGATCAGGTAGATTCAATTAAGAATTTCCTTGACAGGGTTTCGCGGATGTACTAGCCGTTCTCTTTACTCGACCGTCTCAAAGCAAGACTGCGAACATAAAGAGTGAATCAATTGGATAAATATCCGCTTGATTAAAGTCATCAATTCAAATTCCTGGAACAAATTTGATTCATTAAGAATCTTACCATTGTTGCTTTCCAGTTGACACAAGTTTGATTCATGAGAATCTCACAAGTCACCTACCGTAGCGCTGTTTGATGTTGACGCTAGAAGGATTTCCATTCGTCACTGTGAATATTAATGAATATCACTCTGAATGTTCTGGCAAGACCATAAAGATATTGCGTAGAAACCTGAAATGAGTTTGAATCAATTCAGAATCAAACCACTGTTGCTTTTCAGTTTTACATATGTTCAATTCATAAAGAATCTTGCATATGACCTACCGCAGTGCTGTTTGATGTTAACACTGGAAGGATTTCCACTCATCATTGTGAATACTAAGTAGTATCACTCTGAGTGTTCTAGCAATATCACAAGGATATAGCGTAGGACTCTATTGATCTTCATCCGTGTGTCCTAACGAGATTTGATTGATCTTTTGGCTCTAGACTCGATTTGTGCACTTTTAGTGGTCGGAGGCTGGAGCAGATGCCACCTATTCAATATCAACTATCTCGGAGTGAGAAAGTCAATAGAAGTCGTGTTGATCTCCGTGACAATAAAACAAACTTCTTTTGAGAGAAGCCTGAGTAGCTAGGAAAGGGTTGTGTTTCACATCACTGGGTCCATGATGAGTTTGTCTTCATGATGAGTTGACCCGGTTTCTGCCTAAGTTGTATGGAGGGCTTCTTTCTTTAGACCCTTTATCCTTACATTTCTTTTTCATTCTTCAACCCCTTCAATGCTTACCAAGACATCATTAATAGCACCTTGTTGTGATTGTTCCAGTGCTATCATCAGTACTTAGTCGGCATTCAGCTACGTTCACATTCTACTCCATCTTTCCTAAGGACTTCTAATAATCTATTGGATTGTCCCTGGGAAGATCCCTCCGGTTCTGGTTGGATCATAGGACTTAAACCTAACCACCCTTTTGACACCAATAACGTCGTGAATTAAAGATGTTGTGGGTATTTGATCGTAACCATGAAAACCACTTTAAATTCTAACAAAGTGTTTGAAAAACATTTAACATCTTGCTAGTTTTGTCGTTTCAGAAATGCTCCCCCTTCACATGTGCATCGATAATAGAAAGTGTTTCGCACATGTAGGTAAGAGTTAAAGTGCTTGAGTCTTATATTAGATCACATTTTAATCACATTTTCTCCCCCTATCTCTAATATATAAAATCTTTTGATATTAGAGATACCAAATTTGATTAAAATATATTTTGAAAAATAGTCTTGAAAATCTTCGGGAGAAAGATGTGTTAATCTTTTGCATGAAGTTGAATTGCTCCCCCTCAAAAATTGATCCAATGGAATTGTCATTACGAGGATTTGATCCACATTAAACTTTTGAGGATAGGAGTTGTTGAACACACAATTTTTGAAAGATTTTGAATATCATTGAGAAATTCTTGAAAAAATTGTGTTCAACGCTTTATGAAAAATCAAATCTTTTTGACGAAAAGGTTTTTCTAAAGCATAAACTTGTGTTCATAGACTTTGAATGTCTTGACGAATCCACTCAAGTGTAAGAAGATTTAACTTCTTTTGCTAAGGGTAAGAGTACAAAAGCGTACACTCCCCCGTGAATTTAGATCCGGGTTGCAATCTGAAAGTGATTACAAGCCATTGTGTTGAGCTCAAAACGTTGAATGTTTTGTGACAAGCTCAACCCAAGATAGATTGCTCTACCCGTTGTTGGAAGTATTGTCCAAAATAGACACTTTCCTTTTGAAAAGATAGAAATGACATGTTTTGAAAAATATTTACAACTTTCATTCGAGCTTTATGTACACACCCGTGTCGTTATTGAGCGACATTTCTAGGTACGTCCATATTATCGATACTGAAAGACATGTCGAGAAGAATATTTTTGGAATATCAAAGGTTTTTTAGTTTTGTATTTTGCTTTTTGATTAATATTTACAAGTAGATGTTTGATAGATGAATCAAGCAGGCTTCTTTGCCAGAACCTCCAGTTCTGCTGGAGTCAAACATCTCATACCAATTTGCCTAACTAGATACGCAAACCTCTCTTTCGAAAGAGCTTTTGTAAACAAGTCAGCTAATTGGTAATCAGTTCCAACAAAGTATAATTCAACAATACCTCTTTCAACTTGTTCCTTAATGAAGTGATATCGGACATCAATGTGTTTCGTGCGAGAATGCTGAACCGGATTGCAGGAGATGGCTATGGCCGACTTTGAGTCACAGTACATAGGTACTTTATCAAAATGGAAGCCATAATCTGTGAGTTGTGTTCTCATCCAAAGAACTTGAGCACAACACGCAGATAGAGACACATACTCCGCTTCGGCTGATGAAAGTGACGTGCAATCCTGCTTCTTGGAAGACCATCCCACAAGCTTGTCTTGACCTAGAAATTGTACACCACCAGAAGTACTTTTACGTGTATCAAGACACCCTGCATGATCAGAATCTGAATAGGCCGTTAGAAAGAAACCGGTTTCCCTCGGATACCAGAGTCCCATGTGAATGGTATTCTTAAGGTACCGAAAGATCCGTTTAACCTCCTTGAGGTGCTTTTCAGTTGGTCGTGCTTGATATCGTGCACAATAACACGTAGCATGATGAATATCAGGTCTGCTTGCTGTCAAGTACATGAGGGACCCGATCATGGAATGATATCTCGTTTGATCTATGGGTAATCCCTCTAAATCAGCATCTAGGGATGTGGTTGATAATGGTGTCCCAACGGGGTCACATGATGTCATACCATGCTTTTTGATTATCTCTTGACAATACTTAGCTTGGTTAATAAAGATACCACTTGGGGATTGGTGAACTTGAATTCCTAGAAAGAATTTTAGTTCGCCCATCATAGACATTTCAAATCTGCTGTGCATTACTTTTTCAAACCATTTTGAAAGTTTTGGGTTTGTAGACCCGAAAATAATGTCATCAACATAAATTTGCACAAGCAGAATGTCATCCCCATATTTATAAGTGAACAAAGTTAAATCAATGGAACCTTTTGAGAAGCCTTTGGAGACCAGAAATTTCGAGAGCTCGTCGTACCACGCCCTTGGAGCTTGCTTGAGTCCATATAGTGCTTTGTGGAGACGATACACCTTGTCAGGATAATGAGGATTGAAGAATCCTTCCGGCTGCGTGACATAAACTTCTTCCTTCAAAGGACCGTTAAGAAACACCGTCTTCACGTCCATTTGATAAACGATGAATCCCTTATGTGCAGCATAAGCAAGGAAAATCCTGACCGCTTCCATTCGAGCTACTGGTGCAAATGATTCTTCGAAATCAATACCCTCTTTCTGTCCATACCCTTTAGCCACTAGCCTAGATTTATTCTTGATGATCGTGTTCTCTTCATCCATCTTGTTTTTCCAGATCCATCGAAGATTTAATGGTGTTACATCGTATGGTCTGTCAACAAGTTCCCAGACTTTAAGTCTTTCAAATTGTTGAAGTTCATCCGTCATCGATTCAATCCAAGCATGATCAGCTAATGCTTCTTTGATGTTTTTCGGTTCAGCTGAACTCACGGCGAGTGCGAACATACAAACATCGGCATCGGTGTTAAGCTGTCGTCTTGTGCGAACGGGCTGTGAAGGGTTTCCAATTACATGAACCAAAGGATGATCTCTAGTCCAATGATGTGTTGAAGGATGTCGTTGATAGAACGTATGCATATTTGACGGATCAACATGGCGAGTAGAAGACTCTCCAGTTTCGAGTACCGGTGTACCGAATGGGTTGATGAATTCGTCTTCGTCAGATAATGCATTGTCTGCTTGATTTGTGTTCTCTGGAGCAATGACAGTAGTTGTGGATGTTGTAGGATCGATTGTTGAAGTGATATTCTGAGGAGGTAAATCTGCAGCAACCCGTGTTGAAGTAGATGAAGTTGTATCCGGTTGTTGACGATGATCGGTATCATCATTCTTATCATGAGTGACAGCGGAAGACTTCGATACAACTTGTTTCTCCCCCGTGAAATATTCATCATACATTGGTCCATATAACATTTCCAACTCTTCAATTGTCGTGTCGACTGTCATATCAGCTCTAGGAACATTTTCTGGAACCAGCGTTGAACTTGACGGTTCATTGTTGTGGTCTTGAGTTCCGAGTTCCGTGCGGTTGTGAACGGAAGTCGTTTGTCGTTGTGGATCGGGACTTAAACTGTTTTGTTCAAGTGCCATTTCTTGAGATTCATCAAATCGGATGTGAATTGTCTCGACAATCAATTTTGTTCTTTTGTTGAACACTCTATATCCCTTAGACTGAGTAGCATATCCCACAAGAATACATGCATCACCTTTTTCTTTCATCTTATCCAAATTTTCACCATCTCGTATAATGTAACAAGTACATCCAAAAACATGAAGGTGTTTGAGTGAAGGTTTTCGATCATGAATTATGTGATATGGAGTCTTTTCGTGTCTTGGGATAATTAAGGAGCGGTTTTGTGTGTGGCATGCGGTTGACACGGCTTCGGCCCAAAAGTACAGTGGAAGTTTTGAAGCGGATAGTAATGTTCGAGCAGCTTCAACTAAAGTACGGTTTCGTCTTTCAACAACGCCGTTTTGTTCGGGTGTTCGAGCAATAGATGTTTCATGTTCAATCCCTTCGGCTTCAAAATACTTTCTCAGATTTGAATTCAAAAATTCTGTACCTCTGTCAGTACGAACCACTTTAACTTGAGCTTGAAGACCACGTTGTATTAATTTAAGGAAGCTAATGAGAACATCGGGTGTTTCATCCATGGACCTCAAGAAGTGAGTCCATGTGTACCTTGAGTAATCATCAATGATGACCAGAATATATTTCTTTCCATTGATACTCTGAACACGCATGAGACCACACAGATCCATGTGAAGAAGATCTAACCGTCCTTTAGAGCTTGGTGTGGTCTTTGTATTGAAGCTACTTCGTTTAGCTTTACAAAGTTCACAAGAAGAACAAAGATGATCTTTGATGAATTTCAAGCTTGGAAGGCCTCTCACAATATCTTTCTTGGAAAGCAAGTTAATGGTATCAAAGTTGAGATGAGAAAGACGTTGATGCCATAACCATGCCTGAGTCGTTGAAGCTTTAGCCATGAAGCAAATTGGAGTTGATGAAGTTGTGTCTTGAAGTGAAATTGTGTAAAGATCAGTACCCCGTGTACCGGTAAGTAAGTCATTCCCATTATAATCACAAACAAAACATGTCTTCTTTCTGAAAGCAACTTCCAAATCCGCATCACAGAATTGACCAACCGAGAAAAGATTGTGATTGAGCCCTTCGACGTAGTATACCCTTTTAATCGTGATATTCCCCTGAACCAAATCTCCATATCCTAGGATCGGTGCAAATTGATCATTTCCGAATCGGACCGTACCCAGGAACTTCTCCACGAAGTTAATTAGAAGTTTGAGATTCCCCGTCATGTGCTTCGTGCATCCGGAGTCCATTATGAAGAGAATTATTTGTATCACCTGCAGAAGAGTTAGAACACGATGGAGCATTTGCTAAATTGGATACCACAGTAGTTGTGATAGTAGAATCATTAGTGTCCTTATCAACATTTAAAGGCAAACTAACACTCGTTTTCACATTTTCTGTCCTAACTTTAGGCATCCATTTATATCCAGGAGGACATTGATTAGCAAACCACCATTTCCAAGACTTACTAGCAGACTCATATAATTCCTTAATTTTGCTTCTAGGGTTCTTAGTGGTGGAGTCTGATGCATTACTATTCTTAGTGGGGGTTGCACCAGAATGGTTCACTTTGCGTTTGGGTTTACTAGCTCTAATAGGCATTGCAACTTGCTTCTTAGTTCTAGTATCTACGCCTTTGACTTTATTTATAGCACACATTGAATGATTAGCATTAGCACACTTGCCACATTTGACACAAACAAATTTCACATTCATAGCATTCAAATCATTCACAGCATTCAAATCGTCATTACATGCGATAACAGACTTTTTATTCTTAAAAACATTCAAATTCCTAGGGTGTTCTTCTACTTGCTTCATCTTCCCTTGATTCTTGTGTTTCCAGACCTTATCATTCTCTTGAGTGCTCTTAAGCTGAGGCCGACTAACACTAGTAGTGGAGACTATTCCTGTAGTAGAAGACACATGAATATTAGTGTTTCTAGAAGTCTGAGGCGAGTGAGTATCTTTGTTTGTGGGCTTCGTGGACATTCTATACATCCCTGGTTTAATCACATTATTGTGCTTAACGCTTGGTGCTATAGGATTCCTTATAGGTTGAGCTTGTGGTAACCTTTCCTTTCCATCCATCTTGGGGGCAAACACAGGTTTTGCAAACGAGGAATTAGATAAAGCAGATGGTTTTCCCAAGATAGAGGATCTATTCTCTTTAGAGGCATTGGGTTGTCTAACAACATTTTTCTTAATGCTAGGTTCCATAATTTTCCCACCCATTTTAGCAATGAGTTTCTGCAACTCTGCTATCGCTCTGTCCCTGTCTTGTAATTGAGCTTTCAACCCTTTAATTTCCAAATTCTGTTCATTCATTTCTCGAAATGTTTGGGAAAGTTTTTCTTGCAATTTATTATCATGTGGAAAACGACCAACATCTTTTTGCAAAGCAAGTTCAAGTGAATGACAATGTTTTTGAAGGAAATCAGTTTTGTGTTGAAGTAACTCAAAAGCCTTTTTGTCAACATTTTCTTTACGTTTCGAAAGCTCAATTTCAAGATGTTCACATTCTTTGATCTTATCAAGATATTGGCATGCAACTTCAGAATATTCATCAATATCAGCACAAGATGTAAAATAAGCACACATAACATCTTTAGAAACGCATTCTTGCAAGAGTAAATCATATTCATCTGAGAAATCAGACTTCTCCATTTGAAGATCGTCAATGTGTTTCTCAATAGATTCAACATATTTTAAATCATCAAACATTTCAGTCCGAATGAACTCCTCAAGTTGAAGAACTGTTTCTTTAATCAATGCCGTGTTTGGAATTAAGAGTTCTTTGACAAGCAAGGTAATATCTTGAGGAATCGGACGTGTCCACTCAGCATTTTCACGTTTTGCCCAGTCTCGTTCAACAATAGATTTAACATTATCTATGTGGTGTTTAAGAATACCTAATGTTTTCCTACTCTTGCTTTTAGATTCATCTAGAGGGAGGTAGTTTATGTATTTGTAAACATTAGATTTCTTAGGGGCAAAAGCTTTCTTCCATTGAATTCTCTTTTGTTTGCATTCTAAGAACACTTCCTCACGAGTTTTCTGAGTTTGTTTGTTGAACAGGCCATAAAGACTATTCTCATAAGCATAATTATATGGTTTAACAAACTCCTTATTAACAAGTGGTTGACTATCAGCATTCCAAAGGGCAGTCTCTTCACTATTGGCACTAACAGGCATGCAATCAAGATCTATCCTTTCAGTCTCATCAAGATAAAGATGCGGGTTCGCAGCTTGAGCTTTGGCAAGGTACTCAGGACTTGCAAAGCTAGCTTGACCCTTAAACATCGAAGGAGGTGCCAACATTCTCACAGATTGAATAGAATCATGCGTTTTATAAACAACGTTCTTCAAAAATTCGACTTGTGATTCTAATTTCGTTACCTTTTCAGTTTCTTTATCATATCTACTTTTGAAGTCTTGTTTTAACGCATCTACCTCTTGTTTCTTATCCTCAAGAATTTTAGCAGAATCAGTAGTGGTCATAGAGAGCTTTTGTTCAAGTTCATTAACTTTGGTATTGGCAAGGTACGTTTTTTGACGTTCATCCATTAAGAAAACATTATATTGACGCTTCTCTTTGGCTAATAACTCAAGAGTTGTATTATATTTGTTTTCAAAATCATCCTTTTGACTTTTTAACGTACTTCCCTTGTACCCCTCAAGCTCTTTGGTTTTCTGAAGGAGCTCATCTCTATAGGTTTCAGTCATCTCAGTAGATTTGATAAGAGCAGCTTTGCATTCTTCAAAGCTTTGAGTGAGCGTAGCGTTTGCCTTCTTTAATTGCTTTTGACTCTTTTTATTTTCAGTGACATCTTTTTGTAAAGTATCAATTAAATTAGCAAGCGCAATACGTTCCTCTTCATCATATTAATTTGCATGTTGATCATCCTCAGACTCATTATTGCACATGTCTGATGAATCGGGTGTGGTATTGCTATCAACCGTTTCCATCATACACGTGTCATTAATGGTATTGGGTAGATCACTATGCTCAGGAATATCACCAAACACATTATATTCATCAGTAGTGTGTACCTTATCGATTGGCTCAGTGTCAAAGATAGGGCCATTGTCATCTTCAGTGACTTTGAGAACTTCTTCAACCTTTGCCATGTACGAGTGATGTGCATCAAGCTCTTGATCAGAATCTTCATCATCAGTATCATCAAGCATGGCTCCTTCCTCAGCTGACAATTTAACCCCTGCTTCCATCTTTTTGCATAGCAGCATCTTTTCCTTGTGATAGCTGGAGTCTCTAACCCTTTTCGGCTTCCTGCATTCCTTTGCCATATGTCCATAACCTTGGCAATTAAAACATTGAATCCCGCTCTGCTGAACCACTTGACTTCCAACCGTTTCCCTATTCCCAATAGCAGCAGCAATCCTCTGAGTATCATACTTTGCAGTTTGTCGATCATATCTTGCAGAACCCTCAACATGCGTTGGATTATGTCGATCATACCTAGAAGGACTTTCACCACGTCGACGTGTGTCATACCTTGGAGGACTCTCAACATATCGGTTCTTTGTGTTAGATGATGTGCGAAGATTGTTGTTGGTGGGTTTGTAGATTTTCTTGTAAGTCTTCATTATGTAAGCAATTTGTTGTTTCATCTCTCGGTTCTTTTGAGCTTGGTCTTCATCACTATCTTCTTCAAATGAGGACTCAGATGGTGGTGATGGTGCTCTTGGCGCTTTACCTCGAGATTTTGTGGAAGATGAAGACTTAGATGATGTGGAATATCGTGGTGAGGATGATGTATTGGAGTATGGCTTAGGAGCACGAGAGTGAGGATCTTGAACATGTTGAGTGGTAGTCAGTAAAGCAAGTGGATTAGCCGTCTTGGCAACACGTTCAGTTCGAATCTCATTTGCTTCATTCTGAAATTGCTTCAAGATGTCAAAGAGTCGATGATATGAGACCTCGTCTAACTTTTCTTGTTGTTTCACCAAAGTGACGAATCGTGTCCACTCGGGTTGAAGTTGTTGAAGAAATTGAACATTGACTTGCATGGTGGAGACTTGCAGATTATTTCTTGTCATGTCATTCATCATCTTATAAAACCTGGAGTAGTAAGAGTCAATTGATTCTCCATCCCTTGAAGTAAACTTGCCAAAATTCCAAAACAAGTTTGTTTTGACATCTTGTTTGTTGAGTGATTCTCCTTGTTGCAAGCGTTCAATAGCAGTCCACATTTCATGTGATGTCGGGCATGCATCAACCGTGGAGTAAATATCATCTCCAATCCCACTTAAAACCATATAGATGGCTTCCTTCTCCGCATCATGCCAAGCACAATTTTCAGGTGTGAGATCAGCTCTTGTTTCATCACGTTCACTTGCAGGTATTGGATCAGTAGTATCTGTGGCTGCTCTTGGAGGAACTGAGATCTTCTTAAATATATATGGTCCATGAGTAATACATTTCCTCAAGGCATCACCATTAGGTCTTGTATCAAGATATCGTATGAAACGTGATTGCCATTGAGCATACCGACCAGATACAAGCATTGGTGGTCTCTCTTTGTTACCCGCCACCATTATGTTGTTGTTCGTCACACGATATTCGGCAGTAGAATCCATCTCAATATTCTCTGAAATGATGAAGTGAATATGGATCTTAAGTAGATTTGTTGTGATTGTTGTTGTGGTTTAAATTCCGAAAATTGCAATTTTTCTCCAGGCCGACAATAAATTCTCCAGTCCGACAAAACGGTAGACTAAAAAATTTTGTAATCACCAAAAATTGAAATCGAGCTAGAAATGTCCTAAAACTAGTATGGAAAAAATTTGAATTTACTTGACGAAAAATTTTTAACTCTTTTTTTTTTTTTTTGATCTTCGTGGAAACGATATTCCGAAACTAGTCTAGATGGTGGCTAAGTCTAAAAAATATTCAAACAAAAATTAGCAAAAACATGTCATCAGAATCACTTCGTCGGAATGTCTGATCGGAATGTATGATCGGAATGTATGATCGGAATGACTAATCGAAATCCTTCGTCGGAATGTCTAATCGGAATGATCGAAGTCCAATCGGAAAATTCAAAGTCCAATCGGAATGTTCAAAGTCCAATCGGAATGTTCAAAGTCCAATCGGAATGTTCGAAGTCCAATCGGAATGTTGATCGGAAAAGCTGGTCGGAATGTTAAAACCCTTTTCTGATTGGAGTAATCGGAATCACAATCCCTTTTCCGATTGCACTGATCGGAATATATAGTGCTGTTACGAGATTTTGGGGTAAAAAAATGAATTTTTCGACAAGAAATCCGCGATTTTAACCAACCAAATGCGACCAAATCCCTACCACAGCTATGTAGAAGATTTATATCAAGATTTAGAGCATAGAAACACAAAAAGAATCTTGAATTCGAGATGATTATAAGAGAAAATCACACGAACCAAGTAAAATCAACAACGAATCACAAAACTATCCCATGACGATTGATACCAAATGTTGTCCCATGTATTTGTGATGATTAAGCAATGAATAAAGAAAGAAAATAGATGAAGAAGAGATGAATTTTAGAGAGAGAAAGTAGTGAGAGAAAGTAGAGAGGAGATGATTAACTTGGTGAGATTAGATTAAGAAAAGAAGTTACAAATGACCATCCACCCTCCTAACATGCTAGGAGGGTAGTATATATAGTCCACCCACATGCGGGCTTTAATGGACTATATATTGGGCTGGGCTTGTCTTTTGGACTTTAATTAGTTTAAATCCAAGCCCGTGAACCACGACTAAATAACTACTTATTACAACGTTCTAATAAATATTACAATAGAAACCTATGACCGAACATTCTTGTTTGACTCAATATTTTGAGGCTAACAGGTTCAAAGCTTGAGTATGGACCTGTTGGCTTCTTAGATCCCCCCTTTGGTGGGGGCGGGTTTGCGCCGCTTTTCGTCATTACTTAGAGCTTAGTGTAGGGTCCCACGGATGGCGCCAACTTGTTGATACAAAAGTTGGATGGACCGAGCTTGACCCGAATTAGGCTTAATTCGGGATTTTGTGGACTCCGGCTCTTGCACCAAATGAAACTTGCTTTGAGGACCCTGCGTACTAAACAGACACCGTTAGGCTTACCGTGGGTTTGTGACCCATGATTAGACTCCGGCGTGAGAGTAAGTAATCGATTTGAGTGTATAGTGTTTAGGGTATTGTGTTTATCATACCTTTGTGGAACCATGAGGGTTCCTTTTATACCCGAGAGAGTCCAGGCTGGGCTCCCTATTCTTGCGGCCTAAGGAAGAGATAATGACTCCAAATATCTTGATCCTTATCGCCTAACTAAGGTAAGTGTATATCTCCTTCCTCTAGGCGAATATAACTATAATATAGGTTATATTCTGTCTGATCCTGTCGCACAACGACGAGGACCTGGCTAAGCAATTAACCATCATGCGACAGCGGCTTACCGGTCCTTCTGGGCTGTGCGCACATCGCATAAGTATCGATTCATCCCTGATGGATGCGGGTAGTACCCGTGTTACAGCCTAGGTTTGGGCCACTATCCAGCCTGACTAGGGACTATTCGACATCACTAAATAACAACACACTTTTTTGTTTACTTTTTTTTATTTTTCTCTAAAAACTCAATTAAAACAATATATTTAAGTAAATCTATACATTTGAATATAACTAAAATCTTTATCTATCGAAAAAAATACTTTAAAATTTTAGCCAAATACCACTTGGCCTAAAATACCAATTCAATCCGTCCATTATTCATATACTATTTTGGCCCATAGCGAAATACACTAAATCCAAAGAAAGCTACCTAATTCTTTTTTCTACATCCCTTTTCTCCTCGGCCAGCCAACCAAAAACCATCAAAACCAAAAAGATCTAAAAAATAAAATAGATAGTTTCGCGAAAAGGTGACTCGAAAACACAGCACACAGTGCGGCGTGTGGCGTTTTCACGTCACGTTTTCGCCGTCATTTGGGTTGGCTATCTCGACGCCAACACTGAAATGCATGCCATGGTACGATGGTTGATGTTTTTGTATCACGCTGTTGAGAAAACGCCCACGACCCACTGTATCATAGGCTCTAAGTATGATTTTAAAGCATTTTGATTAAAACAAAAGTAAAAAACAAGTAAATTGCTAGTACCAAAACATTCATAAAATCTGAATTTACATGCGTATTAGTGTGTAATTATCGTCTCTCGGCATAAACTACATGTTTAGTTTTTAAATGTAGCATATTCTCATAATAGGTGTGATATTTTTTAACTCGACATAAAACTCAACCTAAAATCAACATGATAATTAATGAGTTTAGTACAATCTAAATAGTTTTTGGGTATGGCTTGAATCAAGCTATCTGACCCATTTACATATTAAACAAATTAGGATTGAGTTACTGATAAATTAATCGAGTCGACCCGCAAACATGTTTAATATTTTTTTTTTAAAATTAGATATTATAAAACTAGGGGCGGATGCAGAAATTTTCGTCGGATGTTGCACATTTGAACCAAAGACTTTTTAGGCTAAAAAGAAGTAACACAAAAATATTTTTGGGTAGGGCTGAGCACGACAGACCCAAAACCGACCCGGACCGGACCGAACCGAACCAGAACGGACCGAACCGAACCAGACCGGACCGAACAATTTCGGTCTGGTCCTCGGTCCGGGGTTATGGACGAATTCGGTCCTCGGTCTGGTTCGATCTTACCTAAATCTCGTAAATTATGCCTAATAAGACCGGACCGGACCGGACCAACCCGGACCGGACCATACCATTTCGGTCCGGTCTTGGTCCGGGTTTCGGACCATTTCGGTCCTCGGTCCGGTCCGGTCTTGGCCGGTCCGATCCAGTCCCGGACTGATGTTCAGCCCTATTTTTGAGTGTTGCACATACTTAAAAAAGTAGTATACATTTAGAAAAAATAACAGTTCAAGCCTCAAATAGGATGTGACACGTGTCACACCGAGTCCCACATTTCACACTTATTTTAATTTAATGCAGATAGGAAGATAAGTATTACAGTACTAATAAGATATTGTAAGAGGATATAACATAAGATGACAAAAGTTCCCTAAGGAACATGCATTCAAAAAAAAAAAAGGAAGCAATCTCCACCATCCATTTAAATCACATCTAATGATGTATATTAATTTTTTTAATTTAATTAAAAAACACACTTTCATCTTCTTTCTTGGAAATTAAATATCTCTCAAACCATTAATCGTTATGAAAAAATAATTATACCGTCACGACGGGAATTAAATTATCTTTCTATAGATATGCACTTTTATATACTTTCGACGAACTTTTTTTAAAAATTTTCGTAAAAAAATCACATGTAATTCTCGAAAAATTACATGTGATTCTCGAAAATTCATGTTTGATTTATTATTTTAAAAATCACATTTGAATTTGTAATGTCACATGCGATTTGTGAAAATCACGTGTATTTTTTTACGAGAATTTCAACATTGTAAAATCATTAAAAGTATATGAAAATAACTGTCTATTAAATGACAAAAATATTTTCGTTATTACTTTAAAATCACATGTGATTTATGTGAATTACATTAGAAATGTTTAAATCACATGTAATTCTGTCAATATATTAAAATGTTTGTTGCCATTAATATAAAATATGTTCATTTTACCGGGGTGGAGTCCCCTTTACCAAAAAAAATATATGTAAAACAAATTGGCTTCTAAATTACATGTGATTCGGTGATAATTACATGTGATTTTGCTTGCATTACATGTGATTCAAGAATTCCGAAACCGTAACTTTTTCTAACAAACCCACATTAAATGAATCACATGTGATTTTTTTAATCATGCATTATTTGTTTTCATTTATGTAAAATATATAAGACAAATTGGCTTCTAAATTACATGTGATTTTGTTTGAATCACATGTAATTCTGCTTGAATTGCATGTGATTCTGTGATAATTACATATGATTTTGCTTGCATTACATGTGATTCAAGCATTCTGAAACCTTAACTTCTTCTAACAAACCCACTTTAGATGAATCACAAGTGATTTTTTTAATCACATGTAATCTTGTTAATATATTAAATTGTCTGCTTAAATTACATGTAATTCGATGATAATTACATGTGATTTTGCTTGCATTGAATCACATGTAATTCGATGATAATTACATGTGATTTTGTTTGCATTACATGTGATTCAAACATTTCGAAACCTTAACTTCTTCTAACAAACCCACTTTAGATGAATCACATGTGATTTTATTTGAATCACATGTAATTCTGTCAATATATAAAAATGTTTTGTTGTCATTCATATAAAATATAAAAAGTAAACTGGCTTCTGAATTACATGTGATTTTTTTTGACCACATGTAATTTTACTTGAATTACATGTGATTCTCTATGTGTTTTTACATGTGATTCATATAAAATATATAAAGCAAATTTGCTTTTGAATTAGTTATGAGTTTATTTTAATCACATGTAATTCTACTTAAATTACATGTGATTTAATGATAATTACATGTGATTGATCCGAATAACAAGTTACTTATACTAAATCCGAAATCATAATTTTCGCCAAACCGTAAGTAATTTTTTCAAACACTTGTGATGTGTGTAAAATGACATGATTTTTACCAAATCACATTTGATTTGTGATAAATTTTCTTTTTAATGATACGTACTTCTATATACTTTCGACAATTTTTTTTGAATTTCCGCACTCACGGATCAGATGTGATTTATTACTTTATAAAGCACACGTGAAATTGTAGAATCATTTACAATTTAAGGATTTCTGAAATCACACGTGATTTGTTACTTTAATATCACATGTAAATTTTTGAAATCACATGCGATATATGGAATCACACATGCATTTTAGAAATACAAATCACAATTAATTTTACAAACTACTAGTGATTTTACAAATTATGTGTAATTTTTTTGACGAAAATTTTAACAAAAAATCATCGAAACTATATGAAAAAGCTAGTGGCGTGACTTGTTACGTGTTTACATTCAACTATGTAAATAATTACACTAATAAATAATAATAAAAGTTATTTATTTATTGTTTAAAAAAATTTAATTTTTTTTATAAAAAAATCACAAGTAATTTTTCCGAATCACATGTGTTTTTTACAGTCGAAAATCACAATTATAAAAAATGGTCAAAAATATATCAAAGTGCCTATCTACTGAAAGATAAGATTTTTTTCGTCACAATGGTGTATTTTTCGTGATCTGACGATTTATCGTTTGAAAGATATGGTGTTTTTAAGAAAAAGGTGAAAAATGAGTTTTTATTTCTTTATGGAAAAATTAATGGTTGAGATTGATTCCTTTATTCTTTTATTGGTTCATGTTTTATGTGTCACCTCAAGATGACATATTGTAAGAGAATATAACATTGCTTCTAATTTTTTTATTCACCAACCGGTCAGAGGGACTACGCGTAGAGTTTGCCTCAACCACAAGGACTGGTTTTACGAATTACAGTATTATTTAAAGTAAAATTCGCAGGGGATTCACTACTACCCAAAAACCAAATTTGTAAAACACTGGTATCTCCGAAGTTAGTTCTCATCTTCAATGGCAGTTCCACAAAGATCCACGCTTATATTACTACAATTATTATGCTTATTATCTCTTTTCACATCTTATTCACTCGCTATCGCACCTAAGTAAGCTTATTCATCTTTTTTTTAAATAAACTTTAATTTCACAAGCCCTAATTTTATATATTTTAATAAATATTGGATTGTTTAAGGTTTTTTATTGGTGTTTGAGTAGAAGAAGATCAAGATCTGATTATTAAATTAAGATTAAATGTTTGTTAGAAAATACATTAGTTAATTAGGATTATCGAATTTTCTTGAGGTTGTTGATTTTTAAGTGAAAGGTCTGATTAGGATTATAGTTTAATGAGATTGGCAAGGGATCGGTTAAGGTATAGTTTACGAAACATGAAAACATTAGTTAAAGTTGGAGCGGATAGGCAATGAAGTAAAAGCGAGTGGAAGAAACGTTGTGATCAAATTTTTATCAAACGGATGATTAAGATATCGAAGTAAATCAACAAGACAGCAAGTATAAGAATTAATGATTGCACTAATGTGCCATCTTCAGTAGCGATATTCAGTTTTTTTAACTGTTGCGGAGTTGACTTCTATATACAGATCACTTTTTTTCGACAGCGGTCAAGAACCTCTCGCTCTTGTCCCATTTGTTTTCGTACTAATTTTACATAAATGTTGAATATTTTTAAGATTAATTCTCCTGCGAGTCTTTTCCAATGGCCGTGATGCACTCATAATGTAGAAACTATGTATGATTGGAAAGTGCTAAGCTGAAACATAGTGTTGATTAAGTTTTACATCTCAAATTTCTCGTAAATCATAATATAAGGCATCAAGTGATGATATCAAGAAAAAGATTAAATTTTGGGATTTGTTAACCATGGTGACTTGGTGAGGCTGATTAGAGTAATAAGTCACCTTCACACGTCATGGTGGTAGTGTGGAACTCTGTCAGGTGCTGAGTAACAAAGGCACATAAGTTGTTGAGACAAACCTATGAAGATTCTAATAATATGATTCCGACTAACGGATCATGTGAGAGCTTTATACCATGCTAAAGCCCACACAGGTTCACCCAAGTTACCCAACAAACTCTACATGTGTGTACTCTGCGTAGGCACACTGATTTAGGCTTCCATTTTGTTGATATCCCTTTTTAGATAAACCATTGACACAAATAAATTTGTTGTATACACTTGCTACGCAAGTGAATATGATATTGGGATGCCAATAAATAATAATACGTATCTTTACGCATATCTCTACACAAGTAAATATGATGTTGGGATGCCAATAAACAATAATATGTATCTGTTTATGGTCTCGATAATTATTTTGCAATTTTGTTTTCTTAGATTTTAGTGTTTTTGTTTTTGTTTATTTATTCTGTTGTTTGTTGATTTGCAGGAATGGAGGTGGCTATACTATTAATGGCCGAGTGAAACTTCCTGGTATGTAATTTCTCCTAATGGAAATCTTGAAGTTTGTCTTTCAAATAAGGTCTTTACACCCGTATGTCTATAAAAAAATTGCTTTCTGTCCTTTATTAATGGTGAAAGGTTAATCTTTTATTACTGGTAGTAAGGACCGAAGTTTACATAAAAACACCAATATCTCAAGGACACTCCTATGGTAATTTTATAGTGCTCCTAACCAAAATAGCGCTATACTAAGAGATGCACATGCAAGTGATGCAACAAAGTTATATCTTGCACATCCAATGTCCCTGACTATTACAACTTTAACCAAAAACATTCAGCATTACATCTATCACCTCCATACATCAACTTTTTTATGTTGATCACTAGCCAGCTTTTATCACCAACTAGATTAAACTTGACATGTCATAGCTTTGCTACTTCATTCGCACCATCCAGGAGACTCTTTCTCCTTCAAACTAGCCACTCTTGCACGAATTGTACCTATCACTTTTTTGACATAGGTTTTCCCAACGTCTGCACCTATTGAATCTGCTATACATTCCTTTACTGCCGTATATAGTATAGTCTATAGACTCATGCAGCCAAAATAAGTCTTCTAATAACATTTCTTATGTCTTTCCATACATTTTGCAAAGAGGACTTTGGTATACTTTCTTTTCTATCTACCCAGTTTACTTGATCCTTTTTTTGTTGGTTTATTATTGGCACTTGCAGACTTGCAACTTTGCAAGTGAATGATCGCTGTATACTCTCGGTTTAAAAAAGCGCGCCTTTTTGCACCTGAGGCGAGGTGAGGCAATGGGGTCATCGCCTCGGGACCCTTGATGCACAACCGTTACAAAAAGCGACTGGAGGCGGTGCTTTTTGACGCCTTAGAGGAACGTTTTTACCACCTCAAGCGTCTTTTGTTCTAAAAATGACATTTAAACACAAAAGGTTTTGATTGGACTTTTATTAGTCTTTTCCAGTTAACATTTGGACTTTTATTCGTCTAAAAATGACATTTAAACTCTCAGAGTTTGAATTATGGGTTTTAACAAAGTTACAATCGTTGTGTACAAAGTATGCGCCTCGCCTACGAGAGGCGTGCGCTTTTGCCTCATCGCCAGGCGCTTCTCGCTTTGGACCCTTAGCGCAACGGACCGCTTTTCGCTTTTTAAAACCAAGCTGTATACGTACTTTCCCATCCTTCAACCCATCTCTATCTATATGACCATTTACCACATTAGTGCGTCTTTTTTTGGGTAACCATGGTTTCCAACCTTTTGGCCGACTAACTTTTTACTGATGTTTTTTTGATATTACAGTATCAATCCACGTATCTGATAGATATAGTAGTTTCATTGCTCCCATAACGGCCTTGCTTTCTCCCCTTCATGCAAAAAGATTTTTTCAACCCCAACTTGCTATCAAATCATACTTCACTTCCTATACATTTCTTTCTCTTAATCTAACATTGTTCACCCATTTGATCCATAAGGTGTCCTTAGCAGCTATATTCAAAAGGTGGTTCATGAGTAGAGCTTGATTATTATATATATTTTATCTGTAATCTAGAGTTTGATTTAAGAGACAATCCAACTTTATCCACTGCCACGTTCATTATTTGCTGTTAGAAACACTCCAGTTTTCTGATAATTTTGTTATATTTGATTACTTACAGGTTTTGGTGCGAAAGGCTTTGGTTTGCCAGTACAGGCTAACAACGCCAAAGTCATATTGAACGGCGGTCAACAAGTCACCTTTCTAAAGTCTGATGGTTACTTCTCATTGTATCCTACAACTGATAGTTTATACTTCTTTACTTTAATATTCAGTAAAACTTTGTTTCAACTGAACTGCATTTGTTATCATATTATTAATAAAAGTAAACTTGGCTGGGCTACAATAGGACAAGGCCACAAGGCTGTGCACTTAATTTGCAGGATATAACTTATCAGTGATTGTTTCGATTTAGGCATTGAATCTGTGTGGCAATGGGCTCAAACCCTGTTGTTTAGTCGGCCAAAAGGTCGGAAACCATGGTTAATAAAAAAAACTCAACTGTTTCTCTTTGATTAAGCACTACACTGCCCAATTCTTTGTTTGATTTCTTTCTTCCAACGTTTTTAGTCACACTTGGTTTACTTTGTTAAAGCTAGTGTCAATAGGTCTCATAAGTGCACAATCTTGCAAGGAACTCAAATATGTGATATGTATATATTAAGAAGTGCATATATGATATATTATTTTATAATCATCACTGTTGAAGCTCCTTAATTACACCCTTAAAGCCACAACGTGCCTGCTGGGACCCACCTTATTGAAGTTGACGCCCTCGGTTATTTGTTTTCACCAGTATGTTCTTTTCTCCTCAGTTTTGCTTTAGAATCCAACATATTTTCCCAAATAATTTAATTTCTTATATATTTGAACCAGGTACGTGTGGATGTCAGTGCCAGAAACCCTGGTAAGGTTCAAGCAGCACTAACAGAGACCAGAAGAGGTCTAAGTGAGCTTGTTTTGGAGCCGTTGAGAGAGGAACAATATTATGAGGTTAGTTGGACATATTTTTATATACATAGTCGGTAAAAGATGCATAAATCTAAATTAAATGTTAGATTTCTTGTACTGGCAATAACTGCATGGTTTAATATAATGTCCCAAATAACCTACAATAATGATGAATCGGACATGTTTTGCAGACAATTACGTATGATCGTGTCTTTGTAACAATGACACATGAATTATATTTTCTCGGGCCATTTTAGAGTTACCCGAATCTCTTGAAGGGTCGGAGTACTTATTTTGACATTCGGGTTAATGAGAATATGTTGCATTTGGTAATTACTATGTTTAACATCAGTAAATCTAATGATCGTTAAGGAAGTACCAAAAACGTGTTTTGCATATGGTTATTATATCCATATCGTTACTATATCGACAAATCGGTTCAAACCCAAAGTATGATTTGGACTTATCTGAGGTCATAGTATATGGGTTTGGTTGGGTTGTGATGTGTAATTGTGTGATACCGTATATGGGTGTGGTCGGGGACTTTGATTTTACAAAAAGCCCTAAAATCAAATGCAAATTAGGTCAAAAGTGAATATGCATCACAGAAACTACTTTCGCACAATGCAACATGAGTTGTGGAACATTATGCATGTGCATATGTGCCACTAGGGGTGTCCTTCGGTTCGGCTCTCGGGTGTTCGGTTTATTCGGGTGATTTTTTTTGGTCAACCCGAAAACCGAACTAGGATTCAACCGAACCGAAAACCGAATTGGAATTCGGGTCGGCAGCTTTATTAGAAATTTGTGCATTTTTGTGTAACATACTCTGTTTCTGTAACTTCATGAGAAATTTGTGCATTTTTGTGCACAAGAGTTTGGACGGTAGTAATTTGGTTGAATTCTCCGCAATTTGCCTTGACACATTTTTTGTGCTTGCAGATAAGGGAACCTTTTAACATAATGTCTATTGTGAAAAGTCCAATGGGTCTCATGATTGGATTTATGGTTGTGGTGGTGTTCTTGATGCCCAAATTAGTTGAGAACATGGGTAAGTATTCTATATTTAGTTCTGTCGTTTTTCATCATTAAAGTTTTATCATCACTCTAGAAGGCTGGTCCATTTTGACTTTTTTACGCTCGATTATCAAATGAAAGAAAACTTCAATATAAACCAACATTGATGAAAATGTACTATTAAGATTCTAATTAGAAGACCAGTAGGCATGTGTAACTATGAAGGAAGTGTTTCGGTAGTAAACCTCTTAGATATTACTATCGATGTTACCATACTTCTACCAAAATTGCATATGGACAAGTGGATAAATTTATTAATTTTCTTCCGAAACAGATCCGGAAGAAATTAGAAAAGCACAAGAAGAGATGAGGAACCAAGGTGTTCCTTCTATTGCAAATTTGATTCCGGGAGCTGCAAGGAGTTAGACAGCAACACATCTGCTAGCTGCTGTAAGGAGTTGGAGGGCCCTGGGTTCTATATCTGATTATTACATTGCTGACCAGCTTACAGGATTGGAATCGGACCACAAAACAATTCAAAATATTTTGTTTGTAGCGTTTATTTTCAATATAGATTGTTTTAAGATAATAGACGTGTAACCTATTTCTGTTTAGGTTAATCATAGGTAAACTTTCCCGCATAAATACTCTTTAGTGACGTGTTTGATCATACAGCACGACATCATTCTTATGTTTTATTGTAAATTGTAATCATGGAGAGGGAAACTTGTCACATGTTTTGAGCTGTACTACCAAAACTGTCCTATTGTAAACAAGAAAATTGTTGTCACATGTTTTGGACGCTCTTATCGGTAAGTTATACGATATGGATTAGACCTCATGCGGTTTAAACAGAACACATGTATTTTACGTGCCGAGGGGAGTCTTCTCATGTGTTTTTCATTCCAGACAGAGTAACACAACAATGCATCTTAGATGTTTGAAGTTACACGTTTGTGGTTTTTTTAATCAAGAACACATTTGTTCTAAAAGCTTTTATTTATACAAACCTTGTTTGATTAAAGATGATCTCCATGAGACCATGACTGATACTTAGCAACATAAGAATAACCCTTGTATCTAACAAAGTTTTCATGTTGGAGTCTCACAATGGACTTTTCAGGACGGAAATAAACCATGAGTGGGACTTATCTCGTAAGGCGAATGTTCGAATTGGATATGATTGTATACTCGGATTACTAACTGTATTAATTTAGCGTTAAAAAAATCACCCTTTTCTCTGGTGTAGAATTTGAAAATGGATTCAAAAATACTCATTTAAAAGCAACCGCTAAGATGGCACATTGGCACTGCTTTTGATTTTATTTCACAAGTTTTTAATGTTATCTGCAACTTTTTATGCACCTATATTTTGTTGGAAATTTAGTGCAATTGTGGGAACGGGTAATACTTGTAAATGGGTTTGGAGGTACGGAGTGTACACCCATTAAGTCCCTTACCTCCCTGGACTCAATATAGTGGTTGTGATATCAGTAGGAAGCTGCTCCTGGTCAGGAAGTTGCTTCTGGTCAGGAAGTTGCTCCTGGTCAGGAAGCTGCTCCTGGTCAGGAAGCTGCTCCTGGTCAGGACGTTGCTCCTGGTGATGCACAAAGTCTTTGTAACCTCTTTGACCAGTTAATGAGGGTTGAATATAGACTTGATGACCAGATTTCTGGTCATGTAACCACTATGCTTTATGAAGGTTTTTATGAGATTAATAGGCTGATTAATGCTCTTAATACCTTTGACTAGGAGTTACATTCCTTAAAGGAATAGGATCACTATAAATAGTGATCATATTTTGCATGATGAGAAACAGAAAACAAGAAACACTTACACGCACAGAGTTCTTGATTTGTGCCTAAAACAAGAACTAACTCTTGGTTTTATCCCAAGGAGGTATTCGTGTTAACCCAGGCATAGGGTCGAATAATCTTCTTTGGAAAGTGATTACACGACTCCAAGAGATATCCGGTAACCATTCATTGGTACGTAGTTAGGCTATTGATTATCTTCACCCTGTTGGAACGAAGTAAACCCCAACAATCAAAGAAGATTATTTTGTGATAATCAATGGCGGCGGCAATGAAGCATATGGTGGCTAACTTCTCCAAACTGGACAAGTTTGAAGGGGTTGATTTTAGGAGATGGCAGAAGAAGATGCACTTTCTTCTTTCTACCATGAACGTGGTGTACGTGCTGACTACTCCTATTCCTGATGGTGGTGATGATGCTACTTTGGAGGAACTGAGGAAAAGGAGCAAATGGGAGAATGATGATTATGTGTGTCGCGGCATAATTCTCAATGGTATGTCTGATTCTTTATTTGATATTTACCAAAATGTTGAATCTGCTAAAGAACTATGGGATTCCTTGGAAGCCAAATATATGGCTGAGGATGCATCAAGTAAGAAGTTCCTTGTGAGTGATTTCACAAATTACAAAATGACTGATTCAAGACCAGTCATGGAACAATACAATGAACTTCTTGGAATACTTGGCAGATTTACACAACATAAAATGAACATGGATGAGACCATTCAGGTCTCGTGTGTCATTGACAAACTACCTCCTTCTTGGAAAGATTTCAAGCACACCTTGAAACATAAGAAGGAGGAGTTAACTCTTGTTGAGTTGGGCAGTCATTTGCGCATTGAGGAATCCCTCAGGGTGCATGAAAGTGATAAGCCAAAGAGCAACAATGTTGCTGGTTCATCTGTTGTCAATATGGTGGAGCATAACAACTCCACCAGGTACAATGACAACAAGGGCAAACGTAAGCATCATGATAACACCAAAGTTAATCCTAACAAGAAGTCATCAGTGGCTTGTTGGAAGTATGGGAAACCTGGACACTTCAAAAGGGATTGCAAAGGTGTTAGCATTGGCAACCAAGCTAATGGATCAGGCATAAAAGGTCAGAATATGTTTAATGAATCTCCCCAGATTTATTATGTTACATATGTATCTGAAGCTTATTTTGTGCAGGATGATGATGTTGCGTGGTGGGTTGACTCTGGAGCAACAGTACATGTGTGTAAAGATAGATGCTGGTTCAAGACTTATGAGTCAATGAATGATGGATCTATTCTTCACATGGGAAATGAGTCAACAGCCCTAGTGCATGGACGTGGTTGTGTAGATCTTAAATTTAGTTCTGGAAAGATTGTTTCTTTGTTTAATGTTTTGCATGTTCCTAATATTAGGAAGAACTTGGTTTCTAGTAGTGTGTTGAATAATTGTGGTTATAAACAAGTGATTGAATCTAATAAATTTGTTTTATCAAAACATGGTGTGTTTATTGGTTTTGGCTATTTGAGTAATCAAATGTTCAGGCTTAATATTGATTCTAGTATAAATGTTGATTCTGTCCTGATGACTACCACTAAACTGAATGATTCATCACTATGGCATGCTAGACTAGGCCATGTCCACTATAAGAGGATGCAAGATATGTCTAAGGACGGGTTAATTCCAGCTTTTGACATGGACACTGATAAGTGTCAGACTTGTATGCTGAACAAAATTACTAAGAAACCATTTCAGGATGTAAAACGTGAAACTACAGTTTTGGAGCTAATCCATAGTGATCTATGTGATTTGCATGCTACTCCCTCATTAGGGAATAAGAAATACTTGGTAACATTTATTGATGATGCTTCTAGGTTTTGTTATGTCTATTTGTTACATACTAAGGATGAAGCATTAGATAAATTTAAAGTATTTAAAACTGAAGTTGAATTACAACAAGGAGTCCAAATCAAAAGATTTAGGACTGATAGGGGAGGTGAGTACATGAATACTCAGTATTTTCAGTCTGTTGGAATAATCCATGAAACAACTGCCCCCTATACTCCACAACAAAATGGTATATCAGAAAGGAAAAATAGAGTACTAAAAGAGATGGTTAACTCCATGTTGTCCTACTCAGGACTGAGTCAAGGGTTTTGGGGAGAAGCTATGTTAACAGCTTGCTATTTATTAAATAGGGTTCCTAATAAAAGGAACAAGATTACCCCTTATGAACTCTGGACTAAAAGGAAACCAAACTTGATCTATCTCAAAGTTTGGGGTTGTAGGGCTGTTGTAAGACTCCCTGATCCAAAGGTTAAAACCTTGGGTGAAAGAGGCATTGAATGCATTTTTGTTGGATATGCTGAGCATTCCAAGGCTTATAGGTTCTATGTTATTGAACCTAATGATTCAGTTTCAATAAACTCAATCATTGAATCAAGGGATGCTAACTTTGATGAGACTAGGTTCTCATCATTCCCTAGACCAAGCCTTAGGACTCCTATAGGAGCTGAGGACACTGGTGTTTCAGTGGAACCTGAAAGGGTCACTGATGAGGTTGTGGTTCAGCAACCTGAGCCTGAGCTTAGAAGAAGCACAAGGCATAGGACTCCAAAGAATTTTGGGCCTGAATTTCAACTATACCTAGTTGAAGGAACAAGGGATGAGGTCTCTGACCAGTACTACTATTGCTTTAATGTTGAGGATGATCCCAAAACGTTTGATGAAGCAATGAAGTCCCAGGATGTTGCTTTCTGGAAAGAAGCAATCAATGATGAGATGGATTCCATCATGGGCAACAACACTTGGGTGTTGGTTGATCTACCTCCAGGTTGTAATCCACTTGGTAACAAGTGGATTTTCAAAAGGAAAATGAAGGTAGATGGAACTGTTGAAAAGTTCAAGGCAAGGTTAGTCATTCAGGGCTTTAAACAAAAGTCAGGGATAGACTATTTTGATACTTATGCTCCAGTAGCACGTATCAGTACCATAAGAATGCTGATTGCTCTAGCAAGTATTCACAATCTGATTATTCATCAGATGGATGTGAAGACAGCATTCTTGAATGGTGACTTGGATGAGGAGGTTTATATGAACCAACCTCGGGGCTTCATCATGCCTGGTCATGAAGGTAAGGTGTGTAAACTGATTAAGTCCTTATATGGACTAAAGCAGGCACCTAAGCAATGGCACCAGAAATTTGATGAAGTGGTTTTGTCTAATGGTTATTCACTTAACCAAGCTGACAAATGTGTATATAGCAAATTTGATGAATCTGGTAAAGGAGTCATCATTTGCCTATATGTTGATGACATGTTAATCTTTGGTACTGACCAAGCTAAGGTTGATCAGACAAAGGATTTTTTGTCATCAAAGTTCTCCATGAAAGACATGGGGGAGGCTGATGTTATCCTTGGCATAAGGATTAAACATGAAAGTGATGGTATTGTAATTTCTCAGTCTCATTACATTGAGAAGGTGCTAAAGAAATTCAATCACTTTGATTGTACTCCAGTAAGTACACCTATGGATACAAGTGAGAAACTAATGCCTAACAATGGTCAGGCTGTCTCCCAGCTTGAGTATTCTAGGGTTATTGGTTGCTTGATGTATGCCATGACTAGTACTAGGCCTGACATTGCATTTGCTGTGGGTAAACTGAGTAGGTATACTAGTAATCCTGGTACTCAGCATTGGCAAGCAATTCAGAGGGTACTGAAGTATTTGAAAGGAACAATGGATTATTGTTTGTCTTATACTGGATATCCTTCAGTGTTGGAAGGTTACACTGATGCAAGTTGGATCAGCAATACTGAGGATAATTCATCCACAAGTGGCTGGGTATTCCTTCTTGGTGGTGGTGCAATTTCTTGGGCATCCAAGAAGCAAACTTGCATTACTGGTTCAACAATGGAATCTGAATTTGTGGCTCTAGCAGCTGCTGGTAAAGAGGCTGAATGGTTGAGAAACTTGCTTCTTGAGATTCCATTGTGGGTCAAACCTATGGCACCCATTTCTATCCGTTGTGATAGTGCAGCTACATTGGCTAAGGCATATAGCCAGATGTACAATGGCAAGTCTAGACACCTAGGTGTTAGACATAGCATGATTCGTGAGTTGATCACGAATGGGGTGATTTCAATAGAGTTTGTGAGGTCTCAACAAAACTTAGCTGATCACTTGACGAAGGGATTGGCTAGAGACTTGGTTATAAAGTCTGGTAAAGGGATGGGTTTAAAAGTCCACTCTAGTCACTGAATGCTAGGACACCCAACTCCCTCCTGAGGAAACTTGGGAGCTGAGTTCAATGTGGAAAGCTGAACATTCAGGGGACTGAAGCACATGTTTTACATATCATCCCAAGGATGTGCTTGTACCTGCTGAAAGGAGGATGAAGTTATAAACTTCTTAATGGTTAATTTCTTTGAAAAAGTGCTTAAGCAGGAGCATGAACTAAAGAGGAACCACCTATGTAAATGTTGAGGTTTCGCCGCCTCAAGGAGCATGGACTTTGGCTCTTACAACATTTATGAATTGGATATGGACACATGGCTTGTATGGTGTCAGGAGCGTTTTAAGTGTTTGAAAACTTGGGTGTATGTTATCTTCAGGTATTCAAAGTAGTTGAAGGGTTCAATTCTTAGAACACCCTGATTCTCGAATATTTGGAGTGATGTACTAAGATGGAAATTCAATCCTCAGGACATTTTCATTTATGCACTGGTTTTGTTAAAGTTGATTTTCATGCAAAAAGGAATTGTACTAAATTGGGGAGGATTGTTGGAAATTTAGTGCAATTGTGGGAACGGGTAATACTTGTAAATGGGTTTGGAGGTACGGAGTGTACACCCATTAAGTCCCTTACCTCCCTGGACTCAATATAGTGGTTGTGATATCAGTAGGAAGCTGCTCCTGGTCAGGAAGTTGCTTCTGGTCAGGAAGTTGCTCCTGGTCAGGAAGCTGCTCCTGGTCAGGAAGCTGCTCCTGGTCAGGACGTTGCTCCTGGTGATGCACAAAGTCTTTGTAACCTCTTTGACCAGTTAATGAGGGTTGAATATAGACTTGATGACCAGATTTCTGGTCATGTAACCACTATGCTTTATGAAGGTTTTTATGAGATTAATAGGCTGATTAATGCTCTTAATACCTTTGACTAGGAGTTACATTCCTTAAAGGAATAGGATCACTATAAATAGTGATCATATTTTGCATGATGAGAAACAGAAAACAAGAAACACTTACACGCACAGAGTTCTTGATTTGTGCCTAAAACAAGAACTAACTCTTGGTTTTATCCCAAGGAGGTATTCGTGTTAACCCAGGCATAGGGTCGAATAATCTTCTTTGGAAAGTGATTACACGACTCCAAGAGATATCCGGTAACCATTCATTGGTACGTAGTTAGGCTATTGATTATCTTCACCCTGTTGGAACGAAGTAAACCCCAACATATTTTAACAAGAGCACATAAGAAAAGCTTTTTAACTACAGTAAAAAACTTTATAGAAACTAGTACTGTAATGTTTTAGTACAGTGTTAGATTGCTGAACTACTTTAGTAGAGGCATAAAGGGAGGTTTGGCAATTGGCATTTGGCAAGTGTAGGATATCCAATCACATATGACTTCCATTTTGTTGAGTGTCACGATTGTTAATTAGCTTTCCCTGTCAGTATGACAATGACTATAAGCTACAAAAGAAAAGCACATGCTTTTTCATCTTTAAAACACTCTATTCTCAAGATGATTCATTAAAAAGAAGTAAAAAAAATGAAAGTATTTCTTTCTAATATTATGTTCTCAAGTTACTTAATAAAGTAAAGGAAAGAAAAACAAATAAAAAACAAATGTATTTTGATTGATTTTGAAAGTAAAATGTTTCTTCCAAATTTTAATATTGGGTGAAACATTTTACTTTCTTTTTCTTTACTTTTTGGGCTTAACATCCCTGCTGCAAAAAGCAGCTATCATCCTTACAACAAATGGTTAAATATATTTCATATTTAAATTTAGTATCCTTTAAATATTATAAATTTACATTACCAGCCCCTTTTTAAAACCTTACAGCAGATATCAATCCCTGCAGTTTACAGCAGGGATGATTTACCCTTACTTTTTTTTGTACTTTTCTTGGTTGATCTTAAGAACACAGGAATGGTTGAGTAATCGACAAAGTAGTTTCAAAGTACTAATTGGTGGTGTGTCTCATGATCATTTCTGGGGCGTGTTTGGTTTGAGGATATGAAAATAATGGAATGACTTTCATTCTCACTAAAGTTGTTTGGTTTATGGGATTTGTTTTTATAAAGGTCCCAAAATAATTATTTTTTTTACCAATGACATCAAAATGCCATGACTTAGGTATTATTTGTGTTTTCATATGTTCTATTTTTCTAGCTAAGCGTAAGAGCGTTATCACGAGAATTTTCACGAAAACACTTTTTTTTCCAGGAAAATTCAATGTGAGAAGAGACCAAAAGAATTTTATGTCGAGCTTAAGTCTCGAATGAAAAATTAGAGAGTAAAAATAATTTAAAAAGAGAAAATATAGTTTATTAATTGTGTGTGTATTTTACTTTTTAAGTATTTTTAAATGGTAAAAAGATAAAAAAAAATTAAAAAAAAAAGAACAATGAAAAAGAGAGTAGTAGAGTAGCCGAAAGAAAGTTAAAAGAAAAACAGTGTATGTTTTTTGATGACGTGAAAGTGATGTAGCAAAACCTTCAAAACCGGACATACCAGATCGATCAAGACCATATCGAAACGAAACCAATTTGGTCAAAAGTCCAGAACAAAAACCAAAAATGAAGAACAAGGTGGACTGAAAACCAAACAGGCGGATCGATTCGATCAATCCAGTTTGGTCTAATTTTTCTGTTCAATATAATATGACATAAATAGAAAAGAAAAATAAAAACAAAACATTCTTTTCATTTATTATTTGTTGCTATCGGTTTCATAAATCTTCACATGAAACATAACATATTCTCTTTATAAACATGAAACATTCCATACTAATAAAATTAATAAAAATCAGAAAATAAATATAAAACAATATTTCAAATTCATCCCAAAACACAGAGAGTCTCACATACACTTTTACGTGTATTTCTTCTTCACTAATCAAATCAATTAAACCCAGAAATCCTTGATAACTGATCGAGAGTTTTATTATAAAAATGGACAACGGCTCTCCGTATCATAAGGAGGGCTTACCAACGTCGAAGATAACCAAACATGATAAACACAGGTGGCGATCATCTTCATCATCTTCATCTTCATCGTTGTCGTCGTCTTCGAAAACCTCGTCGTCTACATCGTCTATGTTACTGGCGTTTTTTTCGTGTCTTGCGTGGCTTTATATCGCTGGCAGGTAATTATGTGAGTTTTTGTTTAGTTTGGAAATTAAAGACGATCATATTAGCTATCTACAAAATGTTTACGTGTCAAAATTTAATAAAATCCAAATTACAAATACTTTTGATTCGTTCAACGGTAGAATCTTTGTATTTTCTCAAAACTTTGTGCTATTGACACTTCCGGGTGTTTGTTTTAAGTTATGGTGGCAATTTTTGACCTGACACGAATCTCATTAACTAGTTCAGGTCAAGTCTAAACAGATTAAATAGGTAACCTGTTTAATCTACTCAACCCGTGTGACCTATTTAACCCATCAACCCATGTATATCAAAAGAGTTAAATAGGTCGTATCCGGGTTATGAGTAAACAAGTTGCGGTTGACATAACTGACCCAATTATTTAAACGGGGCGTGTTCGAGTTGGGGTTTCTGACCTGTCAACCCAAACTCGACCCGAATTGACACCCCTAAATTATTGGCTTATGGGGTTATAATTTGGCTTGTATATATTATTGGTGTTATTGGCATCTATGTTAGTTTTGGGGTTGGTTAAAAAGCGTTTGTGGTTATCACTTTAAGAGAGCTGAGAGTGATTGGGGCTCGTGGGTGGTGGTGTGGGGAAAAAGTGTGCCACGTAGGATAAAGGTGCCCATGGCTGACATCTCATTTGGTAGGGAGTGGTGAGCCAAAGGGAAAGTGGTGCCGGATGACAAAAAAAAGTGGTGTCATGGTCCACGTATACTCCACTTATTACACAAAACAAAAACAAAAAAAAAAACAAAAAAAAACTGACACTACTTTTGGTTGGCTGTTATCTACGACACAGAAGGTTATGCCACCCACTCCTCACTCTAATGTGTGAGGTCTCAAGTTCAATTTTTTGCTAGGTGCTAACAACCTTGAAGTGGCCACGCCAACAGTGCTTTACAGGGTTTGAGTCTGTGTGGGTTCAAACCCATGGATTAGTCTACCAAAAGGTCGGAAACTATGGTTACCCACAAAAATTCTAGATTTTCAAGAGTAAAAAAGACAGTCGTAGTAAACTAATCTGTTATGTCAGTTCCATGACACTTTATGCAGGGAGAGGAAGCATACATATTTCTGATTTACGTAATTAATAAGATAATGTTATTATACCAAAATGACCCAAATATGATAATGTAAAACTTCAGATAGGTGTCGGTTTACAGTTTCCGTGTCAAAGAAGTGTTCATGTTTGATTTTACCAGGTTGTGGCAAGATGCCGAGAACAGAACACTGTTGTCTAAACTGCTTATGAAGAATTCTGCCCAGGTACGGTTTCTAACTCATGACTATCCGCACAGGCGCACATATTGCTTACTTGATTGGTGTTGGAATGTCAAAGATATTATAACTCTTATGGAGTATTACTTAAAGTGTTTCTTCCACATGTATACAATAAGGAATGAATTAAAATTAATACCCGAACCATAGACCAAGCTATTGTAATGTTATAGTGATCATAAATTGGAGAAATAGTGAGTCTTTGGTTAAGCGATTTATTGCAGTTTGTATTTGCTTATGAAGGTTTGACCAGTGTCTTTTCTTCTGCTGATTGTTTTCCTTTGTTTTTGTTTGGCAGAGACCAAGGGCTTTTAATGTTGAAGACAAGCTAATGGCCCTTGGATGCAAGTAATCATTCCATCTTCGTGCAAGCCATCCTTATATGCATATGTCCATTTATATAGTTTTTGAATTTAATTTTGATGTGTTAACCGGTTTACTGTCACAAATGGTCTTTTTAGGGATTTAGAGAGAAGAATTGTGGAAGCTGAGATGGAATTAACACAAGCAAAGAGTCAAGGATATCTCCAGAACCAAATAAGGTCGTCTAGCTCTTCTAGTAAAAAGTATATTGCTGTTATTGGCATCTATACTGGTTTTGGCGGTCGGTTTAAAAGAAATTCTTTCAGAGAATCTTGGACGCTTGGAGGTCAGTTTATAATTGACTTATATCTTAAGTCTAAACATCTTTTCTAGTAACCCCTTTGTATAGTAACCCCCTTGGTATATGTTATAAACAAGTAGTCATTATGGTATAAATTGATATGTACCTAATTTGCTTGAATTGGACAGGCGGTTCTTTGAAGAAGCTTGAAGAAAGAGGAATAGTCATACGTTTTGTTATCGGCCGAAGGTTTTCCTATATACTTGAACTTCTTCATTTTATATTTGACAGTTCTGATGTATTATGTTTTTATATTTTTACCTTCCATAAATATTACTCTCAGTTGGACTTAATTTTTGTTTATTATTATTAAGTGGACAAGCTCATATTTTAACTATTAACCTATCAAAATTGCAGCCCTAATCGTGGTGATAGCTTGGACCGAGGTATTGATAAGGAAAATAGCTCGACAAATGACTTCTTGATTCTTGTAAGTTTATACATTTGATCGTCATATTAGTTGCACTATAGTTCTACCACTAGCGTAGTAGAATGGATAATTGATTATATAATTCTTAGGATGATCATGAGGAGGCTGATGAAGAGTCATCTAAGAAAGCGAAGTTTTTCTTCAGTACAGCTGTTCAAAATTGGGATGCTGAGTTTTATGTAAAAGTTGACAAAGATATTCACCTGGATATTGGTAAGCTTTTTTTATCATTATGATATGTACATCTTTGCGTTTTATTCTCGTGTTGTAGATTTTATGAAGTGATTCTTTTCTCTCTGTTTTCAGAGGGGTTGATTGATCTTCTTGAAAGCCGTCGTGGTCAAGATAGTCTATATATTGGATGCATGAAATCAGGGGAAGTAGTTTCTGAAGAGTAAGTGCCTTTATAAAAAAAATCGTGGAAATATCACATAGGATTCTTGACTTCCTTTCAGTCAAAGTTGCCAAATTTCAATTCCTGCTAGGTGCAAACAATCCTTAAAGTTGGCCACACAACCTCCTGAAAAGGGAGGGCTTTACCCTGGTTTGTGTCTCTGTGGCGTTGGGTTCAAACCCCGTGTATTAGTCGGCCAATGTGTCGGAAACCATGGTTACCCAAAAAACGTTGCCAAATTTTTATGAATTTTGTTACACAAAAGCACATTTACTTTAAGTTTGCTGCATTGTCTAACCTTGCCAGCTTGTACATCCATTTTCAGGGGAAAGCAGTGGTATGAACCTGACTGGTGGAAGTTCGGTGATGAGAGATCGTAAGTAGTTTTCTTATATCTTTAAAGTCACACGACCAGCCCTCTAATGATCACACTTCATAATACATGCATACATCTACACATGTATGATACTTATGTTTGTATATACGTAAAATACATATATACAGACTCATAGATACATGATGAATTGCATTTCTATAATTCTGATATATGATGAAAACCGTGTGTCTTGGCAAGGTACTTTCGGCATGCAGCTGGCTCACTTTTTATTCTCTCTAGAAATTTTGCTCAGTACATTAACATTAACAGGTTTGTGGTTGTTATTATTCAAAGATTCACTATCGAATCCATATAAGTCCATGATTAAACTCATGTTGGCCTTGCGTTTATTTTAAACCTCGTATTTTTCTATTTAGATTCCATGAATAGGTATTTTGAGCTTGCACTTAATGTGATTTCTGTTTTTCTTGCAGTGCGTCTCTGAAGAGTTATGCTCATGAAGATACATCAGTTGGTTCATGGATGATGGGTATACAAGCAACCTATATAGATGATGATCGTATGTGCTGTGGCGGTTCTCGACAAGGTAAGCATACATGCAAATAGTAAATGTACAGTTCTTTTTGTTATCGCTGATTATGTTTGAATGCTAAAATCACCTTGATGATCCTTTGTTTTCCAGATAAAGTGTGCTCTTTGACTTGACAATAGAAGCTGATTATCCTACATTGCTGGAGGTTTAGATGATCTCGCTTTCTAAGAATCTGGCCCATATCCATGTCAGTATAGGCAGTTTATGACATAGTTAGATGTAAAGAAAATCTTAGCCGAAGAATTTTTTAGCCACATTTTTCCAGAACAAAAGCTGGCCCTTATTATCTGGCAACTTTTACTAAGTTTCTTGATCTTTTTAGCGCACTCCATAATCAAGATTTAAGATGATAGAGACTCATAAATCACGGATGCCGAGATGGATGATTCATCTCAAAAGGTTCATTGATTTGGAAATTATTGTTCTTCATTTTTGTGTCCTTTACATGCTAAGAAGATAGAATAAAAATAGGACTGCGACTTTACAAAATATATATATATATACAAAAAAGGCTAAATGAATAAAATCACAAATATGCCACTATGTGCAAGCTCGAATGTGTATGTTAGGTATATGAACAAATACAATGGAATGAGGAGCAACAATTATCGGGCTCGACAGGCTAACTTGTACTGGATGTAGTGAAGGGATGCTACCCGTAGAATTTACTGTTAACTCTTTTCCGTTCAGGAGTATAGTGTGACTATTCAAATTCCCATCTTTTGCTGTTAGGTGATACTCTTCTCGTGTAAGCTCCTTGTCGCCAAGTCTAGAGGAATGTGGTTTTTGTGTTTTATGTTCTTGTTTTGACGCCACTAATATTGTTACATTATCAACTCTTAAGCCAACTTCCGTTTTTGCAATACTGGCAAGGTTGATCAATAACAATGTAATCCCATCCTGCCAAATAAGATGCAAATACTTTATAATCATAGTAACATAAGTATTAAAAACTGAATTGACCTGATTTACCCATTAGTGTGAAATTGCATTTCATAAGTATATTCTTGTTACCGGTTATGCATACAAATATGTATGTGTAGGTGATGGGGTTTGGTATTGTGACTCTAGGAGGAAGTATATACTTACCGAGTGTTTAGAGCAATGTGCGTAGGAACGAAGTTTCTTTGTCCCATCAAAGCGTGTTGATAGAACACGTCTTCCCATCAGCCGATGCCAAAGAAGCGCACTACATTAATAAATTCATTTGACATTGTCAAGTTCTCTAGTGAGAAAATAGTAGAATGTCTACTGTAGAAAGTCAAAACGCTAACTTGTGATGTAAATCCGGATAAATAAACTACCTGTAGTAATCAGGGTTCGGGAGAAATGTGTCTCTGTTAAGAAGTCCATAGTTCCCTCCTATTAATGTTTGTCGACAATACGTTTTAGTATCATATGAAGATGCCATCCCCAGTTGATCCAAGTACCTATACAGAAGTTTGTACACCTGGTATATGTTAAATTAACAATAATGAAAAACAACACTTCATGCTTTGTGAGTTATTTAACCTCTGTATTTGACTACTAAGCCAACTATTACTGGTTTAAGCACATAGTAGTATTTGCTAAGGTTTTGTAGTAATTTTGCTAAAACGTACCAAAAGCTAAACACGAAAGCATTGGTAACTTGATTACGGCCACTGTTATAAGCACCTCCCGCTTCACCTACCCAAGCCACCGTTGAAGTTCCTGAATTCTTCAGAATGTTTTGTAAATCTCTAAAGGGTTGTGATCCTCCATCCAGATACGACGGGTTAAGTATTTTCTCAATTAAATGCTTGTCAACACCTAATAGGTACAAACATACTTCATCTTTAAGCATATACTTACCAAATACTACTAACTCAAGACAAACTGAAAAATGTTTTTTAAACATGCATTTTGTTATAGAAGATATTACCTGCACCAAGATTGTAAATATGTTGGGTAATCACTTGAAGCGAATCATTTGATTTCCTTACAAACTCATCGAACCAGTTATAATCAAAGAATCCTCCGGGTCCAAGAACTAATGGTTTATCTTGAAAAGTGTTGTAGATCTTTTGTACCAGGTTTTGGAGTGCAATTGTATCCAATGCATACTGATCCGCTGTGATCCTTGCTCCAATACCTTTTGCACTCAGTTCGTTTCCTGTTATTTACCATTTAAAAGAAACAAGAACTTTAACTCGTAACCTTCAAGTTATTGAAGCAAAATCAAACATAGCAATTATTCCATCAAAAGTTGAATACATAACGAAAATCTTACCAAGTTCCCAACCATGAACAGTGAAACCCTTGTCAACCGTATATTTCATCAAAGCCTCAGCATTGCTTGAGTTCCACGGTCCTACAACCGTACCATCTCTGTTTACTTGTCTTTGACTCAACGCGTTCAACCCAAATATAATCTTAGCTCTTTGAAAAATAAAAGAAAATAAAACAAAACCCTGTTACAAAAAACTTCATATCATAACTTAAAACACACATACTAATAACTACTGTATATAAGATATATTAAGCAAAGTAGCTGTGTTTACTTTGAATTATTAAAGAAATTGTTGAGTTGATCCCATCTAGACATCGATAAGCAACCCTGGGTGTAACCAAATAAACCCGCAGCAGTTGTAGTGAATTGGGAACATGGCTCTTCATCCCCTTGGCTTTGGTATATCAACCTGTTTTGAAGAGTGCCTCCCAATCTAAGTTTCAAAGGAGAAAAGGCTGCAAAGGATCAAATTAACCTTTGTCATGAAAAGCTTACTGATCATGTTTATAAAAAATATATTGTTTCATGTGATAAATTATTTAACTGTTAATTAAAAATCCTAATCTTAAGCAATAGTAACTGTTAGAAATCGCTTAAGGTAAAACATAGTACTATATTAGAAAAATGTTTAAATTTCTTAAGAACAGTACCATAAAACAAATGTGATTCTGTGAAAGTAAATAAAGGAACATTATGAACACATACAACTCAACCTTATTTTTACTCACCTTTAACTGCATTAAACAAGATTGTGTTGTTAAGGTCCTGTCAAGAAGTTTCAAAACCACATAAGGCTCTTGTCAAAAGATAAAACTAAAAAGTTACTGTATTGTTTATATACTCCCTCCTTCTCAAAATTGTCTTCCCACAAAAACACATCATTTAAGTAAAATACATTTATTACTGTTTTCTTTCTTATTCTTTTGTAAAATAACTACTCCTTCCGTCTTACTTTTATTGTCCTCGTTACTATTTTAATTTGTCTCAAAATATTGTCCAGTTTCTTAAATAAGAAGTCTGAATTAATTGATTTTCCAGTTTTACACATGTCATTAATTTCTTACTGTATAAAGAAACTATTAATGTAGTCAAAAGGTAAATTTGTCTTTTAAGTATAAAATGTTTACATTCATAGAATCTATTATAAATCACAATATATTTGTTGGAGGCTAATAAAAATAGGACCAAGGAAGTATTTTACTTTTAATTGATTAATTAAACTGTTATTTAAAAATTATAATAATAATTAAACAATGATAATATGTTAAACTTGATCAACCTTTTTTTATCTATTTTTAGTTTCAGACGATAACTTTAGACTCAAAATGAATAAAACACTATAAATTTGTGAGGGGAGTATATTTTTGACAGATACAAGTACAAGTGGCCTAAAGTAGAAACCGCTTTTGTCCAATATAATTGTTGGGATTTGCTAAACAGATGCATAAGTGAATCAGTGAATGTATTACAATACTATAATTTGATGTTTACCAAGTCAAAAAAGGTTTACTTTAACAATTTTCCTTAGGTACTACCTTACCTTAATATGGCCTTATTGGTCTGTTTTGGACTATTGGTCCAGATAAACCCAAATACCTACTTTTTTTTTTTTTTATTCTTATGTTATACGAGATCCTTTTTCATGATTAGATTTGGGGTTTGATATAGTTTCATGCCAATGAGTTCTCTTTGTTGGTAAAACAATTTTGTCTCACTGTTCTTTCGAACAATCGTGTTATGATATGAGTTAGTGACGAGTTGCCTGCAAAGATATAATGAAACAACGTATGTAGCAGCAGTTATCAACACTACCGGATGAACTTTCTACCCACCCAAGTTGATCCTTAGACATGTTGCTCACGTGGTATTGTCTTAGCTCAGTGGATATTATGTGTACCACAACTATTTTCTATATGATCATCCTAAACATTTTTAAGCAAAGGATTAACAACCATTACACAAGAACGAAAACAGGTAGAAAATTGAAAATAACTAACCAAATTGAGAATAGAAGAAGCTCCCCAGCTACAAGTTCCATAATCACACTTTTGAGGAGGCCACCAATCCAAAGTAGCACAAATGAAGTCTTCATCAACTAAACCAATAGAAGTTGTTCCATTAACATACACCATACCCTCATTAAAACCAACATTCCCTAAAAGTAAACTTCTCAACCCATGGCTCAGCGCAAACACCACACCTAAACACAACCCCGCCGTTATAACGAATAAGCCTAACTCGGCCGCGATCAGTTTCCGTCGGGATACACCTTTTCTGAAGCTGCAAATCATCTCCTTAGCTTTGTTTAAAAGTTGACACATACACACATACAAAGTGAGAGGGAAAAGGAGAGACTTTGTAAAGTTTTTATATTCTTGGATGGTATTGATCAAAGGTTTTATATAATAAAGGCAAAGCATTCTTACTTTGTTCCAAACGAATATAAATTAGTATATAAGTTTGGTTCACGATACAGGACATTCAAAACTTCCAAACTATATACTTTTAAAGGGTGCCCCATTGGCACTAACAAGGGCATGAGGGAGTTGAATGTGACCTAGGATATTTTTGGCTTTTTAGTTAATAAGGAAAAGATATTGTAGAGATACTGTATATAATAAAAATAAAAAGTTCCATGCATTATAAGAAAGATAACAACTTGTTAAATTTACCCCCGTTTACTTATTATAACAATCATGTCCACTAGTGGCCATTGAGATTTTTGCAAAAGTTGGTTGTATTAATCATTCATTATATTCCGTTTACTAAATCCATCGACTACATGAATTGAAGATCAGGAGTTTAACAAAATATTATGGGTCGTGAGAGATAGACGTAAGCAGTGGCGGAGCCAGAAACCTAAGTTATAGGGGGCAAATTTTTTTTACCGATAAGACAATACATTAGTTTGAGAAAAAAATCGAAAACCGAAAAAACCGATCGAAACTAGAAACCGATGGTTCAGTTTTTAATTTTTTAAAAACTGAAAATTTCTCGTTCGGTTTCGGTTTTCATCAAAAATCGAACATAAAAACCGAACCGAACCGTTTAATACTAAAAATATATATAACATAAATAAATAAATAAGTAACAAATCCAAATCTTAAATTAACATTTTACTTTGTGAGTGAAATAAGAGTAAATCTTAGGCTTAGAATGATAATAATAAGGAAAAATAACTAATTTTTAACGTAAAACAAGTTTGTTATTCTAAATTGATCGTACTAAATATAAACGGTTTTTAAAACAGAAAAATCAAACCGAACCCGTTTAAAAACCGAAGAAACGGAACCGCTCAAAACCGTACGGTTTCAGTTTTTGATTTAAAGAAAACCGAAAATGTCAGTTCGATTTTAATTTGAGCCAATCTTCAGTTTTATAGAGGAAGAAAAACAAATTAAATAAAAACAAAGAAAACAAATAATATTAGTAAAAATACGGGTCATTATCAAAATAAATAAAAACTTAAAGCAATGGCCCATTATCAAGACGAATAAAACCAAGACACTTTATAACGTGTCAATATACATGCTTCACTTATATATTAGCGTATCCCAAAAAGAAAAGAAGTCAAAGCCCATCTTCAACATCATCTTCTTGAATAAAAAAACTTCACCATCATCTTAAGAAATCTTTCATTAAACGTTTTTTCTTCTCCTTTCAAAAAAAGAAAGAAAACTGGTTCCTTCTTCATTTTCTTTACCCATCTATTAGATTGGGGGCAATCTCAGTTTTTTGGTGAGGGCATCATGATTAAAGCTCAAAATTAAACCTTGAAAATTATGATCATTGAAGATTTCATTGGGGGCGGTTGCCCCCACTATGTTATGAATGGCTCCGCCCCTGGACGTAAGACTAGTGGCAGTAAACCTACCCATCCTCACGTTAGCGTCACATCAGTTTTTTATAAACTCACTCAAACTCACTTTTGAATCTAATGACACTCAGTACAACTCATCACACATTACTCCTACTTTTTTATTAAATATTTTTATTTATACATTTTATTAAAACACGGATATATAAAAAATCAAAACACGATACAAAATTAAAAAATGATACATATAAAATTTAAAAACATTTAACAAAAACATAAATATAAAAACACATAATAACTTAGGAATTGGCAACTAAGTGCTCAACCAAATCTCCTCGAAGATTGTGATGTTCTTGCGTTGAGCTGATTTGCTGCATAACTTGTAGCACGCGTTCTTGGGGTCGTAACACTTCTTCCGGTTGAATTTCTTCTTCTGGGAACCATGTAAGAGATATTGTTTTTTTTAATAAAAACTTTCGAATCATATTATGTAATATGATGCATGTGTACATCATATTCATGATTCTTTCTTTCCGGAAAGCTCGTGCAGGATTGGCTAATATTGCCCATTTCTTCTTCAAAACACCAAAAGCTCTTTTCACATCTTTTCTTGCGGATCATGAGCACCTATTCGGTCCCGATTTATGATGTTTCTTGGTATTCGATTAGCATTATGTCTTATCTTAATAAACGCCAACGCTTTTCTAATAAAACCCAACTTGCGTTTCATTACGACTTCGATGTTTTCATGGAAAAGAATAACTCGTATTCGTCGATATTATCTATTATAGTGTTTTAGGGAGAATGTGTATGAAATGTGATTGTGTTTGAAAAATATGAATTTTAGTAGGTATTATATAAGTAAAACGAGGCTATTAAAAAGGATTTTGTTTTTGTTTAAATGTAACGGATACATTGCATGTGGGCCCAAATAAATAAAAGTCGCGAATGGTGAGTTTGCTCAAGTTTTTTTTGGAGAAAAACAGGAAGTCGCGCGTGAATGGGTTAGTAGAGAGGTGAAAGTCGCGCGCGACTTTGTGCAACCTACTCGTGGGTTTACCCCACTCCGCTAAGCCTAAGATATCGGGAGTGTTTGGTTAGACGATTTTTATAACATGATACTCGCGTAATGTAGTGGCGGCCAACGGGTACTCGATGACTAATTTTTCCTGAATAAATGTTACTTTTTTACCCCCTAAGTTTGTATTCGAAGTTAAAGCTATAAAACGTTAAATCAAAATAAAATAAACTCACCAAAATTTAATAAAAATACATCAAAATGTATGTTGAATTAAAGAGTACGAAATTTTAGAAAATATTCTATAATTAGATCATTAATAAACAAATAGATAAAAAGATATTTCAATAAAAAAAATAAAAGTTTTATTATGGTTTGTTACAAAAGTTGTTAAAAGAGTTTGTTAAAAAGTGATTAATGGATGAAATCAATTTAACAAAATATGATTTTAACGGTTTAAATAACCTCTTATCATAATTTTTTATTTGTATTAGATTTGGTAGTTTTACGTTCAAAATTAAGATTGGAGATAGCCTCTTTATATAATACTATAAAAGTATAAATATATAGAAGTATAGATAGATATAGATATAGATTGAGGAGTATTTATCGTTAAACGTTTAGTATAATTATTTTAATGCTTGTTTGGCAAGAATCATTTAACGTTAGGCATTTAAGTCGAAAAGTACGACATCACACTTAAAAATGCCAGCCTGAGTATAGTGTGTGGTACGGTTGTGTCGCGTTTTGACCACGGCTTAATCCACCGTTTGCCGTATCCTAAATTCTTAAGCGTAAAATGACGTCATATTCTGATTAATTAATATGCGATTCAATAATTTGAACATTTACAAAAGGTAAAGAAAATGACTAAACCTAATTTTATAGATGCAAGTAAATTATTTTGTTATTATTACTTTTCCAATCAAATTGATAGCAATATAAAGCTTCTAAAAATTAATGATCATGTTAAAGAAAAAAAAAGTAAATATAACTTTATTTTTTCTCAGAAATTGGAGGACAAATTCTTATCATTTAGTTTGATGAGGATTTATGCCCGCACTCCGCATCAGGATGTTTGTATACAACAATTTAGTCAAAAGAAGCAGACACGTTAAAAAGAAACCAATTCTTCAATACAACTAATAAGATGCAGATTGTATACACAAAAATAAAACCATCACCAACAATGATATATATAATAGAAACGAATACTGATATATACACCAACAATTCTGTTTGCTCATGTACAATTTAGGTGATTAGAAAGAGACAACTAAGCTGTCTAAGGGAACTTATTTACCTTCTATGATACTATCTTGGACTTTAAGCGCTCTCAGAGCCATTTTCTGTATGCAAAGCAGCATGATCTAAAGTGATCGAACATGGGCCAAAATATAATCCATGCCTAAAGGTCACTCGGTATACATATTTGCAGCGAGGCTAGTATTCGGGTTTCTTCTCCTTGATCTTTCACTCTTGGTAAGTTGAGTCGTGATTCAGCAGCATGTTACATTCCTGGCAGTTGTAATCAATCTAAAACAATCAGTTTCGGCATGAAAACGCCAAAGTCACAAAACATAAATCAGTATCGCAATTGCGAGTCTAAGACCAAATACCAAAATTTAAAGAATCTGAATTATTTAACTTGGAAGGCAAATCGGACCGTATCATCGTACCTTTGGCCATAATCATGGGTACGATTTTCTCTTCCTTCATATATAGTTGCGTTGCCTGTACACACTTCTGCTCTCAGTGCAAGTACAACCCAAAAAGGAATAAAAACACCTAAAAAATGAAATATAAAAGCAGAAGCATCGAAAAGAGATCAAAAAGTAAACCTGCACGTATCATTTTCTATTCATATAAGTGTGCAAATTAACGAACCTATTTTAAAATAGATAGTTTTGAAATCGATTAATACTGACAGGGTATTTTTCTTGAATAATTTAATAACTAATGTCGCGCATTATGTTGAAATTTCATTCCAAATTTTTAGGTGCAGAAACGATACACGATTTGCTATAGAATAAACCAAATCGCTATAGGCGGTATCTAGTTCTATTAGCGTGTAGCCCAAATTCTAATGTGGCAGGAAAGGTTATCCTAAAAATCCGCACAAATTAGTTCATGCTACTTGTTCCATGTATGCAGTTAAATGATTCTATCGAAAAACACGAAAACTACTTTATAAGGAAACCGCTCAATAGTAATAAGGGTTTGCAAAGTGAGCTTGTAACCTTTTTTCTAAAATCAATTAAGGCCGAAAGCAGGCTAAATAAGTTAATACTCTACCCGACCCCTAATATTCAGATGACGGCATGTGCATCAGCAAGCCAAAAGATAAAATTATGCATTGTGTTGGTCCCTAGTAATTCGATATTACTTATTATCTTAAGTAATAACTATTACTTTGGCTCAAGTGTGTTGTTTTAACATAAGATATGAACTATGAAAGATTAAAACAACAATACCATTATACTTTTCAACGTATAGACTTTTATTAGAATCAAATAAAGAATCTATAACCCACTTTGTTTGCGGAATAACAAAGTGGTTGAATGACAATGGGGTTTGATCTCCTTTACTTAAACGTTTAACCAAAGTTAAACTCTAAGCTCCAATCTAAACGTTCATATGCAACTTTGGCTATATGGTTTAGTTGGTATCGAGAGAGAAAGGTTTTCTAGAGTTTAAGCTCTTGTATTGGTTACCTTTCTCTCCCAATGTACACTTCTTTATATAGGCAGTGTAAATTAGGGTTTGTATTTTGCATGTACCAATGCATCAGTTTATCCAGTGGGTGGTTGATTCCCATGCTGGATAAACAGTACAAAGTACTTAATAAACTATTCTAGAAAAGATAAAGGTTGAACTTATATCTAAGTATACAAGCAACCTACTTTGACTTAAAGTTATCCTTTCCCGCCTAATGCAAACCATCAGAATACTGAAGAGTCTTCAGTATCCTAGAGGAGATCGACATCATTCAGTTTGGTATTGTCAAGCCAAACTAAACTGAAAGCCCTTCTTAAGTCCTTGTTCTTCAGCAACTAGACCGCCTAGTATTTGAAGTGAAGACTCCTTTGTCTTCTAAGTTCACTGTAAGGGGAGTGCTGAACTTTCTTCAGCTTTAAAGTCTTCAGTAGGAACTTTGTTCCTCTGGTCATCCATCAGCAGATTGGCCTTACTGCTGAGCATGAAACACTTAGGGGGATTTTATATTCAAATCCTAGAGTTGCTTCAGGGTCAGTAAATACTGACCCAACAATCTCCCCCTATTTGGATATACAAATAGCCTAAGTCTAATGTCAGTAGTAAGTGAGAACAATAACTTCTTCTTACTTACACTGAACAATTAATAACTTATAAACATCAGATAATCATTTATTCAATAACATTTCAAATTACAACAAAATATTACAAATGATTATTCACTTCTCCTTAGGCCTAAGTTCTTTAATGATGGAAGTCTGAGTTAATGGATCTGAGTTTCTGTGGTCCAATATAGCAAGCAAGCACATGCTGAAGGTTTTAGCAGCATCAGTAAGTCTTGGACCACCATAAAGAAAGTAAAAGATCCTTTGAACATTCAAGAGAAGTTCATTGTTCATTTCATCAAGATCACTTGTGCCCACAAAGTCTTAATGTTCTTGATGATTGAACATAATCATTCCTAGTTCTGGTTCGTCCAGTACATGACCAGGGAGATGATTTTGAAACTGAACAAGGCCTTTGTATTTCTTTGTAGTGACAAAGATGTCGCCGACTTTAGGTTGTATCAGATTTGCCCTTTTATTTAGCTCCAGTATTGGATCTTGATCTTCCAGAGAAGCTTGAGTGTTGATGTTCAGAATTTCACCTAGTCTTTCATGATTTCTCATATAGTGCTCGATTTTGGTGCGAAATTCATCCCATCTCTTGGATTTCCTTTTCTCAATTATCACACTCATTTCGATCCCTTCAATATAAGAAAGTTCTTTTCCTTGAAAGTTTTCAAGTATCTCATCAGTTCCATCACCTCTATAGAACTTGAGATGGATGTCACCTTTGTTGGTCAACATATCAACATTGGTGATTGGTGAGATGTTTCTTTTGTTGAGTCTTGTTATACAAAACTTTTCATATAACACTTTCTTCTTGAAGACACTTTATATTTCAACTCTTCTAATTTGATCATACAAGCTTAGCTTCAGACCTCTTAGCTTTTCTTCTTGCTAAAGCTTGTATAACTTGTCAAGTTCTTCCTGAGTGGCTACTTCAGCGCTGATCAACTGATCATTTAGAGTGAGATCTTTGTTTTTGGGTATTAAGGGAGGTGAACCTTTCATATCATCATCTTTGGCTGATGACTCCCCCTTACCCTTTGCTGGGCTCTTTTCAATGATGGGTGACTCAATGGATTGTTTCCGAGCCTTCTTTTGGGCATGTTTCTGAAAGAGCTGCTGGATTGTGTTTTTCTCTCCCTTAGTAGAAGACCGCCCATCAGCTTCTGATGACCTTTCAGCAGGGAAGAAGCCACAAAGATGATCAAGAGTGGTAGTTACCTTGGCCAGCATGGCTGGAACAGTTTCAAGGGCATTTAGCTTCTGCTTAACCTCTTCAGAAATGGTCAGCTTTTGTTTCTCCAGCAACGTCAATCTATCTTTGATCTTGGACACAGAATCACACAAGGTATTAACTTGGCCAGGAACTGGTGTGAATTCTGGTGGAAACTCCATGGAAGTACCGTTCATGGATTCCAATAGAGAGGACATCTCTTGCTTTAGGGAAGTGGTGGTGGCCACATCTTGGACTAAGGGCTTCAAAGCAGCAATGAGGACATCCTTAATTTGTTCAGCAGAAGGAGGATGTAGTCTTGCTTTGATAGTTGAGATTTTGTTATCGGCAAGCACCTTTTCTTCCTTCAGTCTGGAAACCTGTGATTGAAGAATCAACACTTGATTAGTTAATTCTTTTACCTGCTCAGCTTTGGGTGAAAGTGGCAATAGTGTTGCATCAGCAGGTTCTTCATCACTGTCATCTAGATTGACTGGAATTCTCTCATTGAACCCAAGTTCTTTCTCCAGATCATCTCCAGAAATACTGACAACAAAAGTAGGCAAGTGTCCCACCTTGGCTCCAGTGGTGAGATGCACTTCCTTGGGAATCTTTGGAGCATCAGCATGAGTGTGTAGATTGGTTTCAAGCCCTTCACCACCAGGGTTGGTTTGACCTGATGGATCCTGAGAAAGAGTCCCTGATAAATTTAGATCAATGATAATGTTTTTGGTTCCTTCAGTAGAACCCTGTTGTGGGGGAGCTACATCATTAGAAACAGATAGGCCAGGGTCAGCATCAGCTGTTGGATTTGCTGACACATCATTCCCTGATGCAGACTCAGAGTGACAAGTGATAGGAATTGGTAATGAAGTATGACTTGTATTTAGAATGAAAGTACTTACCAATGCTGACTCCACACTACTGAGCTGAGGGTGAGCTCCATCTTCACCCTTCTCTCTTAAAGAAGTTGAGAGATGGGTTGCTTGCTGGGCCTCTTTATGCATATCTCCTCCAGGAGAGACTGAAGGTGATGGCTGGCTGGGGTTCTTGTCCTTGGCCAGGGACTTGGTCTTCTTCAAAGGATGGCCTTGGGAATCATCATAAATCTTCTTTGAGGAAGATTGTGTGAGGGTTTTCCTCTTTCTTGACCCACGTCTTACCTTCTTGGTATTAATTGACGTTTGCTTCTGACGAGGTCCAGATGAAGCTCCAGGCTTTTTGCCTTGTAGATCCCCTTTTCCAGTTGGAGAAGTGTCTTTGGGAGCTTTGTACACTACTGGACCATCTGCTGAGCAGATGTCCAGCATGGGTTGTGTTAGAGGAGGATCAATGGTGCTGACTGGAATGTTCCAGCGAGTAAAATCAAAGGTCTTAAAAATTAGTTGCTCTCCAGTTATTTTTGAAAAATCATTTCCAAGATGGTCAGCAAAAAGGAGAGATAGAAATCTGGTGTACACAATGTTTTTCTCTCTAGTCTTTTTCTCCAGCTTCCCTTGGAGATCTTCAAAAATAAGCCTCTCAAAATCAGCTTTGACCCCCTTGGCCAGACAGTATAAAATGATAGCATCTTTTTGGTTGATCTGGTCAAGACCTCTAGTTTTCCCCCCCAAACATTCGATGAGTATGGTCATTAATAATTTCCATCTTGGTGGCAAAGCATTTCTTTTTAACCCCCCTTTTTCAAAAATTTCTTCAGTATACCCAATTTCTTTAAAGAAATTTTTAACAACCATAAAATCATCAGGTACTGCATCATACTCATTAGGGTTTTCCAAATAATCTAACCCCAAAACTTTTCTAAATGATTTTAACCCAAATCTACCATGAATCCCCATCGTGGTAGAATCAAACTCAATGGACTTCTTGTTGTTAGAAGCCTCTGCTGTAAACCAAAATTCTTTTAGCACATTTTGAAATATCATACCAGGATCTTCAAATAAACCATACCTTAAAACACTTTTGGTTAGATAAGTCAAAATTTGTTCCCCAGGAACAGACTTAATGGATTCAGGTTTAAGCAAGGTGATGTTGTTTGGTTTGAAGAAGATGTCATCAATGGGATAGTTAACATGAGTGGATGGTTTAAGAGTGATTTTGGTGATCTTGGGGGTGGAAGATGATTCAGCCATTTATGTTTCTGTGTGTGTTTTGAAAGAGAGAAAGGTTGTGTGTGTTTATGGATGAAAAGATTTGTAAGCGTAGAATGAAATCCAATTGTTAGGGATTATATAAAAACTTTAACTGATTTGTAAAAAGTTTTTAACACCATTTGAAAAAGTTATAAATCTTTTAGGGTTTCTTTTGAACATTTGGCACAAACTTTCTCATTAATGTTCTGCAAAAAGGTATGATTTTCTGTTGCTTTGAACAGTGAAACGCCCCATGTGTCAAGGAGTTGTTGACTGTGGATGGAGACGTTTGAAATTTCCTTAATTAACAAATGACACCTTTTTGAAAGAATGTTTGTTTTATTCACAAGAAATTTAATGCCATTAACTCTTTTGAATCACATGATTGATGGGTTTTAAATGTTGTTACTCAAATATGCTGAAGCTGATGGCAATACTTGTGAGCTTTAGTGCGTCAGATCAGGCGACAAAACCCCATATACATATTCACATAAGTGAACAAGACATATGACATTGCACGCTCCTCTACTCAGGCCTAACTACTCATTTGTATTAAATTTTGTTCAGCATTGCTGAAGGAATCTTTTGATGACTGGTGATTTATTTGTTCAGCTTCAGTGAATCAGATAAGGTGACAAAACATCATATACATAATCACATAAAGTGAAATAGACACATGACATTGCACACTCCTTTACTCAGACAATGCTACTTAACATTAATCAAAATCTTTTAAGAAATGTTGAACCTTCAAGCTTCTTCAGTGAATGCTGAAGGTTCAGGTTTTGTATCATCAATGTTCAGCATACAAAGCTCCATTATCAATCTTTTCAAAGTTGGTTCATCCAAAGGTTTGGTGAAGATATCAGCCAATTGTTATTGAGTGGGGATGAAATGTAATTCAGTATCCCCTTTCACAATGTGATCTCTGATAAAGTGATATCTGATATCATTGTGTTTTGTTCTTGAGTGGAGGACTGGATTATTGGATATTGCAATAACACTAGTGTTATCACAAAAGATTGGTACCTTTTCATATTCTATGTCATTATCAGCCAGTTGGCTTTTCATCCAAAGAACATTGGCACAACATCCAGCAGCTGCCACATATTCAGCTTCTGCTGAAGACATGGCAACTGTTTGTTGCTTTTTAGCACTCTAACACACAAGTTTGCCACCTAGCAATTGGCAGGCACCAGAAGTGCTTTTTCTGTCCAAATTACAACTAGCATAGTCAGAATCTGAGTACCCTTTTAGATCAAAACCTGAGGATTTGGGTACCAAATACCTAGACTTGGTGTACCTTTTAGGTATCTGAAGATTCTCTTAGCAGCAGTAAGGTGTGATTCCTTTAGATCTGCTTGGTATCTTGCACAAAGGCATGTAGAGAATTAAATGTCAGGTCTGCTTGCAGTTAAGTACATGAGTGACCCAATCATACCTCTATACTGAGTCTCATTGACTAATTGTCCAGTGAGATCAGGTCCTAAGTTGTTAGGGGGTACCATTGGAGTCTTCACTGAAGCACAATTGATATCATACTTCTTTAGCAGATCCTTGACATATTTTTCTTGATTGATGGAGATGCCTTGGTCAGATTGTTTAATCTGAAGGCCAAGGAAGTATGTGAGTTCTCCCATCATACTCATCTCAAACTTGCTGGTCATAAGCTTGGCAAATTGTTTGCAAAGTTTCAAGCTTGTAGAACCAAAGATTATGTCATCCACATAAATTTGTACCAGAATGGTGTCATTTTAGATTTATAGATGAACAAGGTGCTATCTATTTTTCCTCTGACAAATTTATGTTCAATGAGAAAAGTTGAGAGAGTTTCATGCTATGCTCTTGGAGCTTGCTTCAGTCCATACAAAGCTTTGTAAAGCTTGTAGACATGATTTGGGTATTTACTACTCTCAAAGCCAAGAGGCTGGGTAACATAAACTTCTTCTTTTAGGTCACCATTTAGGAATGCACTTTTGACATCCATTTGGTATATTATGAAGTTCATGTAAGTGGCATATGCAAGGAAGATTCGTATGGCTTCCATACGTGCAACTGGAGCAAAGGTTTGATCAAAATCAACACCAGGCTCTTGATTGAATCCTTGAGCCACCAGCCTAGTTTTATTTTTGGTCACTGCATTGGTTTCATCTCTTTTGAGCTTGTAAACCCATTTAGTGCCAGTGGTTGATTTACCATATGGAAGAGGAACTAATTTCCAGACTTTGTTTCTTTCAAATTGATTGAGTTCCTCTTGCATGGCATCCACCTATCCAGGGTGTGTGAGTGCTTCAGAAACCTTTGTAGGTTCAATTTCTGAGAGAAAATTTGCATAAAGGCATTCTCCAGATGAAGCAGCACCAGTTTCTTTGTCATAGATCTAGTGACTCTACCTTCACCAGGATTACCTATTATGTTCACCAGCTGTATGTGACTATTTTGAGTCCAAGATTTTTGTGGAGCTGGAGAATAGGTACTGGTATCATGATTAGAGCTAGAACTTGGAAGTCCATGACATGGACTTGGACTTGGAATGTCTCTAGTGTCTACTGAAGGATATTCAGTGGACAAGGATTTAATCATTGGAGGACTTCCTTCTTGGTCAAAAGAAGCATATCCAAGACCTAATTCCCTATAGATAATAGGAGAGCTTTGAGCAAGGGGCTCAGATTGTTCTTCAGCAACTGCATATGATTGATCATTTTGATCATGTGTGTCAGCATGCTAATTATTTTGAGACTGACCATTTTGGTCATTTGTGTTTTCTTGCTGATCATTTTGATCATTTTGAGATTGATCATTATTTGATTGACAGCCATCAATATGTGATATTGAAAGATTTCCTTTTGTAGGACTTGTCATATCTTCAAATGGATCAATATGGTTGCTTGTTTGATATTTTTGAGAAGGCTCGTAATGATTAAATTCATCAGATGGATAATTTTGAGATTTATGTATGTGAAGTTCATCATCTGATGGATTTGTAAAAGTGAGAGCTTCAGAACTTTCATTGAATGTGATGTGATAGGTTTCTTCAATACATTGTCTTCTTGTGTTGAAGACTCTGTATGCTTTAGATACTAGGGAGTATCCAAGAAAATAACCATCATCAGATTTTTCATCAAACTTTCCAAGGTGATCCTTGTGATTGTGAATGAATACTGGACACCCAAACACATGTAAGAATGAAATGTTTGGAATTCTCCCCCTGAAGACTTCATAGGGAGTCTTCATGTGTCTCTTCACAATAATGGATCTATTTTGAGTGTAGCAAGCAGTAGCTACAGCATCAGTCCAAAAGTTCTTAGAGAGAGCAGATCCAACAAGCATTGTTCTTGCTGCTTCAATCAAAATTATGTTCCTTCTTTCAGCCACACCATTTTGTTCAGGTGTGTAAGGAGATGAGAAATTTTGGGAAATTTCTTTGTCATCACAGAATTTGATCAGTGAGTGATTTCTGAATTCAGTGCCATTGTCAGTTCTGAGTTGTTTGACATGAGTGTCATTTTGATTTTCAACTCTTTTGATGAATGACATAATGGCATTTGGTGCATGGCTTTTCTTTGTCAGAAAATATACCCAGGTGTACCTTGAGTACTCATCAACAATGACAAGTGTATATTTTTCATGACAAATGGCACTAGGTGATACTGGGCCAAATAAGTCCATGTGAAGAAAATGAACACTTTCTTTGATTGAGAAAGTTTGCTTTGTTTTGAAACTGGCCCTTTGGTGCTTCCCTTTTTCACATGTTGAGCATGGTTTGTCCTTGGAGTAGACAAGTGAGGGAAGACCAATAACAAGATTTTGTTTTGCCAGCAGAGTTACTGTTTTGAAATTGAGATGTGAGAGCCTCTTATGTCAAATCCAGTTGGTAATATTGGAGGCTTTAGCAAAGAAGCATGTCTCCTGAGTTAAGTTCATGTTCATGACATAAACATCTTTGACTCTTGGAGCAATCATCACAATTTCATGATTGGAGTTGAAGATTGTACCTTTTTTGTCATCAAACAGCACAAGATACTTTGCGTCACAAAGTTGACTTATGCTGATGAGGTTGTGCTTCAATCCATTTACATATGCTACCCTTGAGAAAACTATACCATTGCATTTCACTGAACCAAATCCTTCAGTAGTAGCTGATGAGTTATCACCAAAAACAACTTTAGGACCTTGTTCCTCCTTATACTTGTGCAGATAACTTTTGGTGCCAGTCATATGCCTTGATCAGCCACTATCTAGGTACCGAATAGGCTTCCTGAGATCACACTACACAAGTTAAGGAAATGGTCAATTTTGTTTTAAAACCCACCTTTGTTGGGTGGGGGTTTTAGATCTAGAAGGTGTTCTAGATCTGAAGGGTCCTCTTGTAGAGGGTATGTGTGATTGCTCAGAAGAAGAAGAGGTTTGAACAACTTTAGCTTTCTTAGTCTGGAGGGATTCACCTCTTCTAAACCACTCTATATGGTTGTGATCAGATGTAGTATGGACATCGCTTCCACAAGTCTCACAACATTTGGTAATAGAGTTTGGGTTTCTTGATTTAATATCTCTTCTGAGTGAGATGATTCGATTATGTCCATGAATGTCATGGTCATAACTTCCACAAATATTACAAACAGGGTAATAGTGGCAGTCATATGGGTGATGATTGCCCATACCACAATGAATGCATGGTGGGAAAGGCATATTTCGCTTGGAATGAGATGCTTCAGATTTGTGAGCATCAGCACTTGTTTTGGCCAACATATACTGAGTGTGTTCACAAGTGCGATGATCAGTCCTTTCACATTTAGTACAATAAATCACTCTTAAGCAAGATTGAGTAAGATGGTTGTTTTGACCACATAACTCACAAGCTCTTTTGAGTTGTGTCTTGTACTTTAAATGAGGAGAATCTGAAGGTTCATCTCTGAATCGTGTTGGTGTTTGCTGATGTCTGAGATGTATTTTAAGATCATTGATCTCGTGCATGACACAAGACATTCTCTTATCTTCCTTAGATTTAGCATTTTTCAGTTTATTTGATGAAACTGAAGAGGTAGTTCCCATATGTGAACCTTCAGCAAGAGCTGAAGAGTTCTTTGAAGTGTCAATTTTGACATGTTTGGAAGAACTACCTTTGTGTGAGGTGTGTGACTTGATGATAGAATGAATAGTTTTGGGTCCAGTAGAGGGTTCAGCACCAGCCAGCTTCTCCAAAGGAGGAAGTGGGGTACTTACTTCATTCTCTATATCATCATCTGAGTCATCCTCAGTAACTGAGGATTCAACTGGTGCTGAAGTGTCAACGCATGCTTGTAACTCATGAAGAAGGATTCGTCCAGTGTCATGATTGGATAAATTCTCTTCACATGACCTTTCAATGTCAGGGATTGAGCTACCATCCTCATTTGAGGCTTTGACAAAGACAATAGATTTGGTGCTGGAGGATCCTTCAGCACCAAGCATTTTCTTCTTTTGAGCAGGTATTTATTCACTTATGCATTGATTTACCCTATCAGAGTTTCTAAGCCAAGATTTAACAATGTCATTTGCTTCTTTTAGTTCCACTCTAAGAGAGTTATTTTCTTCCAAAATTTCTTTGTTCAATTGTTGAAAAGTAAGAATATCAAGTTTAGCTTCTTTTAGCTCTATTTGCTTACTTTCAAAATCTTCAAGTTGTAAAACAAGTTTGTAAAATTTTTCAAGCAAATTGTTTCTTTGCTCTTCAACAAATTATAGATCAATGCACAAGTAATCAAAGACAAATTTAATGTCATATTTATCTTTTAATTCAAGAAGAGTTTGTACCTTTTTTATTGTGACATTGACCCATTCTCCATTTCTGGCACTTTCTCTGGTGACAACATTTGAGCTTGCCCCTTCATCATCAACAAGTGCCATTAACACTTTTACATTTACCAACTCATCATCATCTGAAGAAACATCTTCTTCATCCCATTCATATGCTTCAGCAACAAGTCCTTTGTTCTTGTCTTGCTTGGGGTTCTTGGATGAGGAGCTTTCAGTACTCATTAAGGCCAATCTTGCCTTGATTTCCCTGTATTTGGCCTCAAAGTCTTTTATAGGCCTGAGTTCAACCCTGATTTGCTGAAATGGAATAGAAGCAATTTGTTTTGGTTGAAATGATGATTGACCAATTGGTCTTGATTGAGCTGGTGAGGAATATGAAAGGAGATATGTTTTTGAATAACAATCCCTAGCATTAGTGACCAGTCTTCCCACATTTGTAGCATTCAGTGTCAACTGAAGCTTTTGTGGAGCTGGAGAACTTGCCTCCTTTCTTAAAGAACCTTCTAGACTTGGCCAGAAGTGCTCTTTCATGAAATTCCTCTTTGAGGTCATTCAGATATTCCTCACTAGTTCTAGTATCTTCCTCATCATCAGGACTATCTTGGTAGTCTTGAATGACAGCTTCACTGAAGAAGGATGTGGACAAGGGTGTAGCAATGGTTAATGCTTTACTCTTGTTTGAGCCTTCATAAATCCTATCAACTAGGTTTTCTTCATGTTTTAGTTTCCCAAAAAGTAAGGATAGATCACAATCATTAATGTGATTAGCATTTCTCAAGCTTTGGCAGAAACTGAGCCACTTCTTTGGCAATGCATTAACAAAAACTGTGTTGATTTCAAGTTTTAAAAGCTCAACACCGTCATTCACAAGTTCATTCATCAGTGCTTTGTATCTGGTGAATGTTTGTGTGAGGGTTCCCCCTACTTTGTGCTTGAAGGTGCTGTATTGAAGTTTTAAATCCATGATTCTGGTTTCTTTTACATCAGAGGGTCCCTCATGGTAAAGAATAAGGTCCTCCCATGTTGATTTGGCTGTTTTGCAATTAACAACAGAATTCATTTGGTCATCTGGGAGTACAGACATTATGAGACTTTTGAGACGCTGATCAAGGTTAACAACTTTTCTCTCATCAGCATTCCATTGTACTTCAGGTTTTTTATTATCCCCAACGATGGGAACAAAAGGACCATTTTCAATGATTCCAAGGAATTGAGGTTCAATTCTAACCATGTGGACAAGAAACCTCTTCTTCCAATTTATAAAGTTGGCTACCCCTAGTACAGGAGCAGCATTGAGTTGGACACCACTATATTCTAGGGTTTGTGGTGTAACTTGAGCCATTTTGGATCTTGATTTGAAAACTTTTAAATGAGCAGTTTAATAAAATAAGAGTTTAACTAATCAAACTGCTCTGATACTACTTGTTGGTCCCTAGTAATTCGATGTTACTTATTATCTTAAGTAATAACTATTACTTTGACTCAAGTGTGTTGTTTTAACATACGATATGAACTATGAAAGATTAAAACAACAATACCAATATACTTTTTAACGTATAGACGTTTATTAGAATCAAATAAAGAATCTATAACCCACTTTGTTTGCGGAATAACGAAGTGGTTGAATGACAATGGGGTTTGATCTCCTCTACTTAAACGTTTAACCAAAGTTAAACTCTAAGCTCCAATCTAAATGTTCATATGCAACTTTGGCTATATGGTTTAGTTGGTATCGAGAGAGAAAGGTTTTCCAGAGTTTAAGCTCTTGTATTGGTTACCTTTCTCTCCCAATGTACACTCCTTTATATAGGCAGTGTAAATTAGGGTTTGCATTTTGCATGTATCAATGCATCAGTTTATTTAGTGGGTGGTTGATGCCCATGCTGGATAAACAGTACAAAGTACTTAATAAACTATTCTAGAAAAAAAAAGGTTGTACTTATATCTAAGTATACAAGCAACCTACTTTGACTTAAAGTTATCTTTTCCCGCCTAATGCAAACCATCAGAATACTGAAGAGTCTTCAGTATCCTAAAGGAGATCGACATCATTCAGTTTGGTATTGTCAAGCCAAAGTGAACTGAAAGCCCTTCTTCAATCCTTGTTCTTCAGCAACTAGACCGTCTAGTATTTGAAGTGAAGACTCCTTTGTCTTCTAAGTTCACTGGAAGGGGAGTGCTGAACTTTCTTCAGCTTTAAAGTCTTCAGTAGGAACTTTGTTCCTCTGGTCATCCATCAGCAGACTGGCCTTACTGCCGAGCATGAAACACTTAGGAGGATTTTATATTCAAATCCTAGAGTTTCTTCAGGGTCAATAAATACTGACCCAACACACTGTTATAATAGAATATAAAATTGACCCATCAGACTGTCAAATGCGTTTCTTTTACTATGTTACTTATAGATATTGAGGTGAATCAACCTATTTATGTGAAAAAGGGTCATATTATGTCATGTTTAAGTCTCCAAAAGTATACCCAAGTAGTTAAACCTCCTTTCTATATAAAAAGTCGAGCATTATTTTTTTTGAAACTGCAAACCCAATAAACCAACAGGGATTTCAAGCAAGTGTATAATACCAATTAATTCCGCCACAACCAGCTTTAATAAATTCAACTAAAAGTGCCTATGTTTTACAAACCTAAATACACGTTATAAAATAAAAGTAAAAATCAACAAAACATAGTCACCTTTCAAGTGAAACCATATTAGTGTATGTGTACTAATCCCACTTCCTCTTTCTCCCTTTCCTGTTATATAAATATATCAACCAATCAAATATTCATCATCAGTTTAAGTATGATTATTAATAGCAAAAGAAATTACAGGAAAATTGATTATCGATCCGTAACCTCCTGAGGATGACGAAGTGATAATATTGTCCCCTTCATCCTCTTCCTTCTGCGTAAGAATATGAACACAAACAACTCAAATTTCAGATTTAATCCAAAGTCACATCAAAACAGAGTAATAAAAATAAAAACCCCCAAAATTCATGTTCATCTAACTGAAAGCATAACTTTTAAATAAAACTTGAACCAATAATATTGAAGATTAAAAAAAACTTACATGTAACTATGAGACTGGATCGGACATTCACTTGGAACTGAGAACCAGTGAGACTTGTGTGTGGAAGAAGTGTGTGACGGAAGGAGTTTATTAGATTTGATAATGTGAGAGAGAGGATGAGTGATTAGTTGTATGTGAGAGAGGGTGAAACGATTTTTTTATTTAGAGTGTGAGATGGGAGTTGAACAGTAAAATGGGTATGGTGTAAGAAGAGAACTACGGTTACAAAATGTGTTTCTCAAAGACTTCATACTTATTTTGAACGGTGGATTTGATTTTTCATTCTCCTTATTGAATAGGGGGTAATTTGATTTAAAGCCGAAGATTAATCTAAGATTTAAAAAAGTGAAGGAATCATGTTTGCCAAAAAGTCTTAAAAATTTAAAAATCGGACAAGGATTAAAGTTATAAATTTTTCGAACTGATTTTTATCAATTGTGATATTTCATTAGTGAAAAAACAACAAAATATCATGGTGATAAAATAATAAATATCACCGGTAATATTACACAATGAATATGTTTATCAAATATCACTGGTGTCACTATTGATAAAATCAGTTCAGAAAATTTACAACTTTGATTTTTCCGTCGATTTTTTGCAATTTTTTTACATTTTGGCAAAATAACCCCTCAATATTTTTTCATTACATTTAATCTTAAGTAATGAATGACTAAAATTAATATATTTTCTTACAAGTAAAAATAAATATGCAAAATAACTCAACTTTATATTAAAACGCATGTTCTTAAGTGTATGCACGAAATTATAAAATATATAATGTTTATATTCATTTAATTAGTGTTGTGTAAAAACTGTCATTTACCAACAACAAAATTGTCATTTACCAACAACAAAATCAAGCTAATTAAAATTTGAGTGTTTTTAAAAACATTGTCTGCAATTCAAAAATAATAAATAACATAAATATGTCCCGCTTTTTTATATTTCTTTGCTAAAATAAGAGTAAAAGCCACAAATATATAATGTAATATCAAAATTAAACCATTAAATATAACGAACTTTTTTTATTATCAATATACATGTTTGGCACGCTAGATATTTGATAAAAAATGTTTGACTTTACCTTTGACCGGGTTTTTATACTTTTGACCGGGTATTTTACCTTTGTATATATTTGATAAGGACTTACAATTTTAATCCATTTAACTATAACCATTTGCAAAGATAATCATTAATAAAAATTTGCAAAGTTAGTCCAAATGCATAAAAGTTATAAAAACTATTTTTTTTTTCAGAAAAACAATTTTTCGGAAAAAATAAAATATTTTTATAAAAAAAATGAAAAATTATATTTTTTTCCAGAAAAAAAACTATTACTTTTTTTTAACTTTTTTATAACTTGATTTTTTCCAGATAAAAACCTTTAGTTTATTTATCCTTTTTAAAATTTTCGGATTTTTTTCAAATGTCTATAAAAAAAATTTATTTTTCTTCGAGTTTTTTGAAAAAGATTAAAAAAATTAGAAGTTCTTTTTCTGAAATATTTTTTTCTATTTTTTATAAAATATTAAAAAAACAATTCTTTGATTTTTTTTATAAAAAGTTAAAAAAACAAGTAATAGTTTTTTTATCAACTTTTTTTTCAATTTTTTATAATATATTTTTAACCTTTTCCGATTTTTTTTTATTTTCTTCATATTTTAATTTTTTATTTTTTATAATTTCTATCCATTTGGACTAGCATTGCAAATTTTTATTAATTAACTAAATTAATAAATGATTTTCATCGTTAAATAGATTAGCATTGCAAAATACAAATCCTTTTCAAATATAGTCAAAACATGTATTCAGTCAAAAGTTTTATTAAGTATATTGAACATAACAATATTCGTTATGCATAATAATCCAATTTTAAATACATTATGTATTAGTGACTTTTACCCTTAAATGAAACATAATTTGCCTTGCTCTAAAAAATTGCAAACAAAATGTTTTTCAAAACCGATAATGTTTAAATGTTTCAATATTAAATCATGTTGGCCAATAAGAATTAAGATAAATATATAAAAAAAATTTTAGTGAAATTCAGAGGCTTATTTGTATTTATTTTCATTGTGATTGACTAACTTTACCTATCAAGTTAGCTCTAACTTGAGAGAATCCTCCTCCTTTCTTAAAAACAACATTTCTCTTAGCAGCCTTTTTATAAAATTATATTTATACACTAAAATACAACGTTTATAATTTTGTTAATTAAATTATATGTTATTTTTTGTAATTTTACACTATTCAATTACATCTTATAATTATATTACAATTATATAACATCTTTTTAAATAGACAGTTAATCCTTCCATCCCAAAAAGTATCAACCTTACTATTTGTGGATAGTAATTATAAATTTCTTTTTTCTATTTTATATTTATAATCAAACATGTATTAATTAATTATTTTTAATTTTTATGTTAACTATAAAAGTAAAAATATTAAAACTAGCATTAGTTACACATAATATAATTTTAATACTTTTGTTTCTAAACTGTTTCTGTAAGACGAAAGGAGTACATAAATGTATGGTTGTTTTTTCTTTAACTTTTTCAAAACCTGTCCCACTATTAAACTTTCGTTTTTTTTACCAGGAAATAATATACAATATATTATTGGATGTAATGATGTGAAAGGAGTTGAGTGGGATTTTTAATAGTTTACTGGTGGGTTGTTGCCCTTATCCAATATTTGTATTGACGAATTCTATATGCCTTTTTAGTTTTGGTAAGTTGAAGATGGAGATGATATATTATCATTATCTATTTGTAAAGAGCAATAGTTAGGAGGAATTAAGTGAATTGAAATATGGTCACTTGGATTAACCAAATAGGATAAATGTCAAAGTCAAATATTATTCCATGTTCTTAAAAATGGAAGATTAGTAAACAAGGCTTAAATATAGCATATAGAGGCACCCAATTCAGTATACAATTTGGTGAATCGTGAATCTAGATCAGAAAGAAGGTTTTAGAAGCAAATAAGTCAACGAAGATGAATTCTGGGTTCTTTGAGTAATGAGCCCACGACCCTCTCAATGAGTAAGAGCCAAACGTGTTATGAGAGGTTTAACTTTTTCGCTTTGTTTTTACCGTTATAATATTAGCATCACATTATTATAAAGCAACTAAATAAAATATCATTATTTTTATAAAGTAAAACCAATCTCTTTCCACTTTAATCCCACCACTTTTTTTTTTTCTTTTCATTTTCACACAAATTAAAATACATTTCATTCAAATAAAAATTACAAATACTTAAATATAGATTACAAAACATTAAATAAAACTACAATACAAAAATAAAAATACAGTTCTAAACTAAACGTGTTTACAAAAATTACAAAAGTTTTAAAAAAGTAATAAACACCCAAACATTAAAGGTAAAATTTATAAATAAAATATATATATAAAATTATACATATAACACACCCACACACCCACACACTATATGGAAATCCCTCTTCCTTTTTCTTCAAGACACACACACACACACACACATACACATACACATACACACACACACACACACACAATGCCTTGAAAGCCAGAAAAAAAACACTCTCTCTCTTCTTTGTAAGCTCGCTGGTGCTGCAACGAATGGGCGCGAATTAAAGCGCAGTGTGGCGACGAGATCCGACGAAAGTCGACGAGAGTGACACCTCAGCTCGACGAGGCTTCGTACGTCGTGACACCATCCTCTCTAAGTAACTTGCAACTATATTTTATCATTTTTACCCGATAGCTATATCTTTATTAGGTTAGATTCCATCATGTGCTAAAAATCATTTCTAATTTTTATTCTATTGAAAAGAACGTGAGAAGTAATTTAACCTAAGAGCAAGGGTGTCACGACGTTCCCTCTCACCGAATCCGACATGAAAAGGTCGTCAAACCTCGCTGAAATAAGCCATGTGTGAAATTTATAACACACAACACCAGCAAACCCAACAAATCTTCTCTTGATTCACTTTTATTAGATTTAAAGAGTTAATTATAAATTATAAAAGGTAAGATTATACAACTTGTAATGAAACGATTATAATAACAAAGATCATAGCAAAACTATAATTATACAACTTGTAATCATATGATTATAATAACAAAGATAGCAACCAAACTATGAATCACAACAAGTTATCAAATCAACGATTCCAATATATAAACTGAGAAAAAAAGACAATGTTAAATATAGATCGAGAGTTATAAGGCTATGTCTAAACTCCAGCTTAAATACTCAAGAAAATTAGGGTTTGCTTCCAAGTCTTTGGTTAATTGCATCCAAGTCCTTCTAAAATAACTTGATACGCCTGAAAGAATAAACATATACAAAACTGGTCCTTCACATAAGTGAAAGGTAAAACAAGTTACAAGTAAACACGTTTGGTCCCTGTTAAGTATAAAGTTTGTATTCTCAACACCCTCTCTCAAACTTTATACACTCAACATGTCAACCATGTTCATCTTATTACACAACATATGTGCTGATGCACATCCAAACCTTTAGTAAATATATCAGCAATCTCATGTGAAATATGAACTTTAAAAGTTCTTACAACCCCACAGACACTTTTTCTCTAACTAGATGCAAGTCAATCCCTTAGGATTTTAACTTTTCATGGCAAATTGGATTTGCACCAAACTACAAAGCTGAAATATTATCATAAAACATATCAACTAGTAAAATACCAGTTACTTCAAACATACTTAAAATGTTGAAAATCCATATTATCTCACATGTTGGAGAAACCATAAACCTATATTCAGCCTCTATAGAGGATCTAAATAATGTGGTATGCTTTTTTACTTTTTCGTGAAACCAAAGAATCACCAAGGAAACACAAATATGGATATCGATTTTGTGGTAACTGGACATTTTGCCTAGCTAGAATCTATATACACTTTAACACCAAATTGCTCATATTTATTAATCTGAACACCACATCCATAAGAACTTTTAAGATATTGAAGAACCCTAAAGCAATGTTTAAATGAGAGGACAAAGGAGCATGCATATTTCAAGAGGTTTATCTTGCAAATTAGCATGCGGGTTGAGAACGTAGTTTGTTGGTAAAGGACTTGAAACTAGTGTAGCAGCCAACAAGTAAATCTCATGTAATAATTCCAAGCAGTATTTTGTTTGAGATAAATTTATAAATTTTTCATTTTTAAGACCTTAATGCCAAGAAAATATTTTAAAATACCTCAGTCTTTAATTTAAAATTTAGTTTTAAAAAAACTTTTAAACTTATCTATTTCACTAACACCACTTCCATTTATTTCAGTGGTATCAACATAGACTGATAAATCAATAAAAGATGAACCAAACCCTTTAATGAACAAAGAATAATCTTACTTGCTTTGAGAATACCCGTTCTCTATGAGAGCGGGAACAAGTTTCGTATTACATTGTCTGTGAGCTTGTTTAAGCCAATGCAACGATGTATTAAGCTTGCAAACTCTATTATCATTGTTTTCACCAAAATCAAAAGGCATTGAACTGTACACATCTTCAATAAGGCCTCCATACAAAAAGCATTTATTCACATCCAATTGATACAAAGGCCAATCTTCTTAAACAAGTATATTCGCAGTAGTCCTTCTATGTCATTCTATAATTCCTATTATAGTGGTCTTTTTATTATTTGTTGGCTTATGTCCATCGGTGGTACAACATGTATATATTAGAATAATGAGATTGGCTCGTATGTTTGTTTGCTCATGTATATACTTATTGGCTCATAAATTTTTTATTTTTATTCGATAGTAATGTTACCTATTTTTATAGGTGTTTAATAGAGTATTTTGAGATCTTTTTCAATGTTACAAAAAAGGTTTCGGGTGGTAAGTACGTGATCTCAAGCTTATTTTTTGGTGAGCTATTCACGATGCACACAACTATATCAAAAATTTGTTTACAAGTAGATGATAAAAGGAGAAAACTGGTGTTGTCAGTGAAAGGCAAATATGACAGATATTGGGAGAACATAGATAACGCGAACTTTTTATTAAATGTTGCATTTGTTTTAGACCCCCGAAACAAACCGTGTTATCTTGAATATCGCTTGGGGATGATTTATTGTATGAAATCAGATAAAAGTGAAGAAGTCTTGGTATGAGTTTTCAACTTTAACGGATTTGTATAGTCATTACAAGATGAAAGTAGGAAAAACAAATTATCGAAACACAACAGCTTCTTCGTCTCCTACTCCTAATTTTTGTAGTGGCTTTGAAAACGAGTTTGATGATGGTTATGAAAGGTACTTGGAAGAATGTGGAGATGGGTTAACAACACCAAAGTGGTGATTTATTGGGCTAATGCACCAAAGAAATAGATAAAAGGGGATGATACATATGATGCACCAAAGTGGTGATTTATTTGGCTGATGCACCAAAGTGGTGATTTATAAAAGGAGAAAACTGTTGTTATCAGTGAAAAATAAATATGACAAATATTGGAGAATGTGTTTATAAGTAGATGTTCTAAAGTGGTGGAAACTAAATTCAATTAAGTTTCTTATACTTTCTCAAGTGGCCAAACATATGTTGGGAATGCCAACATCTATTATTGCATCAGAATCTACATTTACTAGTGGTGGTCGTAATATTGATAAACTTCAAAGCTTCCTTACTGATTGTAGTGTTTTACCACACCTTTAGGAAAAGGAGGTAAATAGGGAAAGTATTAAATACGACGGTTTAGGAAAACCGTGTACAAATGACCCTTATGATGTGAAAGTTCGTTTCCCAAGGTAGTATGTGTGTGAATAATTCGTAATTGGTTTGAGATTAATATTTGAAAGAAGGGGATGAGAAAATAGAATGACGAAGACGTGAAATTAATTACTACGATGACTAAACGTAAAACCGTAAAAAGAGCAAAAATAAAAATTAATTCTAAGAATTCCCAAAAAATTACCAAAAATCAAAATAAATAAACTAAGAGTTTACCAATAATCAAAACTTTTTCAAACCTTTTAATTAATTAAATATTAATTTTTAAATGCTAATTAAAGCCCTAAAAATCAAATTAATTATCAAAAAGTCCAAATAAAGATTTTTCAATTGGTAAACCTCTAAAATTACCTAAAAAGATTAAAAACTAATTTTGTAAATTTTTAAACTAAGAAAAACTATTTAAAATGATTTAAAAACTATTAAAACTTAAAATGATTATAAAAAAATAATCTAATGATGATAATAATAATATAAGAGTTGCAAAAATCCTATTTTAATGTATTAAACCTAAGAAAAATATAAAAAGTGTAAAAATGTGAAATTTGGAATTTAATAATAAAATAATATTAAAATAATATTAAAAATCCAAAAATTATAAAAAATTCTAAAAACTTGCAAACTAGTTTATTTTAACCTAAATAATCTGAAAATGAAAGTGAAATTACCAAAATACCCCTTATGGGCCCCCAAATGGGCTAAAACCAAAAACAGTCAACACTAATGGGCTTTTGGGCCCAAAAAGCAAACTAGGCCCAAATGACCTGAAAAAGCCCTATCTGACTCAAAATTTAATTCTAAGCACAAAAGTCTGAAGGCCCAAAAGCTGATTTTGAGCTTATCACAACTCAAATAACAAACAACTTATTCTTATTGGGCCAATAAGCCCATTAAGCAATAAGCCAATGCCATAAGCTCTGCTTAAACACACAACCTTATTTTGAGATGCCTAAGAGATCTGTAAAAAGAAATTTTGAAAAAGCCCACTCAATAAGCCAGAAATAAGCAAAATAGAAATCCACTAAACGACAAAATAGTCGGGTTAGAGTTCTAGGGGGTTTCAGAAGCTCTGGTTTGTTGCAAAAGCTCACAAATAGCTTAACTAAGAATAATCAATCAAGAAAAACACAAAAAGCCAAGTAGAATAAGCTGTGTGAACCAATAAGCTGGCTGAAAAAGCCAAATAAGCTAGTTTTCTAGCAAAAGCTTAACCAAAAGACTTGTAACCTTCCAGACTTGTTATTAAGCTAAGAAAAATGATTTCTATTACAAAAGCCAAGTTGTTGCATGTACCAATAAGCAGTTCTAAAAAATAATCCAAGTTGTGCTTATTTGACCAAAAGTCAAAGTACTCCAAAGTTCACCAAATGATCAGGAATGGTATAAGGGCTTGTTATAAGCAATTTTTGTGAAGAACTCAAGGAGGAGTCCTTGTAAATCAAGAGGTCAGTTGACCTTCTGATGATAGATTTTGGCAAAAAGGGCTTAATAAGCCAGTTAGCTTATAAGCCAGATACAAGGCACACCAAATAGCAAAATCCACTCACAAGCAGCACATAAACAAGATCCAAGCAGCAAAACCACAAGGCATACACTAGGATTACAAATGCAAGCACAAAATGAGGTGGTCACTTTGCTGATGCAAATGACCACTTCAGCCAACTTTGATAAGCTATAGCACACTCAATAAGCCACCAAATTCAACAACCAGATAATCAATAGATAGCTTATCACCTAAACTATTCCCAAACCTGATTTCAAACCTTAGATCCAACAAACAAAGAAGTTATTGGATCTGATGTGTTTGACCAATTTCAAAACACCTTTTATCAGATTTTTGCAAAACTTGAAATCCCTTTTCTAAACTTTTAGAAACTTAACTAATGACTAAAACTTGTTTAATATGACTTGTTTAGACTTCTCAAACCCAAAGAACCAAGGGCACAAGGCCAAAGGCCTTATGAACCAGTAATCCCAGACAATCCTTTAATAAGCACTTTTCAAACAAACTTCTTAATCCTTCAAACAACCTACTGATTTTAATTATCAAATAGCTACACTAGGTGACAACTAACAGATACCAACCATAAAACACAAAGCACAAACACAAAATCACCAAATCACATATCAAAACACAAATCAGACAATATCATGTGATTTTTTTAGAGGAATCTTAACAAGAGCTTATACCTATCCTCCACAACATCCTAGGAGGATCAACAATGCTCCTTGGACCTTGTTCAACAACTAGAACAAGACCAATGTACTTCAACAAAGAAGATGAATGACTGCCTTGGTTGATGTTTCAAAGCAGAAACTCAAGGGCTTGATTTCTTCAACACAATGAACAAACAGCCCAACCAAAGGCTCCAATCCCTTCACAAGCTTGGTGTCAACAAGCTTGTAAGAGCTTATAGCTTTTGGTAAAGGATTAGTAAAACAAAGATAGCAAATTCAGAAACCACTTTTCAAGCTTATTTCAAACTTGAAAACCTTACCAAACATAAACGTCCTTGAACCACAAGATTCAAGCACACTTATAACATATAATGGAACTCAGAATTACCCTTAAACAACACCAACTTTCAAAAAAATAAAAAGGAATTACAATTTTCTCAAACAACACCAACTTCTATAAAAATAAAAAGGAATTACAATGTTTAAAAGGTAAAACTAGAACAAGGCTCTCTCACAAGTTCAGGAGTCCTTATATATGCCACAAAGGCTGAGATTACAATGAGAAAACCCTAGCTATGAAGTCCCTAAAATGCCCTTAAATCCTCTAGATGAATTTTGATATTGAGCTGTCCAAATGCATCCTAATCGTTCATTTTAGCTTTGTAACCAAGCAAGGAGTGTGGGCTGTTGATTTGGACACGTGGCATTCCTTGGAGGTTAAGTTGTGATGTGATAGGTGGACGTCTTGAATGGTGGGACCCTTTGGTGAGTGGGAGTGAGGGTTTTGGGTGTGGGATGAGTTTCTGCATGTGTGAATCAAGCGTGGGTAGGGTTAATTTCATCTTACCCTTTGTTAAGTGGAAGTAATTTCTGGGGGTGAAGAAGGGTAACAGTAACACGTTTGATCCGTTTTTGTAGGAATAGGAGTTGTTTGGCGCAAAAACTGGTTTGAATGTTTAACTTGTACATCTTTGGCCCTTGTATTTTGGTGAAATAGGTAAAACAAGTTTTTCAGCCACAAAACACGTTTTCCTTTGTTATAGAACTTTCTGATTTCATACTTTTGCCCCAAAACTTTGGCAAAAGTGTTTTAAGGGTTGTTTTTGCCATTTTTCCATATTTGAGGGACTAATTTTGGACATTCTTGATCTTCAAAGGTCTTCATTGGTTCTTTGACTTTATGTGGGACCATAATTGACAAATTAGAATTGATGAGGGACTAATCTTGCCAAATCTTCAAAGTTGAAGGACCATTTTGTAATTTTGACAAACTTAAGGGACCAAACTTGTAACTATGAATATACAAGGGTTTTAAGTGTCATTTCTTCATATCTTGAGGATCAATCTTGTACATCTTCAAGTCTTCAAGGATTTATCTTGGATAATTCATGAACTAGGGCCCGGTTCTTTGTACGACTTCGTTTCTCGTGTCCGTTTTTCCTTGTTTCTTGTGATCTTTTGTCTTTTTCACGATATCCATACCTAAAACACACAAGTAAACAAATACAAGCATATATATGGTATTTTATGACATTTTTAATGCATTTAAAGCCCGAAAAGAACGATGACATCATGTACAAATGCCATCTCATCACTTACCTCAAAGACATCTAAAGCTTTAGTTTGTGCCTAAGATTGGATACGGTTTACATAGACGAATTTCCAAGACGTGACACCAAATGGTTTACAATTACAAGACTCGGTGGAGAAATTAGAAGACCTGGAAACTGGTAAGGATTTTATTCTTTTTATTTCACTTAACCATGTCTGACAATTTTCATAGTAAAATCTAGTCCTCATGTTGTATATACTGTTTTGTTTGTAGATTTGTTTGCGAAAGGAAATCAACCATGCAATGAAAATTCTATGAATGAAGACTAGGACTGATTGAGTAGTAAAAGGGATATATCAGTTGCAATACATATTAGCCAGTTACTTGCAGTAATAGCCAATATGTTTTGATACTATACTGTCATATTCTATTTTTCCGCTAGCTGGTGCTCTAGAGGAAAGTTTTTAAGTTTGAGAAAGAATTTTGAAAACTCAAAAGGAATAAAAGAATAATGGTGGACAAGGAAGGCGTTTTGTCCGCTCTTTTTTTGTTTTTTAGACTTGCGTTTCAAGTATTCTTTGTTTGTTAAAATTTTACATGGTTGTTTCATATGTTATTTAGTAGCTTTGTTTGTTGGATGCTATGCTACTATGAATATTATTTTTGTAATATTAGTTGAAATTTTATCTTTATATTATATTAAAAATTATTATATGTTAATTTAACGAATCAAAGTATATATCATAACTTTTATTGTGGATATATTATAACTTTTAAGGTTAACAAATTGGTAAATAAAAATGAAAACAGAAAAATCGAAACCGAACCGATGTATTAAAAAACAAAAAGCCAAAACCGAAACCGAGTGGTTTCAATTGTTAAAAACTGAAGTTCTTGGTTCGAGGTTTGGTTTTAGTTAAAAACCGCCTCAAACGTGAGTATAAAAGGTGTATCCATTATAATTAAAATTTAAATATTCTCTTATGCCAAGTTTAGTAAAATCCGTGTGAAAATCTCATGCGTGCACATGTTTATATAAAAATTAAATTTGTTGAAATATATAAAATATAAAAGCATTGAGTATGATGTCGTGAGGAAAAATGATGTCACCTCATTACTTTTTTATGACATGAGTTTATCACATGATATCAAAACACTCATTCATTGTATACGCATGCGATGTTATGAGTCAACACATATAACACAAATGTAACACACACATACACGAATAAGTTGACAAAAACCCTCAACATGGGCAGTAGCCAAAGTACGAAAACTCCACATTTGATATTGTTCTTTGTGCCATTGTGTGAGTTGGTCGGTAATCTTAGCTTTTCAACCCACAGTACCGAGTTCTCTAAGCGTACTGTTTTAAGTTACTAAATTATTAATACACACATGTTTATTAAATTTTTAAAACTAAAAGTTTGATTATATTAAGTTTATGAACTAGTTTTTTTTTTCTATTAAACGATTACTTGTATATAGTCATAGAAGACAAGCGAGCAACAAGATGCGCTGTAAGTCCTTTTTGTATTGCAAAACTAAATCTATGAAAAACTATATTTGTGTCATAATCCTTTGAATTCTTTCAAAAGCTCCACCGCCTCAAGTGCAAGGAAACCGTAGGTATCAAATGTTGGTGAAATAAATTCTTCACGACCGCAACAAATTCTTCACAGGCGCTGATTCCTCTAACAGGAAAATCAGTTGGGTTACATGGGATAAAGTGTTGGCCTCTAAAAATAAGGGAGAGTCTTGGTGTATCGAGTTACCATGCCCTTAAAAGCGCCCTTCTTCTCAAATGGGTTTGGCGTTTTCTTTCACAAGACGGCTCTTTGTGGACCCAAGTCATTCAAGATATCTATGGGTCCTCGTTTGATGTGCATGCTCCTAAATTCCCATCATGTTGGAATTCTATTTTATGCGAGGTTCGTATTCTGTATTTGAAAGGTTTTGACTTCATTTTGCATTGCAAGATTCGTGTGGGGAATGACATATCTACCAGATTCTGGCTTGACTCATGGCTTTCGGGTCATCCTCTTAGCATGAGATTCCCTCGTATTTTCGCTTTAGAGACTAATAAAGTAGCGTTTGTTTCCACCAAAATAGGTTCTTTTTCTCTTAGTGAATCTTTTAGAAGGTAGGTTTGGGATGGAGTTGAGAGCCAACAATGCTCCGAGTTTCTTTCTTTATATGGATCGTTTATTTTTTCTTCTTCCTCAGACCGTTGGATATGCGATCTTAATGGTGAAGGTATGTTTCGTGTGAAAGACATTCGTTTGACCCTTGATGATTTGTTTCTTCCTTCTTCGAGTGAGGTTACTAGATGGGTGAACTATGTCCGATTAAGGTCAATGTTTTTGTGTGGCATGCTCGTCTTGATAGGCTCCCGACTAGAGTCAATCTTGTCAATAGAGGAGTTTTGTTGGATTCTGTTGCATGCCCAGAGTGTGGCCTTTTCTTGGAAAATGTCCAGCATGTGTTCTTCCAATATGAGTTTGTTAGTTCAATTGTACGGAAATATGCCAATGGGGGAACTTGAACTGGTCGGATATTGCGTCTTTTGCCGATTGGAATTCTTGGTTTGCTGCTATTCGGATGTCGGGTAAGACTAAAAAGTTGTTGGAAGGAGTATTCTTATTGTGTGGTGGTCTGTTTGGCCTTTTCGTAATAAGTCTATTTATAACGTTTTCCCCCCGAAGCGTTCCACGGTTTTTGACGATATTGTCTTGGTTTCTTTTTCTTTTATGTGTTAACCGTTGTTCTAGTTCTATTTCTCGACAGTTTTGGTTTAAAAACCCGTATTTAATTTTTTTGTAATGTTTCTAGCGCCTTGCTGGATTTTTAATAAAGTTGCTGTTAAAAAATGTGAACGAAATAAACACGTGTCAATTTAAAATACATGTATTTACTGTTTCGACACTTTGCATAAGGTGGCTTTCAAAACAATCCGACTTGTTGTAAAAACCGACTACCCAATCTCACAAGAAAAAAAATTCTAGTAAGATTCATACATGTAAAACCCCAATTGGGCTTTTGACACGTCACCTGTTTTACTCTTATTACCACTCATCGTATAATATTTTTACCGACCACTTTTACAAACGAGATCATAATATAGTAAATATTATATATTTACTTATATTACATAAAAACTCGACATTTTAACCATTGAGCTATTTTAGTTATTTATTTTTAGCCACATTTTATGTGCATAAATAATTATTAATTATATTGTAATTAATAATGAAAATCCAAAATATTGCGCATTAATACTATATACATTAAATTTTGAGCATAAGCTTTTAGTAGAATTAACCAATACAAACTCGACCCAATGAAATATTTTGAAACACCTTGATCTTTTATTTTGTGTACAATGTCATAAAATAAATCTAAACAAAATCCAACCCCTTTGGCCATAAACATATACACGTCCCATGATGAACAAACAAATCTGCAACACCCCATTTTGGAAATGGAAATATCACAGTAATTATGGCGTGTCATCAAAGCATACAAGGTAAAATGTCTAAACATTACTTGACCATATAAAAGGGAAATACCGGAATCAAACATCGGTAGTCCAAAAGTAAGCTCATCACACACAAATATAGTATAGTAAAGGAAAAGGATGAAACAATGTCCAAAGCATAAGTATCATAAAGAAAAGAAATGCATAATGTAAAGAAGGCTAGACAGCTTCCAGTCCATATGCACGTACTCTTAGTGTCTACGAGCGTCCCTGAGTACCTGCCGTTTTGGGAACATAGAAAAGGAAAAAACGGCTGAGCAATACGCTCAGTGCACGGATATACAATACAACATGAATAGGATAAACATATAACATAATAACAGCGGAAGAAACTAAGTCCCGAGTAACCTGGTTAAGTCTTAATAAAACTGGATTTATAGTTTGAAAGTCTTATGTTTATCTTATAAAAACTGTTTGTCATATTTTACCATTAGCCAATATAGGTCATGAAAATCCACCGTGCATGAATAATTGGAGGGTGACCTCATCATGCAAATTAGAGGGGCTGCCTCTAATTTAATATATTGGTTTTATGGGTAGGAGGGATCAGCTCCTTGTGAAGGATGCAAGGCACACACCACATTCACCATGAAATCCTGAATAAAAAAACGTGTAACTAGGATGCACCCATATGCCCCACATGATAAATATAAATAAATGGCCAAAAGCTGAAGGGACGCCACGAGCAATCACTCCGCCGTGGTGAAGTCATAACATTAGTGCCTCTAATGTTATGGTTATGGTACCTCCATAACTAGGTGAAACTGGTCATGCATGTATATGGATATAGGTAATCATATTTAAACATAAGCAGTCAAACACATAACTTACACTACGGGAAAACAGCTGGCTGCATACGGGGAATCCTAATAAGGAAAGAATGTCCATACAGAAAGGACGGGAATCCGTACCTTATGTCCAGTGAACGAGAAAGATGAACTGCGAGAATCCTACTTCTGAATCACTAACGCTACATAAATACGTACATGAAATAAGTATCTGCTTACTAAATACATAGTTGGTTTTATGTCATGTCTTAGCTTATTTTATGTGTTCTTACTATGTTTTACTGTTTAAAGCCTTAACTGTATTAAATATTATATTCTGTTTATATAGATTAAGTATTTCTGATATTTCATGTGTTATTATACTTACTGTGTAATAATAAGTAACTTTCCAAAAATAGCAGGTTTCCTAAAATAGAAAGTTTCCAAAAATAGAAAGTTTCCAAAAATAGAAAGTTTCCAAAAATAGAAAGTTTCCAAAATCAGAGAGTTACCAAAAATAGAAAGTTTCCAAAAATAGAAAGTTTCCAAAAATAGAAAGTTTCCAAAAATAGATTTACTGCTTAAAATAGATAAGTTTCTAAAAATAGAAAGTTTCCATAAATAGATTAGCTGCCTTAATTAAATAAGTTTCTAAAAATAGCTGGTTTCCATAAATAAAATAGCTGCCTTATTTAATTAAGTTTCTAAAAATAGAAAGTTTCCATAATTAGAAATAAGCTGGTTAAATAAGCTAAGTAAATAAGCCTAAGTGTTTTCATGATCATTTCTAAGTCATATGATATATTGTATAGTTTAATAATTATTTCATGTAATTTAATTAAACTATAGGTTATAATATTTAATTAAAGTATAACATGTTTTAATTAAATATATTAAATACTTAGGTTAAAAATATGTATTATTAAATATCAATAATATAACCTAAGTCATGTTAATTAATTAATTATATCCATGGTTTTTAAAATAATTAATTAATTATAAGTCTTAATAATATAAATACTTAGGTTAAAATAATTTCATGATTATTAATAATTAATTAACCTAAGTCATGTTATTAAATTAATTACATCTTTATAAATTTAATTTTAACATAAGTTCATAACATAAAAAAAACTAACATAACCATGAACCGGATCTAAGCTTAAAAACATGAACCGGATATGAATCGACACCGTACCCCGAACCAAATCGGGGTACCCCTTGCTGCCGTGGGACCCACACGCACCAACCAAGACCAATATGGTCTTGGTGGTGTCGGCTAAGCAAACCGAAACCCCCTTGGGGTCGGTTGCAGCCTGCGGCCCAAAACAAAACACCCCTTAGATCGACCCTTTGATTTAATTAATCATCAAAACATGTTAGATCTATGTTTAATTAGTGTGTTTTTATAAAAACATCCATGTTCATCATTAATAAAAATATTAATTAAAAAGAAAAGGTTTAAAAAGGTTTTACCGTATTCATGGATCAAGAGGGTGAAGAACAAACACGAACAAACAACAAATCTTCAAGATCCAAGATCAATGAATCACCTCGTATGGTGATGTGTAGGTGGCGGCACAAAGAACAAGGGAGGAAGAGGTTTTACGTTTTTCTTAAAAATTCTTCTGTAACTTAATTTGAGTAGTGAAAATTAATTAACCCTCCTTTTAGTAAAATTGGTAATAGGCTTGGCCCATTACCCTTGTTTTAGCCGCGGGTAGGGACCCCCCCATGGGGTTCCCGTACCTCTTTTCGTGTCTCGTTATTTAATACTCGTTTGTGTTTAATTATGTTCGTGTTTTAAATGTTTTCGTTACGTAAATACCATAAACTAATATATTTAAATACGCTCGTATTAAATATATATACGTAATTAATAATAGCTCGTGTTTTAATTACGTTCGTGATTTCGTGATCGTATGTTCGTGATTAATTATTGCTAAATAATCATTACGTGATCGTCCATATAAAATACTTAACGTGTTCTAACACGTACGTAATACGTAAACTCCTAACACGTAATCGTAATCATGCTATATTAGGAAAGTTTTTAACTAGTACGTACGATCTTAAGGTACTATGCATGGTAAAAGCATGCGGGTTTTACAACTCTTCCCCCTAAAAAGAATAATTCGTCCCCGAATTATAGATAAAGTAAACTGGAAAAGAAGAACATACCCGAATTCAAATTATGAAATGAGGGTAAGAAGCCCGGATAGACTCCTCTGTTTCCCAAGTGGCTTCCCGCTCGGTATGATCCCTCCATAGAATTTTGACGAATGGAATCGTTTTCTTTCTCATGACTCGTTCTTGTCTGTCAAGAACTCGTTCGGGTTCTTCTATAAAAGTGAGATCTTCACGTATCTGTTCCAGTGGATACTGAACCATGTGAAGGGGATGATATTGGTACCCTCTGAGTAAGGACACATGAAACACATTGTGTACGTGCGAAAGCTGCAGAGGTAACGCCAATCGATAAGATACTTCACCGATTCGTTCGATGATATCAAACGGTCCGATGAAACGAGGACTTAGCTTCCCTTTAATCCCGAAGCGTCTAACACCACGTGCCGGCGAAACCTTAAGGAAGACGTGATCTCCTACGTTAAAGTGTAAATCCCTACGATGCTTATCGGCGTAACTCTTCTGACGTGATCGTGTCTCCTGAATTTTCTGTCAAGCTAATGCGATCCTCTCATTTGTCATCTCTATGATTTCCGGTCCTTCGAGTGTTCGCTCGCCAACCTGATCCCAGCAGATTGGGGCGCGACACTTTCTGCCATGCAACATCTCAAAAGGAGCACACTTGATGCTTGCGTGCCAGCTGTTGTTGTATGCAAACTCCACCAAACAGATGTATTCGTCCCAATCACCCGTCCATTCAACGCACATGACCTCAACATATCCTTCAATGTCTGAATGGTTCGCTCCGACTGTCCGTCCGTTTGAGGATGAAAAGTCGTGCTAAGCTTAAGTTGTGTACCCCAAGCTTTATGCAGAGTTTTCCAAAAGCGCGAAGTGAAACGAGGATCCCTGTCTGAGACGATGCTGGATGGTGCACCTTGGAGTCTCATGATCTCTCGTATGTACGTATCTGCGAGTTTACTTACCGGATCTTCCTTGCGGATCGGTAAGAAATGAGCTGATTTGGTAAGTCGATCGACGATAACCCAAATAGCATCGTGCTTCCTCTTGGTAGGCGGAAGACCGGTAACAAAATCCATGGTGATTTTGTCCCACTTCCACTCTGGGATATCTAACGGTTGAAGGAGACCGCCAGATCGCTGATGTTCGATCTTAACCTACTGGCAGGTAAGACATTTGGAGACGTAAGTGGCCACATCCTGTTTCATACCACTCCACCAAAAGTACTGCTTGATGTCATGGTACATTTTAGTTGAACGAGGATGTATCGAGAATGGGGAGCTATGAGCTTCAGCTAACAAAGCTTCCCGAAGTTCTTGGTCATCATGAACACAGAGTCTAGTGCCCTGCCATACGATACCATCTGCATCTACTCTGAATTCTGTCTGCTTCTCCAAATTCTGTACTATCGCCCAGATTTCTCCATCATCTTTCTGAGCTTCCTTGATCTTAGATAGTAACTCGGGTTCTACTCTAAGATTAGCCCAGTAACCGTGCTGTCCACGTACCATGTACTCGATGTCTAATCGCTCCAAGTCTCTTATGATTTCCTCATCGATTCTAATGCCGTTGATCATTCCGGACTTCCTGTTGAGGGCATCTAATACTACATTTGCCTTTCCAGGATGATATTGTAGATTAATATCATAATCCTTCAACAGCTCTAACCATCTCCTCTGTCTCATGTTCAGTTCACGCCGAGTGAAGATATACTTCAAGCTCTTGTGGTCCGTGAAAATGTCACATGATTCTCCATATAAGTAGTGCCTCCATATCTTCAATGCAAACACGACTGCAGCAAGTTCCAGATCGTGCGTGGGGTAATTTTCTTCATAAGATTTAAGCTGCCGTGAAGAGTACGCGATCACTTTCCCATGTTGCATGAGAACACAGCCAAGTCCCTTCCCCGATGCATCGCTGTAGATTTGAAATCCACTCGTACCAGATGGTAGAGTAAGAATAGGTGCAGATACTAGCTTCTGCTTCAGGTCTTCAAAGCTCTTCTCTCGATCTTCAGTCCAGACGAATTTCTCCCCTTTCCGCATCAGTTTGGTCAATGGTAGTGCTAGGCGGGAAAAGTTCTCCACGAACCTACGATAATAGCCAGCTAAGCCTAAGAAACTGCGGACTTCCGTCGCTGATGTCGGCCTTGGCCACTTAGTGATGGCCTCAACCTTCGCTGGATCCATAGTGATTCCTTCTTCTGATACAATGTGACCTAAGAATGCCACCTTGTCTAACCAGAACTCACACTTGGAGAATTTAGCATACAGCTGCTTCTGGCGAAGAATCTGTAGTACTGTACGAAGATGGTCTTCGTGTTCCTCCTTGGACTTTGAGAAAATCAGGATGTCATCAATGAAAACAATGACGAATTTGTCCAGAAATTCATGGAAGATTCTGTTCATCAGATCCATGAACACTGCTGGAGCATTTGTCAGGCCAAATGGCATAACTACAAACTCGTAGTGGCCATAACGAGTACGAAAGGCAGTCTTAGCGATATCCTGCTCCTTGACCCGTAGCTGGTGATAGTCTGACCTAAGATCGATCTTGGAGAAGTGTTTGGCCCCTTGGAGTTGGTTAAACAGATCGTCAATGCGTGGCAGTGGATACCTATTCCGAATGGTAATCTTGTTGAGCTCGCGATAGTCTATGCAAAGACGCATACTGCCGTCCTTCTTCTTAACAAATAAGACCGGTGCGCCCCATGGAGATGCGCTCGGTCGAATGAAACCTCTCTCAAGAATTTCTTGTAGTTGATCCTTTAGCTCCTTCAGCTCTATGGGAGCTATGCGATAAGGAGCCTTGGAGATTGGTTCAGCTCCTGGAACCAGCTCGATACTGAATTCCATTTCTCGTGCAGGTGGTATGCCCGGAAGTTCTGCTGGAAACACGTCTTGGAATTCCGACACTATTGGTTGATCCTGAATCGATGGAGATTCAGCATCCATGTCGTGAACCATAGCTAGATAACCCTCGCAGTCATGTGACAGTAGTGCACGCGCTTGCAGGGTGGATATGACTTGTACAGACCGTCCGGGTAAGAACCCATTATGAATGTACTCTGGTGCATTGACATTACCGAAGATAACTCGATATGAATGGCAGTCTATGGTAGCATGATACTTGGATAGCCAATCCATGCCCAAAATCATGTCGAAGTCATTCATGTCCAACGGAAGTGCGTCGACAGATCAAACCTTATCATCAAATTCTAGGGGAAGACTCTTGTATACATGGGTGATTAATACAGAGTCCCTCAAAGGCGTGGAAATAGTAAGCCTATTTTCTAGTGGCAAGGGAGGCATCCTAATGTTCTTAGCATAAGCAATAGAAATAACCGAGTGAGTAGCACCTGTATCGAAAAGAACACATGCATCGCGACCATACATATACAAGATTCCAGTGATGGTACCTGTAGACTTGTTGGCCTGGTCTCGAGATGTCGTGTAGACACGCCCGGCAGTAGGAGGCGGCTTGGTATCAGCATGTCCCGATGTACCCTCCATCTCGCCCTTACGGCAATCCTTCATAATATGGCCAGGGAGACCACACTTGAAGCACGTATCGGTATTACGGCGACATGGTCCTGGGTGCCTACGGTGGCAAGTAGAGCAAAGAGGATGAGTGTATCCTCCAGCAGGTGCTCTGGCTGGCTGAGGACCTGATAAAATATTTTACATGAGACATAATAGTTGGGTACAAAGGACAAAGCGGATAATCGAAGGATTTAAATACCAGTGATAGCTGGACGGCTAGGCTGTGAACCTCTCTAGTTCTGGTCCCTACCGTTTCCATGGTTCCTGATAGAAGTTGATAAAGTGTCAGAATATGAGCGATAACATAAATCATAAGGAATTTCGTAAGTATTAGGACCTGCTGTTGCTGGAGTGCCCGGCGTTGTTACGGTAATTGTCATTACCGCCACACCTATCCGTAGCAGAACGATCGTTAGTCTGACCGTTTCCCTTGGGCTGATGAGGCTGCTGCTGAGTAGCCGGCTGAGACCGGTCCCCAGTTTTCTGCCTGGAAGATACAGTTAAAGAGATGGATAATTGACATATGGAAAGTATACGGATTGGTCACCGCTTGAATACGAAGGTTTTACCTCTTGTCGGGTCTTTCAGCTTTCCCTAACTCATCCCTCTCCTGCAGCATCTCCAGTCTGCGTGCTGCATCAGCTACTTGTGCTACCGTATCCAACGGAGCACCTGATAAGTTATTTTCAATCCTTGGATTAAGAGCCCAACGAAAATGTATTTCTTGTTCCTCAGTGGTGCCCGCAGCTGCCCTCAAGACACCAGTGTAGCCAAGGAAACGCTGCATAAAGTCGGTGCTGTCTTCGTCAGGTCGCTGTCTAAGGGTATAATATTCCCTCATGAGCCGATTCCTTCCTTCCATGGGAAAGATGTTAGGCGGGGGAGGATAACCGTCGTTATGAAGAAGAGCGTCTTGCATCTCTGCATCAGCAGCTGCAAAAATTGCCCAGATATTGTTTGCGTTTGCCATCTGACAGTATGACATAAAACGTATGATTAAACAGATCAAAACATAAAATATAAATATATACATGAAAAAAATTTATACTAAATTTCACGAGAAAAATTTTATGCAAGAAAATTTTGTGTATGAATGCATGATGCAGTTTTATGAAAACTTTTGTATGCTCGAGAGTGAACGCCTCTGGTCAGTTCACCCAAAACAAAAGACATAGCGAGGGGACGCCTATGGGTCGGTCCCAAATCTAAATGTTTCGATAAACCACATGCGACTAAATAGGGCCAGTCCTGTACCAACCATTACTTAGTCAAAAACCCTGCAACAATGACATGTATATGTATGCTTAAAAATGATGAATGCATGAAAACAACTGTCAGTTCTAGGAAGATCGTAGTGACTACCCACTAATCACAGGTCATATTTGAGAGCCTACAGGTCGAAGCCTTGGCTCTGATACCATAATTGTAACACCCTATTTTGGAAATGGAAATATCACAGTAATTATGGCGTGTCATCAAAGCATACAAGGTAAAATGTCTAAACATTACTTGACCATATAAAAAGGGAAATACCGGAATCAAACATCAGTAGTCCAAAAGTAAGCTCATCACACACAAACATAGTATAGTAAAGTAAAAGGACGAAACAATGTCCAAAGCATAAGTATCATAAAGAAAAGAAATGCATAATGTAAAGAAGGCTAGACAGCTTCCAGTCCATATGCACGTACTCTTAGTGTCTACGAGCGTCCCTGAGTACCTGCCGTTTTGAGAACATAGAAAAGGAAAAAACGGCTGAGCAATACGCTCAGTGCACGGATATACAATACAGCATGAATAGGATAAACATATAACATAATAACAGCGGAAGAAACTAAGTCCCGAGTAACTTGGTTAAGTCTTAATAAAACTGGATTTATAGTTTGAAAGTCTTATGTTTATCTTATAAAAACTGTTTGTCATATTTTACCATTAGCCAATATAGGTCATGAAAATTCACCGTGCATGAATAATTGGAGGGGTGACCTCATCATGCAAATTAGAGGGGCTGCCTCTAATTTAATATACTGGTTTTATGGGTAGGAGGGATCAGCTCCTTGTGAAGGATGCAAGGCACACACCACATTCACCATGAAATCCTGAATAAAAGAAAATGTGTAACTAGGATGCACCCATACGCCCCACATGATATATATAAATAAATGGCCAAAAGCTGAAGGGACGCCACGAGCAATCACTCCGCCGTGGTGAAGTCATAACATCAGTGCCTCTAATGTTATGGTTATGGTACCTCCATAACTAGGTGAAACTGGTCATGCATGTATATGGCTATAGGTAATCATATTTAAACATAAGCAATCAAACACATAACTTACACTACGGGAAAGCAGTTGGCTGCATACGGGGAATCCTAATAAGGAAAGAATGTCCATATTGAAAGGACGGGAATCCGTACCTTATGTCCAGTGAACGAGAAAGATGAACTGCGAGAATCCTACTTCTGAATCACTAACGCTACATAAATACGTACATGAAATAAGTATCTGCTTACTAAATACATAGCTGGTTTTATGTCATGTCTTAGCTTATTTTATGTGTTCTTACTATGTTTTACTGTTTAAAGCCTTAACTGTATTAAATATTATATTCTGTTTATTCTGATTAAGTATTTCTGATATTTCATGTGTTATTATACTTACTGTGTAATAATAAGTAACTTTCCAAAAATAGCAGGTTTCCTAAAATAGAAAGTTTCCAAAAATAGAAAGTTTCCAAAAATAGAAAGTTTCCAAAAATAGAAAGTTACCAAAAATAGAAAGTTTCCAAAAATAGAAAGTTTCCAAAAATAGAAAGTTTCCAAAAATAGAAAGTTTCCAAAAGTAGATTTACTACTTAAAATAGATAAGTTTCTAAAAATAGAAAGTTTCCATAAATAGATTAGCTGCCTTAATTAAATAAGTTTCTAAAAATAGCTGGTTTCCATAAATAAAATAGCTGCCTTATTTAATTAAGTTTCTAAAAATAGAAAGTTTCCATAATTAGAAATAAGCTGGTTAAATAAGCTAAGTAAATAAGCCTAAGTGTTTTCATGATTATTTCTAAGTCATATGATATATTGTATAGTTTAATAATTATTTCATGTAATTTAATTAAACTATAGGTTATAATATTTAATTAAAGTATAACATGTTTTAATTAAATATATTAAATACTTAGGTTAAAAATATGTATTATTGAATATTAATAATATAACCTAAGTCATGTTAATTAATTAATTATATCCATGGTTTTTAAAATAATTAATTAATTATAAGTCTTAATAATCTAAATACTTAGGTTAAAATAATTTCATGATTATTAATAATTAATTAACCTAAGTCATGTTATTAAATTAATTACATCTTTATTAATTTAATTTTAACATAAGTTCATAACATAAAAAAACTAACATAACCATGAACCGGATCTAAGATTAAAAACATGAACCGGATATGAATCGACACCGTACCCCGAACCAAATCAGGGTACCCCTTGCTGCCGTGGGACCCACACGCACCAACCAAGACCAATATGGTCTTGGTGGTGTCGGTTAAGCAAACCGAAACCCCCTTGGGGTCGGTTGCAGCCTGCGGCCCAAAACAAAACACCCCTTAGATCGACCCTTTGATTTAATTAATCATCAAAACATGTTAGATCTATGTTTAATTAGTGTGTTTTTATAAAAACATCCCATGTTCATCATTAATAAAAAGATTAATTAAAAAGAAAAGGTTTAAAAAGGTTTTACCGTATTCGTGGATCAAGAGGGTGAATAACAAACACGAACAAACAACAAATCTTCAAGATCCAAGATCAATGAATCACCTCGTATGGTGATGTGTAGGTGGTGGCACAAAGAACAAGGGAGGAAGGGGTTTTAGATTTTTCTTAAAAATTCTTCTGTAACTTAATTTGAGTAGTGAAAATTAATTAACCCTCCTTTTAGTAAAATTGGTAAAGGGCTTGGCCCATTACCCTTATTTTAGCCGCGGGTAGGGACCCCCCCATGGGGTTCCCGTACCTCTTTTCGTGTCTTGTTATTTAATACTCGTTTGTGTTTAATTATGTTCGTGTTTTAAATGTTTTCGTTACGTAAATACCATAAACTAATATATTTAAATACGCTCGTATTAAATATATATACGTAATTAATAATAGCTCGTGTTTTAATTACGTTCGTGATTTCGTGATCGTATGTTCGTGATTAATTATTGCTAAATAATTATTACGTGATCGTTCATATAAAATACTTATCGTGTTCTTACACGTACGTAATACGTAAACTCCTAACACGTAATCGTAATCATGCTATATTAGGAAAGTTTTTAACTAGTACGTACGATCTTAAGGTACTATGCATGGTAAAAGCATGCGGGTTTTACAAAATCCATCTTCATATCTATTACTAGATCTTATGACAAGGTCTTAGTACCATTTCTACATCAAGAAACGAACACGTCACCCCTTTAACTTGGGAATTCGGATCAATGATGGAACATAACTAATCACCACATCTTAGCCAAGGTACCAACACCTACTAGTACTTGTGTCCCCTAAAAAAAAACATCACCATCCTTGGAGACATAAAAATCTCGTGGCTTTCCTCACAACCATACATGCTACCAAACTTAACTCTTTTGTAAATTCAGCAACCGAGATCAACATAACACAAAGTAAAAGTCACTTTCTCACCATCCTCTTTCTCTCTCGCCTGAGTTACGAACCAAAACAGAAACATCAAGGAGTAATATTGTAGCTTGCATGAAATATTGTTCATTTTGGAGTTGTGCTACGTGTTCATTTAAAGCAAACCAAACCCACGCCTCTTTCCTCTCGTTTGGTTCGTGTCATCACAACAGTAGCAAAAAAAGTAACCAACGCCATACTTTATCATCAACATATTAAACCTTTTTTGTCTTCCTTGGTCGATGAGGGAAAAATCACAACACCACCATTCACACGTCGCATGTATGGAGGGTGGTTCGTTGAAAAATAAATGGTTCGTTGGTTCCATCTCAAGCAACCACAATATTGGACTCCCGGTCACGTGGTTCATTGGCATATTGAATCAATGTTGCATCTCGGTTTGTCTTCCTTGCGCATGGACACAAATCATGCATCGGAACGCACTCATTTTCCTAACTGCGGATTATTTCAAGCTATTATTTCTCCATGACTACATCGTGCCATTATACCGTTGCTAATTAATCAGGTGAGTTCATAGCCTCGCCTTTCACTACTATTTATGTTTTTACTAACCCGCGAGGGGGAAACATGCTACTAAAGAAATATATATTGTTTTGATAATATGATTGTAACATCTTGAGATCGTGGCCTTATACTTATATTTAATAAAATGTTGATTAATACATGTGAGACAAAACAAGTAACATATTTTATAGGACGCAAACTGAACTTTACCTTTAATTAGATTGCCTATTGTAGAATTCCTCATGCTCGTGAACTGAAACTGTTAAAATTATAGAATTACCTAAATGTTATAAATAGATCTATTTGGGATTGACCATCCCTACCTGAGTGAGTCATGCTCACTGTGCCGTGGCCGGGACAACACGTGTTTACCATGTCAGAACGGAATAATGGGTGCCTTTTAATAAGGCGAAGCGCTCTCATTTTTTGAGGGCTTAACAATGTCGAGTGTCAGTTTTGGGCAATAGGAAATGTACTTATCTTATAGTATTTGGCTTTGTACAATACTAGTTTTGTGACGTTTGCGGTTCTAAACTTGAATTTATATTATTTGGTACATTAATACATGGAACATACTAAGATCTCTTAACTAGATTTTTATCACATCTTGTGAAGTACAATATGGAACTAATAGTATGATTTTGACCAAGTATGAAAAGTTATCGTCTCATCTCGATTTGAATTGATCGTGGTTGAATGTGTGACTCAGTTGTTCTTGGTGGAAAAGAAATGGTTTGGTCATTGTAGTAAAATTAAAATGCAAAACTTTAAAGTAAATGACACGGTAAGTAAAGCTAAAATTAATTAAAACGTAAATGGCGAAAAATTAAGACCTTAAAAGTAAATTAATTAAATGACGAGAAATTAAAACTTGACAAAACGTAAATTTAAAAACTTTAAAATAAAATACTTTAAAAATTAAACTAAGACAAATAAGTAAAAATAAAGCTAAGTAAAAATAAGACAAAACAATTAAAATAAAGCTAAGTAAAAATGGCGGGAAAATTAATATTGAAAATTAAATTTAAATAAAAACAATTAATTTCGCAATATAAAAGAAAATTAATTTCGCAATAAAAAACAAAGATTTCGCAATTCCTAAAAATTAAGACACAATTTCGCAATAATTGCAAAATCGTGCAATAATGTCGCAATAATTGCGAAAATGAAGATTTCACAATAATTGCAAAATTAAGGCACAATGTCGCAATAATTGCAAAATTAAGGCACAATGTCATAATAATTGCAAAACATGCAATAATGTCGCAATAATTGCAAAATCATGCAATAATGTCGCAATAATTGCGAAATTGAAGATTTCGCAATAATTACAAAATTAAGGCACAATGTCGCAATAATTGCAAAATCGAATCAGATTTCCTAAAAAATAGGAAATCGAAAAAGGACGAAAATAAGCACTAAAAACTCAACTTTTTAAGGACAATAAGCTAAAAAAACACCAATAAGCTAACTAAAAAGCCTAGATTAATGATAAAACTTATAAAAACTTTAAACACAAACAAAGAAATGTAAAAAGCTATGAACTTTATATAAAAAGATGATGAAAAAGATTAAGATTAATCAAACAAGAAAGGTAGAATGAGATGATTAAAAAGCTTGAATTTAAAAGATTAAAGATTCAAGATTTAAAATAAGATTAAAGATTAAAACTTTAGAACATGAAATAAATCTAGAGAGAGAAAGTAGTCTAATCTACTCCTACTCCTATTCCTATCTAAAAATTAAAGACTAACTAACTAACACCCTGCTAATGACACATTAGGAGGGTATATATAGGAGGAGGGGAGGCTAGGTGTTGATGTTTTCTCCTTTCACTTTGTCTCGACTCGACTTAAATTCTTTGTCTTTCTCGACGTCGTCTCGGGATATGTCGATATAAATTGAACTCGTCTTATAATTTTCTTCTTTAATTAGACTTGGTTCTTCGACTTCATTAAACTTCCGTCTTTAGACTTTTTCTTCGATAAATCTTCAGAATAGGCCTTGGACTTCCGTTCTTTTTGCACTCTTGATCTTTTGACTTCGTCTTTTCTCGTTTTCTTCGATAAAAGCCCATGAAAGCCCTTGTTTTCTTCCCTTTTCACATTTTGCTCCTAAATCACAACAAAAACACAAACCACGCATAATTCCGACATTTACGACATAAAATACACGTTTTGGATTGGTTATTATTATAATTAAGTGGTAAAGGGATGAGTGTTTTCACACCTATCAAATCCCCTACACTTGACCATTGCAATGCCCTCATGCAGTGCATTAGTTACAAAGCAAGATTTACATTTTTCATCATAATTAACCTACCTTAGCCTTTATTAAACACAAGACATAATTAAAGGAAGAAAAAAATAAAGCGATTAAAGACTTACATTGAGGTTTTGGTTGTCATGAATGTTTATCATCCTCAAGTTTCACGTTCCCCACACCAAGCTTATAAACGAGATCATTGTTATTATAAGTTAGCAAACTAACACAAACTCATGTGGCCCAATTATTCACTTAGACTCCCTTATTCCTAGGTGTATCTCTTATATTTTATGATTGTCTTGAATAATCACGAGGATGCACTGTTTGACTTATTTCGATAGTTTATTTAGGCTGAAAATAAAGTGGGACGATTTAATCAATAGTTAGCTAAAGGACAAAATCTTTTAAAACTGCTTCTCGGGACCTCTTAAAGTTCATATCTTGGTATAACTCGCTTCACGATTTGAGACCTTTCTCGAACCGATATTTGGCAGCGACTTCATACTTCAAATCTTGAGAGACGTTCTTGAAATTATGGTCTTCTCTTCAGAATAGGATTTCTTCTCTTGAAGTTTTTTAGAGATTCTTCATACTTGGACCACGACTTCTTCATTTTTCTCCAATCTTTATTTTGGATTTTGATATAAAATGATCCGCCTCCTTTTAGGACTTAGATCTATTTATCCTCATACCTTGTTAGGGCCTTTTTGGATAGACTTCTCCATGATCTTTAGGGGAGTATTTGCTTTTCGTCGTGTGTCTCGATCCTTCATATTGATTTTTGATAAATGATTCTTCACATCACTTTGGATCTTTAGCAAAAAAATGTAGCCCTCATGCCTTGTTAGGGCCTTTTCGGACTCGCCAATCTTCGCATCCCGCTTCAATAAGTTATGCCTTGGCTATGAACTCTAATTAATACCGAGCAACTTTTAAACGATCTTGGGCTAGAAGCTAAGTAACTTTTCAAATCGTACGACCTTACTTATTGCAATTAAATTTATTAACAAGCGATGGAAGAAAAAGCTCATAATTAACTCACATAAATTTATGAATGAATACCAAACTTATAATTGACTCTATCATTTTTTGTTCTCCATAATTTAAAATCTCAGGGAATGAGACTCGTGGATGCTTAGCCTATTAAATCAAAGTTTTGGGTTTTCAAGTCATCTATAGGATCTTGCAACTTCTTAGACTTTTTCAAATTTAGAATTCGCATTTTAAAGTTCCTCTGATAAACGACTTTCTAGGATCAATTATAGGAACTTGCGAAAAGTTCTTGTTCTTAACCCGTAAGAGTTAAGACTTTCGCGTTTTAAAGTTCCCTATTTAAAAGCCTAGTAAAACTTGACTTAAACACGTTAAGGATACTAGCTAGAGTAAACTTGGATAAGTAAACTCCGGTTGAGTCAAAAGATTCACAACGTTTTTTTTTTAAATTAAAACCACTTTATTAAAAATTTATTCTAGCAAAGAAAGTAAATAACGATAACAAAGGAAAATACTACTATACTACTAGGCCAAAACAGATTAAAAATTTTGAAAAATGTCGAAAAATCAATTTTCCGGTTAAAATAAGGACAAATACAAGGAAAAGCCCACTTAACTTCGATAGAAGTCCCCCTTACACTTAATATAAACATTGTCCTCAATGTTTAAGCATGTGGAAGTAAAATCCCCTACACTTAGGACATTGTGCACGTTGTTTAAATCTTGCTAAGAAAGAGACAACTAAAGTGATTCCTATTTTAATATTGATGAATATAAAATAGTGAATCAAAAGAGTTTAGGATAGAACCGGGAAGACGGGTACACGGAATCACGGATCGTCAAAAGTCATCAAGAATGGATCATTGAAATCTCGAATCCCTGCACATGACAAGAAAGAAAACAACAAACACATACTAGGGTCTCCCCCTACACTTATTTGAAAAACAGAATAAAAGGATAGATAATCGGGTTGCCTCCCAAAAAGCGCTTGTTTTTGTTAACCGAGTCACGAGCCTGATTCGTCCCCGAATTAAATGGTCCATGGGGAAGTCTCGAATGTAATACCAGGATCAAAGACCTTGTGCTCGTTCCCGGAGGAAAATACAACAGGGGAGGCTGGAGGATAAGTCTTAAAAGGTAGAAAAGTCCTCTCAACATATGAAAAGTATGTGAGATCATGATCCACGGGAGGTGGGGTGGGTAAAGGAATCAAAATGTCATCCCCAAAAGACATATGATTATCATTGAGCGGCAAGGCCATAAAGGTGTCAATCATGGAATGGTCAATGTCACCCCCCGGGTCAAAGCACTCATCCTCGGTAATGATTTCTAAAGATTGGGATAAAAGGTGCTCGGGAGGGGGACTTGGGACAATACCTTCATGCAACAAATTATCAAAAAGAATATCCCCCTCTGTGTCATCATCATCAATACCCGGAGGTATTGAGAGAATGTCGATTTCCTCCATAGCTGTATCATTATTCTCAACTAAAGTAATAGACGGAGGTAAAGACTCAGAAATAGGAGCAGAATTCAACGCTTCAATTTCAGCAATAAGAAGATGAACTTTCAGTAATTTGTCACGAAGAATAACGTCTTCCACCTCATCTACTAGACCAAGTTCAGTGGTGAACTTCTCGTAAGTCGGAGAGAATAAATCAACATTGCTCTCATCTCCCGGAGGAGATTGAGAAATTTCAAAGGTGAAATTCTTATAGCATGGAGAAAAATCATCATCATTACGAGCGACATCGTCCGTAAGCTCCTCAAAAGTCAGCACATCACAAACCTCATCAAAGAATTTGTCGAGACCAAAATCACTAATCTCACTCGATGTATCACTATCCTTAGACGCATTAGAGATATCAAGAGTAGGAGTAGTAATCTCAGAAGATGGGTTGAGATCGTAGATATCATCCTCGTCATCATCATAATAGTAGTATGGACGCACAAGAGGAGGAGTATAAGCACTAAGATTAGATACTTGCTCTTGTCGTCGTTGCTCCGCCCTTGCTTCGCGTATGCTATCTAATTCTTGTTGAACGTATTGAAGTGTATTCAAAAAAATGGCTCGTTCTTCTTCACTCATTCCAACAGAAGGTTGATGATCGAGGGTGTATTGTGGGGGCTCAAAATTATGAAAACCAGAATTATAGCACGGATGTGGTCCATCATAAATCATTGGTTGAAAAGAAGTAGAACACGGGTTGGCTCATAATAATTCATCGGCTGACAATAAGAAGTATAGTGAGGGCCCCCACAATAATTGCAACACGGGTATTGAGAAAAACCCGGTGCATTTGGCAGATAGCTATGACCATTGTCATAATTGGAACCCAGTTCTTGCTCGCCATGAGGCGGGTATCGAATTGGACACGAAGCATGCCAATGAGAATCGCTTCCACAATATATGCAGGGGGGAGAGTAGGTGGATTAGAAGAAAAGGATAAATTAGTCGAATTGCACGATGGATAAAATCCAAATAGTGAATCGGTTGTAATGGGTGGAAGATCTTTTCCGCATTGCTCGCAAGAACACCATTGACATGATTCGCACCCATATAATCGTCTCCCACACCCTACGCAATGGACATAAGAATCCATGAAGAATTAAAAATTAGAGTGGTTGAGAAAAATAATTAAACACAATAGATGGTTAAGAGAAATATTTTTGGTGCAAAGCTTTGAAAAAGAGATGCTTTTTATGACTTTTTAAATGTTTTTGTATTTTTGAAATTTATGATTTTTTATGGATTTTTTTTTTTTTTGAAAAATGTAAGAAAAATAACGTTCACGAATGAACAGATCCCAAAATCCAACGCGTCTCTCACAATAAACCGTTAATCTTCACGAAAAGAGCCGACAGCGGCGCCATTTTAATGTGTGATTTTGCTAGTTAAAAGTTCGTTGTTCTGGGCGTCTAATCGAATTGATCTCCGGTTGAAAGTGTGACTCAGTTGTTCTTGGTGAAAAGAAAGAATAGGTCGTTGAGTATCTAAAAAATGCAAACTTTAACGTAAATAACAAAATAATAAAAGCGATAAACTAATTAAACAAACTTGACTTAAATTAAACACTTTAAAATAACACTTTAATAAAAGAGATAAACTAGTTAAAACGTAAATAAATGAAAACTTTAAAAATTAAACTAAGACAAATAAGTAAAAATAAAGCTAAGTAAAAATAAGACAAACAATTAAAATGAAGCTAAGTAAAAAAGGCGGGAAAATTAAATTTGAAAATTAAATTTAAATAAAACAATTAATTTCGCAATATATAAAAATAATAATTTCGCAATAAAAAACAAAGATTTCGTAATTTCTAAAAATTAAGACACAATTTCGCAATAATTGCAAAATCATGCAATAATGTCGTAATAATTGCGAAATTGAAGATTTCGCAATAATTGCAAAATTAAGGCACAATTTCGCAATAATTAGAAAATTAAGGCACAATGTCGCAATAACTGCAAAATCATGCAATAATGTCGCAATAATTGCAAAATCATGCAATAATTGCGAAATTGAAGATTTCGCAATAATTACAAAATTAAGGCACAATGTCGCAATAATTGCAAAATCGAATCAGATTTCCTAAAAAATAAGAAATCGAAAAAGGACGAAAATAAGCATTAAAACTCAACTTTTTAAGGACAATAAGCTAAACAAAACACCAATAAGCTAACTAAAAAGCCTAGATTAATGATAAAACTTATAAAAACTTTAAACACGAACAAAGAAATGTAAAAATCTATGAACTTTATATAAAAAGATGATGAAAAAGATTAATATTAATCAAACAAGAAAAGTAGAATGAGATGATTAAAAAGCTCGAAATTAAAAGATTAAAGATTCAAGATTTAAAACAAGATTAAAGATTAAAACTTTAGAATATGAAATAAATCAAGAGAGAGAAAGTAGTCTAATCTACTCCTACTCCTATTCCTATCTAAAAATTAAAGACTAACTAACTAACACCCTCCTAATGACACATTAGGAGGGTATATATAGGAGGAGGGGAGGCTAGGTGTTGATGCTTTCTCCTTTCACTTTGTCTCGACTCGACTTAAATTCTTTGTCTTTCTCGACGTCGTCTCGGGATTTGTCGATATAAATTGAACTCGTCTTCTAATTTTCTTCTTTTATTAGACTTGGTTCTTTGACTTCATTAAACTTCCGTCTTTAGACTTTTTCTTCGATAAATCTTCAGAATAGGCCTTGGACTTCCATTCTTTTTGCACTCTTGATCTTTTGACTTCGTCTTTTCTCGTTTTCTTCGATAAAAGCCCGTGAAAGCCCTTGTTTTCTTTCCTTTTCACATTTTGCACCTAAATCACAACAAAAACACAACCCACGCATAATTCCAACATTTACGACATAAAATACACGTTTTGGCTTGGTTATTATTATAATTAAGTGGTAAAAGGATGGGTGTTTTCACACCTATCAGGAACATTTTGATATTTCTGAACTGGATTTTCATCAAACCTTATGAAATACTATACGTGATATTGTGAGATACTAAAGTTGAATTTTCATATAAAATGAACTACGATTTTACAAAACTCTATGAATTCACCAACTTTATGTTGACTGTTTTAAGCATGTTTTTCTCAGGGAATTAAGCTGGATTATTGAGCATGAACTGAGCATCATTTAGGAGCATCATAATAATTGGGGATCTGTTTTCACTGGGGTACTTGTAACAACAGATATTCAAGATTTCAACTGATTGTACTAAAATAATATTTGTTTCAATTGTATTTCAAAATGATATAATTATGATCAATGCTTTGTTTGCCATTTATTCTGTGATCCGCAACATGACACCCAATTACTAATTCCGCTGCAAACCTGATTTGGGGGTGTCATAGAATGGTATCAGAGCAATGGTTATAGAGAATCAGATCAAAAATAAATTTTTTATTTTATTAACTGAACTATAACCAGATAAAATTTTCAAAAACTTAGATTTCAAAAACTGGGTTTTTGACGAGGAAATACTTAGAGAGCATTTAGCATAGAGAGCATGCATGACTATATGATTAAAATGCAATTCATTATCCTATGCATTTATATTTATAATAGTACTAGATACTAACCCTTTACGTGCTTTACATATTACAACTGTTTAATATCTTTATGAAAATATTAAAATATTTAAATACTTAAAGTATTTAATGAAACATATAAACATGCCATGTTAGTATGGAGCTTTATACTAAATATGTTCCATCTCGATATTACGTTTTGACTGAGTGGTTGAGTTTACGATTTAAAGTGCCCTCGCTCCTCAAACGTTTATAGAATGGCTTCTGAAGTATGATGGTCCGAACAATGCATTGTAACCACAAACAACCCAATACATAACAAACCCTTGGAAATATTTAAATGGAAATCTAAATAAAATCATGGAAATATTCTATAAAATCTTTGGAAATCTATTTTTGATCTTCATCTTATTTGAGCTTTAGAAATCCTATTTTATCCTTGGAAATCTAACAAAAATCATTTAGTACCTAACTAAATCTTTACGAATCTCATACTAAAGTTTACGGCTAATATTACTAGCCATTGTTGAAGTTTACTCTCTATTTGGTTTTAAACCTTCTACAACAGTATCAATTGACAAATATACTTGATATTGTAATAATATCCAAATAAGTCATAAAATCTTATACTAAGATTTTCAAATCCTTCATGATTACTTGCTATATCTATTTAAGATTATACACTGATAGTGTTGATATAAAAGTTGAATGATCCTTGCTAGATGATGAGACTACTTTTATACATAGTCTCATCTTCCAAATAGGGCTTAAAATGCATTAAATATCATCAAAATACCCATATATATGCTTGTGTTTTTTGCTTGTGTATTTTAGGTATGGGTATTTAGAAAATGACAAAAGATCACAAGAATCATGCAAAAACGAACACGGGAAACGAAGCCGCACAATTAACCAAGCCCTAATGAAGACTTTCCCAAGATCAACCCTTGAAGACTTGAAGAATTATGAAGAAGGGTCCTCCAATATGGAAGAATTGATACTTTATACCCTTGTATCTTCATAATTACAAGTTTGGTCCCTAAAGTTTGTCAAAATTACAAAAGGGCCCTCCACTTTGAAGAATTGGCAAGTTTAGCCCCTCAACAAAGCTAAATTGTCAACCAATATCCTCCACAAAGTCAAATACATCATGAAGTCCTTCAAAGTACAAGAAATTACAAGTTTGGTCCTTTGAAAATTCCAAAATTACAAAAAGGACCCTTGACTTTCAACATTTGGCAAAAATGGTCCCTCATCAAACAAGAATTGGCAATTTTAGTCCTCCAAAATGCTCAACATACAAGTCAAGACCATTATCCATCATCAAAATGCTAAATCAGCCCTTGAAGAATTCAAAAATGGCAAGAAATACCCCTGAATTCACTTTGTAAAAGTTTTTGGGCCAAAAGTGCAAAAGTGCAAAAGTTGTTAAGGCAAAAATGGGCGTTGATGGCTTTTATAACTGAAAAGGCAAGAAGAAAGGAAATAAGGGACTAATATTGGCCAGACACCAAACTTACCTTAACCAATCAGTACCCGCCACCTCACCCCACTCACCACTTCCTCCAATCACAACCCACCATTTCTCCACATCACCCTCCACTCACCAGATTAATATTAATTAATCTTGGTGCCTAAACACTTATTTAAAACTTAATCACCCCTTAAACGGATCAAAACCATGTTCATCAGACTCAAGAACACAATTAGGGATTTTTGATTTAGCAAAAATTAAACCCCAAAATTTTCCAGATTAGTGATTAATGATTCCCTAATCACACCCCAACCTTAATATTAGTTGCCACATCACTCACATGTCCACATGGGACCTCCCCTACTACACGTTTGAGGAAGAAGACAAGAAGAGCAAGCCATCCAACGTCCCACATTTATGCTTAATTTCTAAGCATCATATAAGCCCTTTGATCACATTTTCATGCCAGCTATCACCACAAACAACCAAGAACTCTTCACAAGATTCCAAGGTTTTTAAAAATCTACAAGGGCAATTCTGGAAGTTCAAGACTAGGGTTTTACGTTTTTTATTGCTTACTAGTTTACCATGTAGCCTATATAAAGGCATTAGGGTGCAACATTTGTAGTTTGCTTTTTGATTTTTCCTTGTTCAAGTTTCTGTAAATCCCATTTCAGTTTAATGAAATTGTGTTTGAAGCATTGAAGAAAAGTCATTGGCCAATCTTTGTTACTGCTTATTATTGTTATATGATTGTTAGTTTAGAAGTTAAAAACCTGTTTTCACTTGGAGGTTGCAAAAGTTTGCAATTTTCTCCATTCTTAATATTTTGCTAAGTACTTGTTCCGACCTTAGATTTTTGGGTTATAGGGCTGATCATAGCATCCTAATGGTGTTAATTAAGGTGTTGTGAGGCTTATAACTTGGGGATAATCAAGTGTGGGGTAACAAGGTTGCATCAATCAAGATTTTTGAAGTTTCTATTTTTATACTCTTGTGCTTTAACCTTGTTCAATCTTAGCAGGCTTTGTTGTGGAAGCTTGTGCTTGTTCTTGCTAGCACATAAGCTCAAAATTCATGGGTGTGGATGTACATCCATGAGGTACACACCCTTAATCCCAAAATCTGATATAATTTTGGATATTTGTGATATTTGAGTGTTACCTTTGTTCTTGTGTGTTTTGTGGCTTGATCTTGCTTGAATCTGTTTATCTTACTTGTTTTTGTGTTAATTGATGCTTGGGTGGTCTTGAATCTTACTTTTTCTTTGAAAACTTTGATTTTGAAAAGTTAAAGGGGTGTTTGGGTCTACCTGTTGGTGTTGATTTTGTGTTATTGTGTTAAGGGAAGTTAGTATTTGTGCTTGTTATCTGTTGTATGCTCATAATAGACCACAAACCTGCAAATATTTGGACTTGACACCTTGAATTGTTCAGTCTGCTATATCTTGTTGTGTTTTACTGATTTTTGCCTAAGATTTTGGGAAAACCTAGAGTTTATGCATGCTTAGGTATAAAAGTTGTTTAAACCTCATTAATATAACGTACTTGAAAGATTTGAGTGTTTGAATCTGAGCTTTGGGTCAAGTATATCAGCAAGAACATCATTTGGTCAAAACTTGTTCATCAGTAACTTTAAGCTGCTTAGATCTTGTTCAAATCTTGTAAGTTTTGCATGAAACTTGTTTAGACTTGCTCATTTAAGTTGATTTTAGCCTGTGTATGCTTTTGGTGAAATTTGGTTAGCTTATTCTTACTAAAACAACTTATTGGTCTAAACTGCTATACTTGTTCTTATTTTGCCCAGATCTGGTACTTGTTTGAATTAACTGTATCATTTGGCTGTTTCTTGTTGTGATTTGTGGATTGTTCTTGACTCCAAAACAGCCACTAAAGACAAAAAGTCAAACAAGTCAAGCACTAGGAAAAGTTCCCACTGCTCAACACCCAAAACTAGCCCCTGCTAGTGTAATTTTGAACTCAGCTTATCAATAAGCTATTCTAGCTTATCCAGAATTGCAACAACTTATTTTTTGTGATAGGTCTTCATTATTTGACCCATTTAAGTAGACTGGAGCTTATTGGACTTTGACTATGACTTTTTACTAGAAAACCAACTTATTTGACTTTTACATAAGTGCTTATTTGCTTTTTCCAGCTTATTGAGTCAGCTTATTTGAAATTTCTTTGTTGATTTTGCTTAATTAAGTCATTTCAAAGCTTTTGGAACTTGAATCAGCACTTGGGGTGGCCTAGAACTCAAAAACGACTATTTTGTCGTTTTCTGTAGATTGCTTATTGCATTTTCAGGCTTATTCCTTGGGCTTATTTCAAATTTCTTTTTGCAGAAGTCTTATTTAGGTCAAAAGAAGCTTATGTGTCAAATTTTAGCTTATGGCATTGGCTTATAGCTTGATGGGCCAAAAAGCCCATTAAGAATAAGCTGCTTGTTATAAGTTAGCTTATTTCACATTTTCAGCTTTTGGGCCTTTGGAAAAAGTTGTTTAAAATCAAATTTTGAGTCAACCTGTGCTTTTTGGGCTTACTTTGAACACTTTTTTATATTGGGCCCAAATTTGGCCCAATAAGCTACTGTTTTGGGTTTAGCCCATTTTCTTGGCCCAATAGGGGTATTTAGGTAATTTCACTTTCATTTCTGAGTTATTTAGGTTAAATTAAGCTAGTTTGCAAGTTTTTAGAATTTTTTTATGATTTTTGGATTTTTAATATTATTTTATTATTAAAAATCAAAAGTCTTATTTTCTAAATTTTTATATTTTTCCTATGTTCTAAACACTTAATTAGGAATTTTACAACTTTCTAAATATTTTTTAGGTCTTTTAATTATTTTCTAGAATTAATTTAAGTTTTAATTGATTTTATTAGTTTTTAATTATTTAAAAATAGTTTTTAGTGGTTTTAAAATTTTGAAAAATACTTTTTAGCTTAATTAGGATATTTCTGAGGTTTACAAACTTTAAAATCTTGTTTGGGACTTTTTAATAATTAATTTTGATTTTTAGGGCTTTAATTAGCATTAAAAAGTCATTATCTAATTAATTAAAAGGTTTTACCAAGTTTGGATTTTTTGTAAACTCTTAGAATATTATTGTGGATTTTTGGTAATTTTTAGGAATTTTTAGGTTAAAATTTTAATTTTAGCACTTTTTACGGTTTTACGTGTACACCTTTTTTTCGACTTAGTTTAATCCGTCTTCGTAACCGTCATTCTTTTCTAATCCCCTTTCTATTTTTCTTTCTCAAAAATATAATCACAAAGATAATCAATTCATTATACACACACTAAGCCTCCTTGGGAAACGAACTTGAACTTATTTGGTCATTAGTGCTTGGTTTTCCTAAACCGACACTTAATACTTGCCACTTTTGCTCTCTTTTCCTAAAGAGTAGTAAAACCACTACATCAATTTTGGCGCCGCTGCCGGGGAGGCATGTTGTGTTTTGATTTGATATTGTTGTTTTTATATACTAACCATAATTAGTATTTGTATTAGTAGCACTCTACTAATACGTATTATCGGTTTTCGGTTTTTGTGTGAATACTATTACTATAGTGTATACGTAGAACAATAAATTCACAAGTACTCCAAATACGTGAGAAATCACAACCTTGACTTGGGAGGTCATTACCAATCATTGTATTCGAATCTCAAACCAAAGAAAAAGGCAAAAATAGATAAATACTTTCGTGAAGCTCAATCTTGAAAAATACAAACTATAAGGTGGGTATAAGGCGGATATTATAAAATATATCCTAAGGAAAAAGGCTCTTAAGTGCTTCGCGCCGCCTCGTTTCCCCGCTTGCTTGTGAGTATTTGATTTTGAGAGTTAATCGAGGGTTTTGCCGCCCAAAGTATTACTAAGTATCATATATATTTTCTTGGTTTCCATTGATTAAACCCTCTTGAACGTTTTGGTGTTCTACCAACGTTCTAAAGTCATCGAAGGCGTTCACTTCACGTGATTGTTTTCATTCCTTGAGGCTTCTTTAATCAAGAGATTTGATTAAGGAGGAGATTTGTAGATTTGTGTCTATTTAATACATTCACCAAATTCCAAAAAGGTTAATACAATCAAAAACCACAAAAAATTGAAAAATACAAAACACCAAAAAGAATCTTCTTTGCTCGTCCCCTCGTTGTACGTGACGTTTATGCTAACTCGTAATCAAGCAAGACGTGTACGTAAACGAAAGAACAAAACTCCCACTCCAAATCATTCTAGTGAGGAGTCTCCTATTGACGAACCCATTGTATGAGAAGCACCAACCATGGCAAATCGAACTATGATGGAGTTACTTCAAGCACCCACCGAGAGTTATGGAGAGGCTATTGTGATTCCCGCTATCCTTGCGGAGAATTTTGAGGTGAAAACGGGTTTGTTGTCGATGATTCAAAACAACAAATTCCGTGGTGATGAGAAGGACAATCCACACAACCATATCCGCCAATTCAATCGTCTTACCGCCACTTGCAAAATTAAGGATGTCTCGAATGACTCGATTAAGATGATGCTTTTTTCGTACTCCTTAGCGGGGCCCGCTAAAATTTGGTTAGAGAAAGAGCCACCCAATCCTATATTGACGTGGAAGGATCTCGTGTCTAAGTTTGTGAACCAATTTTTTCCGCCCTCTAAGACTACGTATTTGAAAAACGAGATTTCAAAGTTTTCACAAGAATTTAATGAAAGTTTTTCAACGGCTTGGAATATGTTTAAGGAAATGTAACATGAATGTCCTCATCACGGTTTTTCCGACTTGCATCAAATTGACACGTTTTACAATGGACTTAATGATCATGAAAGGGATTATTTGAATGCCGCCGCGGGTGGTAATTTTTTGTGTAAAACGGTTGAGGAAGCTTTGGTGATAATTGAAAATAGATCTAAGGTGTATAGTCCTCGTAGCACGTCTAGTGTTCGTAAGGCTTCGTCTTCGGCTTCACCTTCTTTGTCTACTACCATCGATTCTTGCCAAATTGAGGCGAACTTGGAAAACAAGATTTTTGATAAGCTAAAAGGACTTTTGATTGAGTTTAAAGTTGGTGAACAAAGTGCTCCCGCTACGGCTAAAGCGGTTGAGGTTTCTTGCATGTATTGTGGTGGAGGTCATGATTTCTCCGAGTGCATTACCAACGGTGGTAACACTTCGAGTGCCTTCGCGGCCACGGGAAATTACAACCAAAACGGTCAAATTTCCCGCTCTAATCAAATAACTCCACCGGGTTTTGGTTCAAATCAAAATGCTAACAACAACTATCGCAACAATCAAGTTGGTTTCAAAAACAACTACAACAAGGGAAACTATGGGAATCAAGGGGCTAATAATCAAGTTTCAAACAAGAATCAAAATGATTTTCAAAACAACAACAAAAGTTTGCAAACATTGAAAGATCTTCCAAGTGAGTTTGTTGAATACGCTAGTGGGAATGATGCTAGGTTTGACAACATTCAAAGAGAAATCATTAGCCTAAGATCCGAGTTTAAGAACGACTAGAAGAAAGATTTGAAAAATGAGTTAGCTAATGAACTTAAAATCCACACCAACAAGATGGAAGTAAATGTCACTAGGTTACAACAAAACCAACAAAAAATGGAACAAGGGCAACATGAGATTAAACAAGAAATGATTAAAGCCGAGAAAAGGCAATCCGTGTTTGAAGATAAAATCTCGTCTATGTTTGAGGCAATAATGTGTAAACCGTCTTCGAGTAGTCTTCCTAGCAACACCGTATCCAACCCTAAGGGTGAGATGAAAGTGATTACCACACGTAGTGGTAAGACACTTAAGGAACGGACTCCTCAACCAATTGCTCCTACGGAGGAAGCAATTGAGGAAGAACCCGAGGTGGTGGTCCAAAAGGAGCATGTCCCAATCCCACGAAGTACCGCTCATGCCACACCTATGGTTGACCCATTACCATCATTGGAACCCGAGATTCCAAAGGCTATGCCTACTATGCCTCAACCCACACCACCTTTGCCCTATCCATCGAGACTTAGGAAGGAGAAATGTCAAGAGCGCGACAATTATCAATTTGAGCTTTTTATGAAAATGTTTCGTGATTTGCACCTTAATGTGAGTTTCGCCGATGCTTTGGTCATGATGCCTCGATTTACCGCTAACTTTAAGAGTATGTTGAACAACGAGGAGAAATTGCACCAATTGTCTAGTTGTTCATCGGTTTATCTTAATCGCATAACTCAAAAAGTCGGTGATCCCGGTAAATTTTTGATCCCATGTGCAATCCAAGATATGGAGGAATGCTTCGCCTTGGCCGATCTTGGTGCTAGCATTAACTTGATGCCACTTGCAATCTTCAAGTCGCTCAATCTTCCTAATCTTACTCCTTCACTAATGTCTATCGAGTTGGCCGACCATTCCACGATTCCCGCATGTGGTTTGGCGGAAGACGTTTTTGTGAAAGTGGGGAAGTTCTACTATCCCGTAGACTTTATCATTGTTGATATCCCCACGGATCCTCAAGTTCCTCTCATTTTAGTTCGTTCGTTTTTAGATACGTCTATGGCTTTGATCGATGTTCACGCTAGAAAGATCACCTTACGTTTCAACGACGAGGAACTTGTTATAAACGCAACTCAAAACTCTCAAATTCTCATGTTTATTCCGTTGCAACCATAAACCTCGTTGATATGATTGACGTGGTTTGCGAGGAATTTTCACAAGAAGTTCTAGGTTTTGGTGATGAAGAAACTAGTGGCAATCCCACTATGTTAGATCCAATTCTTGATAATTCGACACCAACCTTCACTCCATTTGAAGGTGGTGGTTTTACGTTGGAAGAATTCGATGTTCCACGTACTTGTGACGAAGACCTCGACAACGATGAGGACTTCTCGATTATCAAGGATTTTCTTAACGATTTCCCGTTTCCTCCATCCGAGGAGGTTATGAGTATCGAGCCCAAATCTTCACTTGAGGAACCACCTATCCTTGAGTTAAAAGATTTACCTCCTCATCTCGAATATGTCTATTTGGAGGAGGACGACAAGTTTCCGGTTATTATTGCGAAGGAACTTTCGAATGATGAAACAACCGCACTTGTCGATGTTCTAAAGGATCACAAAGGGGCAATTGCGTGGAAGTTATCCGACATTAAGGGAATCGATCCCAAGTTTTGTACCCACAAAATCTTAATGGAGGAGGATTACAAGCCCGCAATCCAAAGTCAAAGAAGGGTAAACCCCAAAATTCACGACGTCATCAAAAAGGAGGTCCTTAAACTCCTTGACGCGGGAATGATTTACCCTATTTCCGATAGCCCTTTGGTGAGTCCTATTCATTGTGTCCCTAAAAAAGGAGGGATGACCGTTGTGCCAAACGATGCCAACGAGTTGATTCCCACTAGACTCGTGCCCGGATGGAGAGTTTGCATTGACTATCGAAAGTTGAATAAAGCCACTCGAAAAGACCATTTTCCCTTGCCCTTCATGGACCAAATGTTGGAGCGTCTTGCGTGAAACGATTTCTATTGCTTTTTAGATGGTTTTTCTGGTTACTTCCAAATTCCCATCGATCCTCGTGATCAAGAAAAAACTACGTTTACGTGTCCATATGGAACGTTTGCCTATCGTAGAATGCCATTCGGACTTTGCAATGCACCGGGAACCTTCCAAAGGTGCATGATGGCCATTTTTCATGACATGATCGAGAAGACGATGGAAGTCTTCATGGATGACTTTTCCGTGTTTGGTAATTCGTTCACTTCGTGTTTGTCGAATCTAGAGAGAATGTTGAAACGTTGTGAGGAAACCAACCTTGTGCTCAATTGGGAAAAGTGTCATTTTATGGTTAAGAGTGGAATCGTCTTAGGGCACAAGGTCTCGAAAGCGGGGATTGAGGTAGATCAAGCTAAGGTAGACGTCATCGCCAAATTACCTCATCCCAAAACCGTTAAGGGAGTTAGGAGTTTCCTAGGACACGCGGGCTTTTATCGTCGATTCATCAAGGATTTTTCAAAGATTTCTCGACCCATTACACACCTCCTTGAAAAAGAGGCACGTTTTGTCTCTGACGAAGATTGTGTACGAGCCTATGAAATCCTTAAGAGGAAACTTACCGAAGCTCCCATTCTTGTTGCTCCCAGTTGGAACCTCCCCTTTGAGCTCATGTGTGATGCTAGTGACTACGCTATAGGGGCCGTTTTGGGGCAACGTCATGAAAAGCACTTCTTGCCTATTCACTATGCTAGCAAGACGATGACCGAGGCTCAACTAAAATACACTACAACGGAAAAGGAGTTCCTTGCCGTGGTGTATGCATTTGAGTAGTTCCAACCTTATCTCGTCTTAGCTAAATGCATAGTATATACGGACCATTCGGCTATCAAGTATCTCATGGCAAAGCAAGATGCTAAGCCTAGATTACTTCGTTGATTCTCCTCCTTCAAGAATTTGATCACACCATTGTTGACAAAAAAGGAGCCGAGAATCTAGCGGCCGATCATCTTTCTCATTTGGAAGATCCTCACCAAAGTGTTTACGAGCCCAAGGAAATCACCGAAACATTTCCGCTCGAGACACTTGGTGTAGTGAATTCTAAGCTTGATCCTTCCACCCCATGGTTTACGGACTTTGCAAATTACCATGCGGGTAACTTCATCGTTAAGGGTATGACGACTCAAGAAAAACGAAAATTCTTTCGTGACGTCAAGTTCTACTTTTGGAACGACCCTTACTTGTTTCGAACTTGTGCGGATCAGATCACCCGACGTTGTGTATTTGGCACCGAAGCTTCTAACATCCTTAGAGCTTGCCATGAGGGACCCACGGGTGGTCACCACGGTGCTAATCTCACGGCTAAAAAGGTGTTTGATGCCGGCTTCTTTTGGCCTACTATTTACCGAGATGCACAAGATCTTGTGAAGTCTTGTGATTCATGCCAACGACAAGGAAAAACCTCACAAAAAGATGAAATGCCACAAAATATCATCCAAGTGTGTGAGATCTTTGACGTTTGGGGTATAGACTTTATGGGGCCGTTCCCATCATTTCGTGGTAATAAGTACATTCTCGTTGCGGTTGACTACCTTTCTAAGTGGGTGGAAGCTAAGGCTTTGCCCACCAATGATGCTCATGTGGTAGTCAAGTTTTTGAAAAGCTTGTTTTCTCGGTTTGGAACCCCTCGTGCGATCATAAGCGATCGTGGAACCCATTTTTGTAATGACCAATTCGAAAGGGTCCTAAGGAAATATGGGGTTACACATCGGCTTTCTACGGCTTATCACCCACAAACGAGTGGGCAAGTCGAGGTTTCAAACCGAGCGTTGAAGAGGATCTTGGAGAGATCCGTTGGGGAAAACCGATAATTGTGGTCGGATAAGTTGGACGATGCTTTATGGGCCTTTAGGACCGCTTATAAGACACCCATTGGGTGCACTCCCTATAAGCTTGTGTATGGAAAGAATTGTCATTTTCCTATTGAGTTAGAACACAAGGCTTATTGGTCCCTAAAGCATTGTAATGATGATATGAAGATCGCGGGAAAACACCGAAAAATGCAATTAAATGAATTGGATGAATTGAGGGACATTGCTTATGAAAATTCATTGATTTATAAAGAAAAAACTAAAAAGTTGCATGATTCTAAAATTAAAAACCGGGTTTTTAACATTGGGGATCAAGTTTTGCTTTTTAATTCTCGCTTGAAAATCTTTTCCGGTAAGTTGAAATCCCGTTGGTCCGGTCCATTCACCGTGACTCAAGTGTTTCCGTATGGGACCATCGAGCTAGCTCAAGATGATGGTCCTAACTTCAAGGTGAATGGACATAGGTTGAAGCACTACTTTGGCGGGGAAGTTCCATCATTGAACTACCTCGACCAAGTCACCTTCCCCAATGATAATTAGTATTGAGGGGATCAAGTCGAGCTCATGACTCGGTAATCAAAAACGAGGTGCCTCGTGGGGGAGCCCCATGCTTATCCTATGTACATATTATCGCTATCTAATGTAGTTAACGTGTGGGGATTTGTGCCCTTCCAACCTTTGTTCCGTGGTTGTTTGTGAATTGTGGACTTTAGATGATCATGATCTTCACGATTGGAGCCTCTCGTGTTCGTTTTATGGGAGCACTCGATCGTTTGCTTTGAAGACTTTCTCAATATCCATGATATATCCTTTGATGTTCTAACCTTAGGTTATTAGCACACTTCATAAACGGCTATTAATTTATTGGTTACACCCTTTCCATGCTAGATTAGGCATTCGACTACGTCTCTAGTATGGGGGTGTTTGTACCCCTAGACGCGAAACATTGAGGACAATGTTTAACTTTAGTATGGGGGGGTGAATAGATACTTGCCTTGCCAAACCTTCACGCTTTCCAAAGTTTATCGTTTTTGTTGCAAAATAAGGCTAAAAATGGCCAAATTTTAAATTTTTTCTCATGTTTTATAAGTGTTTGAAGACACGAATATAGGTTTTCCGATGGCGAGAATAAGAGTAATTCTTTACTCGACCGTGCGTGTTGAGCACTTAGCTTTTGATTCCTTAACTACACATTAGGCTAAGTCTCTTAAATGAGGACGAGAAATGATAGGGTTAATTATAAGTTACTATGCTAAACGTAGAGTACTCGTACTCTTTCAAAAACTCATGTGTTCTCGTTGTTTGCTTATTCTCCCTTCGCATGTAAATATTTTTTGCTTAATAAATATTGACTTAGCGGTTTAGTTGGGATTGTTGGGTTTCTAGTCTTTTCTAGTATCTTCCGTGTAATTAAATTGGGAAGACATTAAGGTATCGCCAGCGTCACGGTTTTGAAGTATTGGCACCCGAATAATCAAAAGCTTCACCCAATAATAAGATTTCAAGTGCTCACCTAAATCAAGCAAACAATGTGAAGCCCCATAAGGCCGAAAAATCTATGCAAAATTGAAAGTGAATCAAGCCTTAATCTTCGAAGCTTTAAAGATCCAAAATTCGCCTTAGCGTGAGGATATACGTCTTTGGCTAATAAAACTACCGATGAGGTGGATAATAAAAGGCAAGGCAAGACCGAAGTCATAATAAAAGCTTCATGGCGAAGTTGAATAAAAGATGGAGGTAAACCAAAGATAATAAGGCCCTTCCGTTAGGGGGCGTATAAAAGTCTTGGTAATAAGTCTCATGTTCAAAACCGTTATAAAACCGTGTTTATCGATTCTTCTTGTCAACTTAATTTTTTAACATCGTTGTCTATTGGGAGGGGTTATTGATTTTATGGTCTTAGTTACACCGTTAGGACTCTATTTTTAGACCTAAATCTCTATTATCGCATAAGTCAAACAATGTATCCTCGTGAAACATTCAAGACAATATAAAATATAAGAGATACAACTTAGAAATAATAGGAGGATAAGTACGTGATTAGGGCATATGAGTAGTGTTAGCATTACTAACTTATAATGACAATGATCTCGTTGCACGCTTAGCATGGAATTGGGGTGAAAATCGAGGACGATGAAATTATTTCTAACGAAGCATTCACGTGTTCTTATTCTATGAACCTAAACGTCCCATTTTGCGATGAAAATCATACATTATGTCTAAAATGCAAGTAAAAGTAGCAATAGTAGTAGTGTAGCTAGTTTATCGTTCAATAAAGTGAATAAAATAAATTTTGGAGATGCTACGATACTTTATTCTAGCATTGCGTGAGGGCACGGCAATGGTTTAGTATGGGGGAGTGATGAGACTGCTTTTACACATAGTCTCATCTTCCAAATAGGGCTTAAAATGCATTAAATATCATCAAAATACCCATATATATGCTTGTGTTTTTTGCTTGTGTATTTTAGGTACGGATATTGAGAAAATGACAAAAGATCACAAGAATCATGCAAAAACGAACACGGGAAACGAAGCCGCACAATGAACCAAGCCCTAATGAAGACTTTCCCAAGATCAACCCTTGAAGACTTGAAGAATTATGAAGAAGGGTCCTCCAATATGGAAGAATTGACACTTTATACCCTTGTATCTTCATAATTACAAGTTTGGTCCCTAAAGTTTGTCAAAATTACAAAAAGGGCCCTCCACTTTGAAGAATTGGCAAGCTTAGCTCCTCAACAAAGCTAAATTGTCAACCAATATCCTCCATAAAGTCAAATACATCATGAAGTCCTTCAAAGTACAAGAAATTACAAGTTTGGTCCTTTGAAAATTCCAAAATTACAAAAAGGACCCTTGACTTTCAACATTTGGCAAAAATGGTCCCTCATCAAACAAGACTTGGCAATTTCAGTCCTCCAAAATGCTCAACATACAAGTCAAGACCATTATCCATCATCAAAATGCCAAATCAGCCCTTGAAGAATTCAAAAATGGCAAGAAATACCCCTGAATTCACTTTGTAAAAGTTTTTTGGCTAAAAGTGCAAAAGTGCAAAAGTTGTTAAGGCAAAAATGGGCGTTGATGGCTTTTATAACTGAAAAGACAAGAAGAAAGGAAATAAGGGACTAATATTGGCCAGACACCAAACTTACCTTAACCAATCAGTACCTGCCACCTCACCCCACTCACCACTTCCTCCAATCACAACCCACCATTTCTCCACATCACCCTCCACTCACCAGATTAATATTAATTAATCTTGGCGCCTAAACACTTATTTAAAACTTAATCACCCCTTAAACGGATCAAAACCATGTTCATCAGACTCAAGAACACAATTAGGGATTTTTGATTTAGAAAAAATTAAACCCCAAAATTTTCCAAGTTAGTGATTAATGATTCCCTAATCACACCCCAACCTTAATATTAGTTGCCACATCACTCACGTGTCCACATGGGACCTCCCCTGCTACACGTTTGAGGAAGAAGACAAGAAGAGCAAGCCATCCAACGTCCCACATTTATGCTTACTTTCTAAGCATCATATAAGCCCTATGATCACATTTTCATGCCAGCTATCACCACAAACAGCCAAGAACTCTTCACAAGATTCCAAGGTTTTTAAAATCTACAAGGGCAATTCTGGAAGTTCAAGACTAGGGTTTTACGTTTTTTATTGCTTACTAGTTTACCATGTAGCCTATATAAAGGCATTAGGGTGTAACATTTGTAGTTTACTTTTTGATTTTTCCTTGTTCAAGTTTCTGTAAATCCCATTTTAGTTTAATGAAATTGTGTTTGAAGTATTGAAGAAAATTCATTGGCCAATCTTTGCTACTGCTTATTATTGTTATATGATTGTTAGTTTAGAAGTTAAAAAACTGTTTTCACTTGGAGGTTGCAAAAGTTTGCAATTTTCCCCATTCTTGATATTTTGCTAAGTACTTGTTCCAACCTTGGAATTTTTGGGTTATAGGGCTGATCATAGCATCCTAATTGTGTTAATTAAGGTGTTGTGAGGCTTATAACTTGGGGATAATCAAGTGTGGGGTAACAAGGTTGCATCAATCAATATTTTTGAAGTTTCTGTTTTTATACTCTTGTGCTTTAACCTTGTTCAATCTTAGCAGGCTTTGTTGTGGAAGCTTGTGCTTGTTCTTGCTAGCACATAAGCTCAAAATTCGTGGGTGTGGATGTACATCCATGAGGTACATACCCTTAATCCTAAAATCTGATATAATTTTGGATATTTGTGATATTTGAGTGTTACCTTTGTTCTTATGTGTTTTATGGCTTGATCTTGCTTGAATCTGTTTATCTTACTTGTTTTTGTGTTAATTGATGCTTGGGTGGTCTTGAATCTTACTTTTTCTTTGAAAATTTTGATTTTGAAAAGTTAAAGGGGTGTTTGGGTCTACCTGTTGGTGTTGATTTTGTGTTATTGTGTTAAGGGAAGTTATTATTTGTGCTTGTTATCTGTTGTATGCTCATAATAAACCACAAACCTGCAAATATTTGGACTTGAAACCTTGAATTGTTCAATCTGCTATATCTTGTTGTGTTTTACTGATTTTTGCCTAAGATTTTGGGAAAACCTAGAGTTTATGCATGCTTAGGTATACAAGTTGTTTAAACCTCATTAATATAACATACTTGAAAGATTTGAGTGTTTGAATCTGAGCTTTGGGTCAAGTATATCAGCAAGAACATCATTTGGTCAAAACTTGTTCATCAGTAACTTTAAGCTGTTTAGACCTTGTTCAAATCTTGTAAGTTTTGCATGAAACTTGTTTAGACTTGCTCATTTAAGTTGATTTTAGCCTGTGTATGCTTTTGGTGCAATTTGGTTAGCTTATTCTTACTAAAACAGCTTATTGGTCTAAACTGCTATACTTGTTCTTATTTTGCCCAGATCTGGTACTTGTTTGAATTAACTGTATCATTTGGCTGTTTCTTGTTGTGATTTGTGGATTGTTCTTGACTCCTTATGATCCAAAGATCATTTGGGTGCCTTTGTGTAATCTGAATCTCCAAAACAGCCACTAAAGACAAAAAGTCAAACAAATCAAGCAGTGGGAAAAGTTCCCACTGCTCAACACCCAAAACTAGCCCCTGCTAGTGTAATTTTGAACTCAACTTATCAATAAGCTATTCTAGCTTATCCAGACTTGCAACAACTTATTTTTTGTGATAGGTCTTCATTATTTGACCCATTTAAGTAGACTAGAGCTTATTGGACTTTGACTTTGACTTTTTACTAGAAAACCAACTTATTTGACTTTTACATAAGCGCTTATTTGCTTTTTCCAGCTTATTGAGTCAGCTTATTTGAAATTTCTTTGTTGATTTTGCTTAATTAAGTCATTTCAAAGCTTTTGGAACTTGAATCAGCACTTGGGGTGGCCTAGAACTCAAAAACGACTATTTTGTCGTTTTCTGTATATTGCTTATTGCATTTTCAGGCTTATTCCTTGGGCTTATTTCAAATTTCTTTTTGCAGAAGTCTTATTTAGGTGAAAAGAAGCTTGTGTGTCAAATTTTAGCTTATGCATTGGCTTATAGCTTAATGGGCCAAAAAGCCCATTAAGAATAAGCTGCTTGTTATAAGTTAGCTTATTTCACATTTTCAGCTTTTAGGCCTTTGGAAAAAGTTGTTTAAAATCAAATTTTGAGTCAACTTGTGCTTTTTGGGCTTATTTTGAACACTTTTTTATATTGGGCCTAAATTTGGCCCAATAAGCTACTGTTTTGGGTTTAGCCCATTTTCTAAGCCCAATAGGGGTATTTAGGTAATTTCACTTTCATTTATGAGTTACTTAGGTTAAATTAAGCTAGTTTGCAAGTTTTTAGAATTTTTTATGATTTTTGGATTTTTAATATTATTTTATTATTAAAAATTAAAAGTCTGATTTTCTAAGTTTTTATATTTTTCCTAGGTTCTAAACACTTAATTAGGAATTTTGTAACTTTCTAAATATTTTTTAGGTCTTTTAATTATTTTCTAGAATTAATTTAAGTTTTAATTGATTTTATTAGTTTTTAATTGTTTAAAAATAGTTTTTAGTGGTTTTAAAATTTTGAAAAATACTTTTTAGCTTAATTAGGATATTTTTGAGGTTTACAAACTTTAAAATCTTGTTTGGGACTTTTTAATAATTAATTTTGATTTTTAGGGCTTTAATTAGCATTAAAAAGTCATTATCTAATTAATTAAAAGGTTTTAGCAAGTTTGGATTTTTTGTAAACTCTTAGAATATTATTGTGGATTTTTGGTAATTTTTAGGAGTTTTTTGGTTAAAATTTTAATTTTAGCACTTTTTACGGTTTTACGTGTACACCCTTTTTTCGACTTAGTTTAATCCGTATTCGTAACCGTCATTCTTTTCTAATCCCCTTTCTATTTTCTTTCTCAAAAATATAATCACAAAGATAATCAATTCATTATACACACACTAAGCCTCCTTGGGAAACGAACTTGAACTTATTTGGTCATTAGTGCTTGGTTTTCCTAAACCGACACTTAATACTTGCCACTTTTGCTCTCTTTTCCTAAAGAGTAGTAAAACAACTAAATCACTAGACCCGAATTAGGCTTAATTCTGGTTGGCTGGGCTCCGGATCTTACACCAAGTGAATTATCTTGCTGAGATCCTGCACAGTAAAGCAACAAGCGTTAGGCTTACCGTGGGAATGTATCCCACGATTAGACTCCGGCGTGAGAGTAAGTAATCGGTTAGGGTTAAGAATCGGATGTGAATTTAGAGTATATAGAATGTGATACCTTTGTGGAACCCTTGGGGGTTCCTTATATAGGCAGTGAAACCCTAGTGGGCTGTCACCGATGCTTCGGCCCCAAGCAAAGGATAAGTGCCATAATTAGTGTGATTGTTATCTTCTAATTATGGTGAGTGTATATCCTTCACTTTAGGGTAAATCCCAAACATAATAAGATTATGATTCTGTCTAACCATGTATCGGCCGTGCCGGGCCGTGGGCCGCACACATGTATGCGACCACTGTTCATTCGAAGCCCATAAGCTTAAATGATATTAATACAACCCATTAGTAACACGCCGAATGCGGGTAGTACCCGTGGGCCGGGTTCATGACCCGGTTGGGGACTATACGTCATCATGTCCCCCCCAGTCTAGTTGTTACAGCCGTAGGCGTAACCTCTAGACTAATCAATGTCCTGTAGACCTTGCTGTTGCAAACATGGCCGTACTCCAGAAAAAGTCGACCGGGACAACTTTAATGAATGCATTAATGGTCTTAATTAGTCGGACACATGTCTGCAAAAGTGCACCAGAAAGGCCCACTCTTGAGCCACGTAAAACTGGCAAGAAGTGACCTATGGGTCCCTTCTGACGATTCAGAAGCGTTAGAAATCCCATCCGTTAGATAGGCGTAGTGGTTTACACGTGACAAACATCCATGGCACCTCGTAACTCGAGGCAACCCTATAAAAGAATTTGTAGCATAACTGTGCAAACACACAGTTCACATTCCCTTTTCCACCATTGTTATACTTGTGCTCAATTCTTCACCCCTTCTCTTCTTTTTTCCACGGATTTCACCAACTCAGGTTAGATCATCGCGCCTCTCTAATCCTATTTATAAATCACGGTGAAAGATAACCCTGTCATCACGGACGTCCTCAATGTGATGCCTCCGGAAAAATATATAGACTTTTTGTCTAAATATTATATTCCCGAAAGCGTACACCCAACCTATCCAGGTGACGGTGAAGCTATTACGGATGCTCCTAAAGGAAAGATAGGCGTGCATACGCGCCTATTTAACTCGGCTAACTACCGCATCCCCTTATCTAGGTTCCTGGTAGATCTGCTTGTGGATTTGCTAAATAAGATCCGGTGGTCTAACATGGTAGAATATGGTGGTGGTAGCCATTGTTGAAAGAGAGAGAGAGAAGAGAGGTTGTGTGAAAATGAAAGAAAATGAATTAAAGTGAAAATGACACAAGCAACACCCCTCCTTGGAAGCTAAGGAGGGGTATATATAGTCACACACGAACCTTAAACTATACATTGTACCTAGTCTAGTCTAAGCGTGTGTGACTATGATAACTAATGGGAATTCTTAAATATCGTCACATAAAGTGAGTTTCCAACAATCTTCCCCCATGGGACGACGTGTAGAATTCCTTACAATATTTTTCCTAACAAGTACATAATAATTAAGAACAAGAGCTTTCATGAAGCGTCCAATGCTGACGAAGTCTTCTGAGGCCTTCGTCTTCAAAACGACTCATCTTTAAAGTAACTTGTAGAAGAAATACTGTAACGGCACGAGCTAAGTAACCCATACACTTCTGGTTAAGGAGAAGCTTCTGAATTAACTTCCCCCTAATTCATGCCACATAAACTTGATGTAGAAGCTTTTAAATAGCTTCCCCCTAAATCGACAATCCTCGTAAGCAACTTCAAAGCTTTCAATAAAGCTTAAAACGATTAAGCGCACAGCGGAATCTAACAAGCAAATCCCATCATATAACATGATAACGTTGCTAAGAGGGATTGAAAGTAAGGGGTACACCAAGTAGATCAACAACTTCTCTTCTCACGCTTGAAATAATTCTTCTGAATTTTTCTTCCCCCTGAGAGTTCAAGTTATGCATACCAGAAAGAATCAAGACATTTCTTCCCCCACATAGTTGAAGAAAGTAAATTAATCCTCATTATGAAGCTCAAATACTAAAGTGGACACTTTATCCTATTCATGAAGTTGACATCGTAACACCAGAGTCAATTAAGTCCCGGAAATGCACATATCTTCTTCCGGAGATGCACCAGAGTCAATTAAGTCCCGGGAATGCATATAGGATAATGATGATGAATAATTGAAACAATTAAACCTCGAATCAGTAGTGTACCATTTAGAGATTGATAACGCCACGAGTTAAAACACTGATTTTCTCTGCGGCTATGACAAATGTCATCCCGGAATGTCTTCAAATCAAAAGAAGGTATGAAGTTCATCACGTGTACTCGTTGTGCGTTCAATGTGTCTTCTTGTTCCCCCTTGATGGTTTCGAAACTCGGAACCATCAACAAATCGTATGCACATGAACATGAAATCTCGTGAGAAATTATATATTTTGTGAGAATCAGTTGTTGATCGAAAATCTCTGCTCATTAACTCTCCATGGCCACCTTTACCAACCCACGTGAAAGCAATTTGAATCGACCACTGAAAGAATGAACCAGATACATCAAACGTGAAACTGAATAAAAATCCTTCGATCTTGTGACTTAAGCTTGCACTATTGTTGAATGAAGAACGGTGGAGAAATCTCTAAGTACTCAATGCATCACTGAAGAAGTCTATAAGCACAACACCTCTTGAAATTATCCACGTCGACTAAGCGCGTGACACTGAGTACAACAATGTAACCCCTTTAAGTGACAGTTATCCGAGTCATCAACCAACCACCCCGAACCCAGAAACCAGATAACCAAGTCGTCATTCTAAGATTAAGCACAGGCAAGTTATCTATGAAAGATAAAATAAGTACACGCCTTCAAAAATCCTTCTTCAACGTCACGTCATTAATACCCGATCAAACGAAATCTGTAGCCACTAAAAAATCGCCCATTTTTCTTGGTCTCGTCTCAAATAAATTTTGTCACATTATCTCGTCATCTTGTCTCGTCACATTTTGTCACTTTTAAAAATAGTTAATAAAAAAAATTAAACATTTATCATTTGAAATGATAAATAAAATTTTTTGAAATAACAATTTTGTTTTTCAACATTGACCAAATAAAAATTGAGGCCCGTGAAAACATATTCACATTTCCATGAATTTGTTAACAGCATTCAGCCTATTTCACACATTTGGCCCAAGTCTCAAACCAAAAACACCCGGTCCAACATTTTTGTGATATAACACTCACAATCCTAACAATTCTCGCACATTCTAACCCTAAATACAATCTTAGATATATTCGCCCCATCTCTCACCTATATCACACTCATCTAACTCCCACCAAACTTCATCTCTTATCATCACAGCCGACTAACACACAACAACCTAATCCCCATTACTATGCAACCACCAAATCACCTAATCTTATCTCATCACATCCGTCCCCATTCTCCCTTCAATACTCCCAAAGACATGCACAAACCAAATCTCACCATTCAAATGATGAAGATCAAAGTTTATATTCATCATTCCATCAACAAATCAGTTACATCCTTATACAATCACTCCAAAATGAAACTTTAGACCAACCATACACACGTTTCTTATATTTTCATTTAAAAAAAACATGATCTGCTTGGACCTCGGTGAGAGATCTAAACGACGGTTTGGCTTCAAGATCCATATAAGGGGTCTCGGGTAGGATATGTGTTTGCATGTCTTTAATTTAAACGAATCAAAGGGAGAAAATAACATAATTGTTATGGGTCTCTCTTTTAAATTCGAAAATTAATAAGGGGCTTATACCTCGACAGATATTTGTGATCTATAATGATGTGTATTTTCGTGTATAGATCTTAAAAGATCTTTGGTTGCATGTGCAAAACACGAAAAAATGAATCTGAGATCTAAATGTTTTCTGTTTTTATTTTGAGTTTTAAGAGTTTGTAGATGGGATAGGTGACAAAGGGAATTAGGATTAGATGGCGTTGGGGAGTAATAAGGTGGAAAGTTGAGTATAGTCATAGGTCACGGTTTTCAGATTTTGTTTAATAGTCGGTGTCGAATTCATTGTAGGTTTGGGTATGTTTGGTTTTTGACTCAAGGCAATGTTTTCAGAAAAATTAATGCCCCATCGGTATGTTCACAACCCAAACAATATAGGGGTGTTATAAAGTTTAGCTCGGGTATTGTTAAAACTGCATAGGAATGAATGTGAATATGGTCTCATCGGAATAAGAAGTCTCATCGGAATCAAACAAACACCCCATCGGAATGGCTATCCGAATAGCCATCAGAATAACCATCCGAATAGTCATCGGAATAAGCGTAATCTGAATCCCCATCGGAATCCCCATCTGAATCCCCATCGGAATAAGATGTCGGAAAACCAGTCGGAAAAGGGTTTTAAACCCGAAAATGGTGGATCTGCCCATTTATTTTGTATTCTGTCCTTTTACCAATAACAAAATTGGATCTGTTAGATGCAAGGAACAAAAAAATGTTAAAAAAATGGACAAATGTTTGATGAAACCAAGATGGATGCTGATTAATAAATGGATACCACAAACACAAAACATTGTGACAAAGATTGAACACAGATTGAAACTGTTTGGACTGTTTGGACAAAAATAAAAAGACGTGACAAAAAATTGTGATAGATTGGACCAAAAATATTATAGAACGAGACATAAAGAAAAAATTAGACCACCAAATCGAATACACGAACACGATCCAAGGATGGAACCGAAGCTCTGATACCAATTGTAGGTTTGCTATATATGATCCGGTGGTCTAACATGGTGGAATATGGTGGTGGTAGCCATTGTTGAAAGAGAGAGAGAAGAGAGGTTGTGTGAAAATGAAAGAAAATGAATTAAAGTGAAAATGACACAAGCAACACCCCTCCTTGGAAGCTAAGGAGGGGTATATATAGTCACACACGAACCTTAAACTATACATTGTACCTAGTCTAGTCTAAGCGTGTGTGACTATGATAACTAATGAGAATTCTTAAATGTCGTCACATAAAGTGAGTTTCCAACACTGCTTTTGTACTACGACTTTCACCTAACCTAGCTTCATTGCATAGGGGCATGTAAGATCAATCAATTTGGGATTACCTGCTACACATGTGAGGTAACCCCTACCGTGAATCTATTTAGGGCTTTTTACTCCCTCAAATGGTGAATGGGTGGCTATCGTTTAAGAAACGATCCACGACCGCACCTATGACTTATAGGAAACCCTTAGATTCCCTTAAGAGTTGGTACGACCACTATTTTTTCGTAGATGAAAAGGTATTCCCCACCCCTTTTGTTCGTAAAAGCAAAGTGCGATTTGACTACCCTCCTTCATCCAAGGACTATAGCAGTAAGGATTTAAAAATATTAGACACCCACCGCACTGAATTCCGTAAGGGCCGCCGGAGAACTTCCTCTGCTTAGTAGGGATCAGCCGCAACTATTATGGAAGGAAGGATAGATATCCATGATTTCTGACCGAGCGTAGACAGGGTAGGTATTCTATATATTAGATGCAAACGTGTCTAACAATACTTGTGAATTTACTAAGCCTTATGCATGCAAATGTCCGTAGAGATAAGGTTGTTCGGATTATTACGCCAAGGTGATCCTAGAAAAATTCCACAAGGGTCTCGACCACTGAAAGAAGGCGAACCCCCTTACTAGCTGCTACCGTTAACATGACCATCCCACTGGAAGAAACGACTGAGCAGCGGTCGGATGAGAAGGAGCCCGTGATCCAAAAGTCCCCCTAGATTTCCTCAATGAAGAGTGTGGGGAGCTGCTGCTGGAGAACGCCCCGCCGCACCAATATGAAGAAGAACAACTCACAGATCCATCCATCAATCGTGACGGTGGAGAGGACGAAATAACACAGGATTCTGGATCCCCCCAGCCATCAAAGCCCAAATCCAGAAAGCGCAAGACCACCAGGAAGGTGGTGAAGAACGTGAAGGCTGAGGCGGGGGAACACAATGCTCCCCCAAAGAAACTAAGGCAAGACCACCCGCAGTTCCGAGAGGGAAGCAGTACCACCATGCCCCAAGGCAACCCCTCGCCGCATGTAGATGACCAAGTCTGGAAGGCAACTCCTGTGAATGACGTGGCTCCTTCTATCACGGGACCCTTGATTAACACAACGTAAGTTCCAACAATACTTCATAATACATAATCCACTAACAAAAACTCATAAGTGTGTTTCAATAACAGGGCAGATCCGTCAATAGTAGCACAGGAGAAGGAGACGGAAAGGGAATCCTCACCCGTGATATCAATGAGACCTCCATCCCCCCCCCCCCCCCCTTTGACTCATGAAGAGGAGCCACGCTCTGAGGGACCTGACACCAACCTCCGTCCAGCCTGAAACTTGTCCAGCTTAACAAGACTAGAGGCGGAGTCTGAGTGTAAAAAATTCATGGACCACATAACCCCTCTAGCGTTGGCACAAGACTTAGATGAACTCGAGCACGAGACGCTACTAGAGCAGTATGATGTGGCCACAGCGCACCAGGTAACAGTCGGCGCGGCCCTACGGCGCCGTCTGGAAGGAGCCTTGGCCAACGTGAGCCGTGCCGAGAGAAGGATTGCTCGCAGAGAAGAACTGGTGGAAAAACATGAGAAGACTATAACCTCCTAGCAGGCAGCCTTGGTTGTAGCGGAATCGACAATTAAGGAACAGGCCAACCACGCCAATGCCCGCGAGGAGCGCATTGCTGAGCTGGAAGCCCTCCTAGCCGTATCTAACGAGAAGGTACGCGCCTTATTGATACTCATTGTTCACATAAGACCCATCTTGTCTTGTAGTAATTCCAAGTACTGTTCACAGGTATCCTCAGCCGAAGCCGCCGCCAAAGCCGTAACAGAACAAGCCTTTACCATTGCTCAAGAACGCGATACGCTCAAGGAAGAACGCACCCAGGCACATATTGTCATGGAAGAGCGAGCCGCGATAGCAGAGGGAGAGCTGAACAGGCTAGCGACGGACTGCGCCGAAGTGCTGTGCCCCCCATTGCTCACGGCCATAGCCGGGCGTAGATGGATTGTGGGCCATGGGATGCGCCTTACCGTGACCCAGGTAACGGAGGCTCCTCATTTTGTGCAGGCCTTTGTGGATGTTGTATCAGACATCATTGACCGTGGTAGGCACGAGGGTTTGATCAAGGCTGCAGAATTGATAAGCAAAAATGAAGACATCTCCCAGCACGCCTACCATAATCCTGGAGCAGAAGACAAGATGACCGCCTCCATGGCCGCCCTTGGGGAAATCCAACATCCCTTCCTAGATGATCTTGAATTGCTAAAGGATGCTTCCAACGAGGCGGTCATGGCCAAGCTCACAACCGACCCCATCCAACTGACCCTGCCAACATACGACTCTATTTCGAAGGTGATGAAAGGTGAAAAACTCTTAGCCGAGGCGTTGGATGCCAATATGACTAGGGCGCAGGGTGGCAAAGATGCTCGCGACAAGGTCCTTCGTGCCCAGATTGCCGAAGGAAAGAGGGAAATAGGAGAGTTCCTAACTCCTCTGTAATTTACCTTGTAAACATTTGTATCTTTGTACTTTTATTCGTCCGTGCTTGTACACGGCTAGAATTCATAACATTGTTAGAATCTTATATATATAAGTCCGTGATGACCACGGCAATTTTGTTTATTGAATTTTGAAACTTGTTTATTTTCTTCTAGATATCGTGTATCTATGTTGCATGACATGTCACGGCTTATCAAGAATAAAACTAAGTCTATATTTCACTAGACGTGCAGCGTGTGTCTTTAGCATGTCCGATACTATGTAAGTACGGTATGCGGAAACTTATTACAACGTCTTGTAAATAAGGTGTCTAACAAGGATACATGATCCGCGTCACTGGGGTTGCATCCCTCTTATGCGACAAGTTGAATTATTAGGTTATCTTAATCCTCTTACCTCGCCTGGGAGCGAATAGTACATGTATGTTTTGAATGAATGCATATGAATAAGAGATAGCACATGACAGAAATAATAACTAAATCTATAAGACAATAATTTGCACCAGAAATCTAAAAGTCATGACAATAATTTGCACAAGAACGAGCCGTGGAGCTAGCTAGGCACCACGACATTTTATTAGAACGTTTACGATTTTTTTACAAGAATGAAAATCCTAAAACAAATAGAACCTAGAAAGCATGAAAAACAAAAGAAATACATGGATCTTCATTGAAGCCAACTATAGCGAAGCGTCCATGCGGAAGCCGTAGCCTTTCAAAGATAGCATTTTTTAAGATTGCAGATATTCCATGTACGTTCCAGGTCACGACCATCCATGTCACGCAAGTTGTACGCACCCAGTCCTAAGGCTTCCATAACCTCATACGGCCCTTCCCACTTGGGGCCCAACTTTCCTGTATTCTCCGCGCGACTTGTCTCTTTAGCACGATAAACAAAATTCCCGGTCGAAAGGAAACACCTTTAACCTTGGCATCGTAATAAGCCTTCATCCGTGCCTTGGACTTGGCCTCATTGATAGCCACTATTTCTCTTTTTTCCTCCAACAGGTCCAGGATAATCCGGAGTTGCTCATTGTTCGTGACGACATTAACCTCCGCCGTGCAGTTAGTCGGCATTCCAATCTCTGTTGGTATAACAGCCTCGGTCCCGTAGGCCAGCGCGAATGGAGTGTCACCATTGGCTGTTTTAATCATAGTCCTATGTGCCCATAGAACATGCGGCAACTCATCTACCCACTTGGAACTTCGTTCATCCAAGCGTGCCTTGATGCCTTCACCCAAGCTTCTATTTGCCCGCTCCACAAGACCATTGGTCTGCGGGTGTTTAACAGATGCGAAGCGCCGCGTGATATTCAATGCCGCGCACCAATCCTTGAATGGATTATCCACGAACTGATTCCCCTTATCCGAGATAATTTCTCCCTGTAAGCCAAAACGGCACACAATATTTTCCCAAACAAACTTTTTAACTTGTTTGCCCATAATGGATTTGACCGACTTAGTGTCTATCCAACGTGTAAAGTAGTCCATTGCGACATTTAAGAAGTTAACTCCCCTGCAGCAACTGGGAAAGGTCCTGCGATGTCGATCCCCCACTTATAGAATGGCCATGGGGATGTGATGGATGTCAGTTCTTGCTGCGGATGTCGCGGTACTGGTCTGTGCACTTGGCAATCACTGCATTTACGAATCATGTCCCGTGCATCCCTATGCATAGTAGGCCAATAATATCCTGTGCGTAAAGCTCGTGCTACTACGGATCGAGGACCTGCGTGCATACCGCATGACCCTTCATGTATCTCACTGATCACATAGGTAGCCTGGCGTGGTCCAACACACCTCAACCACGGCTATAAGAAGGAGCGCTTATACAGAATACCTTCTCGGAGCTCAAAGTGCTTCGAATTTCTTCTGATACGCCGTGCCGCCTTTTCATCATCCGGAAGGGTTTCATCAGTTAAATAGCATATGATCGGGGTCATCCATGTAGGTCCATCTTCCTCAACTATAGCTGCGATTTCCCCTTCCGTTATAGATTTTTCCTTTAGTATTTCTACCAAGACTTTCTTGGATAAGTGGGCAAAACTTGTAGACGCGATCTTGCTAAGAGCGTCCGCCTTCTTGTTTTCACCTCTTGGTACCTGCTTGATAGAAAACTTCCCAAAAGTAGCTATGAGTGACTTGACTTTTTCCAGGTATCGAGCCATGTTATCCTCCTTGGCTATGTAACCTCCTAGAATATGGTTCGCGACAATCCGTGAGTCTACATAAGCGTCAAGGTTGCTGACTCCCATTCTAGCGGCGATTTTTAAACCCGCAATCAACGCTTCATATTCTGCCTCATTATTAGTGGTTGTGAATTCAAAACGCAGGGCATAGGTAAACTCCATTCCTTTCGGATTCGTGAGGATAAGGCCAGCTCCTGACCCGTCCGTACATGAGGATCCGTCAGTGAACAAAACCCATGGTTCTGCTGGAACTTCCTCTCGTTGGATCACTGGTCCGTCCTCCTCTGGCTTCTTAATTAGGAAATCAGCCAAGATTTGGCCTTTGACCGCTGTCCTTGGTCTATAGGAGATGTTATGCTCTCCTAGCAGAATGCTCCACTTCTTTAGCCTACCGGCCACGTCTGGCTTGGAGATAATTTGTTTTATTGGTTGATCAGTAATAACCACAATTAGGTGCGCCTGAAAGTACCGGCGTAACCTTTTCATGGCGTATACTAATGACAAAACCAACTTCTCCATAGAGGAATAGTTCAACTCCGGCCCTTGTAGTGTTCTACTTATGAAGTAGACCAGAGTCTGGACTGTATCCCTATCCGTCATGAGTACTGCACTTATTGCTCCGTGTGTAGCCGATAGATACATAATGAGCTCTTCCTTAGGTCGGGGAGCCAGTAGCATGAGAAGGGCTGCGAGATGCTGTTTAAGCTGATCAAAAGCTTCATCTGCTTCCTTTGTCCAACGGAAATCTCCTTTCTTGATGCACTTCTTGAGTGTTTTGAATAGAGGTAGTGATTTCTCCGCGGACTTCAACAAGAACCTATTTAGCCCGGCCAGTTTTCCATTTAGTGATTGTACCTCCTTTTGTGTACGAGGGGATGGTAACTGTATCATCGCGTCCGTCTTCTCCGGGCAAGGCTTGATGTCGTTTGGATCAATCATATATCCCAGGAACATCCCTTCCGTGGCCCCAAACGTGCACTTTTTGGGATTCAGTTTCATGTTGCATCTCCTCAACGTGTCAAACATCTCCTGGATATCACGGAGAAGTTCTTCCTCTGTATGACTCTTGATGACCAAATCATCAACATAGACCTCAAGGTTGCGGCCTATATGGGAATCGAAGGCTTTATCAACAAGTCGCTGATATGTCGCCCCGACGTTCTTTATTCCGAACGGCATTTTTGTGTAACAGTACACACCCTGACTAGTATGAAACGCCGTCTTCTCCTCATCTTCTTCCGCCATCTGGATCTGGTGGTACCCTTTGTACGCATTTAAAAAACACTTTAAAGGATACCCACATAGGGATTCCACCTTCCAATAAATTTCTAGTAACGGATAGCAGTCTTGCGGACAAGCTTTGTTCAGGTCTGTGAAGTCCACGCACATGCGCCAGCTCCCGTCATGCTTCTTGACCATGACCGGGTTTGATAACCACTCGAGGTAGTATACCTCGCGCATAATTTCTGCGTCTACTAATTTCCGTACTTCATCCAGTATTACTTGGCTGCGCTCTGGTGCTTGACCACGCTTCTTTTGCTTAACATGAGGATATCCTTGGCGGATTTGAAGTTTATGTTCTGCTATCGAACTCGGTACACCTGTCATATGCTTAGGCTCCCATGCGAATACATCCAGGTTTGCCATTAGAATAGAGCACATGACCCTCTTGCCATTATCCGAAAGCGTTCCCCCTATGGACACCTCTTGTTCCGAATAATCGGGATGGATTACCACCTTCCAGTTGGGGGGTTGTGATCCTTCCTTAACGAGAACAGGTAGGACTGGTGTTGCCACGGCGTGGCATTCGGATGCTGGTATGATTGAGTTGTAGATGGTAACAATTCCCCCTTCCACGGGGAACATAATCATTCCGTGAGCTGTGGACGGGATTGCCCGTATGGCCAGGATGCCTGGTCTTCCGATGATCCCATTGTATGGAGAGTGTGAGCATATCACCATATGTTCATCCACGCCGTGGTGGAATGCTCTTCATTCCCAATGGTCACTAGCAGACGCAGCTGCCCTATTGGCCAGATAGTGTGTCCACTGAAGCCAATGAGCGGCGATGTGGCCGGTACCAATTGGCTTCTTATTTATGGTCGTAGCTGTACAAAACAGTGTTGGTACAGTACTTCCACCGATGACCCTCCATCCACATACATACGACGAACATTGTGTGTTCCAATGCTTACCTCAATCGTGTGAGGTGCATCGGCCATGTCACTTGCCGTAATGGGAGGGAACGCGATTTCCTGCCGCGTGAAAATTTTTGATTAATTTTCTGCTTTGTGCGGCGCTACCAGGATTGGATCATGTATATAGTCGAAGGTTTGTCTTTTTGGGGATCCTTCTTATCGTGCTTTTTGTTATCCTTTCTGTCCTTCCAATCCTTGACCAAATGCTTGAGTTTTCCTGACTTGATCAGTGACTCAATGTGCTTCTTGAGCTGGATGCATTCCTCCGTGCTGTGGCCCTTGTCGTTGTGGAATTCGCAAAAGCGATTTCTTTGACGACATTCCACCGGAGTTGTCACTGGGGGAGGCCTTGGGAAGTTCGCCCCTTCTGTCAACAAGATGTCCCGGTAAGTCATCTTTAGGGGGGTGAATTTGTCATCCGACCGCCCTCCTTTGTTTTGGCTCTTGTAGTCCGAGCCCCTTCCATTGCCTTGGTTGCTTTGACCACCCGAATGTCTCTTAGACTGGTCATTCGATCAATAGTTGTGGTTTCCCTTTGTAGGATAGGCCGCGGCTACCGCGGTTTTTCCTTCTACAAAGTTCCTGACCCTTTCCATGAGGTCGTCATACTTTTCGGGTCGCTTGTCGTTTAGGCGCCAAATTAATTCCTTGTCTGTTATGGCATGCATGCAATCGGAAATTTTTAGGAGCTCCGACATTGTTTTGTGCGCGTGAACTCGTCATTTAAATTTTCGGTGAAGTCCTCCGTAGATTCTCCAGGCCGTTGCTTGACGGTTGCTAATGAGACCGGATCCCTATTATACTTCCTTCACTGAGTATAATTGTTTTTGAACGCAGTGCACAGCTCAGTGAAGCTATCGATGCTTCGGGGAGGAATTCCCTCAAACCAATCACGGGCATTGCCAATCAAGGTTGAATTTAACATCTGGCACCATATAGGCATGGGCCATCGTTCGATTTTTTCCTGCGTGTCAAATATCTTTAGGTGATCATCCGGATCACCAGACCCATCATAGGTTTTGACGCACGCTGGCATGCGACGCTTCTTATCCTCGGAGTAATTCCATATGCGGAGGGTAAAAGGATCTTCCCTAGGGTCACACCATGGACGGGAGAGCTTGGGGTCACACCATGGGCGGGAGAGATCCTCCCCTTCCACCTCATGATAGTAAGGGCCACCGTAGTACCCCTCATCATCCGATGATGGTGGAGGGGTACGCTTAGGTCGGCGAGGCTTGTATGGATGGTCATCCGAATCTTCTCCTGATGGACCGGGGGAAGGGGGCGGTGCCCCACCTCTCGGTTGAGGATCACTTTTACGAGAAGAGCTAGGAGCCTTCTTCCCGGTATTCACCCTGTCCCACACGCTTGTGCGACGATTGTTCCGGGTTAATTCCAGGTCCGGCCGTTCGGCTGAGTCGTCGGATCTATCTCCTTCTTCACGAGATTCTATTAGTTCGTGCATAACACGATCCCCTATGCGTTCGAACACATTCTGTGGTTGAGGGTTCTCCTCAAAGATGTTTCGTTCCTAGGGTCCTGCCCTCTTTTTCTTTTGAGTCTGAGGAGAGGTGCCGGACATGGCCCTACCAAAGTTGAGCCTAGATTGGAGGTTCTTACCTAGGTTTAACCTTGGCACGATACCCGAGAAAATCCTCTCAAAGTTCTGCGTGAGAACACGAGCGAGGTCTTCGTCACTAAGTGGTTCGACTTCCACTTCCTCTTCCATTGATGGCATGTGTGGCTCCTTGTTAGGGGCCTTAGGCGCACTCCCTAGATCAGGGTTGTCCATGGTCGAGGTTGGTGGTGGGGTATTGGCGGACGTGCCTATCCCACCCATAGACTGAAAAACGCTCTGGTTATTCGATCTACCTGTTTGGTTGCTAGGGGACTGAGTGGGGATGAGTATTCCGTCCCATGTGGACTTCCGATTCACAGGATTCGTGTCCCTGGGATTTCCTTGCGGATGTCCTTTCGTCATTGAAAGAGATCAAGATGAACTTTGTTCTAGCTTAGTGTATTGGTCCCACGGATGGCGCCAACTTGTTGATACAAAAGTTGGATGATCCTTGCTAGACCCTAATTAGGCTTAATTCGGGTTGGCTGGGCTCCGGCTCTTGCACCAAGTGAATTATCTTGCTGAGATCCTGCACACTAAAGCAACACGCGTTAGGCTTACCGTGGGAATGTATCCCACGATTAGACTCCAGCGTGAGAGTAAGTAATCGGTTAGGGTTAAGAATCGGATGTGAGTTTAGAGTATATAGAATGTGATACCTTTGTGAAACCCTTGGGGGTTCCTTATATAGGCGGTGAAACCTTAGTGGGCTGGCACCGATGCTTCAGCCCCAAGTAAAGGATAAGTGCCATAATTAGTTTGGTTGTTATCTTCTAATTATGGTGAGTGTATATCCTTCACTTTGGGGTAAATCCCAATCATAATAAGATTATGATTCTGTCTAACCCTGTATCGGCCGTGCCGGGCCGTGGGCCGCACACATGTATGCGGTCACTGTTCATTCGAAGCCCATAAGCTTAATGATATTAATCCAACCCATTAGTAACAGGCCGGATGCGGGTAGTACCCGTGGGTCGGGTTCATGACCCGGTTGGGGACTATACGTCATCAGATAGTTCCTTATCCCTATTGGATAACTATTATAATATATCATTATATTATATACAAGATCCCCGTTTGATACATATATTAACGCACGCGATTTGAACATCTACTTATGGAACACAACTTATTGATGACTCGTACGCTTTCCTTTTGGTAATTTTATGTGATATTATTTGGATAAGTTTGCATGATGCGGTGGGACCCAAATCAAGGTATGACTCTATATTTAGATGAGGTTTAAATATAGAACGCGGGTCTCTTGATTATTAGCCACCGGACCAGAAGTTTATTTATAGTTTCGTATTAAGATGTTATGGGATGTCTGAAGACGAAAGTTATAAATAAACCGACTGTAAACTCTCTTAGTAATATCTATTTTCTTGGATATTATATTCGTTTGATGGTAAGCCTTGCCGAGAATATTTAAGTAAGTTGGGCTATGAAATCCTTATTGAAACGAATTAGGACGCTTTTTCGTTTGAATAAAGAAATCATAGGTCACCGAACCATGAAGTTATAAATTTTTTACTTTACATGGATGAGGACGCTTATCGATGTAAATAAGAATTTATAAACATGTGGGCTTAAATATATTCGACGCGACTCATTATTGATATTATTTTATTAATCCAGCTATGAAATGTATTCCTTTTTTACTCACGATTCCTCTAAAACATCTTATCACTATTACATCCTTACCTAGAAACCTAAGAAAGATTCGTGTTCGTTTCTCTTGGATCATAGCATTATGCTAAGGATTCTTGACTTATTTTTGGTCCAACATAAAACTCACTTAAGCTTATTTTTGCTTAATAGACTTAACATCTCTTGAAGAACTATTAAAATATTAAACAAGCCTTATCTATGCACACTGAGGCCCGATAAGGCCCATGAAACACATTTAATAAAGCCAAGACTTAAAACGAGCTTGTACTATTTTATCCAACCTTGTAAACTTAATCGAACTCGAATATGATTTAATGAAGCTTTTACTAAATCTTTTGGGCTAAAATTGGTTTTTGAACAATCGGGGACTTGTTTTGCCACTTTTAAACATATTTCAAGCCCTAGACAACTCTAAGGACTAAACATGGATTTTAATGAACTTAAAATAAGCCCTAGTGGATTTAACATGGATTTAAAACCCTATGGGTTGATTTTTGCCTCTTTTAAAACTAAAATTGAGCCCTAAGTTATTTTATTGAAAAACTATTCGTGCCCTAAGGGCCCCATTACAAAAATAGAAGGACCAAATGTGTAAGCTACCAAAACATAAACTACAAGTTACTTTGTGCATTAAAATTTACTCTTCGGAGGCATACGATCAATAATTACATTCTAAATATCACCTATGAGTCTAAACTCGAGTTCACAAGATTATATGTTCAAGAAAAAGTGTCCTCACTTGTTCCTGGAGAATAACTTCATCTTAAGCTTTGAGGACAAAGCTAAAATAACGGGTAGGTGCTGTAAAACCCCAAATTTGGGCTTTTGACACGTCACTTGTTTTACTCTTATTACCACTCATCGTATAATATAATATTACCGACCACTTTTACAAACGAGATCATAATATAGTAAATATTATATATTTACTTATATCACTTAGAAACTCGACATTTTAACCATTGAGCTATTTTAAGTATTTATTTTTAGCCACATTTTATGTGCACAAATACTTATTAGTTATATTATAATTAATAATGAAAATCCAAAATATTGCGCATTAAAACTATATACATTAAATTTTGAGCATAAGCTTTTAGTACAATTAACCAATATAAACTCGACTCAATGAAATATTTTGAAACACCTTGATCATTTATTTTGTGTACAATGTCAAAAAATAAATCAAAACAAAATCCAACCCCTTTGGCCATAAACACATACACGTCCCATGATGAACAAACAAATCCATCTTCATATCTATTACCAGATCCTATGACAAGGTCTTAGTACCACTTCTCCATCAAGAAACGAAGACATCACCCCTTTAACTTGGGAATTCGGATCAATGATGCAACATAACTAATCACCACATCTTAGCCAAGGTACCAACACCTACTAGTACTTGTGTCCCCTAACAAAAAACATCACCATCCTTGGAGACATAAAAATCTCGTGGCTTTCCTCACAACCATACATGCTACCAAACTTAACTCTTTTATAAATTTAGTAACCAAGATCAACATAACACAAAGTAAAAGTCACTTTCTCATGATCCTCTTTCTCTCTCGCCTAAGTTACGAACCAAAACAGAAACATCAAGGAGTAATATTGTAGATTGCATGCAATATTGTTCATTTTTGAGTTGTGCTTCGTGTTCATTTAAAGCAAACCAAACCCACGCCTCTTTCCTCTCGTTTGGTTCGTATCATCACAACAGTAGCAACAAAAGTAACCAACACCATCCTTTATCATCAACATATTAAACCTTCTTTGTCTTCCTTGGTCGACGAGGGAAAAATCACAACACCACCATTCACACGTCGCATGTATGGAAGGTGGTTCGTTGACAAATAAATGGTTCGTTGGTTCCATCTCAAGCAACCACAATATTGGACTCCCGGTCACGTGGTTCGTTGGCATATCGAATCAATATTGCATCTCGGTTTGTCTCCTTGCGCATGGACGCAAATCATGAATCAGAACACACTCATTTTCCTAACTGCGGATTATTTCGAGCTATTATTTCTCCATGACTACATCGTGCCATTATACCGTTGCTAATTAATCATGTGAGTTCATAGCCTCGCCTTTCACTACTATTTATGTTTTTACTAACCCGCGAGGGGGAGACATGCTACTAAAGAAATATATATTGTTTTGATAATATGATTGTAACATCTTGAGATCGTGGCCTTATACTTATATTTAATAAACTGTTAATTAATACTGTGAGACAAAACAAGTAACATATTTTATAGGACGCAAACTGAACTTTACCTTTAATTAGATTGCCTATTATAGAATTCCTCATGACCCGTGAACTGAAACTGTTAAAATTGTAGAATTACCTGAATGTTATAAATAGATCTATTTGGGATTGACCATCCTCACCTGAGTGAGTCATGCTCACTATGCCGTGGCCGAGACAACATGTGTTTACCATGTCAGAATGGAATAATGGGTGCCTTTTAATAAGGCTAAGCGCTCTCACTTTTTGAGGGCTTAACAATGTCGAGTGTCAGTTTCGGGCAATAGGAAATGTAATTATCTTATTGTATTTGGCTTTGTGCGATACTAGTTTTGTGACGTTTGCGGTTCTAAACTTGACTTTATATTATTTGGTACATTAATACATGGAACATACTGAGATCTCTTAACTAGATTTTTATCACACCTTGTGCAGTACAATATGGAACATTTTCATATTTCTGAACTTGATTTTTATCAAACCTTATGAAATACTATACGTGATATTTTGAGATACTAAACTTGAATTTTCATATCAAATGAACTATGATTTTATAAAACTCTATGAATTCACCAACTTTATGTTTACTGTTTTAAGCATGTTCTTCTCACGGAATTAAGCTGGATTATTGAGCATGGATTGAGCATCATTTAGGAGCATCATAATAATTGGGGATCTGTTTTCACTAGGATACTTGTAACAACGGATATTCAAGATTTCAACTGATTGTACTAAAATAATATTTGTATCAATTGTATTTCAAAATCATATAATTATGATCAATACTTTGTATGCCATTTGTTCTGTGATCTGCAACGTGACACCCAATTACTATTCCGCTGCAAACTTGATTTGGGGGTGTCACAATACATACATGTTGTCAATTCAACCAATGCCTAAAAACATTATTAGCGTTAACTAATCTTTCTTAGTTTTAATCACGACAAAGTATAAAGACATTTATCGTCAAAGACAACCGAAAGACGAATTATTCAACAAACACTATCATCAAGGTAATAATCATTTAAGTTTTACACAGACATATCTTAATCATGTTTAGTGATCATAGAAAGTGATTAACCTTAAAATTCACATTTTGACAAATGTGACAAAAGATTTTAATAAACTTTATTTTTAAGAAAATATTTTATTAAAATGGAAAATGAAAATTTGAATATGGCATATTCCATATGCCATAGGAATATCCTTTGAAGGTAAAATCTACCTCAGATAACATTTCTCCACTAAAAGACAAAAAGGAGTGTAGTCTATTCTGGGCGATTCCCCAAATAGCTATGCGGTTTATTATCAATAACGAACCGCATACTAATTAAAGAACCGCACCCAGAGAGCCATTGGTTTCTGTCTCCTATAAATAATGGATAAAAATTTCATATTCCAAGAACCTTTTGGACAAAATCTTTTTGCCTCTTATCTCCTTTCTATGTTCTTCAATCATTATTAAATGATCACTTAATTTGATAAATATGTTTACTTATAATTATCCTCTTGATCCTTTTCTTTACTTGTCCAAAGAGAAGATCACTTACACATTTGTGATGTGATTAAAGACGAAGCTTTGATGAAGATCATTTTCCTTTAGATATAGTCATGTTCATCATTTTATATTTGAGTCTTGTGTAGATCCAATGTATTTGTATATACTTGGATTAGTGTTGTGTTAATCCAGTGTATTTGTGAATAATTAGTGTTGTGTTAATCCAGTGTATTTGTGAATACTTGGATTAGTCTTATGTAAATCTATTGTATATGTGTATACTTAGATTTGTGTTATGTGGATCCAAGTTACATGTGTATACTTGGATATGTCTTATTAAGTTGTAATAAGTCTTGTTTGTTAGTTCTACTAAATTACAAAGTGATGTGTGTATGTGTCTTGTGAGTTCTCACTTAACTTCAAAGTGAAGAGTTGTGAAGATTGGTTCGAGTTTTGGATTAAAACTCGACATCTAGCCTTGTGCCGAAAAAGAAGATGGGTGACGAAGATTGTGTCGGAAAATAATGTAAGCGACGTTGTAAGGTTTTATCCGCCAAGAAAGGAGCTTGTGGATATAGTGAAAATCTCGAGTAAGGTGTACTCGAGGAGTGGAGTAGGAACAAAGAGAGAGCTTCGTTGTCGAACCACTATAAATCATGGTGTCGCATCTTAGGTTATTTCTTTCCTTACTTTTTAGTTATGCTTTTATTCTTTCATTACATATACATTGTCACTAGATATTGTTAATTCATTAAAATTGAACCTAACAATTATAAAACTAATTTTCAAGTAAAATATATTTTTAGAAAAAATCTAATTGAAATAACTTTTAATTAAGACCAACCCCTAGTTTCTACACATGTTTTCCACCAATCATCCAAAAACTAAAATAAACTAGCTAATTTTAACTTTTTAATTTTTGAAGTACAACTAAACATCTATATTCCTTTAAATTAACATGACCAATATGCAAGTAAGCAAGGGCGAAGCTAGGGGGTTCCCGGGGATGCACAGGAACCTGATGAAGTTTTGTTGCGTAGTGTATATATATGCTAAAAATCTCGATTTTTTCAAAATGAACGCGGTCCCGAAATTACGTGTTCCATAAGTACTTATTTTTACTCGTATCAAAATGTTGTGCACCTCATAACTTAAAGCTCTGACTCCACCTACAAGTAAGCTTCTCAAACTAATTAAGGGGAATAGACTACTAGAGCGGTTTGGATCACTTAAAGTGGAAGACTAAAGATGGATGAGGTTCTTATTGCTTTTAGCATAGTGAGACTCGAGTGAAAGGTTTATTATTAGTCACCAGTCAATTTAAATATAATAGAGCTAAAATTAAAGACACTCGATATCACACTAGCATTGTGTACAGAATTTATAGTAGTCATAGTTTTGCATAAACTATGAAAACTATATAGCGGTGTAGAAAGAGTTGTAGAACGACAGAAAAAATACCTTTTTTTTACCGAATACGCGAGCTAACAACAACTTTGATAAAATTTGTAAAAAGATTTTAAATTATCAGGTGTGATGGCGTGTCAAAACTTTTCAATTTAACTTCACTAGATGTCATGTTAGCCTGACATCATAACTTCAAAATATATCATTTCTATAAAGAGCTGATTTATAAACTTCTTAAATTGATTGACATACTTAAAATTAGTGTGTCTTAACACATAAACCTTTACAAAAATAAACATGATTAGAAGTGAGCTAAAAGTATATGTCTCAAGACACATTAATTTTAAGTGTGCAAATCAATTAAAAGAGTTTGCAAATCACCTCCCATTTCTATAGTGCTGCAATGAAGCTAAGCTTTTATTAAGCAACTCGAGCTCGAGCTCGGCTTGATCAAGCCAAGCCTTTTTCAAGCTTAAGCCATAAAAATAGCTTAAAACATAAATCAAGCCCAAGCTCAAGCTTTTGATAGCTCGGCTCGAAGTCTTATCAAACTTTTTCAAGCTTTATTAAAATGTGTTTTTATGATGATATCATATAAGCAACTTATGATTAATTTAGGTATTAACTTAATTATTATGACTTATATCATAATTAAATAATAGATTCTAGAAGGATTTTTAACTTTGATTAAATTTATAATTTAACTCATCGTATTTTAAATAATTTTTTTATTTTTATTAATTTGTTACCACTTGGTGAAATATAATATATATAAATATTTTTTGTACTCTATTTAATATGAAGGTGTCGTAATTGTGTTAGCAATCACATCACGCAATGACTTTTGGAACCATAATCACATTGGATCACAAAACGCATTTTGAAATCAAAACTTTACAATTATGTTATTTTTGGTTTAAATGAATCGCATTTGGTTTTGAATTATGGTTTTGTTTTACTTTATACATATGTTTTTATTGATGAGTTTTATTATAAAAAAAATTAATTTTATACACATTCAAATTTTTCAAGTCAAACTCAAACTTTAATCAACCTTTATCAAGTTAAGCTCAAGCCGGAATTGTTAAAGCTTGACAAGCTATCAAGCTAAGCTCAAGCCTATAATTATTTTATCAAACTAAGCTCAAGCCTTATAAAGTTTAAGCTCGCCTTAACTCGATTGCACCCTACATTTAGATATACGTAGTATCATTCGTCTCTTCGCTTGGATCCCACCCGTCTCTTATTTGAGAATTAACATATACTTTTTTTTAAAAGCTTTTTGATTGTTTTGTGACACAAAATTAGCGAAAGTTCATTGACGATTTGAAAGTGTAAAATAGTGAGCGTTTGGCAAGATTCGGCAATTGGCTATGTTGGATTGGTGATGTGAGTTCGTTACTATACTTGATGCTTTTAAAAGCGGAGTCTCGTGTCTTCATTGAGTTTTTATTGGAAAGAGTAAATTGTATAAATCGTCCTTAAAGTATTATCAAATTGCATGTTTTGTCCTAAACGTTACGAAAGTGCAAGAATCATCCATATTTGAAAACTTTTATGTAAGTATCGTCCTTATGGGGGATATTGCTTGGGACAAAACACGCAAAATGATCAAAATATTTGGGACAAAACATGCAAGATAACAAAACTTCAAGGATGAAAATTTGCAAATTAATTTGATTTTGGGACGATATCAGCACTTTCAAAATATTTGGGACAAAATGTGCAAAATGACCAAACTTCAGGGACAATTTATGCAATTCTCTCTGTTGCAAATATATACTTGTATATACTTTTATAATTTTATTTTAGTTGAGTAAACTGCAACATACATCTTCGTATTTGAACTTTCTTCATAATTTTGGTGAAAGTATTGACAATACATTAAACTGTTAGACACACGTTTGTTATAATACATCCTCCAGGACTCACGATACAAATTTTTCTCGTTAACTTATGCCGAAAGATGTATTTTCAAAAAAAAAAAAAATTTAAAAAATGTTTTAATTTTTTTTCGAAAATAAAAGTTTTAACTTTTTTTCGGAAAAAAATAGTTTTGTTTTAAAAATTAATACATTTATCTTTTCTCTTCGAATTTTTTAAAATAAGTTTTCAAAAAATAATTTAATTTTTAAAATTTTTTAACTGAATTTGTTTCTTTCCAAAAAAAAGGTTTTTTAATTCTTTTAAATTTTTTTAACTAATTTTAAAAATTAACTGAATTTATTTTCCAAAAAAAATAAAAGAATTTGATTTTTTAAAATGTTTTCAAACTTTTTCAAAATTAAACGTTTTGCTAAAAAACAAATATTAATTTTAAACAATTTTATGTTTTCTTAAGATAAAAATGAATTTTTTTTTAAAGATAAAAATGTAAAAGTATTTGTACGTTATAAATTTTGGTACAAAGTTTTTAAATTTTTTTAAGTTTTACATAAATGTTTAATTTTTTAAAACCTGAACAAAATTTTATTTTTTCGAAAAGAAAACTAAAACTTAAAAAAGTTAAATTTTTTCAGTTAATTTTAAAAAATTAGTTAATGTAAAAAAAAAAAAGTTTTTTTAAGGAACAAACTCAGTTAAAAAATAAAAACATTTTAAAAATTAAATCTTTAATTTTTTCTTATAAGTAATGTTTGAAAACTTTTTTAAAAAAATCGAAGAAAAAAGTTAAATATATTAATTTTTTAAAACTATTTGAAAAAAAGTTAAAATTTTATTTTCGAAAAAAAATTAAAACATTTGTTTCGAAATCTTTTTTTTAGAAAATACATCCTTAGTCTGAACTTAACGAGAAAAAATGTATCGTTAGTCCATAAAGATGTATTGTGACAAACGTTTGCCTAACGGGTGATGTATAATACCGATATTTTACCAAAGAATATATTATGTGAGAAAATTCAAACCACATGAATTTATTTTGCAGATTACTCATTTAAGTTTAAACCTACAAAATTTTTATTGATGGAAGAAATTTTACGTTTGACTTTGCCCTGTTGTTTTACATTACTATGCCACTAAGTAATTGTTATGTCCGTTACATGTCTACAGATTTTTGTACGGTTTATGTATTTAAAATTAATTCTTATATTCCTAGGACTAGAAGTCTAGGAGGAAGCTTCTATGTCACTTGCAGGGAAACTGTCAATTCAATAATGTCCAAGTTTAATGACCATATGAGGTCAAACACATTGTTACATGACAACTTGTGGGCTCTTCGATCATTCATATGATTTGATTGTATCTCTAATTTATACAAGTGGAGAGATTGTATATTACAGAATTCGTATAGAATAATGGGTTCCTGTTTAAATAATTTGATGTTGCCTAAACGTGAAGGAACATTACAAGCATATTCTAGTTAAGTGACTTGCAATAAGAGTGAAATAGTTTCCAAATGGGTAATTATTTAATTTAACTCCCTTATAAAAGAGTTTAGTATCTCTCTCCTATTAATACAAAAAAAATTAAGTAGTACCACTAAATTAACATAATGTACCTCATTTTAAAGCACAAACTAAAATATTGTTTAAAGAATACAATTTAATAAGCCAAGTGTACAAGTGTTTCACCATACAATAATTACAAACTTTTTAATGAGTAATTAATACTCTTAATAAAACACCTCATTATAAAAATATACAATATTATATGCACATTGTATAAACATTAAAGAACATTTATAGTATACTAATGCATCAAATAAAAAATCTAATTGAAAATTGGTTCATTGCATTTAATTTTTTTCCCTTTAATCATTTACTTAACTTTACTTGAATTTTCATCTGTATATTACATATAATGCTAAAATAATAAAATCCCTCGATTGACATCACGTTTTTAGGACACGTTTTTTGGATGAAAACTGTTGATTCGGAACTTATAATTGAAAAAATACGAATTATAACACCGAAGAATTTAGTCACAGGGTACCCGCCGCCGCATCGCGCGGGTACCCTGCTAGTTCTTATTTAATAAGAAATGTTCTTTTAATCTTTTTTTTTCTTATAATTTTCTTAAAACAACTTAAAATTTTCCGTTATTTAACAAAAAATTATCAATTAGTTGTTATTAAAAAAATAATTAGAGAAATTTGATGAAAAAAAACAACATTAAAATATATGTGTCAAATATGTGAAAAACAAAAACCTAAAAAAAAAGTTAATAATAAAATTTTAGTGGTAAAGTTAAAAAAAATGAGAAAGTTAAGTAACATTTATAATTTTTTATATTTTTAATAACTTTAAAAAATAAACTTATATATCTTACGTTGTATACCTTTTAATATATATATATATATATAATATTTTTAAATTAAAATAAATTTTATTTATAGTTAGCTTTGTACGTGCATGAGACTTATAATTAATACGTACAAGACAAAAGTTTTATAAAGAACATTCCAAAAAGAGTTCAAATCCCTTGATTTCAATCATCCATCTAAATTTCATCTAATGGTTTATACTAGGTTTTGTACCCGCGCTCCGCCGCGGTGCTTGGTCCAACGGATGGTTTCGTCATCTTTGTTTGCTTCGGCTGGTTCCTCGTCGGGCTCAACCTATTTCAAGAGACACAATACCTAAGTAGCTGAAGTATCCATAGAAGAGCAAAGAAAAAATTAATATTGAAGTTTGAGAAGTTCAGAAGTACAATACTTTAAATGTATTGAAACGATATAAGTTTCTGAATCGTAACCAAATCATTCGTGAAAGAAACTGCAGACCCACCCGCTTACCAGGTTCACTTATATAACATATTTTATTCGAGTATACACATTCTTTTAGAAAATATAATTACGTATTAGTATTAAGCATTATCAGTATTATGCAGGATGAATAGCCCCTCCTGCCACACTTAAAAAGTAAGCAGTTGGTGGGTTGCAAGCTCCTACTTTTTGAGTAGTTCATATAAACAATCCCAAACACACCTTTTATTTCCAAACCTACGACAAATATGGAGCAACCACAATCCCGAAACAACTACACCTTATAATCTTAAAAAGGCCGATACTTTAGAATGTGTCATATGTACAAAATGTACGCAATAATAAGATTTGAATTATGATACCTACTGATGTGTTGGTTATTATTTCTATCTCGTCAGACATCGCGGCCAACCTAGCAAGCTCAACGATCGCATTTGCAGCCATCTCTTCTTTTTCAGCTCTTCATGTTGCATATGTTACAAAAATGAAAAACCACAAAGTCAAAATGTGTCATTGTACAATATATACACGACAATAAGATTTTAATTTGATACCTACTGATGTGCGGGTTATTATTTCCATCTCCCAGACACCGTGGTCAACCTAGCAATCTCAACGGTTGCATTTGGAACCGTCACTTCTACTCCAGCTCTTCATGTTGCATATGATGAAAAAATGATAAAACCACAAAGTCAGTTTCTAAAACCACAAAGTCAGTTTCTAAAACCATATCCAAACACCCTCAAATAAAGATATTCCATCTAAATAAAGTGTAAATGATCTTACCTACGCTTTGGAGACGCTTATCATCAATGCCTATGCTAAATCTAATTATGCTAATAAAGAAATTCCATCAACCCAAAGCAACTTCAGTTCCTGAATTAACAAATTACGAAAGGGAAAATTTACTCGCAGGCAACAACAAATAAACTTTGATTTTTTACACATATCATCCCAAACAGTAAATTCAGCTGAATTCATCAGTCCCTATACGCAGTTAAATAAAATGTGGCACTTAAATGTAAACGAACACAAATAATCTATCCATATCTAAATCAGCTAAAACTCATAGCCTCAACAAATCCTGAATATTCATTACCAATATTAAACCCTGATTGTCATTTCCAACTTTTACTTTCATTAAAACACAATCATTTAAGTCAATCAACACGTTATAAAACCTGTGTATGTAGTTTCAGAACGAAAACTAACACAAACTAAGCATACATACACCATGTTATGCAGTTTACATATAAAAAGAAGATATTTCCAATCTCATTGAACCTCAAAACAACAATTTATGCACAAATCATGATACATAGAGAATTATATCGCTAAAAAATTATCACAAATTCAAAATTAGCTCATAAAGCGAATCCCTGATCCCAAATTCAATTTACAGTACTTATTGCAAATTCAGACACTATAAATGTCGCTACTTTACAATACATCTAGTTTTACTTATACACATAAGCATTTGGTTAACCTGATAAACTTAAATCACATAACAAAAAAAATAACAGAAAAACAATACATGTGAAAACTATTAGTAGATATAAAAAAACTATACCTTTTAGCCGGAAGTAAACAAAATGATTATTGTTTGTTTAGATAGGCTAACTTTTACTTTAAAAAAATAGCCTTCCGCCTTTAACCTGCATATAACAAATCGAACAACAAATATTTATAGACAAAAAAAGAGTACTTAGTTAGAAGGAATATAAGTTGGTAAAAGGAATAACTTAAAAATAATGTAAAGTCACACTTGGAAACTAAATTAAGTGCATGAAAAAAGAATAATACCATGGTAGGCTCAGACATGCTCAGGGAAAACCGGATACAAACGGCATGGCTGCAAGCTCGAGAGGTTACCCCGCCAAGATACGTGCAATCTTATGTTTAACCCGATCCGTTCAAGGTCATCACAACCTGAACAACTACACATTCCAACAGAACCCGACGTGGCTGTAAATCCAAAGACGTGTGATAGATAAAAATGTCAATGGCAATCGACTAAGTGCTAGCTCAGAGTTGAAGGTGTTGTGTCGACGATTCAAGTGGTCGACCTGCTATGGCTGCAAACACGATGTCGCGTTGCCACACCAAAAATCAGGTCGACGACAATCATGATCGCCAAACCAATAACAGTTGGAAACCGACAAATACACGCACAAAACAATGTCTTCATCGCCATTAGTCATGAGAACCATCAAGGCAAAAAATCAGTTGGACGACAACAATGATGATCGCCAAACTAATAATAGTTCGGAACCGGCAAACACACGCACAGACCAATTTCTTGATCTATCTATACGTTCTTAAAGTCGACACTTTTACTATTTTGACACACTATCGGGAGAATGTTAAAATATATTAACGGTCAAATGGTTAAAATTTCGTAACCTGTTGGGTTATTAGTCAAAATGCATAAGTGGAATCATAAAATAGAATGCATATAACAAAGCCAGATAATCAACATACCAGTTTAGGTTTCAATCTTCATTTAAAATGAACTTATAGCAATAGCAATATAATATTAACATACTTATGACCTATGCTAAAAATGACCCGTACTCGGACCTTCATCTAGTCACCACTAATATAGCACCAAAGAAATTACATTAACATGCATTATAAGTAAAACCTGGCAACATTAGAACTAAATAACCACCCACATCTCACCCAATATATAGTATCACCACAAAACTCGACTTTCTGCACAAAATTATGAATTACGAAGTAACCTTGATTCTCAATAGCCATCCTATTAACATCTCCTACGTTTTGATTAGGATGGTAGTATCTCAGACCTACAGTTTCACAATATGTTAAATTTACCTATACATCAAACTAAAAACCTAAACAAACACCTAAAACCCGTACGCAACACATAATCTAGAACCGTAAAATTGTTTCAAGAACGTTTCATAGCCTATTGTTTACTTTAAATGTAGATTTTAATCCCATAATGCAATTATCATATATAAATAAGAAAACACAGAAAGTGGTTTCTCACTTTCTTGCTAGGAGTTGTCTTTCTCATATTGCACTACAATGGCCCCCTCCTATCCCATCAAAAACGACTCGTCTTTCAATCTCACCATACCCCACCCAAAGTAAGAATATTTTGTTCAAAAATAATAGAAATGATAATGAAAAACCCAAAACGTAATGACATAAGAAAACCCTATAAATTACAGCCCCTCTTATTGTGCTTTCCGACAGAATCATCGAAATTGACCTTGTACCATCATGGGCGGGTGACTGGACCTAAGAAATGAACATATACGAATATTCTTCAATCTTTTGCATGTTATTGAGCTAATGCAAGTATATATATATATATTAGTTTCTTCTAAAATGAACATCAAGATACAAAATAGGAACAACAGCCAATAGAGATAACCATTAGCACTCTTAACAACAAATCTCATATACACGTTAGTCAAGTTAATTATGTTATTTGTATGAACAAATTGCCTAAAAGTAACCACGTTGGGGCTCAACTCGTGAGACCACATTTCATTTTAAGTTAGCATCTACGCCGTACTAGCATATTACACTGGAACACCATGTATGTGTAAACCTGCGGCAACAGGGGTGTGTGGGTCATGTTTTAACAATAGCAAAAGACCCCTTTTGCAGCAGATGAAGTGTTTGGCAATTGTTTTAACCGAATCTAAACACCTTTTTTCCAATAGATGGGATGTTTTGAAATTGTTTTAACAACAGCCAAACACCCCCTTTGTAGTAGAAAGGGGTGTTTCGCTACTCTAATCTCGCTGCATATGGGAAAAAGACCTGATATAACGTATCATCATACACGACTCTCATTAACGAATTCATATCACAAATGAAACAACCTATGTCAATTATTCCATTCAAAAGATATATGGTCAGATGCTACTCGCAACATATGATTCAGTGACTTGTGGTAAGAATTTTAATTATCTATTTTACCTGTTTATCTATTATTGTGAATGTTTCCACTCGTTGGGGCGCCTTCTTTTGTTTTTATGAAAATGACAACCGAGAATGGGATCAAGAAATGACCAACCAGGTGTGCCTCCAAATCCCATTGCCAGTACAAATGTGTACCTCAGAAACCGCAAAAAAATCCACGTTAGTAGAAATTCATGACACCAACTATTCAGGTAAATACATTTTTACTTACTAATACACTCATAGTTATTGTGAAAACATATCACTGAAGGTACTAAATTATAGGACAGTTTCTATTTCAGCCTGATCAACTCAATGTAAACCTCCAACCCACCCATAATAATCGTATATAACAGATGCAATAACCAAAGATACAATTAAATTTTCCCATTAAATTACTTTGATAGTTGATCCATATTTGCGTATCTTTTGAGACGGGAAAAACTAAACATTTTTTCCCTCACAACACAACCCTTCACCCAGTCACCCAGACCTCATATCTTTTCTCTACCTCGTACCTTTTAAATTTTTTATTCGCACCCATCATTCCTCTGTATAAACGAAAACAAACACCGCTACAAACTTTGATACAGTGTGAAGTCTAAAAATATTCCAAAATCAAATAAGTTGATAAGTCCCATAAATAAGATTGAAAACATAATTGTGATACACTAAATAATCAGGCTCAGATATGTATGTGATCAGATCATAAAATATCCGAATTCCGCTAACTGGCTGCGAACTAATCCGGTTGCATAGCAGCAACATATGCTATGCCATCCGGCCGTTGCCCCACCAAGTTAGGATAGGAAATTCTCTCTCACATTACAACAGTCATCACCGCCATCAAAGTTTCCACGGAAACCAATAATTAGGCCCACATCTCTATGTGATCACGTCATAGAAGTATCCGAGTTAGCAACCTAATTCTGTTGTATAGCAGCGACATATGCTATGCCATCCCGTCTACGGCTGCACACATAGTGAGTTGCCATACCAGCGTACGGGTTATTTCTATTATCATCTTATTTATTCACCAGCATTGTTTTTTATTGGCAAAGCTGAAAACCTTTATTCAATTTTACAAAGAGAATGGTGAATCTGCCATAACTACAAATAGACAATTTGCCTTGCCAATGTGCGAATAACCTCCGCTCTCGACTTTAAACTTGGCTCAGATTAACTGACAGCCTGGCCGCACTGGTGGAGGTTATCGATGTCACTGATTTACGCACTCGACCATCCTTCCACTTTATGCAGCAACAATCGAAACCGGTCATGGCTGCAAGCATGTAAATGTGCTGCCATGCCAAGTTACGGTTCGATTTCAATTGCGAAATAGCAACGGAAATCTTTTTATATGTTGAAGTTCACAATGGCTAAAGTATGACATAACAAATATATGCAGCACTGATTCCACAAACGTGTCTCAACAATAACAAAAACCCCTCTTATTGTTTTATGCCATCAACCACCATTTTTTCCAACCAATAAGCCTAGCACCATCGTCACCCAACCGACAATGAAGAGTACAGTGGCATCGAAGTAGCATAAGGCGAAAATTAATCTATTAATAATAGTTCCAACATAAAGTGTAACTTAAACACAAACAACATAGATATTATATCAAAAAGGAAAACATATACCTCTGGCGAGACTAAAAAATCAAAAGCCCAATCATCATGACAATCAAGAACCAAGCCGACAACAATCGCGGCAACAACGCAACCTAACGTCACCAATCATTAACGGCGGCATCGTAGGTAGAGGTGGCAAATCTTGCCCATTTTGATACATATGGGCACTTTTTGCCCATTTTCAAAAAAGGATGGGGCACTTTTTGCCCATTCTTTATAATGAATGGGCTAAACGGGCGCATATGTAAGAAACTAAATGGGCTTAACGGGCGCACTTGTAAAATACAAATTAATATACTCGACGAATACTTTTTATTAAATTTTTTATCCCGGCTTTCAAACAAGTATTTTTATTTTTTATTTCTAGGTTTTTATATGTTTTTTCCTTTTTTAGCTTGCGCCCGTTTAGCCCGCCCGTTTTGCCCGCCCGTTTCGCCCGTGCCCGTTTAGCCTGCGCCCGTTTAACCCGCCGCCCGTTTAGCCCGTTGCCCGTTTAGCCCGCCGCCCGTGCCCGCCCGCCCGCCCATTTTGCGACCTCTAATCGTAGGGATCGGCGACATCGAACCAACAGGACACTGTAGACAACCCACAAATAATACAAACCTGGAGAGCTCCATAGATCAACCAACCTCAGATCCATAAAAAAAATAAGTCAACGAATCAAATGACCCGCAAAAGGAAATACCCATCTAACGTCAAGGACGCCACCTACCGACCATCAACGCCGCCTACCATAAACGGCGGCAACAAAGAAGTTGGTGGCAACGAACCCCATTAAAAACCAAAAACCAGATCAAAATAAAAAAAAACAGATGGTTCTAGAGAGAGTGGGTAATGATTTTAAGATGGGTAGAGTTTTTAATGAGGGGGCAAATCAATTAATACAAAGAGCCCCATCATTAACAAAAGCTACAGCAAAGGACAACCTCAACATTAATTGAGTAACGAAGGGACAAATCACTGTATGTGTGTGCCAGTGCGTGTTAAAACTGTGAGGGAAGAAGGGTTGTGTGAGAGGGAAGAGTTAATATTTCTTTAATAAAATGTGAGGGGATCAGTGTTTCTATGGAAACGTGAGTCCCCTCTATTATATAAGGTAGAATTAATTATTTTTTAGTTTAATTAAAAAATCCACTTTAATCTTACTATTATTAAAATAAAATATCTCTCAAATCGTTTATCGTTACGCAAAAATAATTTTATCATAAAGACGAGAATTAAATTATCTTTCTATAGATAGACATTTTTATATAATTTCGACGAATTTAAAAAAATTGAACAGAAAAACACATGTGATTTATTACTTTAAAAATTACACTTGAATTTTTAAAATCACATGCAATTTATGGAATTTATAAAATCACACATGGTTTGTTAAGTTCAATATTGCATATGAATTTATGAAATCACATGAGATCTATGAAATCATGCATGAATTTTAAAACAACAAATCACAGGTGATTTTACAAATTATGTTTATTTTTTAACGGAAATTTTGACATTGGAAAATTGTCACAAATACATGATATAAACCGTCTACTAAATGGCAAAATATTCTCATCGTTACTTTTTTAAATAAAATGTGATTTTGTGAAATCACATGTGATTTTTAAGCAATCAGATTTTCACATGTGATTTTATGAAATCACATGTGATCTTGTGAAATAACATGTAGTTTTCACATGTGATTTATGAATACATATGATTTTTTTAATAATTCGTGTTCGATGTCTTTATATTTCTTAAACCTAAAGCGGTAGAAAACACAATATAGTCAAACGAGTTATAAACAATAGTGTTATAATACTTTTAATTAGAAAAGCCTAGTGACGCACCTTGTTACTCGTTTGTCTTCCACGATTATGTAAATAAAAATAAATTTTATTTATTTATTATGTAAAAAAAACTAAAAATTTAAAACAAAAAATCACATGTAATTTTACGAATCACGTGTGATTTTTCTAAGCGAACATTTAACACTAAAAAATGGTAAAAGAATATATCAAAGTTTCAGTCTATCGAAAAATAAGAACTTACTCGTCGCGATGATGAATTTTTTGTAATATGGCGATTTACGGTTTGAAATGTTCTTTTAAAAAGATGAAGAATGAGTTTTTTATTGTTTGATTGAAAATTAATTATTATTTTTTTCATTGATCATGCTCTAATGGATCTCACTTTATATGTATAATGGATGAACGTCATAAACGATAAAATTGAACAAAGGATTATATGGTCAAACAGCGAGATTATATATAGGAGACACGCATATTTGGTCTGCCACAGGAGTGCAGCAAGGTGACCCATTGGGGACTCTTTTTTTTGCTCTTGTATTGCACCCGCTTGTACATAAGATTAGAGACATTTGCAAGCTTTTTCTTCATGCTTGGCATCTTGATGATGGGAAGTTATTGGAGATTCGAAAGAGGTATACAAGGTGTTAGACGTTATAAAGGCGATTGATTCACGTTTAGGTCTTGAACTTAATATCTAGAAAGCAGAGATATTTTGGCCCTCTTGTAATGGTACGAATCTTCGGGAGGGTTTATTTTCGGTCGATATTCGAAGGTTGTCTTTGGGTGTGAAGCTTCTCGGGGGAGCCGTTAGTAGAGATGCATATTTTATTAATGGGTTGGCTATGAGGAGAGCCGTAAATGTGTTGACTTGATGGGTCTTCTTCCACAACTCATGACCCGCCAAGTAAGCTCCTTTTGCTTCGATCATGTATGTGTATTGCTAAACTTTTTTTTGTTTAAGGACCTGTGAACCTATACACATGGAGGAGGAGGCTTTGTTTTTTGACAAAGGGTTTTGTGGTTCAATCGAAAATACAGTGGTTTGTGGAGGACTTTCTTTGATCACTTGCAGTGGAGACTTGCTTCTTTACCCATTCGTTTTGGTAGTTTGGGCTTATAGTCGGCAAAAGTGGTCTCCTCATACGCTTTTGTGCCTCGAGGGCCTAATCTTGGGTGTTAAAATACCACATCTTACGTGACATTGGTATATGTGGTATGGATGATAATTACATTTTTGCTTTGGCACGTCTTCGTGATACGATTCCAAGCTTTGATTTTAGCGTTTTTGCTAATAAGGACACCCCCTCATTTAAAGCCCAAGAAACATTGAAGAGTGCCCTTTTTAGTGAGATGGTTAAAGATATGGAAGCCCACTTTGACATGACGGTTAGACAGAAAGCAGTTTTTAAGTGTTTGCACGCACCACATGCTAAAGATTTTCTACAGGCTATCCCTATATACGGGCTCAGTCAACATATGTCGCCGGTGGAATACCGCACTATCCTTAAGTATCGCCTTATGATTCCCTTATTTACGGTTGATGCGATATGCCCTGTTTGTCGCAAGGCATGTTTGGAATCTTTTGGGGAATATGCGGTTCATTCTAAAGAACTTCCGAGCTTCGAGTACCGACATGATTTTGTTAGGGATGTTCTTTACGACATATGTAGGCGTGCCGGGAACTCAGTCAAGAAAGAGACAATTGTGAATTTCTTGACTGACCCGTCAGATGTGAGATTCACATTCAAACCAACTGACGTTTTGGTGTTTGGATGGGTTGATGGTAAACATGCGTACGTTGATTTGGCAGGGGTTTCTCCTCTTGTGAGGTTAGGCAGTCGAGATTTTACAGCGGGTCGGGCTGCTATAAAATCCATCTCGTGCAAAATGACTAAACACGAGAAAGCATACGGTGAAAATCAACACATGTTTATTCCTTTCACGTTTGATACAATTGGTTTCCTTGCACCTGAGGCGGTGAAGCTACTTACCAGAATATAACCTGTTATGAATAGTAATGTTTTTACTCTTAAATCCACAAACGTTGTATTTAATATATTTGATTTTGCTATAAAAAACTAATTACGTAGCTTGTTACCCGTTTACCTTCTCCTATTATGTAAATTATTACTAAAAAATTATCTACTAGAAAATTCACTCTTAGCAAAGTCGCAAACATATATGATCAAGATTAAATTGCAAATACTCGTTCATGTATCTCTACTACTTATAAAGGAAAAACCCCAAAACCTTGAATGTTGAAAAATGAGTTAATTATGGAATTGTTGAAAAATTTAATGCATAGAAGTTGGATATTAATTATGAAATTGTTGAAAAATTAAATGCACATAAGTTAGAAAAAATAAGAAATGTTGAAAAATTAAACCATAAACAATTGCATAAGTTACTGGGTCACGGGTTCCACCACCGGATTAATTCGGTCGAGTAACTTGGTCACGGGTTCCACCAACGGGTCAACCCGGTTGAGTCATCAAGTCACGGATCGACCATCGGACCAAGCCGATTGAGTCACCGGGTTCGGCCATCGAGCCAATATTTTCGAGTCACGGGTTCGACCATCGGGTTAACCCGATCGAGTCACCGGGTCACGGGTTCGACAACCGTGTCAATCCTGTCGAGCCACCGGGTCACCGATTTCGACCACTGGGTCACGGGTTTAACCACCGGGACACGGGTTCGACCACCGAGTCAACCCGATCGAGTCTATGGGAACAGGCTCGCCTACCGGTTCAACCTGGACGAGTCAACGGGTTACCGATTCGACCATCGGGTCAATTAATAAATCATTAACTATCTATCGCTAGGCAATTATTGGGTCACGCGTTCGACCATCGAATCAATTAACATATCATTGATTACATGTCTTTAGGTAATGCCGCTGCTATGCGCGGGTAATCGTCTAGTATGTCCAAAAATCCAAATTAAAGTCATGATACTATATATTTACATGTTTGATCGTCAGAGATATATATCACAACCAAAACAAACCCGTTCAACCATCAATAAATTGATTGGTCCGGGTCGTCAACTTGGTGATATAGTAGTTTTCGTCAATGTAAAAACATAAAACCTATGTTACAAAATGAAACAATCAGGTTCTATTACAACTAGGGGTGTTATCGGATCAGGTTATCGGGTCTTATTGGGTTAGGTTAAGTCGCATTTTGGTTTTTTAAAACTCACCCGCTACCCGATCGATAAGGAATCGAGTTATCGGGTTCGGGTGGTGTTCGGGCCGAGTCTAATCGGGTCGGGTGATTCGGGTTATCGGGTTATACTATAGGGATGAGATCATTAGAAAACATAATCTCGGTAGAAAACTAAACAAATGCCTTAAAAATAAAAAAACGGATGCCCTAATAGTTTCGTTTAGGGCATCCGTTTAGTGCATTTCGTTTAAGGCATCTGTTTAATATTTCAGGGCATCTGTTTTTGTTTTCTATGTTTTTTACCGAGATGATGTTTTCTCTAGATCTCATCCCACTATAAATGAGAAGTTTTAGAAACAAATAATGTCTTGCATTGTTTTATCTGATTGAATAAAAGTAAAAAATAGCTTGCACTCTTTGTGATATTAATGATACTCGAAAGTTTAAATTCAGTGTAAAATTCGAGTTCTTTTTATTATGGAGTAAGTTGATTAGTTGGTTATATTAGAGTAAACAAGGAGATAAGTACATGCTAAACTTTTACGCAGATAAGCAATTTCGAAAGGCAAACATAAGTATACCATATCCCTCTGATGCAATCACAAGAGCACAACATATATAAGCACTCCAGTCGATCCAATTCAACGAAAAATACATGAGAAATAAAGAGCCTGTTGTTAAGCACAATCATAGGTTCTAATGCATGTTGCAAAGGTGACCAATATTGCATTTTACTTTGCTAGTAACAAGTGATGTTTTTTGAAACGTATCAGTCAAAAAATAGAAAATTGATTAGCGGGTCTTATCGGGTTGACCCGTGATGTAGCAATTTTAGTGTATGTAACTTACCTTTAGTAAAAAGTAAGAAAGAAACGGTAAAGTATAAGTTTACACGTTTAGGAAAACGCGAAAACCGACGTTAAGTTCGTTCTCAAATGAGGTGTGAGTTAGTGTAGAGGTGTCAAACGGGTTATCGGGTCGGGTTTCAGGCTTATCGGGTCGTGTCTTATCGGGTTTTGATAAAATAAATACTAACCCGCAACCCGAACCTTTAAGCTATCGGGTCTATCAGGTTGCGAGTTATCGGGTCGGGCTTATCGGGTTATCGGATTATCGGGTTACATAGTAATCTTACATCATAATTTATTCTTTTTTTAAATACAATCAGAAATTAACGGAACTTAAATATTTAATAAACATGAGATTGGTAATTCTTTTTCATAATATATAACGGAAATAATACGCATATTACAAGTGTTGGAAGTGTATGTTAAATTTTGTCGACAGTAGGTTACGTATTTGACCTCAAACCATAAAAATGAGAATAGTCTGCTACTGGTATAAACTAGTGTTCACTAAAACCAAAACAGAAGATGCAAATTATTATATTTCATACACAACTTATAATAATTACGAATTATGACGAACCAATAGACTGTGAAACAGGAGATCCAATTAAAAGTATATAGACTTCAAATGGGCTTTGTAGCTTATCGGATTTATTGGGTAAACACGACAACAAATTCATTATAACCCTAACCCGACCCTATAAGGTTATCAGGTCTATCGGGTTGACCCGATAAACTAAGTTGGACCTGAATCAACCCGAACCTATAAGGTCTTATCGGGTTCGGGCCGACCCATTTGACATCCCTAAGTTAGTGTGCCAAAATTGAAACGGATTTGGATTAGTTTCGTTTTTGGAAGGAGAAAAGGTGAAAAGTAAAAACGGATAAAATTAAACTAAGACGAAATCACGTTTTCACGCGAATCAATACGAAAAATAAATTACTTTAGAAAAATTCTAAAAAAATTGAACATAAACCCTAAAAAGTTTAACTAACGATGAAAAGTCAAGAAAATTTTGAAAACCTTTTAATAAATTATTATTTATTTAAAAAATCTAATTGAAGACTTAAAAATCAAAATAATTACCAAAAAGTCCAAATTAAGATTTTATTGCATGTAAACCTCAAACTTATTTAACAAAACTAAAAAGTATTTTTTAAAAATTTTAAAACTACTTTTCTATTTTTTAAAGACTTAAAATGAAAACAACAAATAAAAATTGATTAAAATTATTAAGAAAAATCTGAAAACTTGCTGAAAAGTCCTAATAGTCCACTAATTTAAGGGGAAAATGAGAAAACGCAATAAGCTACATTAAATAAGCCAGAAAAGCTATTTATAAGCCACGGCTTATATACTAAAAAGAAAAACAAAAAGGGCTTAAGTAAAGGAAAAGGGAAAGGTATACCAGATGAAAGCGCCTAACACACTGGTAACCCTTTGAACCCCTGAACAACAGGTTAGAAGGTCGAGACATGCTAGTGACGTATTTTTTATTTTTATTTTATTTATATTTTTCTTTTTGGACAAATCAACTCCACATGTGGTGGGCTTGTGGAGAGGTGAAAATAAGCTAAAAGTACTAAGGAATAAGCACAAAACAACAATCAAATAAGCCCAGTTAAGAAAATCAACAAACATTTGTATTCCCCTATTACCAGATATCGGATAATCAGCTAAACTGAGTTACCAGATATCGGGTAACACTATCACAAAGAAATCAGACAGCAGAAAGATTTGTTGCTGAACTACTTTGCACTTATTTGGATTTTAATTAACCACAACTTTAAGCAAAAGCTATCTAAACACCAAAATAATGCAAAACAGATGAAAACTTTCCTAAGATCTATCTAAATGCTGAAGGACAAGTTCAAACAACCTAATTTCAATGAGATAGGGCTGCTGGTGTAATTGGCCTTGAACTTGGTCCAAAATGACCAACTCAAGTGCACAGTTCAAGTCTAAAGCTGCCATACCTTTCTTGAACTATCAAATGTCTATTAATAACAGATATCAAGTGCAACACAAACAAGTAAAACAGCAAATAATAGAAATCTATGCCTACTGCTAGTTTTTCCACAAAAAAACACCAAGAACAATTACTTTTTTATTTTTACACTAAATGCCTTAAACCAAAAGCAGATTCTAGCTACCCTAGGCTAACTCTAGGTGTGCAGGAAAGTGTTGGCCAAGAGTGTGTCACCCATCCTTTTAACCTAACAAATCCAAACACCCCTTATAAAAACAGTGAACAAAAATAACTCCAAATTCATGCAAATTAAACTAATACTAGTAGAGCACTCAATCATAAGCACCAAACACAAGAATAAGAAATCTAAGTTAACAAGATGAGCCAAATAAGCAATACACAATTTAAGCATACATGAGGCATTCAAAACAAGGGAGTTCAAAAGAAGTGACCTAGTTTTAACCTTGTTCAGGCCAAATAACCACCTCTTGATGCCACCAGCTTAGATTGTGAGGGCTTATGCTAGCTTAAGGGAGGAGCTTGTTTGAGTTGTATGTACAGAAGGACTGCCACAATCCACTCCAAAGGGACTACAACAGTCTCCTTTGAGGGTAGTTCCTGTTTAAACATAACAACAAACAAGCAAATTCTAGTCCCAAATCCAGACCTAGAAGCTGTGTGTCAAGCAGCTTCTAAGTGAGCTTTTGGAACAGTAAACCACAAAAAAAAAACAAATAAGATTTATTCTGGAAAAAACCTTTTAGAACTAAAAACTTTTGTAAACCACAAGTAACAACAAGAAATAACTCTTGCTTATACTCAACTTGTACAAGTGATTTATCCTATAAGCAAGAGGATCTCAACAGTTTTTCAAAAACCTTTGGAAAATTCTTGATAACTAAGTTAAGGATAACAACAATTTTAAGAGAAATAAAGTAAATGAATTGAAACTCAGTATTTTTTGCAAGGCAAAACAAAACTTTAACTATTCAAATATTTAAGTTTACAAAAAAATCTGGAACAAGAAATACAATGTCACATACGACATGTATTTGTACTAGCTAATGGAATGATCTAGAGTCATACATGAATACATAAACCCTAGATATGATTTGCCAAAAGTGTCCTTGAGTCTTGAGTCATGAAAGTTTGTCTTGGGTCAAATTCGTGCCCATGTGAAGGATTCTTGTTGCCTGGTGAATGCCAGCTGAGCTGTTAGAAATCATCCTAGCAATTGGGCTTGTTATGGAGAGGAAGGAATCAACAATAGCCATCCATCTTGTCTGTTGCTAGGGCTTTGTGCGAAAACGATAGGACGGGGGAGGGGCCCACATCTCACATGGGTGAGATGGGGTGTTGTTTGAGTGTAGGATTTGCTTAATATATCATCAATTTAGGATCTGGAGGTAATTAGGAATTAACCCTCTGATTAGGTCAATTTGGGAGATTAGGGTTTATAAGCAAAAGGGTGGGTTTTGATTTTAGTTAGTGCAACAGTGGGTGTTTGGCGCCAAGTTTATTATTATTGAACACGTTTAAAAAATATGATTAATAATAATAACGGGTTAAGTGGTTGTGGTATGGTTTGGGATTGGGTAGGGTAAAGGGGTGGGTTGGTCGGGTTTGGTGAGATATGGGTATTATGTTGTGCGGTTTTGATCCCTACTCTTTGAATAAACACGCAAATTCAACTCTCCATTATTTGGCAGATTTTCCTCTTGTTATAACTTTCACATTTGGAAAAACAAGTCCTTGTGTCTATGTAAACTTGATATAAGGACTTTAATAGTAATTTGACCATTCTTTAAGGGCTAATAATGTCAAATCTTCATACTTTAGGGACCCTTTTGTAATTTTGGGATTTACAAGGGTATAGTGTAACACCCCCATTTTACCTTATAGCAGCGGAAGCTAATTTGGGGTATTACTATCAAAGTACCATAATCATAATAATAGAAAATGTTCAAAAATATTTTTTATAAATATTTACGTTATCATTCATTTATTTAGAGTTTAATAAAAACAACTGTACAAAAATGTACATCACAGGTTTTCCCAAAGATCTAGTTTTATTTTCTAGAATGATAACTTTATTCAAGACACCACCATCGGCAGCTCACTAGTCCTCATTCACCTGAAATATATGCCTTAAAGTCAACACAATGGTGAGTGGGTTCATATGTTTTAAACAATATTTGAATACAAGTATGACTCTGGGGCTACATTATTATACACCCAACTTTTTAAATTCATCGATTCTTATTGCACTAGCTCATGACCCCAAGACTAGACATTATCAGGAAAAACCCAACAAAGTTGCCATTAAGTAGGAAGTTTGCCAGACTATCCTAAATAGCAAAATAAAGCATATATCTTTAGCCTAGGTAGGAACCATTAGCTGCTAGCAAGTGCGACTTGCCCAGATAGGAGATGTCAGTCTCCAATAGTACTATTCACAATATTAGCGCTCATTAATGATTAGTGGTCCACGATTAAAAAAGGACTTAACGACAACAAGTAAACGCAGTGTCAATAATCATATCGATAGCATACAAAAACAGTTATATTCTAGTTTTAGCATATATCCCCCTCACGGGTTTTCAAATCATTTATAAAACTTTCAAAAGTGAGGCTATGAACTCACCTTAGCCTAAAGAGTCTTGAATTATTCAACTATACCCAATCATAACCTTCTCACAATATCTGAGTTGACACACAATATATAGATATATCAAGTCATAATCTTTGAGTTTAATCTTTTATTATTTCATGTATTTATTATTTGATTCATATGTTTTGTTATTATAGTATCATTGTTCGGGCCATTATACTCAGAAGCCATTCTATAAACGTTTGAGGAGCGAGTGCACTTTAAATCGTAAACTGTTAGCCTCAACATATTGAGTCAAACAAGAATGTTCGGTCATAGGTTTATATTGTAATATTTATTAGAACGTTGTAATAGTTAGTTAAAATAGTCGTGACATTACGGGGCCTCTTTCAAGGTACTAAGCATTTTATTCAAGCCCGGCCCAAAACAATATAGTCTAATAGAAAGCCCGCATGTAGGTGGACTATATAAGCACCCTCCTAGCATGTTAGGAGGGTGGCAAGGCTTTTCATTTCTCAATATAATATTCTCCTAGTTTCTCCACCTTCTTTCTACTTTCTCTCTCTAAAAATCTTCATTCTTTTCATCTATTTTCTATTAATCAACCATGGTGAAGTGAATAAATTAGGGAACAACATTTGGTATTAGAGCCTATAGTGGATAGGTGATTGAAGATCCATGGTTATTGTTCTTATTGATTTTATGAGGTAATAGATCTATAATCTTTGATCCAAATTTTTTTTTGTGTGTTTTTTTGTTGATTGATCTTCTTAGAAATCTCCTACATAGATGTGTTAGGGATTTGTGTTAGTTATTTTGGCAAAAATCCCAAAATTTTTGGGTATTTGGATCAATTTTTGGCTTAAAATCACGTTGTTTACAAGTTAGATCCGAAAAAGGGGTTTGTAAGCCAACAGTACATACTTTCGGAAAAGGGTTTAAAATTCCGAAAATAATCGTGTATCCAAATAGTGAGTTATTCTGAAGATTTCAAATATTCCGAAAACTGCTCCTTTATCCGAAAATATTTATCCGAAAATCCCTTTTTCTCCGAAAATCACTTTTTATCCGAAAATCAGCTCTTATTCCGAAAAGGTTTTTCCGAAATTGGTCAGTTTATCCGAAGAATTTTATCCGAAGATTTGATTTATTCCGAAAAAGAGGTGGTTTATCCGAAGATTTCAGTTTTTCCGAAAATTTCACTTATTCCGAAGAAATCAAGTTTATCCGAAAATCACCTTTTATCCGAAAACGGATTTTTTTCGAAAACTTCAATTATTCCAAAAGTTCATTTTTTTTCGAAAAATCTCATTTTCCCGAAAAACCCAATTTTTCCGAAAAACCTCATTTTTCCGAAAATTCTCATTTATCCGAAAACCTCAATTATTCCGAAAAAGGGAATTTATCCGAAAACCACATTTTATCCGAAAACATCTCTTTATTCCAAAATAGCCATATTCCAAAAGTAAAATTTATTTTTTCCTAGACCATTTTTAGGCCATTTAAGCTTCGAGTTCAAATTTTGGCGATGCGAAAAAAATTTCGACGAAAAATTAATTTTTCGGAAAAAATTCAATTATTTAGGCCAAATTTCAATTTTTTAGGTTTTATTTTTCGTTAAAGTTTTCTCTTTTTAATATTTTTCTCTACTAGTTATTGGCTATTTCTAATTTGGATTCAAACTTTGGTAATTCAAAATTTTTGAGTTTACCGTTTTGTCGGACTGAGGAATTTATTGTCGAACTTAGAAAAATCAGAATTTTCGGAATTTTTAACCACAACTCAATCACACCATATCTACTTAAGATCCAAAGTCACTTCATCATCTGAAACACTCATTATGGATTCCGTCACACAAGATGTGCATGCACTCAAATCCAAGATGTCGGTTGCAAAAGAACGACGCATGACACACTTTAGATCACTCCAGTCACACCTTCAAGTACTTTCAAATAACGGTTTAAAAGGAACTCGCGTTGAACTTGGATTCAAACGGGTATTCATGTCACTCACTGGTCAAGATGTTGAGACATTCACAAGCACAATGCTACTCAATGTAGATCACCTTGAACAACAGTTTGCCAACGATGAATTTCAAGAGGTTGAATCCATAGATGCCGTTTTGGTTCTCGAGAATCAGTTTCAGAAATTATTTGACACACAGGTCTCTGTACACTATGATCGAGAATTCATAAACAAATACTTCTTTGAATATACTCGGTTAGAAGTTCAAGAATTCAAGGAGACATTTCTTCAACACATGAGAGCTGTAAGGAAGTCCATTGCTGAAAGAACAAGTCATAAACTAAAAGGTGAAAGAAGGGTGAATAACAGATTAATGCAGAAGAACGAGAGCAATGTCGATGATGGTCAAACATTGGATGCTTGTTCGATTGCCACAGAAAGCAGCGGTACAGAATCAAAAAAGCAGCATACCATCAACAACTCAGGGAATGATCAAGCAACAGATGACGCAGATATCAGACCCATATATAATGAGGAGCCAATGGCTAAGGTACAATTAAATGATGTGTATGATGATCATCAATATATTGATTCTAAGATTCATGAGCTTGAAAATATGTTAGCTCAAAAGACAAAAAAATTTGAGGATGCCAAACTCGAGTTTTCGAAGAAAAATGACAAATTTGAAGCTTATTTTGAAAAACTTGAAAAAGCAAACGTTGTTCTTGAACAAACACTGGATCGTCAGATTCAAGATTCTAATGCAAAAAAAGAACATTTTGTGAAACAAATAAATTTGTTAGAATCAAAGTTGGCTTTTCAGAATCCAAGTCCTCCGCCTGCTTCATTAAGTGAAATATATGTGCAACCTATCGACATTGTAGATAGTAATGACGCGAATGCTGAGAACAACATATTTGATAATATGAACATTAAGTTAGAACAACGTGTCGCTCAATTACTTCTACAAAATGAGCAATTGAAAGCTCAGATTCATGAAAAGGTTTTTGCATTAACAGCGGTGAAAAATGAATTAAGGAAGCTAAAAGGAAATAGTGTGGATACTAAGTTAGCAAATCAGTCAATCTTGGGGAAACCTCTTACTCAACCATTCAGCAACCACTCAGTTGCTAGACAATCGAATGCGGTTAAATCTGAATGACCCAAAACATTGAACTTGAGGTTTGTATCCCAAGTTGACGTGCGTAGCAATTTGCCAAAAACAGTAACTCCACTATCTAGATCCCCCTTAAAAAATTTTGCCTATGCAAAACCAAATCACATGAATGATTCAAGCAACTCTAGAAATAGCTCCAAGAACATGCCTCAGAGTAGTTCAAATGACACGGGTCATAAAAGCTATCTAGAGGATGCTAAGATAAAGACACAAGCAAGAGATAGGACCCAAACGAAACCTAGGAGCGCTAATCACACATCTAGGAATTCTAGACCCTTCTATGATGTGCCCAAATAAGCCTATCCTAGGAACACTATATCCTTCTCAGATGCGAAGCACTTTGTTTGCACGAAATGTAACAAATGCGTGTTTAATACCATTCAAGATGATTGCATCACAAAAGTCCTGAAGAACGTGAACCAAAAAGCTAGAGCATCTCAAAGACAGAACCCTATAGGAAATAGAATTTCTCCAATTAAGTCTTCCGTTGTGCATGAGAAAACTACGTTTCCTAGACCTTGTCTTAAGTGGATACCAATAGGTAGAATCTTCAAAACAACTGGTCTTAAATGGGTTGATACTGGAATAATATTTCCTTCTAGTACGACAAAGGTTCACTATGAACCCCCACATGGTTCTCACAAAGATATCACTAACCAATATGCAAGCATACAAACTACTAATGCAAGTGCAGGTACACAAGTAAAGGCTCAACGGGCACCCAAAGGTCCAATATTTGAATATCGTTCAACAAAAGACACACTCAGAGTTTGGTTGCTGAAGAAGCTGATATCTGAGAAACAAGTGTCTCAGGGGTTTCACAACTAAGCTCGGAATGATTTACAATTACTTCAGATTATGACTCGTGCCTCAAAGAAAGGAAAGTTGATCAAGGTTGATAACTTAACCTCAACAACGGGAAAATTAAATTTCTCGTTCATGAGCTTTCGTAAAAAACATTCAAAGTTTTTAAGCTCATGAACACGACTTACAGTTAAAGTCTAGATTGTAACTCGAACTTCAAATAAAGGAAAGTGTATCCTTAAAGATAACTTATCCTAACAATGGGTAGAGCAATCTATCTTGAGTTGAGCTTGTCACAAAACATTCAATGTTTTGAGCTCAACACAATGGCTTGTAATCACTTTCAGATTGCAACCCGGATCTATATTCACGGGGGAGTGTACGCTTTAGTGCCCTTACCCTCAGCAAAAGAAGAGACATCTTCTTACACTTGAGTGGATTTGTCAAGACATTCAAAGTCTATGAACTCAAGTTTATGCTTTAGAAAAACTTTTTCGCCAAAAAGAAATAGAGTTTTTCAAAAAGCATTGAACACAATTTTTTCAAGAATTTCTCAATGATTATTCAAAATCTTTTAAAAATTGTGTGTTCAACAACTCCCATCCTCAAAAAGTGAAATGTGGATCATATCCTCACAATGACAATTCAATTGGATCAATTTTTGAGGGGGAGCGTTCCAAACTCATGCTAAGTTTGACACATTATTCTCCCGAAAGTTTTACAAGACTATTTTTCACAATATATTTTAATCAAATTTGGTATCTCTAATATCAAACGATTTTATATATTAGAGATATGGGAGAAAATGTGATTAAAATGTGATCTAAAGACTCAAGCACTCATGGTTATGATCAAATACCCACAACATCTTTAATTCACGACGTTATTGGCGTCAAAAGGGTGGTTAGTTTAAATCCTATGATCCAACCAAAACCCGAGGGATCTTCCCAGTGACAATCCAATAGATTATTATAAGTCCTTAGGAAAGATGGAGTAGAATGTGAATGTAGCTGAATGCCGACTAAGTACTGAAGCTAGCACTGGAACAATCACAACAAGGTGTTAGTAATGATGTCTTGGTAAGTATTGAAGGGGTTGAAGAATGAAAAAGAAATGTAAGGATAAAGGGTGTAAACAAAGAAGCCCTCCATACAACTTAGGTAGAAACCGGGTCAACACACCATGAAGACAACGCATCATGGACCCAGTGATGTAATGCACAACCCTTCCCCATCTGACTCAGGCTTCTCTCAAAAGAAGTTTGTTTTATTGTCACGGATATCCACACGATTTATATTGACTTTCTCACTCCGAGATAGTTGATATTGAATAGGTGGCATCTGCTCCAGCCTCCGACCACTAAAAGTGCACAAATCGATTCTAAAGCCAAGAGATCAATCAAATCTCGTTAGGACACACGAATGACGATCAAGAGAGTCCTACACTATATCCTTGTGATATTGCTAGAACACTCAGAGTGATACTACTTAGTATTCACAATGATGAGTGGAAATCCTTCCAGTGTTAACATCAAACAGCACTGCGGTAGGTCATGTGTAAGATTCTTTATGAATTAAACATATGTAAAACTGAAAAGCAATTGTGGTTTGTTTCTTTATCGATTCAAACTCGTTTCAGGTTTCTACGCAATATCTTTATGGTCTTGCCAGAACATTCAGAGTGATATTTATTAATATTCACGGTGACGAATGGAAATCCTTCTAGCGTCAACATTAAACAGCGCTACGGTAGGTAACTTGCGAGATTCTTATGAATCAAGCTTGTGTGAACTGGAAAGCAACAATGGTAAGATTCTTAATGAATCAAACTTGTTCCAGGAAATTTGAATTGACGACTTTAATCAAGCGGATATTTATCCAATTGATTCACTCTTTATGTTCGCAGTCTTGCTTTGAGACGGTCGAGTAAAGAGAACGGCTAGTACTGCCGTGAAATCCTGTCAAGGAGATTCTTAATTGAATCTACCTAATCACAGGTACGATATTCAATATCGTGTAATGGTCTTCATCGACCGGAGGTAAAACGCTACCGATTTAGGATGAATGTCAAAGCCATTCAGTCCGTGTCTAAGTTTTGTCTCAAGAAGGTGACGTTATAGTGTACTTAGCAAATTCGAAGATTCATAACCACATACTCATGCCCAAAGACATATTCAACAATCAAGAAAGCTAAAGACTTCCGCAACTCTGCTGATGAAAATCTTCCTTAAAATTAATGTAGAGGAATGACCTTTATTCAAAGGAGATTGTTAGCAAACTTTCAAGATGGTGCGAAGTATGAGCATGTGGATAAATACACAAGATCGCAAGATGGAAAAGACAAGTCAAGAATAATTTGAAGATCTCAAGATAAAAGACAAAGTCGAAAGACAACGACAAAGGCTCAAAGATCACAGCATGAAGGAACAAGACTACTATTACACGTTCAAGACTCATTTATGACGAAATTCGTAATCTCCATTGATCTCCAAATATCGAAGAGGAATGACCTCACATTGGGGGAGATTGTTAGCCTCAAAATATTGAGTCAAACAAGAATGTTCGGTCATAGGTTTATATTGTAATATTTATTAGAACGTTGTAATAGTTAGTTAAAATAGTCGTGACATTACGCGCTTGATGGTTAGCTTAAAAGGCCTCTTTCAAGGTACTAAGCATTTTATTCAAGCGGCCCAAAACAATATAGTCTAATAGAAATCCCGCATGTGGGTGGACTATATAAGCACCCTCCTAGCATGTTAGGAGGGTGGCAAGGCTTTTCATTTCTCAATCTAATATTCTCCTAGTTTCTCCACCTTCTTTCTACTTTCTCTCACTACTTTCTCTCTCTAGAAATCTTCATTCTTTTCATCTATTTTCTATTAATCAACCTTGGTGAAGTGAATAAATTAGGGAACAACATAAACTCAACCACTTAGTCAGAACGTAATATCGAGATGGAGCATCTTTGTACAAAGTTTCCTACTAACATGACACATTATATTTTATTACATTTTAAGTTCTTTAGTTTTAATACTGACATAAATAGCCCTTATAGTTATATTTTGGCATAATTACACTTTTAATCTATTAAGTATATAGTTTCATTATATTGCAATTTAATCCTTCAATATTTAACCTTAGGGTCTCAAACTTTCTAAAATTTATTATTATAGCTTTAACTTTCATAAAATGACACTTTTGGCCCAAAATGTTAAATTGTTTCAAAAATGACAATTTGGTCCCTATACTTGTAAAGATCATATAACTTTTTAAAAAATGTACCAAATGATCTAGGATTTTAAAACAAAGTTTCAAAAAACATTTATAATTATAATAAAAACATTTCATCAGAATTATAGCTCTTGAAATGTATTTTAAGTCATTATTTCATGTAAAATACAAAACTAGGGTTTTAAGACATCTTTAGCTTATAACTTTCCTTTAAATTGTTAAAATGACTTTGTTATTTTTGGATTACCTTTATAACATTATTTTGGCATTATAACAAGTCTTATAAATCATTATAACAAAATCAAATCTTGTTTAACATAGAAATAACCCTAGGTAGCTCCAAAATGGATCCTTATGGCTTCCTATGAACACTACTTGCTATCAAAGCTTTAATGGCTTCCTTCTAGACCTAGTTTTTGGTCTTGTGTATTTTCTAGGACGTATATAGAAGTGTATATAAAGAATGGGTAGGCGGTTTAAGGAAAACAGGGTTCAAGTATAAATGTTGTGTATTCGGCTCTATTTATACTACTAGCAACACTTAGGCTGCAAGTTTAAGCTCTAAACGTGTAACATAGATAAGGTAATGACTAATGATATCTAGTGAAGCTCTACACAATTTTGTAGCTCCTAGATTCATTCCAATCTTCATTTGTGGTTAGAAATAGGTCACGACACATTAAGGATGAGAATGGTGATGTGTAGCACCCTAGTAGGTGATGCACCTACTTGTCACCACTTCTAAAATATCTCATAACATTTAAATATCTGATTTTGAACTTTAGAATAGGAGGGAAAGCGTTTGAAATGGGGTTTGGAGGGAACTTACAAATCTGGGTCCTAAATCTAGGGCTTGTAACTTATGGTTTGTGATTTTTGTGATTAGGTATTAGGAAAGTGATTAGTGAATTATTAAGGCTTAATTACGGTTTTTACATTCTATTTAAGATATTTGGGTCCTTGGTTTGAGGTTTAATAAAGGTTTGATGTGAAAATAGAAAGTATACTTATGTAGATTAGGGTTTTCTAATGATCTAGGGTTAAATATTAGTAAAAGTGATTATTCTCCTCTTATATATTGATGTAAACTTAATTTAGGTCCTATAAATTGTGTCTTAAGTTTCCTAAGAGTTCTCACACTTGGTTTAATGGTTTAGTTTAGGTAAACATGTCTGAAGAATGAAAATACCTATTTTGACCTAATTTACAAGGCATGCATTAAAATTTTGTACCTTGTGCATTAGGTTACTTGTACATTGTCTTAACATAATCTTATGACCTTAATGAAGTCCTATAAGTATTTGTAGACTTTTCCTAAAAGACTAGGTAATGATTCCATTTAGATTTCTTAATATAAGGGTTTTTATATCATTAAGACTAATGACTTTCTATTTTGGGTAATTAGGGTTTATATCTTAATGTAAGCTTATTAAAAGTCTTATATAGTATGTTTATGACTTCTACGGGATCTAAATTCTTAGTTTAAGGTTTTATATAGGTTGATCATATTCTAGGGTTAATTAAGTAAACTTAAGGTCCAATGCTTTAAAAACATTTACTTTATGCTTTAATAATTTTTATCTTGGTTTAAGATAAATGTATTAACTTATTATGATACTTAGTTGAGTTTTATAATTTGTTGCAAAAGACTAGAGTCTAATTTATTATAGATTGATTTTTATATGCTAATCTTGGTTTTAGGTCATTTTCTTGTAATTAGTGAATATTAGTGTTTTGTGATTATTTACCTTTCCTTTATATGGTAGCTTAGAATTAGTATAATGTGTTTGATAATATTACATAGATATGATGTAGTTATATTGCTTGAATCATTATTTTATAAGGGATTTCTAGGGTTTCTATGGTCATTCAGGGCATCCTTGTTGTATTTGAGTTGTTCTTATTGATTGTTTATACATATAGTTAATTTTAGAACTCAGTCTTGATATATACATAGTGTATATAACATATATGCATATGTGGAAGTGATAATTGAGATAGTAAGTATCCATATATTCAATAATTCAGTCATATATCATTAATAAAATGCAAAATTTCGTAGTAAAATCACCTCTTTATTTATAAACATGCATATTACATTAGTCAAAACTACTGGATGTTATATATATTGTGTTAAACTTTAAAACTTGAGGGACCATTCTTGTACATTTTCAAACTTCAAAGGTATTTTTGGAAAATCAACAATCGGGTCCGGCTCTTTGTGCGGCTTCGTTTCCCGTGTTTATTTTTTGCTTGTTTCTTGTTTTCTTTTGGCAATTCACGATATCTGTATCTACATACACCATAATGAAGTCCTATAAGTATTTGTAGACTTGTCCTAAAAGACTAGGTAATGATTCCATGTAGATTTCTTAATATAAGAGTTTCTATATCATTAAGCCTAATGACTTTCTATTTTGGGTAATTAGGGTTTATATCTTAATGTAAGCTTACTCTAGGTCTTATATAGTATGTTTATGAATTTTATGGGTTCTACATTCTTAGTTTAAGGTTGTATATAGGTTGATCATATTCTAGGGTTAATTAAGTAAGCTTAAGGTCCTATGCTTTGAAAACTTGTACTTTATGCTTTAATAATTTGTATCCTGGTTTAAGATAAATGTATTAACTTATTATGATACTTAGTTGAGTTTTATAATTTTTTCAAAAGATTAGAGTCTAATTCATTATAGATTAGATTTTATATGCTAATCTTGGTTTTAGGTCATTTTCTTGTAATTAGTGAATATTAGTGTTTTGTGATTATTTACCTTTCCTTTATATGGTAGCTTAGAATTAGTATAATGTGTTTGATAATAGTACATAGATATTATGTAGTTATATTGCTTGAATCATTAGTTTATAAGGGATTTCTAGGGTTTCTATGGTTATTTAGGGCATCCTTGTTGTATTTGACTTGTTCTTATTCAGTGTTTATACATATAGTTACTTTTTGAACTCAGAATTGATATATACATAGTGTATGTAATATATAGGCATACGTGTAAGTGATACTTGAGATAGTGAGTATCCTATATTCAATAATTCAGTCATATATCATAATAAAATGCAAAAATTTATTAGTAAAATCACCTCTTTATTTATAAACATGGATATTACATTAGTCAAAACTACTGGATGTTATAGTGTTTTCCCCTTATTTTAAATCTCGTCCTGAGATTTAGCTAGAACTAGGGTTAACTGATGAAAATAGATGCGGATATTTAGCTCGAATTTGATCTTCACGTTCCCAAGTATACTCAGGTCCTCTCTTCGAGTTCCATCGTACCTTAACTATTGGGGTACGGTTCTGCTTCAAGCGTTTCACTTCTCTATCCATAATTTCCACAGGCTCTTCTACAAAATTTAACTCATCATCGAGTTGAAGTTCTTTCATCGGTATGATGAGAGATTCATCGGATAAGCATTTCTTCAGATTCGAAACATGAAAAGTATTGTGAACATTACTAAGCTCTTAAAGTAGCTCTAGTTTATATGCCACATGGCCAATTCTTTTGGTTATTTTTAATGGTCCTATATACCTTGGATTCAGTTTCTTTTTCTTCCCGAATCGAATAAATCCTTGACGAGGCGAAACTTTCAACATAACACGATCTCCTACTGCAAATTCTAAAGGTTTACGTCTAGTATTGGCGTAACTCCTTTGTCTATCTTGTGCAGCTTGTAATCGTTGTCGGATTTGAACAATCTTTTCAGTGGTCTCATGTATTATTTATGGTCCAGTTAGTTGAACATCTCCAACTTCGTCCCAGCAAACAGGCGATCGACACTTTCTTCCATAAAGTACTTCGAAAGGCGCTGTATACTATCATGATAACTATTGTTATAAGAGAATTCTACTAAAGGTATATGCTTCTCCCATCCTTTTCCAAAATCTATCACACAAGCTCTAAGCATATCTTCAAGAGTTTGAATAGTCCTTTCACTTTTTCCATCTGTTTGTGGATGATATGATGTACTCATGTCCAATTGAGTACCTAAAGCACTTTGCATCGATCCCCAAAATACAGATGTAAAACGACTATCACGATCTGAGACAATTGATACAGGCACTCCATGTTGAGAGATTATTTCCTTAATGTATAATCTCGTAAGAGTTTCCATACTATCAGTTTCTTTAATAGGAAGAATTCGCGCTGATTTTGTAAGACGATTGACAATAACCCAGATGGTGTCATGTCCATTAGATGTCTTGGGTAATTTAGTTACAAAATCCATCATAATTCTTTCTCACTTCCATATTGGAATCTCTGGTTGTATCAACAGACCGGATGGTTTTTGATACTTTGCTTTAACTCTTGCACACGTTAAACACTTACTAACGTATTCTGCTATGATTGCCTTCATGTTAGGCCACCAATAGAGTTTCTTCAGATCTTGATACATCTTGTCGGAACCAAGATGTATAGAATACTTCGATTTATGAGACTCGTGCATAATCAAATCTCGTAAATTACCATGGGCAGGTAACCAACTATGACTTTTAATACAACAAATTCCATCTTGACGAACTTCAAATTCTTTATCCATTCATCTTAATTTCTCAGCTCCTACATTTTCTACCTTAAGTGCTTCTTCTTGCGCTTCGAGAATTTGGGTAGGTAACTTCAGTAAAAGAGTTATCATTAATGATCTAACTCGTAACGGTTTAACACGCTCCTTTCGACTTAAAGCATCAGCTACTACATTGGCTTTACCTGGGCGATAACGAATTTCACAATCGTAATCAGCAAATAATTCTAACCAATGTCGCTGTCTCATATTCAATTCCTTCTAATGAAGAATATACGAAGACTTTTATGATTAGTAAATACTACACACTTCGTACCATAGAGGTAATGTCTCCAGATGTTAAGAGCAAATATCACCGCTCCTAATTCTAGATCATGGGTAGTATAATTCTTCTCATTAGGTTTAAGTTGCCTTGATACATAAGCAATAACTTTATTCCTTTGCATAAGCACTGCTCCCATTCTTTGAATATATGCATCACATTAAATGATAAAGTCATCGTTACCTTATGGTAATGCTAGGATAGGTGCTTCACACAACTTTTGCTTCAATAATTGAAAAGCTATCTCTTGACTATCTCCCCAGACAAACGGTTTGTTCTTCTGAGTCAATTCAGTCAAAGCTTTAGAAATTTTTGAAAAACCTTCGATAAATCTTTGGTAATACCCAAAATGTCCTAAAAGTTGTCTTATTTCCGTAGGCGTACTAGGCTTACTCCAATTCTTTACCGCTTCAATCTTTGCAGGATCCACACGAATACCTTGGCTATCAATGATATGTCCTAGGAATTGAACAACATCGATCCAAGATTTGTACTTCGAGAACTTAGCATATAACTCCTCCTTCTTAAGTAATTCAAGAATTATACCAAGATGCTTGGCATGTTCTTCTCTATTACGAGAGTAGATAAGAATATCATTGATAAACACGATTACAAATTTATCCAAGTAAGGCTTATACACTCTGTTCATGAGGTCCATGAAAACAGCTGGTGCATTGGTTAAACCAAAAGGCATCACTTGAAATTCATAATGTCCATACCGCGTCCTGAAAGAAGTTTTAGGAATATCCTCTTCCTTAACTCTTAGTTGATGATAACCTGATCGTAAGTCAATTTTCGAATATACGCTCGATCCTTGGAGTTGATCAAATAAGTCGTCGATTCTGGGTAATGGGTAACGATTCGTTATAGTAAGTTTGTTTAACTCACGATAAGCAATACACATCCTAAAAGTTCCATCTTCCTTTTTCACAAATAAGACTAGAGCTCCCCACGGTGATATACTTGGTCTAATAAATCCTCGATCAGTTAGTTCTTGGATTTGACTTAATAATTCTTGCATTTCCGAAGGTGTTAATCGATAAGGCGCTTTAGCAACTGGTGTTGCTCTTGGTATCAAATCGATTTGGAATTAAACTTGACGCTCGGGCGGCAAACCTAGTAATTCTTTGGGAAATAGTTCGGGAAATTCTCTAACTATCGGAATATCTTCTAATCGCTTTTCTTCTTTCTCCTTTTCCACTACTTGAACTAAGAAAACTTGACCACCTTGGGATACATACTTAATTATATTAAGGCACGATATGAGATTTAGTCTAGTCTTACTTCGCTCACCATGGACAATCAAAACTTCACCGTTAATAGGAATATGAACTGTTTTCTCGTCACACAGAATTTTAGCATGGTATTTAGATAACCAATCCATTCCAATGACTACGTCAACATTACCGATCTTAATGGCTATAAGGTTAATTTCAAAGGATTGACGTAATAAAGTAATGATACATCCTCGGATAACGGTATTAGTGATGTGTGTTCGCAAGTCCTAAACAAAGGGGTCAAAAACTTGATGTTGCAAAAGCGAGTTTTAAAATTATATTACTAGAGATTACCAAACAAGAGACTAAAAACACAATACGGGCAAGTATACCCTTTCGTTCATAGTATAGTCTTAAGGTAAGTCTAGGTCGATCCACAGGATTGGTGTTAACAAGTTAAAACAATTATCTTTATAGTGTCACAATTTCTAAAGACTTAAGCTTATCCAAATGATGATTCAAAGAACATAGAAATGATATATAGCTAAGATGAATTACAAGCACATAAACAAGGTAAGACAACATGCCGATTATTAGTCGTGCATGCAACATCTAATCGATATGACAAGAATCCAGTTAAAGACTTTGTCATACCAACAGCATTAAGATTAGCTAATGCTTGATTTCGATAACTAAGGTAGTACATGAGATTATGCAAGAGTTGGTATATGTTTTAATCCCCTAATCGTTACAAAAGTGATTAACAAGATTCATTTATTAGATGACATGAAACTCATCCACTCACATGAGTATTAGTCGATGATCATGGATGAACCTGTGACATTCGTCAAATTTCCATCATTTAATTATTCGTGTAGTACGAGTATTTTAACTACTTATCGACTAGTCGTCGTCATGAACGTGTTAATTTCTTTGCTTTGCGGACAAAGCCCTTTTTAGGGAGAGCATATGTAACATCTCTATGTTTCGCGACTATTTAGTTGAATGCAATACAAGTTGTGAGCGTGTTATGATGTGCCGTGTGTTTTATTTGCTCTAGTTATTAAGATTGATAACGTCTCGCACAATTGTCTTTTGTTTTGGGATCGTACGCTAAACGGTTTTGCTGTCGTGTTATGTCAGTCGCGTCTAAACCTAAATATATTGAACCCGAGCCGAGTTTATCACTATCACAGCATGTGTATGTAACTGATTATTTAAACCTTCAATTTATTTGTCAAAGCTTGTCATACAAGTGTCCCAAATCAGTCACAAGTCTACATTACACTTGCAAACTTTATAGTTATTTGCCCCACTAAAGGACAACACATTTGCCTAGTTTACCCCTTTTGGGTATATCACAAGCAAACATTTCCAGAATTTCACTAACCCTAGACTAATTATACAAGTTTATATACAAGTCCAAGGTAATGTCCAAAGTCCAAATACAAATTATCACAAGTTATCACAGTCCAAAAAATACAAACATCAAAATCTGCACAAGTCTTCATCATACAACTCCTGGGTAGAAGTTTTGGTCCAGCCAACCTACACGTCTCGTCCGAACCTGCACAACCAAGGGTCTTCATTCTGTCCGAACCTGCAAAACCGAACGTAGCATCCCCTTTGTGAGTCTTTTGTCCTTTCGTTTTACTTTCGAAGTCTAGTTGTGCTTGTCTTTGTACGAACCTACAAATAAAAGAAACCGCGGTTAGCCATTGAAATGAACTTATACTTTTAACCAAAAACTGTAAATTTCTAAACTTTTAAATACAAACATGTTTATGTTATCATTTTGCTGTCAACCAAACCGAGACCCATTTTAGACCAAACCGAGACCCGATTGAGACCAAACCAAGACTCGATTCTGAAACCAAACCGAGACCCAACTTAGAACCAAACCGAGACCTTGTCCAACCAAAACAAGACTTCAATCATGAACCAACCCGAGACCCATGTTTAACCAAACCGAGACCCAATCAAGAACCAAACCGAGCACCAAAACAAACCAACCAAAGTCCTAGTTTCTGCCAAATTAATTACCATTCTTACCAAACAAATCCAAATGTATTAATCAAGCTTTCTTTTACAGAAAACCTTAACCATGCCGCGTGTATACAGAAACCCCAATCGAAACCCTAATCATGTAACATCCTTTTTAAACATTTCATTTACATTGAGACATTTCAGAAACACCATCTAAACACGAGCAACATTCGATAATATGAAAACCCCCAATTTTCAGAAAACCCTAGATTTACTTTTATTAATTAAAATGCTAATTAAACCTAATCTAAACCCAAACCCCTTAATTAATTTAATTAAAAGTGAGTTTTACAAAAACCCCCAAATTAACCGAAACCCTAATTTTTATAAATCGACTTTATATTAAAATTAGTTTGATTTTATGAATGAAAACGCCAATTAATTATGTTTTAAACCGATTCTGACGAAAACCCCCAAATATTTCAAAACCCTAATTTTATTCACATATTAATCCGAGAACCATATGAGTTACAACAAGTATTTACGAATCAATTGAACCCACTGATATATATAAAATCGAAAATCAATTAAAAGCTTTTTAAAAAGGAATAAAGGAAATTAAACTTATCTGTGATTTGGTATGTGATTCACGAACCGCAAGGAGAACACCATCAGAAAAACCCAAACGGTTGATGTGGGGATTAACCCACATCTCACGCGATATAAGAACCACAAACCACCCATATTTAATCTTATAACACAACTGATTAGATGATAACCCTAGGAATGGATAAAACCAATCTAGGTTTAGAGAGAGAGAGAGTTTGGGACGGTGGAGGAAATATCGAGAGAGGAGAGAGAGAGTCAACTCCAGTTATGGGGTTGTGTGTGTAAACACACACGTATACTCTCTTTCGTTCCTTGTTTATTCCGCCTGGTGGGCCGGACCGGGTCTATGGACCTTGGGCCGGTTTGCTGGGTAAAGGTTTTGGACCCCCAAATTTTGGGCCTTATGTGTTTGTTTGATTTGGTTAAAGCCCAAACGAAATTTAGTAAATTTAAGTTATGTTTTGACCCGTAAAACCCGACCCGTTAATAAGCCGATTTTATTTAAAGTACTTTTCCGTAAAATCGTATTTTTCATAAATGTATGGTTTCGTCAAGCACAATTAGGGTGTCGAGTCATTTAATCATACAAGTATTCGTATCGTAACTCGATTCTTAAATTAATTAGGTCGCGGCTAGCGTAACCGTACTCTCGAGCTATTTTATCTTCGTTCTCTTTGCTGAATTTACGAGGTGAGTTTATAGCCCCATACTTTACTATTTTCACTGCTTTTTGGGGTGAGACATTGCTTGATTTTAACGTTTGAACGCAAGTGCATTTACTGATTTATCTATTAGTCTAAGTCCCACTAAAAACCCAGTTGCTTTGGCCCGTGAATCGTGAACCGTTAATTACTTTGTGTAAGCGCGAATGTTATGGATAGATCTATCGGGATTGACGTCCCTGTCTGTCTTGTCCAACAAGGGGACAAGCGGGCACAGTTTCATTTGAATCTGATATAGGATGTCGTGGGTTTAGGCATCTAGTTTGGGCTACATTTATATGATTATACTACCGGTGTTGTTAACGCTTCGGTGTCACGAGCTTAGACTGTAATAAATACTTTTAGGATGACTTTGTATTTGTTATATTGTCATCACTTTTGGGAAAATCTTGTGGTTCATTAAACATTTCAAACTAACTAAACCTATGAACTCACCAACTTTATGTTGACACTTTAGCAATGTTTTTCTCAGGTATTAAGAAGGAAGATGCTAAATGAGGTCTCATGCATTGCCGTCATTTCTTTGAAACAATGATCATTTGTACCATTTGAGAAAACTATGTTTTGTAACCGTATTCAGTTTATGCTTCCGCACTTTGTTAAAACAACTTATTTTATTAATTACAAGTGATCTATTTTCCGAACTTCTCATTTAGAGGTCGTTCTTTGTGACTATGTGTGTATGATAATCATGACGTCACCACTCCCTTGTCGCCATTATACTCTGATATTTTGGGAGTGTGACAGATTGGTATCAGAGCACTAGTTATAGAGAACTAGGTTGCATTAGTAATTCTAGACTATAACTGCTCTATGTTTAATCGATTATCATACAGATTGTAAGTATTAAGTATATGTAGATACATAAGTAATAAATGGGATACATGTGAATTAACAATTACGAGGTATATTTACATGAGTTACATGTGCAACAACAAAATCTGAATTATGTTATATGGGATACATGTGGATTCAACAATGATTGCTATGTTATGTTAATGTCCTTTTTATGGACTAATTTTATGAGATATTTACACACCTTTATTTTGTTTATGATTACAGCGATGTCTTCATCCGATGAGTCCACGTCTACAGGAGCGTACTACAACCGTAGTTCGCAGTCGACCATCAGTTCATCAGTAGGACTACCTAGAGGATCGCCGTCAGGATATCCGTGGTACCGGATGGTTTCAGATGATGATGTAGAGAGAGAGGTTGAGGAAGTTCGTCATTCACCGATTCGTATTCCTGACGCATCAGCTGACGATGTGCTTAGCCTAGAAGGCGGGGGAGAGGATGATTTAGACACTGACGTGGTGCAGTCACCAGGTCAGGCATCAGTGACTGGAGATGAGACTGTAGAGGAGACAGAGGATGATGGGATGGAGTTTACAGATGGGGAAGGAGAGCCTATGGAGGTCACAGACACTGAGAACCCTCCTACTGCATATGCCGCTACTCCTGAGGTTTCCCTAGCACACATCTCCTCATCTTCATCTGAAGACGAAGGAGAAAGGACTGCTATTCCTGCTCCAGCACCTGGTACTCTACCTTTCTACTATGTGAGACGACGTCTTCGGGGGAGAGCTTCTCGACCACCACTTTCACCTTACAGACCCCTCATACCTTTCACTGCCACTGACAGGCATGCAGCCCGCACACCTGCCAGTTCTGTCCCAGAGGCACCATTACTACTACCACCACCAGAGACTGTACCTGCAGTGTACCAGGAGATGCTTACTGACGCTGGTATCTCTACAGGACCGAGAGCTACGACTCCTATTCCTAGGAGAGCTACGTCGACGGTGGTGATGCTTGGGGCGGCAGATGGTTGTGTGACAACACGGTTGAACAGATTGGAGGATGCTGTAGAGGCTTTAGGTGAAGAGTACAATGAAGTGCAGGATAAGTTAGAAGCACTGACGAAGAAGAGTCCAGTCAGGGATGAGACAGTGTTGACAGTATGTGTGACCCGTCTACGAGGACAGCTTCTTACTGTTCTTGATCAGATGGAATCCATGCCAAACACTCGTCTTGAGGAGATTGAGAGCCTGATGACCCGTTGGGGAGTAGAGCCATTGGTGGAGACAGGCGGACTAGAGGCACCAGTGGATGACCCTGTTGCAGACTTGGATAAGAGGTTTAGAGCCGCTTGTCATGACACCGATGTTAGGTTGAGAGATTCCCAGGCTCGTGAGCTAGTGGTTGAGAGGAGATTAGTAGAGTTGGAGAAGGAGCTTCATCAGCGCCGTGAGGGCACTAGTTAGATTTGTTTTGTACCGTCGACCTATCCCTGTATGACCACTAAGCTTTGAAGTTTGTCTTAGCTAGTTGGTATATTATTTTCTTTTATTATGTTATGACAAACTATGATGTACTATCAAACGATTTCATGAATGATATTATGAGTTGCAAATTGAGGGATTATTGTATATTGTGTATTATATCTTGGAGCATTTCATAATTGTGTTGTGTGTGCCTTGCATGTTATGTCTGGCAAAAACTTATTATCCTATTACCTTGTTAGATTATGGCGCCAGTTAGAAGATCCGAAACGCAAAATCCGCCAGCCGCTACCGGTGGAATTGACACTGCCCTGTTAAGCCAAATGATAGCCGAACGAGTGGCCGAGGCACTCGCGACCGCTGAAGCAAACCGTACAGCTAGCACACAGGAGGAGACCAACCAAGGAGCTACAAATGCTATTGCACGTACTTGTACCTACAAGGAATTTCGTGCAGTTACGCAAGTAAGTTTCCGAGGTACTGAAGGAGCAGTAGGATTAACCAGATGGTTTGAGAAGCTAGAATCCCAATTTGGGATTAGCAATGTTGCTGAAGCCGACAAGGTGAAATTTGCGTCAAGCACGTTAGTGGATGGTGCTTTGACTTGGTGGAACGTCTATGCTCGTGCAGTGACCATTGACGTTGCCCAAGCGACGCCCTGGAGTGAATTTAAAGCTATGTTCGTGAGGAAATACTGTCCCCGAAATGAAGTCAAGCAGATGGAAGTTGAGCTGTGGAACCTAAAGGTCAAGGGTACTGCTCTTACTGCTTACAATCAGCGCTTTCAGGAGCTGATTTTGTTATGTCCTGAAATGGTGCCCAACGATGACCGATTGTTGGAGCGCTACATTGAAGGACTACCTTTAAGCATCAAAGGGAATGTGACTTCATCCAAGCCGACTGATTTGCACGAGGCAATCGACATGGCTCAGAGTCTGATGTACCAAGTGGTACAGGAGTTGGGAGAAAATACTGGGGATAAAAGAAAGTGGTCTGGCAACCACTACAACAACAATACCAACAACAACAACCCAAGCAACTACAACCAGAACAAGCGTCAAGAAGTAGCAAGAGTGTTCACTGCTGGACAAGGAAATACTGGGAACTACGCTGGGAGACTACCTTTCTGCGGAAAATGTGGTCGACACCACGAAGGAGCATGTCCCCCTACGTGCTACAATTGTGGGAAGGCGGGACATAAGGCAAAGGAATGCCGAGCACCACCTCGTGCTACTAATCAAAGAGGACCTGGAACGCAAGGTGGCCAAGGAGCAAATGTCACTTGCTTCGGATGTGGAGAGAAAGGTCACTACAAGAACAAATGTCCGAGCGGTGGAAACCAAGGTCGTAATAACCGGATTCGAGGGAATCAAAATCAGAACCAAGGGAACCAGAAGCAGAATCAAGGGAACCGAGGAGGGAATAACCGAGCCACAACTAGTACTCCTGGAGGATTCACGGCACCTAGCAAAGTGTATCATCTCTGTGCTGAAGCTGCTGTGCAAGACAACAATGTTGTGACTGGTACGTTCCTAGTCAATAACAACTATGCTTCAGTACTATTTGATTCTGGTGCGGATAGGAGTTTTGTGTCGTCTATATTTAGTGAACGCCTAAATATTACCCCTACTGCGTTAGACGTTAAGTATAATGTAGAATTAGCCGATGGGAAGTCAGTAACCACCGACGTTATTCTGAAAGGATGTAGTGTAAGACTACAAGGTCGTTCGTTTAGTATCGACCTACTCCCTATAGAATTGGGAAGTTTTGACGTCATCATTGGAATGGATTGGATGTCGAAGCATCACGCAGAGATTGTATGTCATGAGAAGTGTGTCCGTGTTCCTTATGGAAACGACGTACTCATCATACAAGGCGAAAGAAGTGGTGTGAAGAATGGATCAAGATTGGAAGTCATCTCATGTATCAGGACCCAAAGATACATTGAGAAGGGATGTCCGGTATTCTTGGTTCAAGTAACACAAACGGAAGGAGAAGAAGATCGCGAGAAGAAGGTGGAAGATGTACCGATCGTTAGAGACTTTCCGGACGTATTTCCAGAGGATTTACCCGGACTACCACCAGCACGGCAAGTGGAGTTTCACATCGAGCTTACACCAGGAGCCGCGCCTGTTGCTAGAGCCCCATACCGTCTAGCACCGGCCGAGATGACAGAGTTAGCTGAACAGATAAAGGAACTTTCTGACAAAGGTTTCATTAGACCAAGTTCCTCACCCTGGGGAGCGCCAGTCTTATTTGTCAAAAAGAAAGATGGATCCTTTAGAATGTGTATCGATTACCGAGAATTGAATAAGCTAACGATAAAGAACCGCTACCCATTGCCAAGGATTGACGATCTTTTCGACCAATTGCAAGGATCTAGCATATACTCGAAGATCGACTTAAGGTCAGGATATCATCAACTAAGGGTTAGAGAGGAAGACGTTCATAAAACGGCTTTTAGAACCCGATACGGACACTACGAGTTCCAAGTTATGCCTTTTGGTTTGACAAACGCACCTGCGGTATTCATGGATCTCATGAACCGAGTTTGCAAACCATACTTGGACAAGTTTGTGATTGTATTTATCGATGACATCCTTATCTATTCTCGTAATGAAGAAGAGCACAAGGAGCATTTGAAGACCATATTAGAGCTGCTAAGGAAGGAGAAGTTATATGCAAAGTTTTCCAAATGTGAGTTTTGGATAAACACAGTGCAATTCCTTGGTCATGTGATCGACAGCAGTGGTATTCACGTTGATCCTGCTAAGATCGAGGCTGTAAAGGATTGGGCGACTCCAACAACACCCACGGAGATCCGCCAATTCTTAGGTCTTGCTGGTTACTATAGGAGATTCATTGAAGGTTTCTCTAAGATAGCTAAACCAATGACGGAATTGACTCAAAAGGATAAGAAGTTTGAGTGGAAGGAAGAGCAAGATTTGGCATTCCAGACGTTGAAGCAGATGTTGTGTGAAGCACCGATACTAGCCCTACCTGAGGGTAATGAAGACTTTGTGGTGTATTGTGATGCATCCATAAAAGGGTTAGGTGCAGTACTGATGCAAAGGACTAAGGTCATAGCTTACGCATCAAGACAACTAAAAGTGCACGAGAAAAATTACACAACTCATGACCTAGAGTTGGGAGCAGTGGTGTTTGCCTTGAAGATTTGGAGACACTACCTTTATGGTACTAAGTGTGTTGTATTCACTGACCATAAGAGTCTACAACATATCTTGAACCAAAAGGAACTCAACATGAGACAACGACGTTGGCTAGAGTTGCTCAGTGATTATGATTGCGAGATCCGTTATCACCCAGGCAAGGCAAATGTCGTGGCCGACGCTTTGAGTCGAAAGGAGAGAATTCTTAGGGTGAAGGCTTTAGTGATGACCATTGACTTAGACCTTCCATCCTTAATTCTCAAGGCTCAGAAAGAAGCAGTCGAGGAAGAAATGCTTAAGACTGAAGATGTTGGAGGAATGATGAAGAAGTTGGAAGCACGTTCGGATGGAACGTTATGCCTTGATAATAGGAGTTGGTTACCATGCCATGGCGACCTACGACCCTTGATTATGCATGAGTCGCATAAGTCAAAGTACTCCATACATCCGGGATCTGATAAAATGTATCATGATCTGAAGATGTGGTATTGGTGGCCGAACATGAAAGCGGACATTGCTACATACGTTAGCAAGTGTTTGACTTGTGCCAAAGTCAAAGCCGAGCATATGAAACCATCAGGATTATTGGTCCAACCCGAACTGCCAGAATGGAAGTGGGAAAGGATCACTATGGATTTCATTACCAAGCTACCAAAGACCGCAGCCGGATTCGACACGATTTGGGTAATCGTCGACCGACTCACCAAATCGGCTCATTTCCTACCCATCAAGGAGACTGATGGAATGGATAAGTTAGCAAGGACATACTTGGAGGAAGTAGTCACGAAGCATGGTGTGCCTGTGTCTATAATCTCCGACCGAGACAGCCGATTTACTTCGCAGTTTTGGAAGTCCCTGCAGAAGGCATTGGGAACGCAGTTGGATATGAGCACTGCGTATCATCCCCAGACCGACGGTCAAAGTGAACGGACCATTCAAACCTTAGAAGATATGCTGAGAGCCTGTGTGATTGACTTTGGAAATAGATGGGATAGACACCTACCTTTGGTGGAATTCTCATATAACAATAGTTATCACACTAGCATAAAGGCAGCGCCATTCGAGGCACTGTATGGTAGGAAGTGTCGTTCACCCGTGTGTTGGGCAGAGGTCGGTGAAGCACAACTCACTGGACCTGAGATCATACACGAGACTACTGAGAAGATCTTCAAGATTAAGAGCCGTATGCAAGCCGCAAGAGATCGACAGAAGAGTTATGCTGATATGAGACGCAAACCTCTTGAATTTGAAGTTGGTGACAAAGTCATGTTGAAGGTCTCACCTTGGAAAGGTGTGATTCGCTTTGGAAAGCGTGGAAAGTTAAACCCTCGTTACATTGGACCCTTCAAGATCATAGAAAGGATTGGCCCCGTAGCCTATCGTTTGGAATTACCCCAAGAACTTAGCCGAGTGCATAATGTGTTCCACATTTGCAATCTGAAGAAATGCTTAGCCAACGAAGCACTCGTTATCCCTTTGGAGGAGATTCAGCTCGACGACAAACTCAACTTCGTAGAGGAACCCGTAGAAGTCATGGACCGTCAAGTTAAACAACTCAAGCAAAGCCGTATACCGATTGTGAAAATCCGATGGAACGCGCGTAGAGGTCCTGAATACACGTGGGAACGTGAAGATCAATTCAAGAGCAAGTATCCTCATCTTTTCGTTAACCAACCTACTACAACAACGTCTTGATTTCGTGACGAAATCTCTAAAACATGGGAATACTGTGACATTCGTCAAATTTCCATCATTTAATTATTCGTGTAGTACGAGTATTTTAACTACTTATCGACTAGTCGTCGTCATGAACGTGTTAATTTCTTTGCTTTGCGGACAAAGCCCTTTTTAGGGAGAGCATATGTAACATCTCTATGTTTCGCGACTATTTAGTTGAATGCAATACAAGTTGTGAGCGTGTTATGATGTGCCGTGTGTTTTATTTGCTCTAGTTATTAAGATTGATAACGTCTCGCACAATTGTCTTTTGTTTTGGGATCGTACGCTAAACGGTTTTGCTGTCGTGTTATGTCAGTCGCGTCTAAACCTAAATATATTGAACCCGAGCCGAGTTTATCACTATCACAGCATGTGTATGTAACTGATTATTTAAACCTTCAATTTATTTGTCAAAGCTTGTCATACAAGTGTCCCAAATCAGTCACAAGTCTACATTACACTTGCAAACTTTATAGTTATTTGCCCCACTAAAGGACAACACATTTGCCTAGTTTACCCCTTTTGGGTATATCACAAGCAAACATTTCCAGAATTTCACTAACCCTAGACTAATTATACAAGTTTATATACAAGTCCAAGGTAATGTCCAAAGTCCAAATACAAATTATCACAAGTTATCACAGTCCAAAAAATACAAACATCAAAATCTGCACAAGTCTTCATCATACAACTCCTGGGTAGAAGTTTTGGTCCAGCCAACCTACACGTCTCGTCCGAACCTGCACAACCAAGGGTCTTCATTCTGTCCGAACCTGCAAAACCGAACGTAGCATCCCCTTTGTGAGTCTTTTGTCCTTTCGTTTTACTTTCGAAGTCTAGTTGTGCTTGTCTTTGTACGAACCTACAAATAAAAGAAACCGCGGTTAGCCATTGAAATGAACTTATACTTTTAACCAAAAACTGTAAATTTCTAAACTTTTAAATACAAACATGTTTATGTTATCATTTTGCTGTCAACCAAACCGAGACCCATTTTAGACCAAACCGAGACCCGATTGAGACCAAACCAAGACTCGATTCTGAAACCAAACCGAGACCCAACTTAGAACCAAACCGAGACCTTGTCCAACCAAAACAAGACTTCAATCATGAACCAACCCGAGACCCATGTTTAACCAAACCGAGACCCAATCAAGAACCAAACCGAGCACCAAAACAAACCAACCAAAGTCCTAGTTTCTGCCAAATTAATTACCATTCTTACCAAACAAATCCAAATGTATTAGTCAAGCTTTCTTTTACAGAAAACCTTAACCATGCCGCGTGTATACAGAAACCCCAATCGAAACCCTAATCATGTAACATCCTTTTTAAACATTTCATTTACATTGAGACATTTCAGAAACACCATCTAAACACGAGCAACATTCGATAATATGAAAACCCCCAATTTTCAGAAAACCCTAGATTTACTTTTATTAATTAAAATGCTAATTAAACCTAATCTAAACCCAAACCCCTTAATTAATTTAATTAAAAGTGAGTTTTACAAAAACCCCCAAATTAACCGAAACCCTAATTTTTATAAATCGACTTTATATTAAAATTAGTTTGATTTTATGAATGAAAACGCCAATTAATTATGTTTTAAACCGATTCTGACGAAAACCCCCAAATATTTCAAAACCCTAATTTTATTCACATATTAATCCGAGAACCATATGAGTTACAACAAGTATTTACGAATCAATTGAACCCACTGATATATATAAAATCGAAAATCAATTAAAAGCTTTTTAAAAAGGAATAAAGGAAATTAAACTTATCTGTGATTTGGTATGTGATTCACGAACCGCAAGGAGAACACCATCAGAAAAACCCAAACGGTTGATGTGGGGATTAACCCACATCTCACGCGATATAAGAACCACAAACCACCCATATTTAATCTTATAACACAACTGATTAGATGATAACCCTAGGAATGGATAAAACCAATCTAGGTTTAGAGAGAGAGAGAGTTTGGGACGGTGGAGGAAATATCGAGAGAGGAGAGAGAGAGTCAACTCCAGTTATGGGGTTGTGTGTGTAAACACACACGTATACTCTCTTTCGTTCCTTGTTTATTCCGCCTGGTGGGCCGGACCGGGTCTATGGACCTTGGGCCGGTTTGCTGGGTAAAGGTTTTGGACCCCCAAATTTTGGGCCTTATGTGTTTGTTTGATTTGGTTAAAGCCCAAACGAAATTTAGTAAATTTAAGTTATGTTTTGACCCGTAAAACCCGACCCGTTAATAAGCCGATTTTATTTAACGTACTTTTCCGTAAAATCGTATTTTTCATAAATGTATGGTTTCGTCAAGCACAATTAGGGTGTCGAGTCATTTAATCATACAAGTATTCGTATCGTAACTCGATTCTTAAATTAATTAGGTCGCGGCTAGCGTAACCGTACTCTCGAGCTATTTTATCTTCGTTCTCTTTGCTGAATTTACGAGGTGAGTTTATAGCCCCATACTTTACTATTTTCACTGCTTTTTGGGGTGAGACATTGCTTGATTTTAACGTTTGAACGCAAGTGCATTTACTGATTTATCTATTAGTCTAAGTCCCACTAAAAACCCAGTTGCTTTGGCCCGTGAATCGTGAACCGTTAATTACTTTGTGTAAGCGCGAATGTTATGGATAGATCTATCGGGATTGACGTCCCTGTCTGTCTTGTCCAACAAGGGGACAAGCGGGCACAGTTTCATTTGAATCTGATATAGGATGTCGTGGGTTTAGGCATCTAGTTTGGGCTACATTTATATGATTATACTACCGGTGTTGTTAACGCTTCGGTGTCACGAGCTTAGACTGTAATAAATACTTTTAGGATGACTTTGTATTTGTTATATTGTCATCACTTTTGGGAAAATCTTGTGGTTCATTAAACATTTCAAACTAACTAAACCTATGAACTCACCAACTTTATGTTGACACTTTAGCAATGTTTTTCTCAGGTATTAAGAAGGAAGATGCTAAATGAGGTCTCATGCATTGCCGTCATTTCTTTGAAACAATGATCATTTGTACCATTTGAGAAAACTATGTTTTGTAACCGTATTCAGTTTATGCTTCCGCACTTTGTTAAAACAACTTATTTTATTAATTACAAGTGATCTATTTTCCGAACGTCTCATTTAGAGGTCGTTCTTTGTGACTATGTGTGTATGATAATCATGACGTCACCACTCCCTTGTCGCCATTATACTCTGATATTTTGGGAGTGTGACAGAACCCAACATATAACAATGGTCTTACATAGTAACACATAATACATGAGCATCTAAATCACACTTATAATCATGAACCAGGGAAAAAGTACGCCGCACAAACCTAATTGTGCGCCGCACTTCGCCCCTACGAAGCTAATATAAACAATTCAATAATCAAAATCACAAGCATCAATAAACTAAGAAACATATCAATTTGATCAGTAAAGAAATGTACTCAATCCATTTATGCGAGTGGTTTGATTACAAAGTACCAAAACCAATATTATGATTACAACAATCATAAATCCAAAATCGATGATTCCATGATTAACCAACATCCAAATGCTACTGAATATGCCCAATGAAGGTGGTAAATTCGTGGGTTATGATGGTGGTGGTGATATGGTGGTTCACCAAGGATTAGAAGAGTGTTTGGATCATTGGATCCAAAGATCCTCACCTAAGCTCTCATTCTCCAATGGAGGTTTTGATATAGATAGATGTTATATGAGATGAGATTTCTCTGTGTTTTTTGGGTGTTTATATAGTGTTTCTAACACTTGGGGACCAAGTATAAGTTATATGATCGGACTAGTAATGAATAGGAGTCATAAATATGACTTTTGAGCTGTGCAGAAGGAAAGTGCGCCGCACATTTTCATTTGTGCGCCGAACATTTGCCTGCAGAAAAGTGCGCCGCACTTTTTGGATTGTGCGCTGCACATTTGGTCATTCTAGATTTAGACTAAATGGCAAAGTTGTAGATCTTTCTTTCCTCTTTCCGTGGCCGCTTGAATCAACTAAAACGGAGTTCGTATACTCAAGATATGGCCAAAACAGTGACAGGTGTCGGGAGATCAGAAGCTTGACTTTATTTCTTTGTTTAAGCTTCGTTCCTTCGCGTATTCTTCCATTTCCTTCTACGACGCGTCCTTGTAACCTATACATCAAATATAGTCTATTAAGTATCGATAGTTCACATAATTAACCTAAATATATATACAGATAACGCACACGCAAACATGTATAATTAGAGCGTTATCAAATTTCCCCACACTTAAACTATTGCTTGCCCTCAAGCAATGCTAAGAAAAAGAAAGTTAAAAATAAATTTTACCTAAGTGCCAAAAGAAAATAAAATTTTTAAAATTTTTTGAAATTGCAAATATTTTTGGGTTTTTGTAAGAAATTTTGCTAAAAGAGCAAACACTCCTCTACACTTAAGGTTTGCTTGTCCTCAAGCAAGAAAAAGAAAAATAATAAAATTTTTTTACATGTTTAAAATTACCCATGTTGCTAGCCACCAAACATACCACAAACCATGAAATATTACAATTTTCTTCAATCACAATTCAAACAATTTACATATATCATGTCTTAGCACATTGGCTAATCGATACTTCAAATAAAACTTCGTCTTCCTTCATCTTCATAAATATACGTATAGCTCATTGGCTATTTTTTCATTCCCTTTTTTCATATATATTTCTACTTTTTTTTATATGACTTTTTTCATTTTTCTCTTCGTCTTTTTCTCTTTTTTTCATTTCGACTTTTTTTCACCTTTTTCGTCTTTTTTTTCATTCTTTTTTTTCATCACGCCCTTCATAACTAACAATTTTCTCACACTTGATATAAGCGTTCACCACAAAAAATATGAAGCACAAAGTTTGCAACCCTCGTCTCCGTTGAAATGACACAATACTCATAATCAACCGCAAACCAACTATTAGCAAAAATCATCCAATCTTTCCGGGTAACTAGCAACCAACTATTTTTTCTATATTTTATTCTAATATATTAACCTACATGGCAAATAAAAAGAAAAATAATTTTGATTTTAGATTACCGAGGGCGAACAAAAGTTTTTATTTTAAAAAAAACGAGTCACATTTTCCAATTCATTTTCCCCCCACACTTAAGTTTAGCAATATGCGTAATTTAGAAAATAACTTAAAAGTAGGACAAGTGGGAAAAATAAATCTAAGAGAAACGAGACTTCCCGGGGCTTATAAGTTCTTCGGTTGAATTCGGAAAATTTAGCGCAAAATGGAGCGTCATCACAAGCATGTGAATTCAACAATTTCTACACTGATCCAAATATATGTCATATCCCCAAGTGATAATAATCATCAATCTAATCCAAGCTCCACCTATTTATTAAATCTGCAAAATAGAGAAAACTACAAAATAGCGTAAAATTCTAAAGCACACTTTCGTAGGCACCACGATTGCATTTAGCGTATGCAACAAGCCTTTAAACCCCTCGTTGTCCCGAGTGGACGAGTTATAGTCTCGTGAGGGTTTCCAGGGAACACACCCACAAAGTTCGTAATATATTTTTGGGTATAAAAATCAAGATATGACACGTAGAGGCCTCGCACACGTCATACTAAAAAATGCAAAGTTTTTCGTTTTATATTTTTTTTACTTTTAATTAAAAAATTTATTTATTTACATTTTACTAAGAATAACACAAAACATTACGAAATGAAAAATAAAAGAGAATATAAAATATTTTTGATTTTTTAGTTTATTTAAACAAAAATGTTTTTGCAGACCAGAAAGTGCGTCGCACTTTTACAAAGTTCGGCGTACTTTGAGCCTATTTTTCAAAAGTGCGCCGCACATCTCAAATGTGCGGCGGTTTTATTATGACAGAAAACAGATTTTATGTTTTTTAATTATTACACTTTAATTGCTACGAAAACACATATAAACATACAATAGATAAAACAAACACAAACAAACATGTAGACACGGAGACACATAGATTACAAAAAGAAATAAGAAAATATTTTTTTTATGTTTTATAATGTTTTTAAGTTTTTTGTTTTTTTTTATTATTATTCATATATACAATTCAAAAGAAAATATCCGATGGTCACACACAAACAAAAGAAGCAAACACTTATACACAACAAGTTGAAGAATAAATAAGCAAACTCTTTTTTGAATTTATAGTTTTTATAGTTTTTATATTTTTTTTTAACTTTTAAGATAATTATGCAAACAAACACAAGCAATCTATCTCACACATTCAAACTAACAAGAGTGATACTAAAATGATTATGAAATAATCTATATGATAATACGAAAGAGAAAAATATTTTTGATTTCAGCCCAGAAGTGCGGCGCACAATAAGAAAAGTGCGGCGTACTTTCTGTACGATTTTTTTAAAAACTTTCTTATAACATAAAAGCGAACAACTTTTATAAAAACACTTTTATCAAAATCATTTGGATATATATAAACTATCTTAATCCAAACACATCCTAAGAAACATGAAAACACATAATGCATGAAAAAGGAAAATGAGCACAAAACTAAAAGGAAAGACTAATAAGCTAGAGAGACAAGTAAAACCACTTATCACACAACATTCTAATAACAAAATAAGACATAATATAATACACATCTAACACATAACATGAAACAAATGACAAAAACTAGATTCCTAACTTTTTTTTTATTTTTCATGTATTTTCCATTTATTTTCAAAACAATTTTTTTAATTTTTTATTTTTACAAATATGACTTAAGGTATCAAATACCACTTATTTTGATGAAAGGAGGATTTTTGTTATGATCAAAATCGTTAGAAAATGACTAATCCAAACGCCCCCTTAAACTAGGAAAACAAAAATGCATACAATGGATAAAATGCAAACAAGCACACATGCGAACTAAGATGTAAGAAACAAATTACAAGTCTTCACGAAATCCAACTAAACGAATCATGTTTTTATTTATAAATAAAATTAACCTTTTTTTTAATAAATATTTTAAGTTTCGTTATTATAATTATCAAAAAACTCAAATGATTCATATAGCAATAAAAAGCAAATAAGCAAAACTACAAAAGTCTTTAAACAGCAAAATCAACAAGAGAAAAAATTTAAAGAAAATACTTTTTTGGTTTTTTTATTTTTTAAGTTTTTTTTTCTCTTTTTTCATTTTAATGTACATTATACACAAATGCAAAAATTCAACAAATAAGGGCACAAAGAAACTAATACATATGTTCTCAAAAGTGAAGTTAAGCATTAGAAAGGTTGGGTGGGTTTTTGAAATTCATTCAGCAGAAGTTTTGAATTTTTTTTTTCAAAAAGTGCGGCGCACATTGCTACATGTGCGGCGTACTTACAAGTTCGTGAAAAAGTGCGGCACACAGAACTAAATGTGCGGCGTACTTAGAAGATCGCCAGAAAGAGCGGCGCACAAAACTAAATGTGCGGCGTACTTTCTACAATTTTTAAGACAGAAAGGTTTGAGATTGCCAGAAATCTCTACGGCGATGGTTTTAATTTTTAACAAGTATCTTAGAAAGTTTTAACAAGTAACGAAACAATCCCCGGCAGCGGCCCAAAAACTTGATGTGTGTTCGCAAGTCCTAAACAAAGGGGTAAAAAACTTGATGTTGCGAAAGCGAGTTTTAGATTTATATTACTAGAGATTACCAAACAAGGGACTAAAAACACAACACGGGCAAGTATACCCTTTCGTTCATAGTATAGTCTTAAGGTAAGTCCAGGTCGATCCAGGGGATTGGTGTTAACAAGTTAAAACAATTATCTTTAGAGTGTCAGAAGTTCTAAAGACTTAAGCTTATCCAAATGATGATTCAAAGAACATAGAAATGATATATAGCTAAGATGAATTACAAGCAAATAAACAAGGTAAGACAACATGACGATTATTAGTCGTGCATGCAACATCTAATAGATATGATAAGAATTCGGTTAAAGACTTTGTCATACCAACAACATTAAGATTAGTTTATGCTTGATTTTGATAACTAAGGTAGTACATGAGATTATGCAAGAGTTGGTATATGTTTAATCCCCTAATCGTTACAAAAGTGATTAAAAAGATTCATTTATTAGATGCCATGAAACTCATCCACTCACATGAGTATTAGTCGATGATCATGGATGAATCCAACATATAACAAAGGCCTTACATAGTAACACACAATACATGAGCATCTAAATCACACTTATAATCATGAACCAGGGAAAAAGTGCGCCGCACAAACCTAATTGTGCGCCGCACTTCGCCCCTGCGAAGCTAATATAAACAATTCAATAATCAAAATCACAAGCATCAATAAACTGAGAAACATATCAATTTGATCAGTAAAGACATGTACCCAATCCATTTATGCGAGTGGTTTGATTAAAAAGTACCAAAACCAATATTATGATTACAACAATCATAAATCCAAAATCGATGATTCCATGATTAACCAACATCCAAATGCTACTGAATAGGCCCAATGAAGGTGGTAAATTCGTGGGTTATGATGGTGGTGGTGATATGGTGGTTCACCGAGGATTAGAAGAGTGTTTGGATCATTGGATCCAAAGATCCTCACCTAAGCTCTCCTTCTCCAATGGAGGTTTTGATATAGATAGATGTTATATGAGATGAGATTTCTCCGTGTTTTTGGGGTGTTTATATAGTGTTTCTAACACTTGGGGACCAAGTATAAGTTATATGATCGGACTAGTAATGAATGGGAGTCATAAATATGACTTTTGAGCTATGCAGAAGGAAAGTGCGCCGCACATTTTCATTTGTGTGTCGCACATTTGCCTGCAGAAAAGTGCGTCGCACTTTGTTAGGACCATTGTAATAGTTATATGTAATAGGTAGACTAGGAGGTATGTAGTTCCTCCTGGTCCTAGTCGTAGTAGGAGCAAGTCCTGCTCCTGGTCCTAGTCGAAGTCAAACTTTATTATTTACTTAATATTCTGTTAGGATATGCATGAGATATGTTAGGAAAGGATATGCATATCAGTTTTACACGTTTTCTTTAATGATGTATTAGGGTTTCCTTGTAGTATAAAAGGAACCTTAGGTAGAAGGGTTAGACACACCTTCACAAAACGTAGTTCTAGTCTTTATCAATATTAGAAATCCTTAGAAAGGATCAAGTCTTTATAGTTATTCTGTTTCTCTTGTTTATATTTGTATTCTACATTCATATTGTGTATAGAGTCTCTTTGTGATTTGACTTGTGATTACAGAAGTCATTCACCGGTCCTGACAAGCTGCTAGATCTACATCTAATAGATCCAACAAGTGGTATCAGAGCCTGGGAGGGTCTCTATACAAGCAGAATCAAGTTCTTTTATTACTAACAATCTGTTTATCATGTCTGCCTCAACTTCTACTCAAACAGGAGAAGAAAGCACTCCTAAAATTGTGCAACCACAACAGATCCTGGCTACGGTCTCCAACACGAATGGAAAATTCCCTCTTCTGAAGAAAGGTGAATATGATAACTGGGCAATGAAGATGGAATGATGGATCACCAACACTGATCAAGATCTTTGGAAGATCATTCTGAATGGAAATGGCAGGAAGCTTACTGGACGAGACAAGAACGGTAATATTACTCTTCTTGAACCTAAATCTCATGAGGATATCATCGCTATTCAGAAGGAGGTAAAAGCAAAAACAATTTTGCTTCAATCTCTTCCTGAAGATCACATGGGTGACTTCTACCATTTGGATGATGCCAGAGAAATCTGGAATGGCATAAAAGCAAGGTTCGGCGGGAATGAGGAGTCAAAGAAAATGCGAAGGTCCATGCTGAGAGATGAATTTACCGAATTCAAAATCTCAGAAACTGAAGGTCTAAATCAAGGGTATGATAGGTTCCAGAAGATCTTGAGCCAATTGAATCAACTACAGTCAAAACCTGATGATGGTGACATTAATGCAAGGTTTCTTAAAGCCTTACCCTACTCATGGAACCAGGTGGTGATCTCTCTCAAAGCCAAAGGTGGGCTTGACTATCTCACCTTTGATGATTTGTTTCATAGGCTCAGAACATTCGAACCTCATGTGAGAGGATATCCGAGTGACTCTTTTCCCACCCCTGCTAATTCAGCCTTTGTGAGCTCTATGGCATCTAGTCCCATGTCATATGCAAGTAGCCCGAGAAATACTGTCTCTCCCCAGCATACTATTCAGCATACTGGTCCCATGTCATATGCATCTAGTCCCATGTCTTCTGCTCCTGATCCTGCTGCCAAGTCTGGTAGTATGGTAGAAGCTGTTCTTCATTCTTTTGTGGCTGATGTTACTGCTGAACAACAACTTGCTTTTGATGACTTCAAACAGATCGATAAACTTGATCTGGATGAGATAGATCTTAAATGGCAGATGGCCATGCTTACTCTTAGGGTTCACAAGTTTGAGAAGAAAGCAGGGAGGAAGTTTAATTACAACCCTCGGGAGCCAGCAAGATTCGATAGAAGCAAGGTACGGTGCTATAACTGCCAGCAACAGGGTCACTTTGCAAGGGAGTGCCCTAGCAAGAATGATCAGGAGAAGAACAGGTACTCCGCTTTCAAGGTTCATGAGGTTAAAGATGACAGGAAGGCATTGGTATCTGTTGACTCTATGGTCAACTGGAATGATCATCAGGCTTCTACTCTGGAATCAGCTGAATCCTCGACTGATGTGTTGGCAATGATTGCTGGGAATCTCTCTGATGCAGAAGAAGCAGAAGAGTTTGCTCTTATGGGAATCTCACCTCAGGTACAACATTGTCCTCTTGGTTGTCATGATAAATACACAGAATTGTTGTCCCAATTTAATGAAGTCAATGATCAAAATGATAAGTATTTTTTAGAGGTACAAGCGTATAAGGCTTCATTAAACACATTGGAACAACAAAAGAAGTGGTTACAAGATACACAACGTGCGTATGAGGATAAAATCAGGATACTAAGCATTGATTTAGAAAACACTACAAATATGCTTAAATATACAGAAACTGAAAGAGATGCTAGTATCAAAGAAAAAGAGGAGATGCAAGATAAATTAGATGCTACAATGTTAAGATTTGACAAATGGCAAAAGGCACCAAAAAATCTTTCCAAATTAATTGATAGTAGCATGTCTGGCAGAACTAAAAGAGGCTTAGGATTTGAAAAATATATTGATTCAGAAGATGTATTTGATTTATCTTTCTCGAGTGTCTTTGATGCCGACAAAGAGGATGAGGGCAAACCTAGTTACAATAGGTTTAAACCAGCAGCAGAAATGCATGTTGTCCCTCCTCCTCTTACTGGAACTTTTATGCCCACCTCATGGCATAATGACTTGGATGGATCACAGATGCTTGAGTCCCCAACAAGTTCTACTAATACTAATGACTTTGTCTCATGTACTTTCAGTGACAAAGCCGGTGACTCTGCATCTAATGGTTCAAGTGAAGAGTCGAGACCTACAAGTTCCAAGTCGAATGATCATGCTGCTACTGGTGCTAAGAAATGTGAAGAAAAAGTTGCTGTCAAGTCAAGGGTGTCTGGTCCTTGTTTATTGAGTCCTAGGAATAATGTTTTTCCTAGAAATGTGTGTAATAAAGTAGGCAGTATGAAACAATCTCATTCTAATAAAAGGTCTTTCAAAACATGTTTTGTTTGTGGCAGTCCCTTTCATTTAATTAAAGATTGTGATTATTATGACACGCATGCATCTGTTAATCATGTTTCTCCTGCTCCTGGTACACCAGGAGCTGCTTCATATGCTTCTAGAAGACTTAATCCTAGTGCTCCAATGTTTAATACTTCTAGAGTATCCTCTCCTTTCACGTCTGATTATTGGAGAGATAATGGATTCCAAACAACCAGTAATTATTTTCCAAATTTTAAACCAAACTATCTGCATCATTTTGACCACACGTATTTTGGTTTGGGAAATTTGGGAACTGCTGTTAAGCCCTCAGCAGGTTGTTCCTGGTCAAATAATAATACCCATATGATGAATAGGCAACCAAGGAACAATGGTGGATCTCATCAATCTTCTTGGCATTCTTCTAATGATCCACAAGGCAGGCTCAAACCTGAAAAGGTTTGGGTCCCCTTAAGACACTAACTTTTGCAATCTTTTATATTGTTGTTGTAGGTTACTCCATACCAGGATTCTAGTCTAGGCATTGTTGATAGTGGTTGCTCCAGGAGCATGACTGGCAATAAAAGTCTTCTTTCTAATTTTGTACCATTTCATGGAGGCAAGGTCTATTTTGGAGGAGGTGAAGGCAGAATCACTGGCAAAGGAACGATAAAGACTCCAAATCTAAATTTTGAGCAGGTCTACTATGTGGAAGCACTTCAACACTTCAACTTGATATCGGTCTCTCAGATTTGTGACAAGAAGCAGTTTGTACTCTTCACCGATACTGATGCACTTGTGCTTTCCAAAGATTTTCAGCTTCCGGATGACTCACAAGTTTTACTCAGAATCCCTAGAAGACACAATCTATATAGTATCAAGTTGAATGAAGTCAACCCTACTGGTCAACTAGCATGTCTGGTTGCAAAAGCCTCAGAAGATGAAGCCACTAAATGGCATCGAAGGATGGGACATGTGAATTTCAAGACCATTCACAAACTTGCCAATATGAATCTGGTCTCTGGTTTACCTCCCAAGACGTTTAGAAATGATATAAATTGTATTGCCTGCAGCAAAGGCAAACAACACAAAGCATCCTTCAAGGCCATTACTGCTTTAAGTCTTATTACTGAACCATTGCAGCTTCTACACATGGACTTATTTGGTCCTACTTCCATCAGAAGCATTGACCACAAGCAATTCTGTTTGGTGGTGACGGATGGTTACAGCAGGTTTACGTGGGTGTTCTTCATGGCTGCCAAGAGTGAGACCTACTCAATTCTTTGAGATTTTCCTACCTTGATAGAGAATCAGTTGTCCAAGAAAGTTAAAGTTATTCGTTGCAACAATGGAACCGAGTTTAAAAATAGAGATCTCATCACACTTTGCAATGCTAAGGGCATCAAAAGAGATTACAGTGCTGCTCGGACTCCTCAACAGAATGGTGTGGCAGAAAGAAAGAACCGGACACTAATAGAAGCAGCAAGAACTATGCTTGCCGATTCCAAGCTTCCGGCCATGTTCTGGACAGAAGCTGTTAATACTGCAAGTTATGTCTTGAATAGGGTTTCTATTACCAATCCTCACAAGAAAACACCGTATGAGCTGCTCACGGGCAAAGTTCCAAATATTGCTCATTTGAAGCCTTTTGGGTGTCCAGTCACCATTCTAAATACTAGTTACTATTTGGGGAAGTTTGATGGCAAGGCTGATGAAGGATTCATTGTGGGATATTCAGCTCACTCTCGGGCGTATCGTGTCTACAATCTTCAGGCCAAACGGATAGTTGAAACTATTAATCTCAGGTATTTTGAGGAGAAGACAAACATACAAGGAAAAGGTCCAGAATGGTATTTTGATCTTGATTATCTTAGTGATTCGTTAGGATACTTTCGTTTCAAAACTAACCATGATGCAGGACCACAAGTGTTTGCAACTTCTAGTACTGGTGTTCCTTCTAGTCTTTCTGATTCAGATGATGAGGATGACATTTTTGTGGTTCCATCCTATTCCACCACGGTCTCTCCTACTCCTCCTAGTGATGCAACTCCATTGGATGTACAGGATTCCCAAGCAGCTCTTGACACTCTTCTCAAGCAACAACAAGAAGCTACTAAAGCAGCTGCTCAAGGTAGTTTTGAGTTTCCCTTGGTTGAGCCTACTGATAAAGTTGCTCCTGGTACTCCAGCTTCTGCTCCTGGTGCTAGCCTCTCAACTACTGGTACTCCGGCTAGTGAGTCTGCTTCCAATACACGTTTCTCCAGTCCTTCTGATTTGGGGAACCATGAAAAGAAGTCTTCTACCAAGCTGGATGATATACATAAACAACCGGTAGACGGGATTTTCCAAAATGCTTCATATGATGCTGATTTCGTTGGTGATCTCAATAACATGGCACCAGAAGTGGAGGTTTCTTCCAATCCAGTCTTGCAATCACATAAAGATCATCCTACCACTCAAATTATTGGAGATCCTGGTTCTACTGTCAAGACACGCAGAATGCAGCAGAAGGCCTCGTCTGATCATCATGCTCTTGTGGGCTATATTGAGGATCAACAGCGTAATAATCATACGGACTTTCAACACTGTTTGTTTGCTTGTTTTCTTTCACAGGTGGAACCTAGGTCTGTTTCTCATGCTCTTGAGGATCAAAGTTGGGTGGAGGCTATGCAGGAGGAAATGCAGCAATTCTTGTTTCAGAATGTTTGGGTTCTGGTTGACTTACCAGATGGGAAGACAGCTATCAATACCAAATGGATTCTCAAAAACAAGAAGGATGCACGGGGAATTGTTGTCAGGAATAAAGCTAGGCTTGTCGCACAAGGACACACTCAAATTGAGGGCATTGACTACACTGAAGTCTTTGCGCCTGTTGCCAGGATCGAGGCCATTCGTCTGTTTTTGGCCTTTGCTTCGTATGTTGGCTTTACGGTGTTCCAGATGGATGTCAAGAGTGCATTTCTCTATGGAAAAATTGACGAGGAAGTGTATGTTACTCAACCTAAGGGGTTTGTTGATCCACTTCATCCCAAGAAAGTCTACAAGGTGGTCAAGGCTCTTTATGGCTTACATCAGGCTCCTAGAGCTTGGTATGAGCGTCTCTCCACTTTCTTGTTAAAGAATGGCTATAGAAGAGGTACTATTGACAAAACACTATTTCTTCGGCGGAATTCCAAGGATATAATCCTTGTTCAGGTTTATGTGGACGACATTATCTTTGGTTCTACCAGGAGGGAGTGGTGTGATGAGTTTGAACACTTGATGAAAGGCGAATTTCAGATGAGTGCCATGGGAGAACTGTCATTTTTCCTTGGTCTACAGGTCAAGCAACAATCGGATGGGATTTTCATCAGTCAAGATAAGTATGTTCATGAGATACTTCAGAAGTTTGACATGGATCCTCTTAGACCAGCAGCAACTCCTTATGAGGTTGCTAAAATCAAACTTAAGAATGAGTCAGATCCCCCGGTAAATGTTCATATGTACAGGTCTATGATTGGCTCTCTCATGTATTTGACTGCATCACGTCCGGACATTATGTTTGCAGTAAGTGCTTGTTCTAGACACCAGGTGACTCCAACGGTTTCGAACTTAAATGCAGTGAAGAAGATTTTCAAGTATATCAAGGCTCAACCTAAATTGGGTCTATGGTATCCTAGAGAATCTCCCTTTGTTCTTGAAGCATATAGTGATAGTGATTATGCTGGTGCTAATAATGATAGGAAGTCTACTACTGGTGGTTGTCAATTTTTGGGTCGTCGGCTTATTTCATGGCAATGTAAGAAACAGACAATCGTAGCTACTTCTTCAACAGAAGCTGAATACGTTGCGGCTGCTAGTTGTTGTGGTCAAGTCTTATGGATCCAAAATCAGATGTTGGACTATGGTTTCAATTTTATGAATACCAAAATTTTTATTGACAATCAAAGCACTATTTGCATTGTGAAGAATCCTGTCTTTCATCAGCGGACGAAGCATATTGAGATTCGGCATCATTTTATACGCGATGCCAATGAGAAGAAGCTGATACAGGTTCTTAAAGTTCATACGGATGACAATGTTGCTGATTTGCTGACTAAAGCCTTTGATGGTCCTCGGTTTAACCACTTGGTGGTTCATATTGGGATGGTCAATCCTTGAGATCTAGGATTGAGGGGAGGCAAAGCCTAAGGGGAGGCTTTGTGTACATATTAGGTCAGTCTAACGTATACATAGTATTTAACAACATAATTTCTTGGTTATGATGGTGTGTGGTACTTCTGATGGAGGATTTTTGCTTCTTCTGGTGGATATGGCCTTACATGACTGGCTTCTGGTCCTTTTTGGTCAGCTTCTAGTTATGAGGACACACTTTTTGGATTGTGCACTGCACATTTGGTCATTCCAGCTTTTGACCAAATGGCAAAGTTGTAGATCTTTCTTTCCTCTTTCCGTGGCCGCTTGAATCAACTAAAACGGAGTTCGTATGCCCAAGATATGGCCAAAACAGTGACAGGTGTCGGGAGATCAGAAGCTTGACTTTATTTCTTTGTTTAAGCTTCGTTCCTTCGTATTTTCTTCCATTTCCTTCCACGACGCGTCCTTGGAACCTATACATCAAATATAGTCTATTAAGTATTGATAGTTCACATAATTAACCTAAATATATATACAGATAACGCACACGCAAACATGTATAATTAGAGCGTTATCAATTAGTACTAACTATTTTTTTCGTTGGCATTTCTATATCATACTTAGTATTCAAAGAAACAATCGGAATATCTAACTTAGCAGCAATTTTAATAGATTTGAAACTTCTATCAGCTCCTGAGTCAAATATTATTTTAACCAGACGTTGATTTAGATGAAACATACCCGTAACCGTATTCTGATCTTGTTGAGTATCGTTTAGCAAATAGGCTTTTCATCTGCTATTGCTCTTTTTACGGCACTCATTCATCAGATGCCCTTTTTCTCCGCAGTTTTGGCAAATTTTAGTTACAAGAATTTGGTTACTTCTAGTAGCTAATCCTTTATTTCTGTAGAATCTTGTCTGATGTCCTATTTTTCCACAGTCCTGACACTTGATAGTGCAAAATTCTGTGTGATGTAGAGAACACCTCTGACAAAGGGGTTGTCTTCCACTATAATCATTGCTTGAATTTACAACATAAAATTTAGAAACATCATTTCTTTTGTTATGTTGCTGACGATTATTGTCTTGATTATAGTTGCGAAAATTATTCTTCTAGAAATTACGATTGACAGGAAAGTTCCTCCTGTCATCAAGCTTCCTCTTATTATTAACTGCCACTTGTATAGGATTATACCTTATCACTTGATCCATTAATCTTTGAGAAATGGTGATAACTCACTCTAAAGTTTGGGGTTTAGAGGCGGTAACATTCCCTTCTATACTTCTTGGCAATCCTTCAATAAAAGCTTTCATCAATTTTTTAGTATTAGGCACCATATTAGGACATAATAATGCCAATTCCTGAAATCTTCAGATGTAAACTTTAAGATTATTGTCCTTCACTGCTAAATTATAGAATTCTTCCTCCATTTTCCTAATCTTATTGTGAGGACAATACTTCTTAACTAATAGATTCTTGAATTCATTCTCGGGAGTCGGATAAGCTTGTTCTATCCCAATGGGTTGTGCATAAGCATTCCACCAAGACAAAGCTTCTTCTATCAGCGTACCCGTAGCAAATTTCACTTTACAATCTTCAGAATAGTCACTGTGAACAAATACTGATTTAGTTCTCTCGAACCAGCGAATAAGTCCAACATCTCCTTCAGATCCTTTATACTTAAAAGGCTGACAGTTCATGAAATCTTTGTAAGTACATCTTTTCTCTATCAGAACTTCTCTCCTAGCAGCATTTCTATTACTTGGACTAGCTATATTGGCGGCTTGTGCTTGCAAAGCTGCAGTCACACTCTCAGCAACCAATTGCCTTATTTCTTCAGGTGTCATATTTACTGTCGCAGATGTTGATGCTCTCGTATGAGCCATCCTACCAACATAATAATACTCGATAATAATGATCTTTATTTTAAATTTTCATACGTGGAGTATGAAATTTATTTAATATATCATAGAGTATCGATAATTTCTAATTCTTTCGACCATTTCGTATGTGAGGATTCATAATATGAATGACGATAAATTTTCTAATTCTTTCATATATGAGGATTCATAATATGAATGATGATAAAGGCTTTAAATAAAATAACAAGAATTTTTTAGAACAAACGCGCACTTCTTTTATTTATGAACAACTTATCGTTTATATTTACACGATAAGGATCTCTGTTACATAAAGAAAAACTGTACATATCTTACAAACTGAAACTAGATTTCTAATCTTAATTCCTCATTTTGATCTCCTCAATTCTGTCCAAAATATATCCGGACTCAGATTGTTGAGTTATTTTAAGATCGTCGAGAGTAATCCTAAATTAAGCCCAATCCTCGTAAGTCATTCTTTCAGTTCAGAATTCTCCTTCTCTAGTCTTGTCATATTCATTTCATAAGCATGCATGCTTCTACTCAGTTTAATATTATGGCGTCGAGTAATGTCCACTTTATATTCCAACTGACTAATATGCTCTTTAATCTCCTTTCTTCCTCTTATCAAATTCTTAATATTCTTCTCCACTATTCTAAAAGCTTCAAGGGATATTTCATCAAGATGACTAGCAATTACGGATAATTTCTTGTCGTGCTTTTTCACAATCCGTGCTTTAGAGTCTTCTTTAGTTTCATAAGGCTCTTCACGACTTCAATTGGGAGACGAATAAAGATCCTCAGGTAACAAAAAACGAGACGTAGGTGAAGGTACACTATTCATCACTTTAGTTTGATGTGAGATATATTATTGTAATTTAGGAGTATCGTAAAAAGACAAACTCGGAACACACACATCTTTGGGAGATGGAGTGAACATCAGGATTTCTCTTTCATCATCGTCGGAAATGAGAATATAGGTGGAAGTAGACATTAATGTAGAGATTTTACTAGTTGAAAAAGTTCGTTTCTCGGTATCTTCTCGAATTGATTTCCGGTTCAAAATACGACTCAATTGTTTTTGGTGAAAAAGAATATTTTTGGTTGTTTTAAAATAAATGTGCAAGACGTAAATGAAAATGACGTTAATTTAAATCTAAATCTAATTTAAAATAAATGACGAGAATTTAAAAGCGTGACGAAAATTAAATAGCACTAAAAGTAAATGATGCAAACTTAAAACTAAACTAAAGGCAAACTTAAAACGCAACTAAAACTTAAACTAAGGCAAGACTTAAAATAAATCTAAGGCAAGTAAACTTAAAGTGCAACTAAGTAAAAAGGCGGGAAAAGTAAAGCTTGAAAATTAAAAATTAAAAACAGAAACTAAAAAGAACCTGAAAACAACTCATTCGGAATAATTCTTCGTTCGGAATAATCACTCATCCGGAATGTCACCTTCGTTCGGAATGATTCTTCTTCACTCGGAATAATGCTTCATCCGGAATAAATCCTTTATTCGGAATATGTCACTTTATCCGGAATTAACTCTTTATTCGGAATATCACCTTGATCCGGAATATATTCCGAATGAACTCCTTTCGTTCGGAATGTTCTCCTTGACTCGGAATGCTGTCTTGATTCGGAATGTTCCGAATAAACTCCTTTACTCGGAATGTTCCGAATGAGCACCTTCACTCGGAATAATTAATTATTCCGAATAAACACCACTGATCCGGAATATCCTCTGATTCGGAATATTCCTGGGAAACAGAAAGCACGAAGAACACGCAAGAACAAAAACGAATCCAATCTAATCTAATCAAAATTAACCACAAGATTAAATCAAACTAATAACAAATAATCAACTAATGATAATCTATCAAACCAAAATTATAAAACTAATAATAATAACCACAATAATCAAAACCCACTTTAATCAAATCAATAAAAACATCAAAAACATGAACATAAACAATAAACATAAAGATTAAAGATTAACAAGAAAGGAAGATAGAAGATTGACAATAAAAGTAAAGATTGACAATAATTAAAAGGAAACTTACTTGAAATTAAAGGTATTTAAGGTGCAAGACAAGTATTTAAATTTGACAATTAAGTAAATGACATGTATTTAAATGTGCAAGGAAATGAAAATGGAAGAACTAGTGTCACTCTAGCCAACAAGAACAAATGAAAGGAAATGAAAACTATTTATAGGAGGATTAGGGAGGTGCTTAGGAAGCTTCCTCCCCTCTTTCTTCTTTCTTTAATTGCATCATTAAGTCCTTAATCTTCTTAATTCTTTGACTTTAATGACTTTGTCTCGGGATTTCTTTAAACTCGTCTTGTAATTTCTTCAATAAATTAGACTTGAGTTCTTCGGCTTTTAGTAAACTTCCGTCTTTTGACTTTTTCTTCGATAAATCTTCAGAATTGGTCTTGGACTTCCGTTCTTTTTGCACTCTTGATTTCTTGACTTCGTCTTTTGTCTTTTTCTTCGATAAAAGCTCGTGAATGCCCGTGTTTTCTCCCCTTTTCACAATTTCGTCCTAAATCACAACAAAAACACAAACCACGCATAATTCCGACATTTACGACATAAAATACACGTTTTGGCTTGGTTATTATTGTAGTTAAGTGGTAAAAAGGATGGGTGTTTACACACCTATCAAATCCCCTACACTTGACCATTGCAATGTCCTCATGCAATGTATTAGTTACAAAGCACGATTATACTTTTCATCATAATCAATCCACGTTGGCCTTTATTAAAGAGATAGAAAATTATAAACATTCAAAGAAAAGAAATCAAAAACATATTAGGGTTTTGAAAATGTCATGAATGATCATCATCCTCAAGTTTTCACTTCTCCAAACCAAGCTTAAAAACGAGATCATTGTTATTATAAGTTAGCAAACTAACACAAACTCATGTGGGCCAATTATTCACTTAGACTCCCTTATTCCTAGGTGTATCTCTTATATTTTATTGTTGTCTTGAATGATCACGAGGATGCATTGTTGACTTATTTCGATAGTTATTTAGGCTGAAAATAAAGTGGGACGATTTAATCAATAGTTAGCTAAAGGACAAAATCTTTTAAAACTGCTTCTCGGGACCTCAAAAAGTTCATATCTTGGCATAACTCGCTTCGCGATTTGAGACCTTTCTCGGACCGATATTTGGCAGCGACTTCATACTTCAAATCTTGAGAGACGTTCATGAAATTATGGTCTTCTCTTCATATAGGAATTTCTTCACTTGAAGTTTAGAGAGATTCTTCATATTTGGACCACGACTTCTTCATTTTTCTCCAATCTTTATTTTGGACTTTGATATACAACGATCCGCCTCCTTCTTGGACTTGGATCTATTTATCCTCATACCTTGTTAGGGCCTTTTTGGATAGACTTCTCCATGATCTTTACGGGAGTATTTGCTTTTCGTCGTGTGTCTCGATCCTTCATATTGATCTTTGATAAATGATTCTTCACATCACTTGGGATCTTTAGCAACAAAATGTAGCCCTCATGCCTTGTTAGGGCCTTTTTGGACTCGCCAATCTTCGCATCCCGCTTCAATAAGTTATGCCTTGGCTATGAACTCTAATCCATACCGATCAACTTTTAAACGATCTTGGGCTAGAAGCTAAGTAACTTTTCAAATCGTACAACCTTATTTATTGCAGATAAATTTATTAGCAAGCGATGGGAGAATAGGCTTATAATTAACTCACATAAATTCACGAAAGAATACCAAACGTATAATTGACTCTATCATCTCTCGTTCTCCACAGTTTAAAATCTCAAGGAATGAGACTCGTGGATGTTTGGCCTATTAAATCAAAGTTTTGGGTTTTCGAGTCGTCTATAGGATCTTGCAAACTCTTAGACTTTTTCAAGTTTAGAAATCGCGTTTTAAAGTTCCCTTGATAAACAACTCTCTAGGATCAATTATAGGAACTTGCGAAAAGTTCTTGTTCTTAACCCGTGAGAGTTAAGACTTTCGCGTTTTATAGCTCCCTATATAAAAGCCTAGCAAAACTTGACTTAAACACGTTAAGGATACTAGCTAGAGTAAACTTAGATAAGTAAACTCGGGTTGAGTCAAAAGATTCACAACGTTTGAAAATTAAAACCACTTTATTAAAATTTATTCTAGCAAGGAAAGAAAATAACTATACAAAGGTAAAACTAATAGGCCGAAATAGATCAAAATTTTTGAAAAATGTCGAAAAATTGATTTTCCGGTTAAAATGAGGACAAATACAAGGAAAAGGCCACTTAACTTCGATAGAAGTCCCCCTACACTTGATATAAACATTGTCCTCAATGTTTAAGCATGTGGGAGTAAACTCCCCTACACTTAGGACATTGTGCACGTTGTTTAAATCTTGCTAAGTAAAAGACAACTAACGAGATTCCTATTTTAATATTGAGAAATATAAAATAGTGAATCGAAAAGAGTTTAGGATAGAAGCGGGAAGAAGGGAACACGGAATCACGGTTCGTCAAAAGTCACCAAGAGTGTGTCTTTGAAGCTCTAATCCCTGCACATGATAAGAAAGAAAACAAGAAACACCACGGGGCTCCCCCTACACTTATGGTGAAAACAGGTAAAGATAGATAGATAATTGGGTTGCCTCCCAAAAAGCGCTTGTTTTTGTTAACCGAGTCACGAGCCTGACTCGTCCCCGAATTAAATGGTCCATAGGGAAGCCTAGAATGTAATACCGGGATCAAAGACCTTGTCCTCGTTCCCGGAGGAATATAATAAAGGAGAGGCAAGAGGATAAGTCTTGAATGGTAGAAAGTTCCTTTCAACATACGAGAAGTATGTGAAATCTTGATCCACGGGAGGTGGGGTGGGTAAAGGAGACAAATTGTCATCCCCAAAAGACAATGGTTTGTCACTATTCGGCAAAGCCGTAAAGGTATCAATCATAGAATGGTCATTGTCACCTCCCGGGTCAAAGCACTCATCCTCATGTCTCGGTACGAAACGACGAGAGTAAAAGCGATACATCACCCGCTTGGGTGTGCACGCGGTAGGAGGAGGTGGTAATATAATATGAGAAGTATGAGAACAATTACCTTCCACCTGCGTCCCTTTTTTAGTAGAGTCAAGTCTGCCCACCTCTGCGATAGAAGGGGGCATGGCTAACAAAGTATGCGCATCAATAGCAAGAGAATCAGAGCTATCAATGTCCTCAATCCCTTCGTCAAAGAGAGGATTCACCTCACTATATATGTAAGCGTCATCAAAATCAAATAAAGGGTTCGAATAAATCTTAAAAGTTTCCTTCAGAACGTCTTCATCGGATAGTGACTCGTCATCACTAGAAGTAAAATCATCATCTTGATCAAAAAGAGGATTAGAGAAAGCCAAAGAATCCTCTCCCAAAGTGTTGGTGGAAGGAACATCATCAGAAGAAAGCGAATCATACTCATCGTCACTGTCGGATGTCAACTCAGATTCACTTGGAATTGGGGCAAGGTTATCAGCACTAGACGTTATGAATTCGTCGGATTCCTTTGCAGGAATTGTGCTAAGATCCTCATCCCCTAGGATGGGTGAATCCGTAGGCTCCAGAGCCGGCAAGTCGGGAGAAGGAATCGAATTCTCATCGTTCCAAGAAATAGGACTCTCATCGTCATCATCATCATAATAATATGGAGGCACAAGAAAAGGAGTATAAGCACTAAGGTTAGATACTTTCTCTTGTTGCTGATCCGCTTGACATTTTTCGATGATCTTGTTGCAAGCTTCTTGAAGTTGTTGACCTTGCTTAACAAGAGTGACCCATTGTTCGTGGGAGCTCAAATGTTCGAAGGAAGGTTGATGATTGACGGTGTGACGTGGGGGCTCAAAATTTTGAAAACCAGAATTGTAGTATTGATGTGGCTCATGATAATTCATTGGCTGACAATAAGAAGTATCGTGAGGGCCCCCACAATGATTGCAACACGGGTATTGAGAAAAACCCGGTGCATTTGGTAGATAGCTAGGACCATTGTCGTAATTGTAACCCGGTTCTTGCTCGTCAAGAGACGGGTATCGAATAGGACATACAATACACCAATGAGAATCGCTGCCACAATATATGCAAGGGGGAGGAATAGGTGGATTAGAAGAAAAGGATGAATTAGTCGAATTACACGATGGACAAAATCCAAAATGGAAAAATTGTGAATCGGAAACGGTTGGAAGATCTTTTCCGCATTGCTCGCAATAACAAAATTCACATAATTCGCCCTCAAATAGTGGTCCCCTACACCTCCCGCAATGGACATAAAAAACCATGAAGAATAACAGATAAGCAAGAAGAATATTTTTGGTGCAAAACTTTGAAAAAGAAATGCTTTTTATGATTTTTCAAATATTTTTGGGATTTTTGAAAATTTATGACACGAAAAATAACGTTCACAAGTGAACGGATCCCAAAAGCCAACGCGTCTCTCACAAAAAACCGTTAATCTTCACGAAAAGACCGGCAGCGGCGCCATTTTAATGTAAAGATTTTACTAGTTGAAAAAGTTCGTTTCTCGGTATCTTCTCGAATTGATTTCCGGTTCAAAATGCGACTCAATTGTTTTTGGTGAAAAAGAATACTTTTGGTTGTTTTAAAATAAATGTGCAAGACGTAAATGAAAATGACGTTAATTAAAATCTAAATCTAATTTAAAATAAATGACGAGAATTTAAAAGCGTGACGAAAATTAAATAGCACTAAAAGTAAATGAGCAAACTTAAAACTAACCTAAAGGCAAACTTAAAACGCAACTAAAACTTAAACTAAGGCAAGGCTTAAAATAAATCTAAGGCAAGTAAACTTAAAGTGCAACTAAGTAAAAAGGCGGGAAAAGTAAAGCTTGAAAATTAAAAATTAAAAACAGAAACTAAAAAGAACCTGAAAACAGCTCATTCGGAATAATCCTTCGTTCGGAATAATCACACATCCGGAATGTCACCTTTGTTCGGAATGATTCTTCTTCACTCGGAATAATGCTTCATCCGGAATAAATCCTTTATTCGGAATATGTCACTTTATCCGGAATAAACTCTTTATTCGGAATATCACCTTGATCCGGAATATATTCCGAATGAACTTCTTTCGTTCGGAATGTTCTCCTTGACTCGGAATGCTGTCTTGATTCGGAATATTCCGAATAAACTCCTTCACTCGGAATGTTCCGAATGAGCACCTTCACTCGGAATAATAAATTATTCCGAATAAACACCACTGATCCAGAATATCCTTTGATTTGGAATATTCCTGGGAAACAGAAAGCACGAAGAACACGCAAGAACAAAAAACGAATCCAATCTAATCTAATCAAAATTAACCACAAGATTAAATCAAACTAATAACAAATAATCAACTAATGATAATCTATCAAACCAAAACTATAAAACTAATAATAATAACCACAATAATCAAAACCCACTTTAATCAAATCAATAAAAACATCAAAAACAGGAACATAAACAATAAACATAAAGATTAAAGATTAACAAGAAAGGAAGATAGAAGATTGACAATAAAAGTAAAGATTGACAATAATTAAAAGGAAACTTACTTGAAATTAAAGGTATTTAAGGTGCAAGACAAGTATTTAAATTTGACAATTAAGTAAATGACATGTATTTAAATGTGCAAGGAAATGAAAATGGAAGAACTAGTGCCACTCTAGCCAACAAGAACAAATGAAAGGAAATGAAAACTATTTATAGGAGGATTAGGGAGGTGCTTAGGAAGCTTCCTCCCCTCTTTCTTCTTTCTTTAATTGCATCATTAAGTCCTTAATCTTCTTAATTCTTTGACTTTAATGACTTTGTCTCGGGATTTCTTTAAACTCGTCTTGTAATTTCTTCAATAAATTAGACTTGAGTTCTTCGGCTTTTAGTAAACTTCCGTCTTTTGACTTTTTCTTTGATAAATCTTCAGAATTGGTCTTGGAATTCCGTTCTTTTTGCACTCTTGATTTCTTGACTTCGTCTTTTGTCTTTTTCTTTGATAAAAGCTCGTGAATGCCCGTGTTTTCTCCCCTTTTCACAATTTCGTCCTAAATCACAACAAAAACACAAACCACGCATAATTCCGACATTTACGACATAAAATACACGTTTTGGCTTGGTTATTATTGTAGTTAAGTGGTAAAAAGGATGGGTGTTTACACACCTATCAGACATCCTTGTAGTTTATATAATATAATAACATAAGATATTCTTTAAAAGGGATAAAAATCTTACACTGGCGCTAATGATGGCTGATCGTCTTGAATTTAAAATTTTAGTTATAGTTCAAGAAAAACCTTATTCTATATAACCATGAGCTATGGATACCAATCTGCAACACCCTCATTTTACCTTATAGCATCAGAAGCTAAATTGGGGTATTACTATCAAAGTACCATAGTCATAATAATATAAAATGCTCAAAAACATTTTTTATAAATATTTATGTTATCATTCATTTATTCAGAATTTAATAAAAACAACTGTACAAAATTGTACGTCACAGGTTTTCCCAAAGATCTAGTTTTATTTACTAGAATGATAACTTTATTCAAGACACCACCATCCGCAGCCCGCTAGTCCTCATTCACCTGAAATATATGCCTTAAAGTCAACACAATGGTTAAGTGGGTTCATAGGTTTTAAACAATGTTTGAATACAAGTACGACTCCAAGGCTACATTATTATACACCCAAAATTTTAAATTCACCGATTCTTATTGCACTAGCTCAGACCACTCGACTAGACATTATCAAGAAAAACCCATAAAATTTGCCCTTAAGTAGGAAGTTTGTCGGACTATCCTAAATAGAAAAATAAATCACATCTGTTTAGCCTAGGTAGGAACCATTAGCTGCTAGCAAGTGCGACTTGCCCAGATAGGAGATGTCAGTCTCCAATAGTACTATTCATAATATTAGCGCTCATTAAATGATTAGCGGTCCATGATTAAAAAGGGACTTAACGGCAACAAGTAAACGTAGTGTCAATAATCATATAGGCAACATAAAAAAACACTTGTATTCTAGTTTTAGCATATATCCCCCCTCACGGGTTCTCAAATCATTTATAAAACTTTTAAAAGTGAGGCTATGAACTCACCTTAGCCTAAAGAGTCTTGAATTATTCAGCTATACCCAATCACAACCTTCTCCCAATATTTGAGTTGACACACAATATATAGATATATCAAGTCATAATCTCTGAGTTCAATCTTTTATTATTTCATGTATTTATTCTTTAATTCATATATTTTATTATTATAGTATCATTGTTCGGGCCATTATACTCAGAAGCCATTCTATAAACGTTTGAGGAGCGAGTACACTTTAAATCGTAAACACAACCACTCAATCAGAACGTAATATCGAGATGGAACATCTTTGTACAAAGTTCCCTACTAACATGACACATTATATTTTATTACATTTTAGGTTCTTTAGTTTTAATATTGGCATAAATAGCCCTTCTAGTTATATTTTGGCATAATTACTACACTTTTAGTCCCTTACGTATATAGTTTCGTTATATTGCAATTTAATCTTTCAATATTTAACCCTATGGTCTCAAACTTTCCAACATTTATTATTATAGCTTAAACTTTCATAAAATGACATTTTTGACCTAATATGTTAAATAGTTTCAATAATGACAGTTTTGGTCCCTATACTTGTAAAAATCATATAACATCTTCAAAAATGTACCAAATTATCTAGGATTTTAAAAAAAAGTTTCAAAACAAATTTATAATCATAATAACAACATTCATCGGAATTATAGCTCTTGAAATGGATTTTAAGTCATTATTTCATGTAAAATAAAAAACTAGGGTTTTAAGACATCTTTAGCTTATAACTTTCATTTAAATTGATGAAATGACTTAGTTCTTTTTGGATTATATTTCTAAAATATATTTGGCGTTATAACAAGTCTTAGAATTCATTATAACAAGATTAAAGCTTGTTTAACATAGAAATTACCTAGGTAGCTCTAAAATGGCTCCTTATGGCTTCCTATGAACACTACTTGCTATCAAAGATTTAAAAGATTCAATGGCTTCCTTATAGACCTTGTTTTTAGTCTTGTGGGATATCCTAGGATGTATATATAAGTGTATATGAAGAATGGGTAGGAGGTTTAAGGAAAACAGGGTGCAAGTATACATGTTGTGTGTTCGGCTCTATTTATACTACTAGCAACACTTAGGCTCCAAGTTTAAGCTCTAAACGTTTAAAATAGATAAGGTAATGACTAAGGATAGCTATTGAATCTATACATTAGTTTATAGCTCCTAGCTTCATTCCAATCTTCACTTGTGGTTAGAAATAGGCCACGACACATTAAGGATGAGAATGGTGATGTGTAGCACCCTAGTAGGTGAAGCACCTACTTGTCACCATTTCTAAAATATCTTATAACATGTAAGTATCTTATTTTTAACTTTGTAATAGGAGGGAAAGTGTTTGAAATGGGTTTTGGAGGGAAATTATAAAACCGGGTCCTAAATCTAGGGCTTGTAACTTATGTTTTGTGTTTTTGGTGATTAGGGACTTAAGAAAGTGATTAGTGAATGATTAAGGTTTAATTAGGGTTTAGACATCCTATTTAAGATATTTGGGTCCTTGGTTTGAGGTTTAACAAAGGTTTGATATGAAAATGGGAAGTATACTTATGTAGATTAGGGTTTTCTAACGATCTAGGGTTAAATCTTAGTAAAAGTGATTATCCTCCTCTTAGATACTGATGTAAACTTAATTTAGGTCCTAGACATTGTGTCTTAAGTGTCCAAAGAGTTCTCACACTTGGTTTAATGGTTTAGTTTAGGTAAACATGTCTAAAGAGTGAAAATACCTATTTTGACCTAATTTACAAGTCATGCATTAAAATTTTGTACCTTGTGCATTAGGGTACTTGTACATTGTCTTAACATAATCTTATAACCTTAATGAAGTCCTATAATTATTTGTAAAATTTTCCTAAAAGACTAAGTAATGATTCTATTTTGATTTCTTAATATAAGGGTTTTTATATCATTAAGACTAATGACCTTCTATTTTGGGTAATTAGGGTTTATATCTTAATGTAAGCTTATTCTGGGTCTTATATAGTATGTTTATGACTTATATGGGTTCTAAATTCTTAGTTTAAGGTTTTATATAGGTTGATCATATTCTAGGGTTAATTAAGTAAGCTTAAGGTCCTATGCTTTAAAAACATGTACTTTATGCTTTAATAATTTGTATCTTGGTTTAAGATAAATGTATTAACTTATTATGATACTTAGTTGAGTTTTATAATTTTTTGCAAAAGATTAGAGTCTAATTTATTATAGATTAATTTTTATATGCTAATCTTGGTTTTAGGTCATTTTCTTGTAATTAGTGAATATTAGTGTTTTGTGATTATTTACCTTTCCTTTATATGGTAGCTTAGAATTAGTATAATATGTTTGATAATAGTACATAGATAGTATGTAGTTATATTGCTTGAATCATTATTTTATAAGGGATTTCTAGGGTTTATATGGTTATTTAGGGTATCCTTGTTGTATTTGAGTTGTTCTTATTGATTGTTTATACATATAGTTACTTTTAGAACTCAGTCTTGATATATACATAGTTTATGTAACATATATGCATGTGTAGAAGTGATAATTGAGATAGTGAGTATCCATATATTCAATAATTCAGTCATATATCATAATAAAATGCAAAATTTCTTAGTAAAATCACCTCTTTATTTATAAACATGCATATTACATTAGTCAAAACTACTGGATATTATATATAGTGTCAAACTTCAAAACTTGAGGGACCATTCTTGTACATTTTCAAACTTCAAGGGTATTTTTGGAAAATCAACAATCGGGTCCGGCTCTTTGTACGGCTTCGTTTCCCGTGTTCATTTTTTGCTTGTTTCTTGTTTTCTTTTGGCAATTTCACGATATCTGTATCTACATACACACATTGAACAAAACAAAGTTTTTATTATATTTTTATGCATTTTAAACCCGATTTAGACGATGAGAATATGTATAATTAGAGTCTCATCAACGCGATAAGAAAATTAATTCAACCTTAACCTGACCCGGTAATACTATCAGGTTATCGAGTTCGGGTCAAATCAACCCGATTTCACCTGATCTGATTAACTTTATCGGGTTGGGTCAACCCGATCCTACTGACACCCCTAATTACAACCACAATATAGAGCCACACTTGAAGAGAAAAGAGCACATTTTTATTGGTTTGATTTTTTTCATTTGAGTTTGATCGAGATTTCTTCATTTATCCTTTTCACTTGGCTTTATTTTATTTTCACGTATACCACACCTAAATACACATTGATTGTACAATATTTTACACTTCTTGATGAGAGTTTGCTTTAAGAGCATGCATGGATACTTCAAATGATGATGGTGATATTTGCTATAAGATAAAAGAATAAAAGCTTGCGTTAGTCACAACGTAAAGTAGATCCTACGGGACAGATTCGATGTGAGAGTCAGATAACATGTAATGTGGTTAGATAACATTTTATGAGAGAGAAAAGATGTTTATATACTATGGGGAGAGATCAAATAAAAAGATTTTTTTTTTTGAGAAGGATAAAAAGGATTTTCAGTCATTGATTTAAAATCAATGGATGAGATTAAATCAAAATCCTAACAAACTAACTAACTAACTAACTAACCATCTAAACGTGTTTTTTTTTAAAGTTCTTCAAAAATTATGAAAAAATTCCAGTAGATCGGGTATGTTGGTGCAAAAAACTTTTGTGAAAAAAGTTTTTTTAATTTGAAGTTTTTTACGCTTTTTTAATACACAAAAACGGAATTTTGATGCACAAAAACATTTTCTTTTACGTTTTTTAGGTTTTTTGTGCATCAAGAATTCATTTTTATGCCCAACTTTTTTTGACTTTTTGCTTTAAAATATGATTCCGCATCAAACTATAATAAATTGAATATTTTTTGAATGAAAAAATTTTGTACACCAAAATTCACGTGTTTGTGCATCAAATTTTGTTTTTTGTGCATCAAAAAAACGTAAAAAACTCAAAATTAAAAAACGTTTATTCATAACTTTTTTAGGCACCAACAAATCCGACCATTTGGAATTTTTTCAGAATTTTTTGAAGACTTCTTTAAAATCGTGTTTTGGTGGTTAGTTAGTTAGTTAGTTAGTTAGTTAGGAATATGGATTGATCTTATCCATTGATTTTAAATGATTGGCTAAAAATCCTTCTTATCCTTCTCACCAAAAAAAGTCTTTTTATTTTAACTCTCCCCTATATACTATATACGTAAAAAGATTAAAATATTTTTGTTATGTAAACTGAGGATTTAATATGAGATAAAAATAAAGGTGAAGATGAACATTATTCCTCAATATCAAAAAGAAAATTCATATCTATAACTTTTTTTTACAAAAGGTCAAAGAAATTAAAATAAAATAAGTTTATTTAAAAAAATAAAAAAATTATCTAAATGAGACAAACCTAACAAAGATAACATAAAATAAAGTTATTTAAAAAAATAAAAAATATTCTAAATGAACTAAAATAAAGATAAATCTATAACCTTTTTTTACAATAGGTCAAATAAATTAAAATAAAATAAAGTTATTTAAAAAAAATAAAAAAATTATCTAAATGAGACAAACCCAACAAAGATAAAGACTTTTTTAAGAAAAGAAAACACAAAGTGTAGGACATTTCACATGCTTTACAATACCAAATTCTATCATAACCAAAATCATAAAATATCTCGGGCACAACTGGAAATAAACCTCTGACAGAACTGCAGGTACAATGAGATAAAACTGAATGTATATATTGCACAGAACTGATAATATATCTCGGACAAAACTGATCCAAAAACACTTGAACCCTGAACAACTAAAGCTTGAATTTGTGCAGAAATTTGGATGCTATCCAAATCAAAGAAGAGATTACCACAGCTGACCATGCAACACCAAAATGAAACAACCCAATGAACAAACCTGGAGCAACCCATGATAACCATATGCAGAAAGAGCAACTGACCAAAACTTAAGCAGCTTCCAAACATCATAGTAAAACTGACCATGCAGCAACCAGAAATTCAGCCCTCTATCTCTTAAACTATCATTCCAAAACCTAGTACAGACCATGGTTATTGGTACTTTGGTTTTATGAGAAAGTTCTCGACACATCTATGGGAAGATTTTGGATTCAAGACTTTGTGTGGTTTATTTAACATTAGAGAGTCATGAGAAGCCTTTTTAGTTCTTAGCCCCATCTAAATTTGTTTCTTAACAATATTGTATTCCCACAAAATGGTCCACGAGATTTACAAAAATAATCGAATTTCTTAAAGTATAAAATCAACAAGAAAAATCACACTTTTCCCTCTTCATTTGTTCACCATGAACAAGATGAACCTATTACAATGTATAATGCACTCATAATTCCTTTTTAACAAATTTTACAAGATCAAGCATGTTCTTGATCTTCCACAAACTATCCAACTTCATATGCAAAAATATAAAAATGATAGCATACTCCTTTGAGATGCATGCCATCATATGGATACAAATGTAGGACTTGAGCTTCAATGGCTCTTTTAGCCATTAAAAACCCGACCGCAACAAAAATGGCAGAATCCGGAAAAAAAATATACTCGGTCATTTCACTTCCTGTAGCAAAAGAAACCAGATTAAAAAAAATCCACAAAGAACCCTGCAAAATAGAGCAAAAGAAATTCAGGTTGAACGGATATATAAGGAACAAGATACTATCATAGGAAATATGTTCTAAACAATAGATTCTGCAACTGAAAAAAATATCACCAAAAGAAACAAAAATAGAAACTATCATAGAAGATCTGAGCAAGTGCTGCTTATTTTCTAGTGTTCTGAACAAGCATAGTAACAAATAATTCTTATGTACCAAGTAGGACAGTACCCTGAGGATATTTTCTAGTTATTGGAAATTGCAAAATGGATATCCAACAAGGCACAAGGCAAATGAAAACTAAAAGCACACACAAATCACGACCACACGATATACATGGTTCGGTCTAAGGAAAGACTTATGTTCACGGCCCCACAAGCTGGTCTCTCTTACTACCAGGGATTATAGTTGTTAGCGGAGAATGAGGCACCACGCCTCCCATAAGGCCACAAGTATAGAGACTGTATGAACGTCGGCTGACAAATCAGACTCCACAACTCAACGTGTAATGTTACATATACAGAAAGCCTACGTCTTGCCTATTTCTTCATGTTACGTATTTGTGTGTTTACTTCGCCTTCCATACTTTGCTCCACTGTCATAATCATCAAGCTCTCCTACGGTACATCTTCCATAAAACAACTAATAAAAATGAATCCCTGCCTTACTCTTTCAAATCTTCATATTATGTCTAAAACTTTAGGAATCATGAATGATGCGACTTAACTACCTAATATTTCTCAAAGTTAGGCAAGATTTAAATGTATTTTTACCTGTATTCCATTCCTAACTTCCTGTACAATTCTTTGTATGCTTTACCTATAGCTTATCTTACTACCTTTTTTCCCTACAAGTCGAAATACTTGTAGTACCTTGTTACCTTCCATCTAAATTAATGTATTCTTGCGCAATCTTCTTGACAATCTTACATCTACGCCAAACCTTCTGGCATCCTTCTTTTTCCTTAACGGTCTTCTCTACGTCCTCATTCTACTAATCTACTTTAACTTTACTTTGTATAACCATTTATTTTTAAAGGTATCAAATTTAGCACTGCCTCTATATATATTGCAGAGAACTACCATATGCTAATAACATTATAATCAGATGCTGCAAAATCCATTCATAGCAACATTTAACTTAAGATGCGATTAGTTGACAAAAAGAAAGGGGTCACTCTGGATTAATCGTTATGTATGAATATATGATGCATATTTAGAATACAGTAATTGTAGTTATTACCTATCTTCCTTGACAACAACGCACTCGAGCAATAAGCAGATGACACAGTGTGCTCCAACATTGGTCTTTAAAACTTCCCACCAGAAGTTAGTAACTTCAGTAATGCTCCATGAGAGAATGTAATTTTGGTACCCGTCGCCTAAATAATGGTTCCATCCGAAACAATGGAACACCAGTCTGCCAGCGTTTTGTATCAAACATTTCATTCCATGCCTGAACTATTTCATCAATTTTGAAACTAAGACCTGCCGCAATAATATTCATACAAACATTAAATTATCTTATAATAAATATAATGCTTTATACAAAGTTAAGTATGACTAATTTACCTCCCAAAGCTGTTCCGTTGGAGCAGTGATTCTTTATAATCACAGTTATATCCGTTTCTGATGCACCCGCAAGTTCAAACTTCTCAACTGCAACTTCCAAACATTCTTCCCACGATGGCAAACTTAACTTAAATTCCATAACGGATCGTTCATAAAGCAATGTGCCCCATAAAATATATATCTGGGATTTTATATTTACAGCTTGCTCTGCTGCTTCATCAGTACATACATCTTTTAAAATCTCTTCTAACCCAGCATTCATCAATTCAACTCTATGTTTATCAGATACACCCAATCCATTTAGCCGCCGTTCTTCAATTTCTTCGCAAATCTGCATACCTTTTTCCATGTTATCCTCCGCCTTATTATAAAGTTCCAAAATCTGTATAGAAGCTCCTTCTTCGATATTAGATTTGCTCCTGGTGTTATAGTACCATGAAAGTTTAGCTTGTTCAAACTGCTGCAGCCCGAGTGCCAAGTGTCCTTCATAGAAATCGGGCTTAACCATTAGTGACTCTTCATATCTTCTTCCGGCTTTTACATACTCCTTTTGAGCCCACTCGTATCCAATTTTCACTTGTTCTGCTACTAATTCGTGGCTTCCATCTTCTGCCACGACCACTCCTTTTCTTGCCTTGTTCAAGTGCACGTTCCCCCAATTAAAAAAGGCTAGAGCAGACATTTCTTTGAACTTTTCACCTGCAATATCAATAATGTTTTGTGATATTTCAGTTGTGACATTATCTTCCATTGCAGCAGAAAATAGTTCCATTCCCACCTCGTGAAGATCCAGATATGGATTAGCATCAAATCCCACATGGTTTTTGAATACTTTTGCAAACTCGACAACCCATTCCTCAGTACAACTCTTTCCCTTTTCAATCTCCCCGTTTTTTGCCACATCATGGGTGGTAGATATTAAGCTGTCCGGGTTTGAAAGCTGTTGCCTTTTCAACCCCTCGTATAACGGCTCCTTATCATAACTAACCTCAACCAAATACAATCTAAAACTGCCTTGAGGATCACACAACTCCTCAGCCACTCTCAGCTCAGAAGTTGTCAAAATAGTAACTAAATCGCCTTCTTGATCTTTATACTTAATAAGCACACCATCTAGACCTGGATATCGTTCCCTTATTATCTCCCTCACTAATCCAATACTACAATTGACCGGTAACTCCACCCACCTTATATCATCTCCAAGCACCATTTTAACACTCCTTGTCGCCACTTTTTCTTCTTTAACGCTCGTTTTATCACTTTTCTCCTTCTTTTTTACCTTCTTTTTCACAACTTTAACTTTCTTAACCAAACTAGGCTCGACATATTCATCAACCAAACGAACACCGTTACTTTCAACTCCCATACCCTTCTTAACCAAACCCTCAATCTCGAGTGCACTCAAATTATTCGGTTCCATACTCAACACAATCGTAACATCCTTCAAAGCCAAATCAAACTCACTTAAAGCAATATAACACCTCGCTCGAGTTACCAACGCTTTGCTATACTTGGGCGCAACTTCAAGAGCTAAATTACATTCATGTATAGCTCTAGGATACTCACCAAACCCTAACTTCATATAACAACTCGCCATTTTGCTACGTAAATCTGCAACATCTATATGATTACTAGGTAACAATTTAAGTGCTTTTTCATATTTCAACATTGCACCTTCCTTGTCGTTGTTCCGAAACAGCTTATTTCCTTCTTCTTTGATTTCTTGTGACATTTGAATAAAGACAGCAGTGTCTTCATCTATGTATTTCGAAGCTCGATCTGATGATGATGTTTTGGACTGTTTGATTGGTTTTTCGGTACTAGATTGTGATTTCTTCTTAATAGGTTTCCCCATCTCTATACTAAAAATGAAATTCCTATGAACTGAAATGAAATTTTGAAATAACTATTGCAAAGAGTATAAAATTTTACAAGATGAAAAAAGAAAGAAAAAGAAAAAGAAAATGAATCATTAATTATTGATTAACTTAAAGTTATGGGAAAATGATTGTATGTATGACAAGGAATTTTCAAATTTGGCGGAATATTTAGTATTTATTATATATATAATGAATTATTATAATATTATTGAAAGCTAAAGTGCAACTACCTGTAATTTGAATTGTTTAATTTAAATATAAAAAAAAAAAAGTGTGTTGTTAATGGAGGACAAAGCCAGCAATAAAATGGTTGATAAACGTCATTTCGCACCTCAAGTTCAAGCTGTGACGGACCCACTACAACTAGAGGAATGTTAGTTTATTAAATACAAAAGGGGTCCCGATATAAAAGTCTACATTGTGATTATTTTTGGGTTAGTGTCGATATTAATAGATGATGATAAGATTACAATAACATACGACTACAACATTCGACCTCGTTAACGATGATCAGACGAGGATTTTGCCGAAGACCTGGCATCGTCAAAAGTCTTTGACGAGGACATAAATCTAACAGCCATGTGCTTGCTTTTATTTCGCCGCGGATGACTTTGACGATGATCGAGTTGGTCCACACATTTTCGGTCATAGTTTAACGATATTCTGGCCAGCTATTTTGTAACACCTCATTTGTTAAGATGGAATGCTACCATAAAATATGGCCTGTTATCAAAGCATGCAAGATAAATGTCTAAACATTCATGACCATAAATAGAAATACCGGAAACAAACATGGTAGAAGTAACTCACACACAAGCAATATTAAATACTGTAAATGAAAGGACTAAACAATGTTCAAATGAAGTAAAGTATGAAAAGAAAGAATAAATGCATAAGATAAAAGAAGCCAGATAGCTTCCATCCGAATGCACATACTTTGAAGTTCCTACTTGCGCCCTTGGGTACCTGCCGTTTGGGGACATGGACATGAAAAACGACTGAGCATAACGCTCAGTGCACGGATATAAAGCATAACGTAAAGACATAAAGGAATGAAAGCATATAAAGCATATAAAGCATGAATTGCAGCGAAAATGAATAAGTCCTAGGAAAACCTAGTTGTATGTCATGTTTACTAGTTTTAGTTCTGAAACATAGCTTATATTACTTATGAAAATTTGTATTAGTTTAATATACCAAAAGCCAATATAGGTCATAAGGTCAACAAAGTGCATGAATACTTAGAGGGGTGACCTCGTCATGCAAATTAGAGGGGATGCCTCTAATTAATTGGTAATGGGTAGGAGGGATCAGCTCATTGTGAAGGATGCAAGGCACACACCACATTCACCATGAAATCCTGACTGAAACTGAACCTATGATGCACCCATATGCCCCACATGATAATAATATTATAATAATAGCCAAATAACTGAAAGGGACGTCACGAGCTATCACTCCGCCGTGGGAAAGTCATAACACTAGTGTTATACCTCCATAACTAGGTGAAACTGGTCATGCATGTATATGGCTAAGGTAACTAATAAAATATAAGCATTTAATCTGAAACTACTGGGGAAAACAGTTGGTTGCATACGGGAAATCCTAATAAATGAAGAGGTTGTCCTTACCGAAGGACGGGAAATCCGTACCTTATGTCCAGTAAAAGAAAACGAAAACGCTGAAGAAACTACTCCGCCTTGACGGATAATACTACATAAGAATGGGAACGTGTATGAGTTGTCTGAATTACATGTGTTTTACTGGTTCTGTGTGTTATTAGCTTATTGTACTTATTCTGTCATGTTTTAGTGTTTACTGTGTTAACTGTAGTTATTCTGATGTTCTGTTGTGTATTATTCATGTATTAGTGTATTATAATACTTGTATTGTAATACTAAGTAACTTTCTAAAAATAGCAAGTTTCCATAAATAGTAAGTTTCTAAAAATAGAAAGTTTCCAAAAACAGAAAGTTTCCATACTTAGAAAATAAGTTGGATTATTAATAATAAGTAAAGTTGAATTAGTATAATACAAGTCATGGTTATATCTTATTAATTAAATAACTTGGTTAATTAATTAAACTATACATTATAAGAATTTAATTAAAAAATACATGTTTTAATTAAATTAAGCTAAGTAAAATACTTTAGGTTATAAATGAAATATTAATTTTAATATTTAACCTAAGTCATGAATTTAATTAAATTAAAAAGTCTAGTAATTAATTTAATTAAACATATTTCCTGATTTTAATAATTCCCGAAACTTGAACCCGTGTTTTAAAAATTAACCCGAGCCCGAAACCTGGGGTCACATATAAGCCGAGCCAAACACCCTTGACAGTGGCTAACCCGGCCTAGCCGGTTACCACTGTCCGAGTGGTTTTACCCACTGCCCGAGCCACGGCTAGCCGCTGCCGGACTCGGTTCCCACCGGCGGTCTGCCTGTTCACACCGGTTCACAGCCGGTTCACACAGGTTGTGACCGGTTCCCCCTGCTTGTTGTTCGGTACCCACCGTTAGCATCAAAAAGCCCCACCGAGACCCTATAGGTCTCGGTTGGTACTTGGCCCAAAACAAAACCACACCCCTTAAACCATGATTAATTAATCCCATATGTTTTATTTACTTGTTTTTAAGATTAATTAAATAAGAACATGAATTCAATAAGAATTAAAAGAAAAGGAAAAGGTTATTGATTTATCGAACACGTGGAAGAAAGAATTAAGATCACGATCACGTACACACAATTAATCAATAACCAAAAATCGCCCGGTTGCTCCTTTTGTTTGATGAGGCCGGCATCAAGAGAGCAAAGGGAGGCAAGGAAGAACTTTTTCTGTAAACCTAATTTATGATTAAGTTTTCCTGGAGTTTTGTTTATTATGGTTTTAAGTTGGGTTATGGGCCAAAGCACATTTTTTCCTTTCTCTTTGTCTTAGCCGCGGCATATGGGGCCCACATGGGGAAACCCGTAGTTTTCTCGAGTTAAATTATTTACGTGATCGTTCATGTTTAATTATCGTGATTTTTATATGTTGTGTAATTAACACATTTATAATATATATGTAATTACATGTTATTAAATATCGTGACACGTGAATTATATTATAAATGGAAAGTTTTAATTTTACCGTATTTTTTGATGTTCACTGTTCATGTGTACTGTTCATGGTATTTTAATGCGGGTTTCACAACTCTTCTCCTCTAAAAGAACAATTCGTCCTCGAATTGGAGAAACCTAAACTGAAAGAAAACATACTCGAATTAGAACTGGAAATGAGGGTAAGAAGTCCGTATAGACTCCTCCGTCTCCCAAGTGGCTTCCCACTCAGGATGATCCCTCCAGCGGATTTTGACGAAAGGGATCGTCTTCCTCCGCATGACACGATCTTGTCGTTCAAGAACTCTCACGGGTTCTTTGACATATGAAAAATCCTCTCGAATCTGATCAAGCGGATATTGAACAACATGAACTGGATGATAGTTGTAGCCTCTGAGTAAGGACACATGGAACACGTTGTGAACGTGTGATAGCTGAGGCGGTAACGCTAAACGATATGACACTTCACCAACGCGTTCCATGATTTCGAACGGTCCGATGAAGCGAGGATTGAGCTTCCCTCTGATTCCAAAACGTTTAACTCCTCGTGCAGGTGATACCTTGAGGAAAACGTGATCACCTACGTTGAAAGATACATCTCTACGACGTTTATCAGCATAGCTCTTCTGACGAGCACGAGCTTCCTGAAGCTTCGCCTTGGTGACGGTGAGCTTCTCATTAGTCACCTTAGTAATCTCTGGACCTTCAAGCAGTCGTTCGCCCACCTGATCCTAGCAGATTGGGGCGCGACACTTCCTACCATACAACATCTCAAAAGGAGCACACTTGATGCTAGTGTGCCAGCTGTTGTTGTATGCAAACTCTACTAGAAATATATAATCATCCCAGCTTCCTGACCACTCTAGAGCACACGCCCGCATCATGTCCTCTAATGTCTGAATGGTTCGTTCTGACTGTCCGTCGGTTTGAGGATGAAAGGTGGTGCTGAGCTTAAGTCTGGTGCCCCAAGCTTTCTGCAGACTCTGCCAGAAACGTGATGTGAAACGGGGATCTCTGTCAGAGATGATTTCTGATGAAGTACCATGCAGTCTCATGATCTCCTTCTGAAAAGTGTCTGCTAATTTGCTGACCGGATGCTCCTTGCGGATCGGCAGGAGCAGATTTAGTCCACTGATCAACAATAACCCAGATTCGTTCTTCCTCTGAGTCACAGGAAGACCAGTAACAAAATCCATGGAGATTTTGTTCCACTTCCATGCTGGAATATCTAATGGTTGTAGTAAACCACTAGCTCTCTAGTGTTCGATCTTAACTTGTTGGCAGATCATACATTTAGAAACGAAGGTGGCAACATCCTGCTTCATACCACTCCACCAAAAGTGTTGCTTGATGTCGTGGTACATCTTGGTAGAACCAGGATGTATGGTAAATGGATAGTTGTGAGCTTCAGTCAGCACAGCTTCCTTGAGTGTAGAGTTATCAGGAACCACTAGTCTAGTGCCCTGCCATAAGATACCGTCGTTGTCAACACGAAACTCCGTCTGCTGTTCAAGGTTCTAAATGATAGCCCAAATCTCACCATCATCCTTCTAAGCTTCCTTGATCCTAGAATGTAAGTCTGATTCCACTCTAAGATTAGCCCAGTAACCGCGTTGTCCTCGTACACAAAACTCAATATCAGTCATCTCTAGGTCACGGATGATCTCCTTTGCAATCCAGATGCCAACAATCATACCCGACCTTCTGCTTAGAGAATCTGCCACCACATTCGCCTTACCAGGATGGTACTGAATGTTGGTGTCGTAGTCCTTCAATAGCTCTAACCATGTCCTATGTCTCATGTTCAGTTCCTTCTGGGTGAAGATGTACTTGAGACTCTTGTGGTCGGTGAATATGTCACATGATTCACCATACAAACAATGTCTCCAGATCTTCAACGCGAAGACAACTGCTGCAAGCTCCAAATCATGAGTAGGATAGTTTTCTTCATAAGGTTTCAGCTGTCGTGATGCGTATGCAATAACCTTCCCATGTGAGAACCCGTACTTTACCAGCATTATTTTATTCTTTTTATTCGTGCTTCTTGAATTTTCCAACGTATTACGTTTTCTTGTATTGCTATATGTAAATCCTAAGATTTTTAAATTATACTTTTTAAGTATTTTACTAATCATCGATAAATACTTTGTATGGAATTATAAATTTTTTATTTTATTTTTCCATATTTAATTTAAATCAAAGTTTTTGATTTAAAATCACCCGCGTGCGTTTTACAACGAGTTTATTCAAAATCATTGTACAACGAGAATTCCTAGTGATCGCGATACCGACGGATGCCCAAAGTTTAACGTTTTATTATCGATTGTTTCGATAATTTATATTTTCGACGATTTCGTTTTAATTACGTATTAAGTCGTGTCGGAAAATCGTATAATCATTTTATGATGCATTGTAACTTTTGAAAAGTATTTTTACGAAACCCGAGCCCCGTAAATATTTTCATTATTTACTATTAACCATTTTCTACCCATTAAAACTTTTAATTGTTTTTAAGTCCACAAGTTTCAAAGTTGGTAATATTGATCCCTCCACTTAAACCACCATATAAATATTTCTTTTCTTCCCACTAACACACTTATTCATCCATATGATAAAAAAAACACATCTCCTTGCCCTCTCCCTCTCTTTGTCGTGAACACCTCCACCACAAACACCCCTTGATCATGATTATCCACCATGATTTAATCAAAACTAAAACAAGACCCCTTCTTAGAATTGAATTGTGATTCTAATGATACTAAATTCAATCACATGCATCATGTTTCCTAAATTTTATGAATTTCATGGTTGATTGATGTTTAAATCATCTTGCATGTATCATTTTTTGTAAGAACATCATGTTTTGATCCTAAAAAAGTTGTATTTTGATCATGGGTTTTTGTTAGATTTTGCATGCAAGTGTTTTTATGTGTGTTTGGTTGATAAGAATGATAGTAGAGTGATCCTAGAGGTATGGGAATGAATGGTTTTGGTTTAAAAATGGATTTGTCATGTTTTCTAAAAAGGCAATTTGGGACAGCAGGTCTTTAACTGATTTTTCGTGGGTTTAAGGTCTGTGAAAGACTAATATTATCTGAAATTGTTGTAGAGTTTTCTGAGACGGTCGTTTTGGTATAAGATAGAGCTTATAAGTCATTACGAGTCAAAAGTTATGCTAGTTTTAGTTTTCGTGTACCGGGAGACGCAAGTCGGCACAATCCGAAATTGTGGCTGATTTTGGGTCGACTCTCGGGGATTTTAGGCTTGGTTAGATAGTTGATGCTACTGATTTTCAAAGTTTACAAACTGAGTTTGATGAGTCTAGTAGTGGTTTCAAATGACGGATTGTCGAGTTTGTACTTTTAAAGTGGTCCAAACGGTTTTACAAAAGAAGTGTACAAATATGTCCTAAATTTGAAGTCGAGTAAAGTGTCGAGCTGATGGGTTTTAAAGTGTGAACATTGGCTCAAATTTTGGTGAGGTCTTATACAGGTTATAAGTGACCTTGACACCAATTTTCATTTAAAACGGACAAGTCTAGATAGGGTAGAGCGGTGTGTACATTCGGAGCGTACTTGTTGATTTTTAATTTTGGACACTTAGTTCAATGCTTGTGTTGCGTGAGTTTGAGTATTCGCCATCTGACATGGTGACTTACTCAAGTGCTTAGTCATTGTATAAATGACTTAGCTACTGGTCCAAATAAGGGTAAAGGATATTTAACTTGCGTTGACTTAGCGTCGTATAACGGGTCATTTTCAAGTGTTCAAGTGTTTTAACGTGTAAAGTTAGATAAATGTATTCATTTGACTCGTGTCAATGGTTTTGAAACGTGTATACTTTGAAAACATTTGAGTCATATTATATTTGTTACATATCGATACTTGAGTTCGAGTCTTAACGTGCGCGCCTTGTTTTGATAGGTTGCGGTTTTCGTGTTTCCCGGGTATCCATATCGTCGGTGATCGTCTTACCACTACCGTTTCTACTCAGTTGCTGAGTACCGTGATTGATTTACCTCGTGGCTAAGGTGAGTTTATAGCCCCTTTTTACTTGTACATGGTTTCTAAACACGGGGTGAGATTTTACATGGTGGAACACAACCAAATATAAAACTGTATTGCTAACCATAACTTGAATGTTATCCAGAACGTGTATGCTTTACAGATGATTTCAATGGTATTATTGCTTTTAGACGTTAGCCTTGAGTTTCCTCTCCTATCATGAACCGTTAATTGTGTCGTATGCTTTGCGCTAAGCGCGAATGTTGTGGGTGGATCCATCGGGATTGACAATCCCCGTCCCGAATACTTTGATGCACTAATATTCGTTTATACTTGAGTATTTAGGCTGAATACTCCCTAGAGGTACTTACATTTGAGTTAATCTTCGGTTCATGAGACTAAACAGCAATAATATGCATCGTGACTATGGACGTACATAGTTAACCCCCCCCCCCCCCCCCCCATTACGTGTTTTACAAATTCTATTGTGTTCCACACGTTTACTGCTAAACCTATGAATATCACTCAACTTTGTGTTGACGATTTTACATGTTTAATCTCAGGTATTATTACTTAGCTTTGCTTGGATGGGAGCCCGCAGGATATTATCGCAGCTTGGGGATTTCTGTGATGCTTTTGAAAGATTTGTTTTATATTAACTGACAGAAGTTTATTCTGTCTTTTGGGCAACTTTATTTTACAAATCGAGACGAAATAAATTAATTTTCCGCTTCTAAAAACTGGGACCTATTTTTAAAAACTCTGACCTTTTATGATGTAATGTACATGTTTTTATTTCGTCAGCTTTGTATGAACTGTAATTCATTGTTTCTTGTACTATGACGTGTTACCCCCTCGTTGCCTAGTTGTTCCATGTCAGATTTGGGGGTCTCACAGAGTGGTATCAGAGCGATGGTTATAGGGAACTGAGTCGTTTTTCAAAACTTAGTCTATAACCGAAAGTTCAAATATTTTATTGTTTTTAAGTGACAATCACAGAATCTGCCAATGTTGTTCGATATCTGCGCGGGTAACTCTCTAATCCTTATTATTTACGTTTAATTATCGTTATAATATTTCATCTCTTGATTACATGTTAAAATATTACGTTACCCTGACGACGATGATTACTTTGTCTTTTCAAAGCCTTTGTGCTTCATGAATTATTATTGGTTGTTACCGTGATTTCATCTGCTCTTATTGTATTTCTGGAATTCTTGTTCTTGTGAACTGATCTGGTTACGATGATTTTATATCGTTATGACGTTACATACTTGTATTCAGAGCGTGTATGCTACCGACTTTTCATACTCATTTTTTTGAGTACTATTGCTATTTCATTATGCGTGATACGACTGACTTCATATGCTCGTTCGTTTTGAACCGTCCGTTTTTCTCGACTTACTGTTACATGTTGTGCATACTCTCGAGATACCATTGTTCGGGATCGAATAAGTGTTGTTTTCGACGAAACTTCTTATTTCCATTTTTACTACCGTGCATGTTGCTTTCATTGTTTAATTTCTTTAAAATATCTATTTAGATATCCAATTTGTTTGTCGACCATTTGTGATTGAATGTCCTGGAAAATAGTCTATAGACCATTTTGTAGCTCAATGTGTCTCCGAAGAAGACTAAAAGACATCGTGTGAGTCACACATCTCGACGAATTCGTTGAATCAGCACTGAATAATATCGTGAGTTTTCGTAATCTTGATTTACCTTTACGTCACCGTTTTACACGACACTTGTACATGGGTTACATCTTATTTCATTGACCATTCTACGTTTATACTTCGACTTACAACATCCGTTGTACTTTGAGCACATGATCGTTATTTATTATGTGATGATTGTTTGTAATGCGATCCTACTTGTATCCTCCCTTTTTCATTAAACCTCCTCGCCTCAGGAGTGTTACTTGTTAATATTTTGTTTCTTTCTCGGTATGTCTTGTGATTTTGGAAAATCACGCCCCCAGGAGACCTTCCTGTATGGCATCTTGAAATCGAATGCGACGTTTCTGATTTCTTAGATTTTCGTTGGTATTTGTGAACCATTTCTATACTGTGTTTTCTTTACATAACTAATTATACAGTTTATCTTGTTTCGTCTTTATGGAATCCACTAGTCTTGTGTGTACATTAATTCTGGGTTATTATGAAATTTAGATTTAATTTCAAGCTGTATCGAAAAAAACATACTTTGTATAGAAACTTTACAGGAATTTAACAGTGTCGAGAAAATATTTTTATAACCTTAGACATAAAAATATATATTTCTACTTGTTGAGACGTCCGTTTAGGAAATAAAATTTGACCAGTAACTTTAAAATCGAGCAAGTAACGCTCATTTGAGATTGTAAAATCTAAGAAGTTATTTTCTGAATAATGCTAAAATATCATTTTGTTGACAGATTTAATGCAAGAGCATTTTCGTCCATTTTTATTCCGTTTCAAGTCTCGGGTAAAACTAGAAAGTTCTTCAAAACATTGTTTTACATCGAAATGCGTTAGACTTTGAGTCTTAGAATATCTTTTAGTGAGTTAATTGGTCTAGTCAAACCCAAAAGTCAAAATTGATAGACTTTAAAAATATGATTTCAAGCGCTTTTGAGTTCGTTTGAGCTCGTAAATCTTCAACTAATGATATTTTGCAAACTAGAAGGAATGATTGCGTTTGAACAAGTATAAAATAGTAACTTTGAATTCGGTCATACATATACATAGATCTTGAACTTTTGATAATTCGGTAACTTCCTAATATAGAAACCTTTCATAGTAATTGTACTATTGGTTAACTGATGCACTACTTTCTTAAAAGTATATTATTGTCAAATTAATCACGATGTGCACACATACGGATTCCTTTATCCTTTCTTTTATATATGACTTATTTGTCATTCTACGTTGTCTTTCTCTGCTTCTATCGTACCACTGAGTTAGACCGAGAATTGAAGATATTGTTTTCATATCGTTCGTTATCGTTTTGACACGTGTCTCTTGACGATTTTGGCTAAACCTCTTGAAACTTTATCACCTTGTAACCATTTCGTTGACTGTCATGAACTACTCCTTATTTCCCTCTTGTAACCTACTCGCAACTTTATAAACTATTGTCATGTTACCATATAACTCAAACTGGTCTTGTTTGCGAATCATTTTACAAAAAGGTTTCATTTGGGGTTTCTTAAATACTTGAAGGTTATCTTATAAAATTAATTTATATTAATTTTATAATGTATACTCACGAGTTGTTCTACATTGGGTCTTGTAAAGAATCTTATAACATTACTGTTGTTGAATTAAATATCTAGCCAGTAACTTATTGGCAAATAGTTTCATAAACTATTTTGATTTCTGTTTTTACAAATGCTATTATATACATATTTTAAATAATATGATATGTAATACTGGTTTGACGAAGCTGAGCATCGCATTGCTAGTCCTAAATTATGCATGGCCAGATCACCTATGCCTAATTTAGAAGGAGCCATGCAAGGCCGAATAGTAGTCACCTTAAATATTTAACCAAGAATCAACTTTTTAACTATGTTCCTTAAAACGTTTGATAGAATAAAGTTTTGAAAACTTTTACACCTTATGCGAGTATAAACAGTTCGCAGCATACACATATGAACCCTTATCTTTTCTTGAACAAAGTACATGCCTCAAGCACAGATTTCCTTACTCAGCGATCTTTGCTTTACTTGTTACCTCATCATCCTCATGATACAATTTTCGTTACCATTTGCCTAAATTCATACCACTGATACCAGACTTGAAAGTTTCAACGTTGTTATGCCTATTCATCAATCGACCTTCTCTATCTATCTTGGTAGACCTACGAAACGTCTTTGGACGCGATTAATGATTTATGACTGGACGTGAACGATGATTTCGTGTAATTGTCATGATGTGTGTTAGACTTTGTCGTCTTGAAATTTCATTCGTGTGAACCATGTGTTGATCTCGCCTCTCATTGCGAATGTTGTTCATTTACTGGAATTCCTCTCGAGTAACTTCTTAAAAATTTCTGTAATTCGAAAAATTTATTGTGTGGCTTTTATCTTTTGATTGTGTGTCGACCACCGAGAACTTCATAAGCCGTTGTTGGTGAGACCAACTTTACTCAAGAAGGGATGACTTGCTAAATCCTTTGTTTCTTATTGTCCTTATCATCGATGCATCTATTCTATCATGCTCGTTAAAAGTTGATATGACTTCCGTTTTATTCCCTCGTGCTATTTCTTGTATACTAATTGTTGATAGATATTCGTTTCATAATCGTTTGCTATTTTGTCACTTTCTGAAAACCAGAAATTGTTACGTGTTTATCGTTTGATATCTTAAACACTTTCTTGAATTTCTAAAAACTATTATTAATTTTTAAGAACGTTTTATACATTTTACCAAATGTTTAAATTGTCAAACTACCCATTTCAAGTTAATATCGAATCTGTACATCCTCTTGGGTAAATTTTTAACTTATGTTTAAACAGTATCAAGCTGTATTTTTGAAAGTATTTGATTATATCGTACTTTACTGTCAACCTAATGAAATTATTAAATTAAATTATAATTTCTAAACAATGTTTCTAAATAACTTGGAAAATCCGATTTTTCTCTAATGGTAACGATAAACCTGAGTTATAACGATGATCTCATGGAGTCACCCAAAAGTTCTTAAGCCGATCAGGATAACTATTTTGAACTGTTCTACTTTTGCTTCGAAAATCCTGATCAAGAAAAAGATTTGACAACTGTTTACCCACTCATTTTATATAGAGTTTGATTTTAAATCACTACACCTTGTAAAATTTTTGTTAATCAAGAAAATTTAGAAACTGAGTTTTAAAGTAATACCAAAATACTAGACAACTGATTTCGACAGATTGTATTTTAAATGATCATATGTTATTCATTTTTCCCTTCTATTTCGCTTGTGACTAGATTCTTACGTTTTAAGATTGTCACGTTTTACAGTTGCACGACTTGCGACCCCTTGTTGATTTACAATCTTGGTTCATTTTATCGCACTCTGCATGTTTAAGCGATTCTTGTGTTCATTCTTGTTAGTTTATCGCACGTATTTCCAACAGTTCTATCTCTTGATGTATCTCCGTATTGGAAGATCGTTATTCTAATCCAAGACTGAAAAGTTATACGAAAAGGAGTTGAGAAACTGAAGCATGGTGAATTCTAACCGTTAAGATTCGTCGTAGTGCGGAAATTACCTGGGAAGCAATGAATTTTGTTCTACACTTTCTACCTCCTCTTGTTTGCATCTTCTACTGTGTTCAGGAGAACTCTGGGGACCAGAGTTCCTTTAGGGGGGAAGACTGTGAGAACCCGTACGTTCCCAGCATTATTTTGTTCTTTTTATTCGTGCTTCTTGAATCTTCCAACGTATTACGTTTTCTTGTATTGCTATATGTAAATCCTGAGATTTTTAAATTATACTTTTTAAGTATTTTTCTGATCATCGATAAATACTTTGTATGGAATTATAAAATTTTTATTTTATTTTTCCATATTTAATTTAAATCAAAGTTTTTGATTTAAAATCACCCGCGTGCGTTTTACAACGAGTTTATTCAAAATCAATGTACAACGAGAATTCCTAGTGATCGCAATACCGACGGATGCCCAAAGTTTAACGTTTTATTATCGATTATTTCGATAATTTATATTTTCGACGATTTCGTTTTAATTACGTATTAAGTCGTGTCGGGAAATCCTATAATCATTTTTATGATGCATTGTAACTTTTGAAAAGTATTTTTACGAAACCCGAGCCCCGTAAATATTTTCAATATTTACCATTAACCATTTTCTACTCTTTAAAACTTTTAATTGTTTTTAAGTCCACAAGTTTCAAAGTTGGCAATATTGATCCCTCCACTTAAACCACCATATAAATATTTCTTTTCTTCCCACTAACACACTTATTCATCCATTTGATAAAAAAACACATCTCCTTGCCCTCTCCCTCTCTTTGCCGTGAACACCTCCACCACAAACACCCCTTGATCATGATTATCCACCATGATTTAATCAAAACTAAAACAAGACCCCTTCTTAGAATTGAATTGTGATTCTAATGATACTAAATTCAAGCACATGCATCATGTTTCCTAAATATTATGAATTTCATGGTTGATTGATGTTTAAATCATCTTGCATGTATCATTTTTGGTAAGAACATCATGTTTTGATCCTAAAAAAAGTTGTATTTTGATCTTGGGTTTTTGTTAGATTTTGCATGCAAGTGTTTTTATGTGTGTTTGGTTGATAAGAATGATAGTAGAGTGATCCTAGAGGTATGGGAATGAATGGTTTTGGTTGAAAAATGGATTTGTCATGTTTTCTAAAAAGGCAATTTGGGACAGCAGGTCTTTAACTGATATTTCGTGGGTTTAAGGTCTGTGAAAGACTAAGATTATTTGAAATTGTTGTAGAGTTTTCCGAGACGGTCGTTTTGGTATAAGATAGAGCTTCTAAGTCATTACGAGTCAAAAGTTATGCTAGTTTTAGTTTTCGTGTACCGGGAGACGCAAGTCGGCACAATCCGAAATTGTGGCTGATTTTGGGTCGACTCTCGGGGACTTTAGGCTTGGTTAGATAGTTGATGCTACTGATTTTCAAAGTTTACAAACTGAGTTTGATGAGTCTAGTAGTGGTTTCAAATGACGGATTGTCGAGTTTGTACTTTTAAAGTGGTCCAAACGGTTTTACAAAACAAGTGTACAAATCTGTCCTAAATTTGAAGTCGAGTAAAGTTTCGAGCTGATGGGTTTTAAAGTGTGAACATTGGCTCAAATTTTGGTGAGGTCTTATACAGGTTATAAGTGACCTTGACACCAATTTTCATTTAAAACGGACAAGTCTAGATAGGGTAGATCGGTGTGTACATTCGGGGCGTACTTGTTGATTTTTAATTTTGGACACTTAGTTCAATGCTTGTGTTGCGTGAGTTTGAGTATTCACCATCGGACATGGTGACTTACTCAAGTGCTTAGTCATTGTATAAATGACTTAGCTACTGGTCCAAATAAGGGTAAAGGATATTTGACTTGCGTTGACTTGGCGTCGTATAACGGGTCATTTTCAAGTGTTCAAGTGTTTTAACGTGTAACGTTAGATAAATGTATTCATTTGACTTGTGCCAATGGTTTTGAAACGTGTATACTTTGAAAACATTTGAGTCATATTATATTTGTTACATATCGATACTTGAGTTCGAGTCTTAACGTGCGCGCCTTGTTTTGATAGGTTGCGGTTTTCGTGTTTCCCGGGCATCCATATCGTCGGTGATCGTCTTACCACTATCGTTTCTACTCAGTTGCTGAGTACCGTGATTGACTTACCTCGTGTCTAAGGTGAGTTCATAGCCCTATTTTACTTGTACATGGTTTCTAAACACGGGGTGAGATTTTACATGGTGGAACACAACCAAATATAAAATTGTATTGCTAACCATAACTTGAATGTTATCCAGAACGTGTATGCTTTACAGATGATTTCAATGGTATTATTGCATTTAGACGTTAGCCTTGAGTTTCCTCTCCTATCATGAACCGTTAATTGTCCCATATGCTTTGCGCTAAGCGCGAATGTTGTGGGTGGATCCATCGGGATTGACAATCCCCGTCCCGATTACTTTGACGCACTAATATTCGTTTATACTTGAGTATTTAGGCTGAATACTCCCTAGAGGAACTTACATTTGAGTTAAGCTTCGGTTCATGAGACTAAACAGCAATAATATGCATTGTGACTATGGACGTACATAGTTAACCCCCCCATTACGTGTTTTACAAATTCTATTGTGTTCCACACGTTTACTGCTAAACATATGAATATCACTCAACTTTGTGTTGACGATTTTACATGTTTAATCTCAGGTATTATTACTTAGCTTTGCTTGGATGGTAGCCCGCAAGATATTATCGCAGCTTGGAGATTTCTGTGATGATTTTGAAAGATTTGTTTTATATTAACTGACAGAAGTTTATTCTTTCTTTTGGGCAACTTTATGTTACAAATCGAGATGAAATAAATTAATTTTCCGCTTCTAAAAACTCTGGGACCTATGTTTAAAAACTCTGACCTTTTATGATGTAATGTACATGTTTTTATTTCTTCAGCATTGTATGAACTGTAATTTATTGTTTCTTGTACTATGACGTGTTACCCCTCGTTGCCTAGTTGTTCCATGTCAGATTTGGGGGTCTCACATCCTATGTTGCATGAGAACGCAACCTAAACCCTTTCTTGAAGCCTTACTATATATCTGAAATCCACCTGAGCCAGATGGGAGAGTAAGAATAGGTGCAGTCACTAACTTCTGCTTAAGATCTTCAAAGCCCTTCTCTCGCTCTTCCGTCCAGACGAATTTCTCTCCTTTCCTCATCAGCTTAGTCAAAGGTAAGGCTAACCGTGAAAAGTTATCTACAAACCTGCGGTAGTAGCCAGCTAAACCCAGAAAACTTCTGACCTTAGTTGCAGATGTAGGTCTCTGCCATTTGGTAATAGCTTCAACCTTTGCAGGATCCATGGTGATCCCCTTTGCAGATACAATATGGCCCAGAAATGCCACCTTGCTTAACCAGAACTCACACTTAGAGAACTTGGCATACAACTGCTTTTGACGAAGAATTTGCAAGACTGTACTAAGGTGTTCCTCATGTTCCTCCTTGGATTTGTAGAAAATCAGAATTCATCAATGAACACGATAACGAACTTGTCCAGAAACTCATGGAAGACATGGTTCATCAAGTCCATGAAGACAGCTGGAGTATTAGTGAGTCTGAATGGCATGACTACGAACTCGTAGTGCCCATAACGTGTACGGAAAGCAGTCTTAGAGATATCCTGCTCCTTGACCCGTAACTGATGGTAGCCGGACCTTAGATCGATTTTGGAGAAATACTTGGCGCCCTAGAGTTTATCGAAAAGGTCATCAATTTGCGGCAAATGGTAACGATTCCTGATCGTGATCTTATTTAGCTCACGATAGTCTATACACAAACGCATGATGCCGTCTTTCTTCTTCACAAACAGTACCGGTGCACCACATGGCGATGCACTGGGACGGATGAAACCTCATTCCAGAAGTTCCTGCAGCTGATCTTTTAGTTATTTAAGCTCTATAAGAGCCATGCGATAAGGAGCTTTGGAAATTGGCTCTGCCCTTGGAATGACCTCAATTTTAAACTCGACTTCACAAACAGGTGGTATGCCCGGAAGTTCATCAGGAAAAACGTCAGGAAATTCTGACACAATAGGCTGATCTTGGATCGATGGAGACTTGGCAGTAATGTCATGAATATTGGCTATGAAGCCCTGACAGCCGTGTGATAGCAATGCACGCGCTTCCATGGATGAAATAAATTATACTTACCTCCTTGGAAGAAAACCATGGTGTATGTACTCTGGAGATTTAACATCACCAAAGATAACTCGATAAGTGTGGCAGTCAATCGTAGCCTGGTGTTTGGATAACCAGTCCATGCCCAAAATCAAGTCAAAATCGCACATGTCCAAAGGAAGTGCGTCAACTCTGCGGATCTTATCGTCAAATTCTAGGGGAAGTTCTCTGTACACCTGAGTGATTCGTACAGAGTCCCTAAGTGGCGTGGAAATGCATAAAGCATTATCTAATGGCATAGGGGAAATCCTAACGCGTACAACAAAAGTAGTGGATATGACTGAATGAGTCGCTCTAGTATCAAACAGAACACATGCTGCCAAACCGTTCATAAAGAGATTTCTGGTGATGGTACCTGAAGTCTTGTTCGCCTGGTCTCTAGTAGTAGTGAACACGCGACCAGAAGTAGGAGGTGGTTTGGTGTCGGCATGTCCAGAGGTGTCTTCTATCTCACCTTGGCGACAGTCCTTCTATTGATGGCCTGGTTGGCCACACTTGAAACAACCACCAGTACCTTGGCGACAAACACCAGAGTGTCTGCACGAACAAGTAGGACAGATAGGATGCGTGAATCCTCCAGCAGGCGTCCTAGTTATCTGAGAGCCTCTTTCAGGATTACAGGCATGAGACATGATCGTGGAACATAAACATGATTGTATAGAAAGTTTGAAAATTACCAGATGCGGTAGAACGGTTAGGTGGTGAACCTCTACGGTCCTGATCCTTGTCGTTAGCATTGTTGTTCCTGAATTAAAATCGTTGGAGTGTCAGAATACCATAACATAAGATAGTTTAACATGAAAGAAGGAAAATGTAGGGACCTGTTGTTGTTCGAGTTATTAGCATTGTTACGGTAATTATCATTACCGCCACGCCTCTCAGAACCAGAACGGTCGGTAGTTTGACCGTTTCCCTTAGATGCTTGCTGCAGAACGGCTGCAGGCTTACGGTCGTCAGTCTTCTGTCTCGAATATAAGGTTGAACAGAGGATGATATGAAAATGAAAATATTGATGGAAATGAATGGTTTATAATTGATGATTGAAGATACCTCTTCACTGCTCTGTCATCACCAAACTCCTCTCGTTCCTGAAGTATCTCAAGCTTACGGGTTGCATCGGCCACCTGTGCTACTATAGTGAACGTAGCACAAACCAAACTGTTGGCGACCGAACTGCGAAGAGCCAAGCGAATATTCTCAGCTTGCTCCTCAGTAGTACCAGCTGCTGCTCCCAAGAAACCAGCCAAACGGAGAAACCTCTGCATGAATTCGTTTCTATTCTCCCCAGCAACCTGTAGATATAATGATAATCCCGCTTAAGCTTCAGCTGTCCAGCATGTGGAAAGTACTGGTTAAGGAAGAGCTCATTAAAATGGTCCCAAGTCAATAGTGCAACCCATATATCACCGCTATTGGACTGCTTGACAAACTTCCACCACTACAGCACATCACCTTCAAACTTATTATAGCAAGCCAGTCTTGCCTTGAAAACGCCGTCACAACCCATCGCATTGAATATCTTCTCGATGTGAGAAATCCAATATTCAGCCTCGTTGGGGCTGTCAGTCTGCTCAAACGAATGGGGTCGCTGTTTATTGAATCGCTCCAACCAAGTCATGAGAGTAACAGGTGGTGGTGGTGGTGAAGGATTGTTGTTGTAGTGGTTTTCAGGAAGAGGGCCATACTGAACGCCCTGAGCTTGAATTTCAGCATGAACTTCGTCCCTGATTTCATTGCGAAGTTAGGGAAGGATGGCTTGCAGAGCTGCATTGACAGCTGCAGCCAACTCTTGAGCATTACGTGTGTTCACCATCTGAAAGTTTACAAACAAAATGCAACATAAATGATAAGTCTGAAATGAGATGAACATGAAAATGCATGAACAATGTATAAATCAATGAAGTGGTTTATAATGCATGAAACAATTTAAAATGCATGATGCAGTTTATAAAAACTTTTATATGCGCGAGTAATAACTGAGTTTTTGGTTCTTGAAATCGTTCTTTGAATTGTCTAATCGAATTGATCTCCGGTTAAAAGTGTAACTCAGTTGTTCTTGGTGGATAAAATAAAGATTGGTTATCTATTTCTAATTAAAAAGTAAAGGGAATTCTATCGTTACTAAAATAAAAGAAACAAATAAAAGAACTTATATTAAAACAACTATAAGAACAAATATTAAAACAAATGCTAAAAGGAAACAATTAATAAAAATAAAAATGTAACTAAAAATAACTGACTTTCAGAATAAAAATTAAAACGACTTTCGGATAAAACTGGACGACTAACGGAACAAGTGCTTAACAAAAGGAGACATGTCTCCCATGGGGAGACATTAACTTTGGCGGGAAAACATGAGAAGCAAGCAAGCATGCATATCAAATTATGACAGTTATTCGGAATGTTGACCCTTAGTCGGAATGTTGACCCCTATTTTTTTGTTTATACGGAATGTGTACTTTGGGGTCTTATCCTGAATGTTGACTTTGGGGTCTTATCCTGAATGTTGACTTTGGGGTCTTATCCTGAATGTGACTAATAATGCTAATCCGGAATAATGAAAATACAAACAATCCGGGATATAGGTTTGGCTTGTTATCCGAAATGTCTAATAAAGATGCTTATCCGGGAAAACTAAAATTCCTTATCCGGGATACTAGGGTTTTGGAAAACCCGGATAAGAACAAAATTAAGCAGAAATATGAAAATAAGCTAAAATATAACAAGCACTCAACCAAAAACTTAACAAATCTAATTTTAAGAAAAAGCTAATAAGCCACAAATCAAAAACTTTAAAAACACTAAATAATCAAAACATTAAAAATCAACTTTTTATAAAAATAAATAAACTATTAAAAACACTTGATTAAAAATAAGAAAATAACACAATAAGCACTAAACACAATAAGCTAAAAAGATCAAACACATCAAAACCATAAAAACAATCAAATAACCACAACAATAATCAAATAAGCATAAAGATTAACCAAACAAGAAAGGTAGAATGAGATTAATATAAAAAGCTTGAAATTAAAGATAAAGATTCAACAAAAACTTACATGATAAGCTTGAAAGGAAGAACAATAATGTAAAGACAATATGAAAAGTGTTTGAAAATAAAAGTGGAGAACTAAATTGATATTAGCTAACACCTCCCATTGAAGTGGGAGGTCTCTATTTATAGGGAGAGGAGAGGAGATGTTGTTGCTTCCTTCTTTCTTTCTTTTGTCTTTGACAATAAACTCGTCATTCTCGACTTTGTCTCGAGATTAGTCGAATGATAAAATGAACTCGTCTTCTAATTTCTTCATTAATTAGATTTGGTTCTTCGACTTCGTTAAACTTCCGTCTTTGCTCTTTTTCTTCGATAAATCTTCAGAATAGGCCTTTGACTTCCGTTCTTTTTGCACTCTTGATCTTTTGAGTTCGTCTTTTGTCTTTTTCTTCGATAAAAGCCCGTGAAAACCCGTGTTATCTTCCTTTTTCATATTTTGATCCTAAAACACAACAAAAACACAAACCACGCATAATTCTGACATTTACGACATAAATACACGTTATGGTCTCGTTTTTAATTGTTATAAGCGGTAAAAGGATGGGTGTTTCACACCTATCAAATCCCCTACACTTGACCATTGCAATGCCCTCATGCAATGCATAATTTCAAAGCACGATTATATTTTTTATCATAATTAACCCACCTTGGCCTTTATTAAACACTAGACACTAAGGAAACTTAAAAAGATAGAAATTTTCAAAATATTTGAAGGAAGAAAACAAGTAAAGAAATCGAAGACTTACATTAGGGCTTTGGTTGTCATGAATGTTTATCACCCTCAAGTTTCACGTTCCCCATACCAAGCTCAAAAACGAGATCATTGTTATTATAAGTTAGCAAGCTAACGCAAACTCATGTGGCTCAATTATTCGCTTAGACTTCCTTATTCCTGGGTGTATCTCTTATATTTTATTGTTGTCTTGAATGATCACGAGGATGCATTGTTGACTTATTTCGATAGTTATTGAGGCTGAAAATAAAGTAGGACGATTTAATCAGTAGTTAGCTAAAGGATAAAATCTTTTAAAACTGCTTCTCGAGGCCTCATAAAGTTCATATCTTGGCATAACTCGCTTCACGATTTGAGACCTTTCTCGGATCGATATTTGGCATTGACTTCATACTTCGAATCTTGAGAGATGATCTTGAAATAATGGTCTTCTCTTCATAATAGGAATTTCTTCACTTGAAGTTTTTGAGAGATTCTTCATACTTGGACCACGACTTCTTCACTTTTCTCCAATCTTTATTTGGGATACCTTGCTAGGGTCTTTTCGGATAGACTTCTCCATGATATTTAGGGGAGTATTTGCTTTTCGTCGTGTGTCTTGTTCCTTCATATTGATTTTTGATAAATGATTCTTCACATCACGTTGGATCTTTAGCAACAAAATGTAGCCCTCATGCCTTGTTAGGGCCTTTTCGGACTCGCCAATCTTCGCATCCCGCTTCAATAGGGTATGCCTTGGCTATGAACTCTAATTAATCCCTAGCAACTTTTAAACGATCTTGTGCTAGGAGCTAAGTAACTTTTCAAATCGTACAACCTTACTTATTGCAAATATATTTATTTAACAAGCGATGGGAGAAAAAGCTCATAATTAACTCACATAAATTCATGAAAGAATACCAAACTTATAATTGACTATATCATCTCTCGTTCTCCAAAAATTTAAAATCTCAAGGAATGAGACTCGTGGATGCTTAGCCTATTAAATCAAAGTTTTGGGTTTTCAAGTCATCTATAGGATCTTGCAACTTCTTAGACTTTTTTAAGTTTAGAATTCGCATTTTAAAGTTCCCTTGATAAACGACTTTCTTGGATCATTTATAGTAACTTGCGAAAAGTTCTTGTTCTTAACTCGTAAGAGTTAAGACTTTCGCGTTTTAAAGTTCCCTATATAAAAGCCTAGTAAAACTTAATTTAAACACGTTAAGGATACTAGCTAGAGTGAACTTGGGTAAGTAAACTCGGTTTGAGTCAAAAGATTCATGACGGGCCTAATATATCAAAGACATCTAAACTTATTAAAACCATTTTATTAAAACTTATTCTAATGAAAGAAAATTAACGATAACAAAGGAAAATACAAATAGGCCAAAATAGATTAAAAATTTTGAAAAATGTCGAAAAATCAATTTTCCGGTTTAAAATGAGGAAAAATACATGGAAAAGCCCACTTAACTTCGATAGAAGTCCCCCCTACACTTGATATAAACATTGTCCTCAATGTTTAAGCATGTGGGAGTAAACTCCCCTACACTTAGGACACTGTGCACGTTGTTTAAATCTTGCTAAGGAAAAGACAACTAAAGTGATTCCTATTTTAATATTGAAAAATATGAAATAGTGAATCAAAAGAGTTTAGGATAGAACCGAGAAGACGGGTACACGGAATCACGGTCATCAAAAGTCATCAAAAGTGGATCTTTGAAAGCTCCAATCCCTGCACATTATAAGAAAGAAAACAACAAACACTTACGGGGGTCTCCCCCTACACTTATTATAAAAACGAATAAAGAAAGATAGATAATCGGGTTGCCTCCCAAAAAGCGCTTGTTTTTGTTCACTAAGTCATGAGCCTGACTCGTCCCCAAATTAAATGGTCCATGGGGAAGCCTCTAATGTAATACCGGGATCAAAGACCTTGTCCTCGTTCCCGTAGGAAAATAAAACAGGAGAGGCCGGAGGATAAGTCTTGAACGACAGAAAAGTCCTCTCAATAAAAGAAAAATAAGTGAAGTCTTGATCCACGGGAGGTAGGGTGGGTAAAGGAATCAAAATGTCATCCCCAAAAGACATATGATTATCACTGAGCGGCAAATCCGTAAAGGTATCAATCATAGAATGGTCAATGTCACCTCCCGGGTCAAAGCACTCATCCTCAGTAATGGTCTCCAAAGTATGGGATAAGAGGTGCTCGGGAGGGGGACTTGGGACAATATATTCAGGCATTAAAGTATGAAAAAGAATATCATCCTCCGTGTCATCGTCATCAATACTCGGAGGTATTGAGTGAATGTCGATTTCTTCCATAAATGTGTCATTATTCTCGACGGGATTAATAGATGGAGGTAAAGACTCGGTATTAGGAGCAGAATTCAACGCTTCAATTTTAGCAATAAAAGATGAACTTTCAATAATTTGTCGCGAAGAATAACGTCTTCCACCTCGTCTAAAAGACCAAGTTCAGGGGTGAACTTCTCGTAAGTCGAAGAGAATAAATCAACATCGTCCTCATCTCCCGGAGGAAATAGGGAAAGATGAGAAATTTCAAAAGTGAAATTCTCATATCATGGAGAAAAATCATCATCATTAAGAGCGACCTCGTCCGTAAGCTCAACAAAAGTAGGGACATCACAAACCTCCTCAAATAAGTTGTGGAAACCAAATTCACTAATCTCACTCGATGAATCACAATCCTTAGACGCATTTGGGATATCAAGAGAAGGAATTACAATTGCACTAGGATGTTGAGCAACAAGATCATTCTAAGAAATAGTATTCTCATCATCATCATCATCATCATCATCATCATAATAGTATGGATGCACAGGAGGAGGAGTATAAGCCTCGATATTTGATATTTGCTCTTGTCGGATTGCCTTCTCCAAGATAGCTGGGAGGCGATCTAATTGTTCTATAATTCCAGCCAAACTAGTGAGTAGTTCCTCACTCATTCCAAAAGAAGGTTGATGAATGACGGAGTATTGTAGGGGCTCAAAATTTTGAAAACCGGAATTATAGCACGGATGTGGCTCATAATAATTCATCAGTTGAGAAGAATTAGAACACGGATTTGGCTCATAATAATTCATCGGTTGACAATAAGAAGTATCGTGAGGGCCCCCACAATCGTTGCAACACGGGTATTGGGAAAAAACCAGTGCATTTTGCTGATATGGATCGTCATATATGGGAGAGGGTGAGATAGTGTCATTAGAGGTAAAGGATGAGTTAATCGAATTGCACGATGGACAAAATCCAAATTGTGTATTGTCGATATCATTTCTGGACCGCTCACATGTACACCATTGACATGTTTGAATACCATAAAATGGTCTCCCACACCCTACGCAATAGACATACGAATCCATGAAGAATTAAAAATAAGAGGGGTTGAGAAAAATAATTAAACACAATAGAGGATTAAGAGGAATATTTTTGGTGTAAAACTTTTGAAAAAAAATGCTTTTTATGATTTTGTAAATGTTTTTTGGATTTTTGGAATTTTTGATTTTTATGGATTTTTGAAAATTTTTTGTAAAATGCAAGAAAAATAACGTTCACGAGTGAACGGATCCTAAAATCCAACGCGTCTCTCACAAAAACCGCTAATCTTCACGAAAAGACCTGGCAGCAGCGCCATTTTAATAACTGAATTTTTGGTTCTTGAAATCGTTCTTTGAATTGTCTAATCGAATTGATCTCCGGTTAAAAGTGTGACTCAGTTGCTCTTGGTGGATAAAATAAAGATTGGTTATCTATTTCTAATTAAAAAGTAAAGGGAATTCTATGGTTACTAAAATAAAAGAAACAAATAAAAGAACTTATATTAAAACAACTATAAGAACAAATATTAAAACAAATGCTAAAAGGAAACAATTAATAAAAATAAAAATGTAACTAAAAATAACTGACTTTCAGAATAAAAATTAAAACGACTTTCGGATAAAACTGGACGACTAACGGAACAAGTGCTTAACAAAAGGAGACATGTCTCCCATGGGGAGACATTAACTTTGGCGGGAAAACATGAGAAGCAAGCAAGCATGCATGTCAAATTATGACTGTTATTCAGAATGTTGACCCTTAGTCGGAATGTTGACCCCCATTTTTTTGTTTATACGAAATGTGTACTTTGGGGTCTTATCCTGAATGTTGACTTTGGGGTCTTATCCTGAATGTTGACTTTGGGGTCTTATCCTGAATGTGACTAATAGTGCTAATCCGGAATAATGAAAATACAAACAATCCGGGATATAGGTTTGGCTTGTTATCTGGAATGTCTAATAAAGATGCTTATCCGAGAAAACTAAAATTCCTTATCCGGGATACTAGGGTTTTGGAAAACCCGGATAAGAACAAAATTAAGCAAAAATATGAAAATAAGCTAAAATCTAATAAGCACTCAACCAAAAACTCAACAAATCTAATTTTAAGAAAAAGCTAATAAGCCACAAATCAAAAACTTTAAAAACACTAAATAATCAAAACATTAAAAATCAACTTTTTATAAAAATAAACTATTAAAAACACTTGATTAAAAATAAGGAAATAACACAATAAGCACTTAACACAACAAGCTAAAAAGATCAAACACATCAAAACCATAAAAACAATCAAATAACCACAACAATAATCAAATAAGCATAAAGATTAACCAAACAAGAAAGGTAGAATGAGATTGATGTAAAAAGCTTGAAATTAAAGATAAAGATTCAACAAAAACATACATGATAAACTTGAAAGGAAGAACAATAATGTAAAGAAAATATGAAAAGTGCTTGAATATAAAAGTGGAGAACTAAATTGAATTTAGCTAACACCTCCCTGAAGTGGGAGGTCTCTATTTATAGGGAGAGGAGAGGAGATGTTGTTGCTTCCTTCTTTCTTTCTTTTGTCTTTGACAATAAACTCGTCATTCTCGACTTTGTCTCGGGATTAGTCGAATGATAAAATGAACTCGTCTTCTAATTTCTTCATTAATTAGATTTGGTTCTTCGACTTCGTTAAACTTCCGTCTGTGGTATTTTTTTTCGATAAATCTTCAGAATAGGCCTTTGTCTTCCGTTCTTTTTGCACTCTTGATCTTTTGACTTCGTCTTTTGTCTTTTTCTTCGATAAAAGCCCGTGAAAGCCCGTGTTATCTTCCTTTTTCATATTTTGATCCTAAAACACAACAAAAAAAAACCACGCATAATTCCGACATTTACGACATAAAATACACGTTATGGGCTCGTTTTTAATTGTAATAAGTGGTAAAAGGATGGGTGTTTTCACACCTATCAGCGAGGGTAAACGCCTATGGTCAGTTCACCCAAAACAAAAGACATAGCGAGGGGACGCCTACGGGTCGGTCCCAAATTTAAAAGTTACGATAAAAGCACATGCGAATAAATAGGGCTAGTCCTGTACCAACCATTACTTAGTCATAAACCTGCGACAATGATATGAATGCATGAAAATGAAATGAAAATGAATAAATGCGTGAAAACCAACTGTCAGTTTTAGGAAGACGCTGGTGACTACCCATAAGTCACAGGTCATGTTTTACAGAGCTACAGGCCGAAACCTTGGGATCTGATACCATAATTGTAACACCCTATTTTTTAAGATGGAATGCTACAGTAAAATATGGCGTGTCATCAAAGCATGCAAGGTAAATGTCTAAACATTCATGACCATAAATAGAAATACCGGAAACAAACATCGGTAGTCTAAGTAACTTAGACACAAGTAATATTAAGTACTGTAAATAAAATGACTAAACAATGTCCAAATGAAGTAAAGTACGAAAAGTAGGAATAAATGCATAAGGTAAAAGAGGTCGGATAGCTTCCATCCGAATGCACATACTCTGGAGTTCCTACTTGCGCCCTTGGGTACCTGCCGTTTGGGGACATGGAAATGGAAAATGGCTGAGCATAACGCTCAGTACACGGATATAAAGCATAACGTAAAGACATAAAGGAATGAAAGCATATAAAGCATGAATTACAGCGGAAATGAGTAAGTCATGGGATAACCTAGTTGTATGTCATGTTCACTGGTTTTAGTTCTAAAACATAGCTTATGTTACTTATGAAAATATGTATTAGCTTAATATACCAAAAGCCAATATAGGTCATGAGGTCAACAACGCTTATGATTACTTGGAGGGGTGACCTCGTCATGCAAATTAGAGGTGATGCCTCTAATTAATTGGTATTGGGTAGGAGGGATCAGCTCCTTGTGAAGGATGCAAGGCACACACAACATTCACCATGAAATCCTGACTGAAACTGAACCTATGATGCACCCATATGCCCCACATGATAATAATAATATAATAATGGCCAAATAACTGAAAGGGACGTCACGAGCTATCACTCCACCGTGGGGAAGACATAACCCTACTGCCTCTAGTGTTATGGTTATGGTACCTCCATAACTAGGTGAAACTGGTCATGCATGTAAATGGCTAAGGTAACTAAGAAAACATAAGCATTTAATCTGTAACTACTGAGGAAAAAAATTGGCTGCATACGGGAAATCCTAATAAAGGAAGAGGTTGTCCTTACTGAAGGACGGGAAATCCGTACCTTATGTCTAGTAGAAGCTAATGAAAACGTTGAAGAAACTACTCCGCCTTGACGGATAATACTACTTAAGAATGGGAACGTGTATGAGTTGTCTGATATACATATGTTTTATTGGTTCTGTGTGTTATTAGCTTATTATACTTATTCTGTAATGTTTTAGTATTTACTATGTTAACTATAGTTATTCTGATGTTATGTTTTGTATTATTCATGTATTAGTGTATTATAATACTTGTATTGTAATACTAAGTAATTTCTAAAAATAGCAGGTTTCCATAAATAGTAAGTTTCAAAATATAGAAAGTTTTCAAAAATAGTAAGTTTCCATACTTAGAAAATAAGCTGGATTGTTAATAATAAGTAAAGGTTAATTAGTATAATACAAGTCATGGTTATAGCTTATTAATTAAATAACTTGGTTAATTAATTAAACTATACATTATAAGAATTTAATTAAAATACATGTTTTAAGTAAATTAAGCTAAGTAAAATACTTTAGGTTATACATGAAATATTAATTTTAATATTTAACCAAAGTCATGAATTTAATTAAATTTAAAAGTCTAGTAATTAATTTAACTAAACATATTTCCTAATTTTAATAATTCCCGAAACCCGAACCCGTATTTTAAAAATTAACCCGAGCCCAAAACCCGGGGTCACATATAAGTCGAGCCAAACACCCTTGACAGTGGCTAACCCGGCCTAGCCGGTTGCCACTGTCCGATTGGTTTTACCCACTACCCAAGCCACGGCTAGCCGCTGTCGGACTCGGTTCCCACCGGCGGTTTGTCGGTTCACACCTGTTGTGACCGGTTCCCCCTGCTTGTTGTTCGGTACCCACTGTTAGCATCAAAAAGCTCCCGAGACCCTATAGGTCTCGGGTGGCACTTGGTCCAAAACAAAACCACCCCCCTTAAACCATGATTTAATTAATCCCACATGTTTAAATTACTTGTTTTTAAGATTAATTAAATAAGAACATGAATTCATTAAGAATTAAAAGAAAAAGAAAAGGTTTTGATTCACTGAACACGTGGAAGAAAAAATTAAGATCACGATCACGTACACACAATTAATCAATAACCAAAAATCGTTCGGTTGCTCCTTTTGTTTGATATGGCCGGCGACAAGAGAGTAAAGGGAGGCAAGGAAGAACTTTTTATGTAAACCTAATTTATGATTAAGTTTTCCTGGATTTTTGTTTATTATGGTTTTAAGTTGGGTTCTGGGCCAAAGCCCATCTTTTCCTTTCTATCTGTCTTAGCCGCGACATGTGGGGCCCACATGAGGAAACCCGTAGTTTTCCCGAGTTAAACTATTTACGTGATCGTTCATGTTTAATTATCAGGAATTTTATATGTCGTGTACTTAACACATTTATAATATATACGTAATTACATGTTATTAAATATCGTGACACGTGAATTATGTTATAAATGGAAAGTTTTAATTTTACCATATTTTTGGATGTTCATTGTTCATGTGTATTGTTCATGGTATTTTAATGCGGGTTTTACACATTTAGGTAGGACATGTTCTCGCCAAATGTCTCACTAACGAGGAATGATGCGGTGGAGCTTTATAAAGAGCGTGCATTTTTGGTAAATACTCTCTGGTAGTTTGTTATGTTGTCAAGTGTTCTGTGTTTTGGTGGAAATTTATGAAACTCATATGTCAAAGCCCGAAAGTTCGTATGTAGAGCTCATATGAATGACCATGTACGTTTTACCTGTCTTGTCTTGTACGCACACGGTTCCTATGCAAATTACCTTTTGCATGCACTGATCGATATGACTCAACTGCTAATTTGAAGGAACAGATTCGCCTAACGTTCATTTATATGGCCCATATCAATTAGAGGGCTAGAAGTCGTAACATCCAAACAACAACACGTCAGCAAAAAATACAGCTACATTGGCATCATATTAACATAACACTAAAACAACACCAACCTCTCTAATTATAACACCAATCAACACCACTTTTCCTTTTTTTCGTAAAATCTCATCAACAATTATTTCATTCTTTAAACAAACTACCTATTTCATTTATAAATTAAAAATACAAATTACATTACAAAAAAAAACACATAACAAAAAAACATACACCAAATAACACATACTTCTAAAAAATATATACTACATAAATTTTTTTCTAAATTTATGCTTTGAAAAAGTATTATTAAAACAAATTAATACACCCTTCGTCTCAAAATAAGTGTCCACATTTAACTTTCGAAGTCTTTCCTTTGCAACTTTAACCGTAATTATTTTTGTGTGTATTGCAAAAACACTCGCTGCAATATACATGAATAAAAAGAGTTTAAATGTATTTTCCATTGATATAACTTTTATCAAGTATTGTATAACACAAACAAACATATTTGCGGTCACAGTTGCGAAAAAAAGACTCCAAAAATTAAAAGCGAACACTTATTTGAGACGGAAGGAGTAGTAGGCTTATTTCATCTTGACCCAAACCCACTCTTTAATATAAACCCATCATCCTTCCAAACCATTTATTTTTCTTTTAGCCTCCATCTCTTTCAAATTGAACCTGCAATATCTATTCCACCTAGATGTAAACCTGCAACAAAAAAGTAAGTTTTTGGCTACTTCTATCCTTTTTAATATTGAAGGGGTGTTTGAAAACTTTTTTTTACAAAAACAACCCAACTCCACGTTGTGGTTGCAACGTTGGGGCCAACAGTGAAAGGGGTATGGTAACACGATCCAACGCCGAGCCACGTAGGCACCAACGTCGGACCTACGTTATGGTACTTAGTCCTCTTACTAACATTCTTATTTTACAATCTATCAAACACCCGGGCTTCCAAAAATAATGGTTCATCCAACCAGCTGGTGACGTACCTGAAAAATAAAATTTCTAACGATGTCAAAGTAGAAAATAAATGTTGAATGTCTATGCTGACATAGATCGCAGCCTGAAGGGGGCGAACTTATAATCAAACTCAAAAGATAAAACCATTAGAGTTGTTATAAGTTTGTCATTTTTTAATGTTGGAAGTATATATCCTATTTATGTGCAAGCTTATAAGCTGAGGGGCTTATATGATATATTATAATTTTATTCTCTTGTGCCTATTTGTTTATTCTCTAAGGACTCGATGTGCATTTTCCTCATAGTTGTGGGATAAAGCTACTTAAGTTGGATATCTAGTCATTATTGGATATACGTTTTTCACAAACACACACACACACACACTTCTCTGGTTTAGATCATTGTTTTGGCTTTATAGTTTGTTGATCTATCACAGCTTATGATCGATCATTTAGTAGTTTGTTTAGGGTTATTGATCGTGTATTTTTAGATAGCATCCGTTTGGGGACTATTTCTTTCGTTTGTATCTTTTTGGATAGGATAGCATCCGTTTGGCGACTATTCTTAGTAATCTTTTGAGATAAAATCTGGTGTTGTGATTGTGGTTGTTTTACTGGGTAATAATTTTCACATGGTATCAAAGTTATTGGCTATGTTTTTGGTTTTGAAAAAACTTTAATCGATCATAATTGGGGCTTTCTTGATTGGATCTTTTAATTGAATTTTTCAAAATTAGGGTTTCAAAATTTTTTTGGGGTTTTGGTTTTTCAACTTAGGTTGAGTTCTTGGTAGTGTTAATCGTTGATTAACAAGTGGTTTTGGTTTTTTTTTTTTGTTTTCCTGAAAAAAACCCTCAATTCATAATTAGGGTTTTGTTTAAGATTTGGTAAGTTATTTTAGCTATTTCAGTTATTTCTCTAACTTTGAAGATTTTTTTGTTTATTCGATGATTATTGTTCATGTTTTTTATCTTCTTGATCAATTGGATGATTTGTGTGCATTGTAACACCTCGCTCACTATCTTTTTAGGTTTTTTTCTTTTTAATTAGACTAGTGGGTGCTAGGTTTTTGAAGGGATGGTTAGTCTTGATTAGTGATGATTGATTCAAAGAGGTTTATTATTTGGTAGTTGTGTGATAGAGGAGTTACATGGTGGTTTGTTTATTCTTGGTTGTTTATTTCAGTTTCTTGTTGACTCAGTCTAAGTTATGTGCCCTTGACCTGCCACTCAAATGGTTTGGAATCCTGAGAAGTTGTGGCTTGTTTTAAGGCTTGGGTTTTTCTTTTGTTTTAATCATGGTTGGTCTTAGTAGTAGTAGTGATAATAGTAATAATAATATGATTAATAGTTTAGATGCTGGTAATCATTTACATTTACAGTCTAATGATAATAATAATGGTTCTTTGATTAATATTAAGCTTACTGGTTCTGGGAATTATAGAGCGTGGGCTACTGCTATCAAAATTTTTTTGCAAGCTAGGAATAAAATGAGTTTTTTGATGGTACTTGTGTTCAAGAAACTTATGCTAATAATGTGCCTTTGTCTAATCAATGGGAATGTTGTAATGTTGTTGTCTTGTCTTGGTTGTTAAGTAGTATTTTTGAAGATTTATATTTAAGTCAAGTTTATTCTGAAAATGTTGTTGAGGTTTGGGTTGCATTAAAAGAAACATATGATAAACTTGATGGATCTATTTTGTTTAATTTGATGCATTAAATAAATGGTTTTAAACACACTGGTTTGTCTGTTTCTGAGTACTATCATAAGTTGAATTCTATTTGGAGAGAATTTGATATTTTGACCAAATTGACTCCTTGTTCCTGTGATGCTAGAGAGGAGCTTAACAAACATAATCAGTTAATGAAACTTATGCAATTTTTAATGGGGTTAGATGATGTTTATCAGCCTATTAGAAGTTCTTTGTTAACTCAACCTGAATTACCTGATGATAAAGATGATTTTGTTATAGCGGAAAGGAAGAAGTCACATAGAGGTCTGAGAACTAGTTCTAGGGTTCAAAAGCCTCAGGTTAGTTCTTTTATTGCTAAATCTGGCGATACTAATAGAAATCAGCCTAGTTTTAGTAATAATGGGACTAATAGAGGATAGAGTAACACTTATAATACTTTGACTTGTAAGAATTGTGGCATTAAAAGGAATACTATTGATCGATGTTTTGAGCTTACTGGTTATCCTAATGGGTACATGAGGAATACTAATGGAAAAAAATAAATAATAATAATGGGTCTTTTAATACTAGGACTAATATTTCTAGTAATCATGTTGATGTTCAAAAGGTTATTGGTTCTCTTTCTTTCACTAACGAACAAATTGGTAAACTTATGAGTTTGATAGAGGAGAAACGTAATTATGGTGTTCTACCAATATGGCAGGTATGGTTATACTTTTTCTAATGCAAATGTGTTTTTTAACAATTAATTTTATAATTTTTTTAATGCTAATATTATAATTGGTAATAAAACTTTGTATTTTGGGTGGATTATTGATTGACGGGCAAATCAGCATGTTACTTCTTCTCTTGATAATATGACTAATGTAATTGATATTTCTGATCTTAATATTATTGTGGGACATCCTAATGGGATTGTTGCTATAATTAAATATGTTGGAAATTTAAGACTTACTAATAATGTGGTTTTATATGATGTGTTGGTTATACCTGAATCCAGTGTTAGTTTTTTGTTTGTGAATAAAATGATTAAGGATACTAAGTTGCATGTTGGTTCTAATGAATATGATTGCGTTATTCAGGATTTGAAAAAAGATAATGTTCTGGGGACTGGTAGTTATTATGGTGGTTTGTATGTGTTTGATGTTAATTGTGAGTTACCAAAAGCTAAGAGTAATTAGTCTATTCTGTGTTGTCATGTTTCCAAGTCTGTGTGGCATAATAGGCTTGGTCATCCTTTTGATGAAGTTCTTATGGTTTTAAAACATACTTTGAATTTAAGTAAACTTGATCATTTTGAGCCTTGTGAAATTTGTCATTTTTCTAAATAAACTAGAGAGCATTTTCCTTTAAGTGATCATAAGTCTTTTGGTTTAGGTGAATTAATTCATTTAGATGTATGGGGACCTAATAGGGTTACTATAAGGGAGGGTTTTAGGTATTTTCTTACTATTGTTGATGATTTTAGTTAGGCTGTGTGGGTTTACTTGCTTAAGTCTAAAGATGAAGTTTTTGAAATTTTCAGGATTTCTTTAAACTTTTACTTAATCAAATTTCTAAAAAGATAAAAGTTATCAGATCTGATAATGGTACTAAGTTTCTTAACAATAAAATGGATTGTTTTTAAGGGACGAAAGTATTGTTCATCAAACTTCTTGTGCTTACACTCCTCAGCAAAATGGCATTGCTGAGAGCAAGCACAAGCGTTTACTTAATGTACTAGGATTTTATTGTTTTAAGGAGGTATTCCTTTGTGTTTCTGGTCTGATTGTGTGTTAACTGCTACTTATTTGATTAACATGCTTCCTTCTTTCGTTCTGTCTTGCAAGTCTCCATTTTCCATGTTGTATGATAAGAAACCTTCTCTTTCCCATTTGAGGTCTTTTGGGTGTCTATGTTTTTCTAGTGTTTCAAATAATTTAAAAAAAGATTTCTTCTAAATTTGAAAAGTGTGTTTTGATTAGTTTTTCTACTTCTAAAAATGCTTATAAAATGTTGAGTTTAAACAACATAATTATTATATTTTACATAGATGTTAAGTTTTATGAGACTGTTTTTCCTTTTCAAATGAAAAATCTGGATAAAAGTATTGATTCTAGTGTTTTTTCCAAAGTAAATAACAAAAAAATTGATTTTCTTGAGTCTGACATTCATAATTCTTCAAGTTCCTATGATGGAAAGGGGTCATATAATGATGCATGGGAGGTGTTTGTGGGTCAATTAGATGATACTAGAGAGGAGCAGCCTTTTGATTATACTCATGTTGCATCATCAATGGGATGATAATCTTATGTGTATGGGGGACCTAGTTTTACAAAATACTCAGGTTTCTATCTTTAACTCCAGTTTTAGAACAGAGGAGGATAGTTTTGGTTTCACTAGGAAGTCTATTAGGATTTCTAAGTTACCAGAAAAATTAAATGATTATATGTTAGATGATAAAATTAGATATGGGTTAAATAGGTATGTTAATCATATTACGTTGTCTTCTAATAATTGTTGTTTTACTTTATATATGAATAAAACTGTTGAGCCTTCTTGTTTTAATGAAGCTATTAAGAATATTAATTAGGTTCAAGCTATGAACAATAAAATAGAAGCTTTATATCCTAATAATACTTGGGTTCTTACAAAGTTTCCTAATAATATAAAAGTTATACCTTGTGAATGGAATATAACATTAAATATAAAGTTGATGGTGAGGGATATAAAGCTAGGCTTGTAGCTATAGGTTATGGTCAAAAGAAGGGTGTTGATTATGATGAGATTTTTAGTCCCACTGTTAAAATGAGTTATGTGGATGTTTATTAATATGGCAGTTCAAAATAATTGGTTATTATATCAAATGGATGTTAATAATGCTTTTTTGTATGGGGATCTTGATAAAGAGGTTTATATGTTTCCTCCTTAGGGTATTTTGATAAAAGTGATACTAGAGTGTGTAATTTGTTAAATCTCTTTATGGTCTTAAACAAACTACACAGTGGAATAAAAAACTTGTTGAAACATTACTTAAAGCTGGTTTTGATAAAAGTAAAAATGATCATTCTATGTTTGTTAAAAATAAGAATGGTGTGTTTTTGGCTTTATTAGTCTATGTTGATGATATAGTTTTTATAGGAAATGATTTACTTGAAATATCAAAATTCAAAGAGTTTCTTAATAAAAAGTTTAAGACGAATGATCTTGGAAAGTTAAAGTTTTTCTTGGGTGTAGAAGTTTTAAAAATGAAAAATGGTTTGTGTTTAAATCATAGAAAATATTGTATAGAGTTGTTACATGAATATAGACTTTTAGCATGTAAACCTTAATGAAATTTTAACACATAACGAATCTAAAAGTGATAAATATCTTTATAATGTTGCTACTTATCATAAACTTGTTGGAAAATTGATATATTTATGTAACAATAGGCCTGATATTTCATATTCAATTCATTACCTTAGTAAATATATGCATTCTCCATTGCAATCACATCTGGAAGCAACTTTAAGAGTCTTAAGATATCTTAAGTCTGACCTAGAGAAAGATTGTTTATGAAAGGTCTAATTGTAAAATTATGAAAGCATATGTTGATTCTGATTGGGCCAAGTGTAAGTTGACTATAAGGTGTGTCACTAGTTTTTATGTTTGGAGGATTGGTGTCTTGGAAGAGTAAGAAGCAAGCTACTCTTTCAAGGTTATCAGTTGAGGCTGGGTATAGGTCTATGGCTTCAGTAACTTGTAAGGTTATGTGGTTGGTTAAATTTTTAGGATTTGAATATCAAAAGTGTTGTTTTTTGTTTCTTTATACTGTACAATAGCTCTGCTATTCAAATTGCTGCAAATCCTGTCATGCATGAAAAAACTAAACATATTGATTTACATGTTCATTTGATAAGAGAAAAAGTTGCATCATGACTCATTAAAACTGTTAAAATTGATTCTAAAAATAATTTTTGATATCTGTACAAAAGGTCTTGGAACTGTTCAGCATCAAGTTTTATGTTCTAGACTTACTTTTAAGAATCTTTTTAGATTATAAGATTGAGGGGGAATGTTGGAGGTATATATCTTATTTATGTGCAAGCTTATAAGTTGAGGGGCTTATATGATATATTCTACTTTATTCTCTTATGTCTTAAGGACTCGATGTGCAATTTCCTCATAGTGGTAGGACGGATTTATTTAAGCTGGATATCCAGTCATTATTGGATATACGTTTTTCACACTTACACACACACAGTTCTCAGGTTTAGATCATTGTTATGGGTTTATAGTTTGTTGATCTATCACAGATTGTGATCGACCATTTAATAGCTTGGTTAGGGTTTGTATTGATCTTGTACTTTCAAATAGCATCCGTTTGGGGAATATCTTTTTTCTTTTGTGTCTGTTTGGATAGCATCTGTTTTAGGACTATTCTTCTTAATCTTTTGAGATAAAATCTGGTGTTGTTATTGTGGTTGTTTTACTGCGTAATAATTTTCACACTTAAATAAGTACATATTGGGACAAAGGTTGCGGATAATATGGGGATGATAAATGAAGTACGGGGTCGTTTGGCAGCACAAACCGATTTCATTATGGCAATCAAGCCTTTAAGTAGTTCAAGATTTAGGTTTCTTTTTTTAGGTTAATATGCAACTGGTAGAGGTGATATGTTTTGTTATGTTGTGAGATTAATGTAGACAATCTTTTTTAATCTTTTTTTGTTGGAAGTATTAAGCTAAGAAATGGTCAAACTAAGTGAAGGGGATCAAAAGTGACAAAATCTGAAAGTTTCAAGTCTAGGGTGATTTGTGATATTAGCCAAAGATCATGGACTAAAGATGGAACTTCTCAGCCTATCTAACATCGATCTTATGTAGAGTTTCTCCTATTCATCTTATTGTTTTCGTCTGTTTTCTCTCTCATTTTCATATTGTAATCGTTCAGTTACGATCTCGTCTTGTCTTTTCTTGTCTTATATTAAACAATTTATCATTTCTGATAACTTGTTGTGTCTAGATCAATCTTTATTAATTATCTAAGTGATTGAGTGATTCTTGTAATGAGGTGATTAGATCAAGTTGTTGGGATCATGTTTATTTTGTATTACTAGCACTCGATCGAGGACTAGTTCTTTGTATTAGATAAAGTTATATGGCACTTGGGGAGGTTGGTTGTGTGCATTTTTTTTTATCTCGCTTACATGGTATCAAAGCCAGGTTTCTATGAATCGTGATTTATTAATCTATGGTTTCTTAATCTATGAATCATGATTTCTTAATCTATGGTTTCTTAATCTATGAATCATGATTTCTTAATCTATGGTTTCTTAATCTATGAATCATGATTTCTTAATTTATGTTATCTAAAATCTCAAATTGTTCATATTTTAGAACAAAAAGATATATTTTAATATATTTGACTTGCTTATTACTTTGGTATCTTGTTATAAGATATTTCTAAATATCTTTTTTCTCTTAAGTAAGGAGTTATATAAAACCATTTAGTCTCATTGTTTTTAGAAATTATTTTCTTATGATCTTCATTAAGTTAATCCTGAGGAATGATTTCCTTTTTATCCTTAGTTGCGTGAGAATCACCAAACTATAATAATATGCTAAATATCAATATCCTTAGACTTTACATAAGTTTCAATCTATTTTTCCAATAGATGAACCCGTTAGCTTCAGAAAGTTGTGGTATTTGCATATATCGCCCCTCTTCGTAGTTTTCGAAACCCATTAGATCAGATAAAGTTTTAAAATACGATATATTTTTTGAAAAACTTTTATATCTTGCTTTGATACCAATTATGAACACTGGATGGGGGTTGACTAGTTTCGAAATTATTTTTTTTAATCTTAGATCCGGTTTATGTGAAGTTGTATTGATATTGATAGAAATGTAATAAGAATAGTATGAGAAAAATAAAAGTAAAGAGATGGAGATAAGAACTTTATAACCGTGGACATGATGATTTATAGTGGTTCGACACAAGAACACCTTTCTTTCTCTATTCCACCCCCCCCCCCCCCCGAGTCACATACTCGAGAGTTCACTACACTACACAACGAACTCCTTCACCGATGGAGAATTCTTTACATGACACAATGTTGCTTACATCTTTTTATCATACAAAGCTGGATACCAGGTTCTAACACAATAGTAGAACCGATTACATAATAACACGTCACCTTGATTTGATATTTTTCTCTTGATATCTTAATCACATAAGATAGATCTCACTTGATTACAATCACATACACTAGGTAATAAAGATTTGTTTGGTCTTTCAAAAGATCTACAATATTACTTCGGATCTTGAGATGAGAAATAAAAGACGTGGAGTAGCAAGATGTTAGCCTCAAAATATTGAGTCAAACAAGAATGCTCGGTCATATGTTTATTATGTATCGTATATTAGAACGTTGTAATAGGTAGTAGGTTAGTCGTGTATTACGGGCTTAACTTTAAGCTAAGGTTCATTCATAAGTAACCAAAGCCTAAAAGGAAAGCCCGGCCCATTATAATATAGTCCATAACCAAGCCCGCATGTGGGTGGACTATATATACCCTTCCTAGCATGTTAGGAAGTGTGTTGGTCATTTCATTCATTCTATCTCTAATCTAATCCTCCAAAAGTTCCAACCATTCTCTCTACTTTCTCTCACTAATTTCTCTCTCTAGAAATCTTCCATCTATCTTCTATCTTTCTTGTTTAATCATCACGAATTAATGGGACAACAATTGGTATCAATCGCCATGGGGTAGTTTTGTGATTCGTTGTTGATAACTTGATATTATACTTGGTTCGTGTGATTTACTCCTATAATCATCTCGGATTCAAGTTTTTCTTGTGTTTTTCGTGCTCTACATCTTGATTTACATCTCCTACATAGTTGTGGTAGGGATTTGATTGCTTTTGGTTGGTTAAAATCACGGATTTCTTGTAAAAAATCTCATTTTTTACCTAAAGTTTCGGAAAAGTACAAGCATTCCGACTGCACTCCATCAGAAAAGGGTTTAGTTTTCCGACAATTATTCCAATAGCACTCCATCGGAAAAGGGTTTTAGTATTCCGACCGTTATTCCGATTGTGTATTCCGATAGGTTATTCCGACAGTGATTCCGACAGGGATTTCGACAGCCTTATTCCGACAGCCATATTCCGACAGTGATTCTGATAGGCATTCCGATACAATATTCTGACAGACATTCCGATACTACATTCTGACAGTATTCCGATACAACATTCCGAAGGACATTCCGATAGCACATTCCGATGGACATTCTGATGATATGTTTAGCTAAATTTTGTTCGAGTATTTTTTAGACTTAGCCACTATCTAGACTAGTTACGGAATATTTGGCGATTACAAAAATTTCTAGCTCGATTTCAAAATTTGGCGATTACAAAATTTTTTTTGGTCTACCGTTTTGTCGGACTGGGGAATTTATTGTCGGACTGAAGAAAAATTGCAATTTTCGGAATTTAAACCACAACAACAATCACAACACATCTACTTAAGATCCATATTCACTTCATCATTTCGGAGAGTATTGAGATGGATTCTACTGTCGAATATCATATGACGAACAACAACATAATGGTAGCGGGTAACAAAGGGAGACCACTAAAATGCTTGTGTCGGGTCGATATGATCAATGGAAATCTCGTTTTCTACGTTACCTTGACATAAAACCTAACGGTGATGCTTTAAGGCAATGTATCTTTGATGGACCCTATAAACTCTCAAGGATTCAAGTTCCTGGAGTACCAGCCACAGACACAACTGAAGAACAACTTGCATATGAACGTGATGAAAAGAGAAACGACCTCACACCAGAGAACCGTGCTTGGTTTGATGCATAAAAGGAAGCAATCTACTTAATTCTCAGTGGCATTGGAGATGATATTTATTCCACGGTTGATGCTTGTTCTACTGCTAAAGAAATGTGGATGGCTATTGAAGATTGCAACAAGGTGAATCACTTAACAAACGAGACATGAAAACTAAGATGTTTTGGGACTTTGGCAAGTTTACATCAAAGGATGGGGAATCCATTGATTCTTATTACTCCCGATTCTACAAAATGATGAATGACATGACCCGAAACAACTTGCAAGTTTCCACCATGCAAGTCAATGTCCAATTTCTACAGCAACTTCAACCAGAGTGGACACGGTTTGTCACCTTGGTAAAACAACAAAAAAAGTTAGATGAAGTTTCATATCACACGCTCTTTGATGTTTTGAAACAATTTCAAAATGATGCAAATGAACTTCGAGCTGAACGTGCTGCAAAGGTTTCAAATCCACTTGCTTTGGTGTCTACCACTCAACATTATCCTGATTATCGTTCTCGTGTTCCAAAGACCTACTCCACTCAATCATCATCACCACGATCATCCATTGTCTCTAAGTCACATGCTCCAACAAGATTCTGAGGAAAAGAAGTTGCAAGAGCACCATCACCCACACCTGAGCAATCATCCGAAGAAGACAGTGATGAAGAACTTGATCAAAAGGATAGGGAATTCAAGCAAGAAATGGCTTTTACTATGAAACAATATAGGAAAATCTACAAACCTACCAACTACAACCTCATAACATCATCCAACACGAGGAACATTTATGCTCAAAGTCCTCCAAGGTATGACACACGCAGACGTGCTGAGAGTCATCCAAAGTATGATCGACAACCCGCAAAGTATGATAATCAGAGGGTTGCTACTGTTGTTGGAAATAGGGAAACTGTTGGTACTCAAGTTGTGCAACAAACTGGGATTCAGTGTTTTAACTGCCGAGGTTATGGGCATTTGGCTAGGGAATGAAGGCAGCCAAAGAGGGTCAAAGATTATGGTTATCATAAGGAAAAGATGCTGCTATGCAAGAAAATAGAAGCTGGGATCAAGTTATCAGCTGAGGAAGGAGAAATGCTTGACGACACAGATGATGAACTCTCCGACCAAGAACTCGAGGCACATTACTCATACATGGCAAAGATTCATGAGGACCTTAACGTCACTGAAGATGACAATGGTCCTATCTTTGATACCGAGCCAATTGATAATGTACAACATGATGATGAATATAATGTGTTTGGTGATACACATAAGCATAGTGATCTACCAACAACAATTACTGACACGTGTATGATGGAAACGGTTGATAGCAATACCACACCCGATTCATCAGACATGTACAATAATGAGTTTGAGGATGATCAACATGCAAATGAGTATGATGATGAGGAGCGTGTCGCGCTTGCTAATTTAATTGCTAGTTTACAAAAAGATGTCAATGAAAATAGAAAGAGTCAAAAGCAATTAAAGAAGGCAAACGCAGCGCTCACTCAAAACTTTGAAGAAAGCAAAGCCGCTCTTATAAAATCTAGTGAGACTATTGATAGTTATAGGGCTGAGCTTCTTCAAACGACCAAAGAGCTCGAGGGGTACAAAAGTCGTGTTCTCAACGTTAAAAAGGACGATTTTGAAAATAAATACAACGAAGCTCTTGCTTTGTTAACAAAAGAAAAACGTCAATTTAATGTCTTATTAAGTGATGAACATCAAAAAACGTACCTTGCCACAACAAAAGTTAATGAACTTGAACAGAGACTTTCTATGAATACCACTGATTCTGCTAAAATTCTTGACGAAAAGAAACAAGAGGTTGAAAAATTAAAACAAGATTTCAAAAATAGACAAGGCAAAGATACTGAAAAAGTAAAGGATCTCGAAGAACAAGTCGATTTTTTGAAAAAAGTTGTTTATAAAACGCATGACTCTATTCAAACCGTTAGAATGATAGCACCTCGGTCATTTTTCAAAGGTCAACCTAGCTTTGCCACCCCCAAGTACCTCGAACAAGCTCAAGTTGCTAACCCTAACTTATATCTTGATGAGTCCGAATGGACCGATCATGATTGCCCAGTAGCTAGCCTCGATAATGAAGAGACGTCCCTTTGGGATGAGGAGAGTAGATCACCGGTCAATAAAGATTTTGTGAAACCATATAACTATGCTTATGAAAACAGTCTTTATGGTCTTTTCACTCCACAAAAGCAGAAGTCTCGTGAGGAATTGTTTTTAGAATGCAAACAAAGACGAATTCAATGGAAGAAAGCTTTTGCCACTAAGAGGAAAACGAATGTTTTTAAATATATTAACTATTTGCCTCTTGATGCTTCTAAAAGCAAAAGTAGAAAAACACTTAGTTTTCTTAAACAATATACTGATAATGTTCACTCAGTTGTTGAAAGCGATTGGGAAAAACGTCAAAAAGATAGGTAGAAAACAGATATTCCTCACGACATAACTGTGCTTGTGAAAGAACTTTTAATACCAAATACGAAGATAATAAAAGAACATGTTCTTGAGTTTGAAAACTTGATTCGGTCTGAAATGTTTGATGATTTGAAATATGTTGAGTCTCTTGAAAAAGAAATTGATGAACTTCAAAATGACAAATCAGATTTTTCAAACGAATATGATCTACTCTTAGAAGAATGTCTCTCCAAAGATATTTTGTGTGTTACTCTTCAATCTTGTGCTGATATCGATGAATATTCTGATGTTGCATGCAAATATCTTGATAAATCAAAGAATGTGAGCGTCTTGAACTTGAGCTTTCGAAACGTAAAGAAAATGTTGATAAAAAGGCTTTTGAGTTACTTCAACACAAAACTGATTTCCTTCAAAAACATTGTCATTCTCTTGAACTTGATTTGCAAAAAGACGTTGGTAATTTTCCACATGATAATAACTTGCAAGAAAAACTTTCCAAAACGTTTCGAGAAATGAATGAACAGAGTTTGGAAATTAAAAGGTTGAAAGCTCAGGTACAAGACAGGGAAATAGCGATAGCAGAGTTGAAGAAACTAGTTTCTACGATGGGTGGGAAAATTATGGAACCTAGTGTTAAGAAACATGTTGTAAGACAACCCAATGCGCAAAAAGTGACTAGACCCTCCGTCTTGGGAAAACCATTTGTTTTCCCTAATTCTGCATTTGCAAAACCTGCGTTTGCCCCCAAGACGGATGGGAAGGATAGGTTACCACAAAACACTCCCAAAACACATATTCGATCACAAAGCATTAAGAACACAAATGTGGTTAAACCAGGGATGTATAGATTGGCCACTAAACCCACACACAACAAGAAAGTCAATCACCTCAGACTTCTAGAAACACTAATAGACGTGTGTCTTTTACTATAGGAGTAATCCCCATTGATAGTGTTAGCCGGCCTCAGCTTAAGAGCACTCGCATGAATGAAGAGGTTTGGCAAAACAAAAGTCAAGGGAAGATGAAGACAGTAGAAGACCACCCTAGGATTTTCAATGTTTCTAACAATAAAACGTCTGTAATCATGTGTAATGACGATTTGAATGATTCGACTTTGAATGCTTTGAATGTTAAGTTTGTTTGTGTGAAATGTGGAAAGTGTTCTAATGCTAATCATGTTATGTGTGTTTCGAATAATGTCAAAGGCGTAGATACTAGAACTAAGAAGCAAATTGCGATGCCTATTAGTGCTAGAAAACCCAAACGCAAAGTGAACCATTCTGGTGCAACCCCTCTGCGAAAAGTATTGCATCAGACTCCACCACTAAGAACCCTAGAAACAGAATTAGGGAATTATATGAGTCTGCTAGCAAGTATTGGAAATGGTGGTTTGCTAATCAATGTCCTCCAGGATATAAATGGATGCCTAAATTTAGGACAGAAAATGTGACTACGTACGTTAGTGTGCCTCTAAATGATGAAACTAGGGAAACTAATGAATCAGAAATCACAAATAACATGGAATCCAATTTAGCAAATGCTCCATCGTGTTCTAATTCTTCTGCAGGTGATCGAAATAATTCTCTTCATACTGGACTCCGGATGCACGAAGCACATGACGGGGAATCTCAAGCTTCTAATTAACTTCGTGGAGAAGTACCTGGGTACGGTCCGATTCGGAAATGATCAATTTGCACCGATCCTAGGATATGGAGACTTGGTTCAGGGGAATATCACTATCAAAAGGGTTTACTACGTCGAAGGGCTCAATCATAATATTTTCTCGGTTGGTCAATTCTGTGATGCGGATTTGGAGGTTGCTTTTAGAAAGAAGACATGTTTTGTTCGTGATTATGATGGGAATGACTTACTTACTGGAACACGGGGTACTGATCTCTACACTATTTCACTACAAGACTCCACATCTTCAACACCAATATGTTTCATGGCTAAAGCTTCAACGACTCAAGCTTGGTTATGGCATCAACGTTTATCTCATCTTAACTTTGATACCATCAACTTTCTTTCCAAGAAAGATATTGTGCGAGGCCTTCCTAACTTAAAAATCATCAAATATCATCTTTGTTCTTCTTGTGAGCTTTGTAAAGCTAAACGGAGTATTTTCAAGACAAAGACTACACCAAGCTCTAAAGGACGGTTAGATCTTCTTCATATAGATCTGTGTGGTCCCATGCGTGTTCAAACCACGAATGGGAAGAAATATGTTATGGTAATTGTCGATGACTACTCAAGGTACACATGGACCCTCTTCTTACGGTCCAAGGATGAAACACCTGAGGTTCTCATTAACTTCCTTAAGTTGATACAACGTGGCCTTCAAGCTCAAGTAAAAGTGGTACGTACCGACAGAGGCACAGAATTCTTGAATTCAACTCTAAAAAGGTATTTTGAAGCCGAAGGGATTGAACACGAAACATCTATTGCTAGAACACCTGAACAAAATGGTGTTGTTGAAAAACGAAATCGTACTTTAGTTGAGGCTGTTAGAACATTATTATCTGCTTCAAAACTACCATTATTCTTTTGGGCCGAAGCCGTATCAACCGCATGCTACACACAAAACCGTTCCTTAATTATCCCAAGACACGAAAAGAAACCATATCACATAATTAATGATCACAAACCTTCACTCAAACACCTTCATGTTTTCGGATGTACGTGTTACATTATTCAAGATGGTGAAAATCTGGACAAGATGAAAGAGAAAGGTGATGCATGCATTTTAGTGGGATATGCAACTCAGTCTAAGGGATACAGAGTGTACAACAAGAGAACAAAATTGATAGTCGAGACTACTCATATCAGATTGATGAATTGCAAGAAATGGCACTCGAACAAAACAGTTTAAGTCCCGATCCACAACGACAAAAGACTTCTGTGCACAACCGCACGGAACTCGGAACTCAAGACCATAGCAATGAACCGTCAAGTTCAAAGCTGGTTCCTGAACATGTTCCTAGAGCAGATATGTCAGTGGACACAACACTTGAAGAGTTGGAAATGTTATATGGACCAATGTTTGATGAATATTTCACGGGGGAGAAACAAGTTGTATCAAAGTCTTCCGCTATCACTCATGATAAGAATGATGATACCGATCATCGTCAACAAAAGGATACAACTTCCTCTACTTCAACACGGGTTGCTGCAAATTTACCTCCTCAGAATATCACTTCAACAATCAATCCTACAACATCTACAACTACTGTCATTGCTCCAGAGAACACAAATCAAGCAGACGATGCATTATCTGACGATGACGAATTTATCAACCCATTCGGTACACCGGTACACGAAACTGGAGAGTCTTCTACTCACCATGTTGATCCGTCAAATATGCATATGTTCTACCAACGACATCCTTCAACACATCATTGGACCCGAGATCATCCTTTATTCAAGTATTTGGAAACCCTTCACAGCCCGTTCGTACAAGACGACAACTTAACACCGATGGCGATGTTTGTATGTTCGCACTCGCCGTGAGTACAGCAGAACCAAAAAACATCAAATAAGCCATGGTTGATCATGCTTGGATTGAATCAATGACGGATGAACTTCAACAATTTGAAAGACTTAAAGTCTGGGAACTTGTTGACAGACCATACGATGTAATACCATTAAATCTTCGATGGATCTGGAAAAACAAGATGGATGAAGAGAACACACTCATCAAGAATAAATCTAGGTTAGTGGCTAAGGGGTACGGTCAGAAAGAGGGTATTGATTCGAAGAATCATTTGCACCAGTAGCTCGAATGGAAGCAGTCAGGATTTTCCTTGCTTATGTTGCACATAAGGGATTCATTGTCTATCAAATGGACGTAAAGACGGCATTTCTTAACGGTCCTTTGAAGAAAGAAGTCTATGTCACGCAGCCGGAAGGATTCATAAATCCTCATTATCCTGACAAGGTGTATCGTCTCCACAAGGCACTATATGGACTAAAGCAAGCTCCAAGGGCGTGGTACGACGAGCTCTCGAAATTTCTGGTATCCAAAGGTTTCTCAAAAGGTTCCATTGATCTGGCTCTGTTCACTTATAAATATTGGGATGACATTTTGCTTGTGCAGATTTATGTTGATGACATTATTTTTCGGGTCTACAGACCCAAAACTTTCAAAATGGTTTGAAAAAGTCATGCACAGCAAATTTGAAATGTCAATGATGGGCGAACTAAAATTCTTTCTAGGAATTCAAGTTCACCAATCCCCAAATGGTATCTTTATAAACCAAGCTAAGTATTGTCAAGAGATAATCAAAAAGCATGGTATGACTTCATGTGACCCCGTTGGGACACCATTATCAACCACATCGCTAGATGCTGACTTGGAGGGAAATGCCAAGATCAAATGAGATATCGTTCCATGATCGGTTCCCTCATGTACTTGACAGCAAGTAGACCCGATATTTCACATGTTACGTGTTATTGTGCACGATATCAAGCACGACCCACTGAAAAGCACCTCAAGGAGGTTAAACGGATCTTTCGGTACCTCAAGAATACCATTAATTTGGGACTCTAGTATCCGAGGGAAACCGGTTTCTTTCTAACGGCCTATTCAGATTCTGATCATGCAGGGTGTCTTGATACACGAAAAAGTACTTCTGGTGGTGCACAATTTCTAGGTCAAGATAAGCTTGTGGGATGGTCTTCCAAGAAGCAGGATTGCACGTCACTTTCATCAGCCGAAGCGGAGTATGTGTCTCTATCTGCGTGTTGTGCTCAAGTTCTTTGGATGAGAACACAACTCATGGATTATGGCTTCCACTTTGATAAAGTACCTATGTACTGTGACTCAAAGTCGGCCATAGCCATCTCCTGCAATCTGGTACAGCATTCCCGCACGAAGCACATCGATGTCAGATACCACTTCATAAAGGAACAAGTTGAAAGAGGTATCGTTGACCTATACTTTGTTGGAACGGATTACCAATTAGCCGACTTGTTTACGAAAGCTCTGTCGAAAGATAGGTTTGGGTACCTCGTTAGGCAAATTGGTATGAGATGTTTGACTCAAGCAGACCTGGAGATTCTGGCAAGGTGCATGCTTGATTTATCTATCAAACATCTACTTGTAAATATCTTTGAAAAAGCAAAATACAAAAATATAAAACATATAAAAACAAAACACAAAATTAAAAATCTTTCAAAATCCAAAAACATTCTTCTCGACATGTATTTCAGTATCGATAATATGGACGTGCCTAGAAATTTCGCTCAATAACGACACGGGTGTGTACAAAAAGCTCGAATGAAAGTTTTAAATATTTTTCAAAACATGTCATTTCTTCTTTTAATAAAGGAAAATGTCTATTTTGGACAATTTTTTCCAACAACGGGTAGAGCAATCTATCTTGGGTTGAGCTTTTCACAAAACATTCAACGTTTTGAGCTCAACACAATGGCTTGTAATCACTTTCAGATTGCAACCCGGATCTATATTCACGGGGGAGTGTACGATTTCGTGCTCTTACCCTCAGCAGAAGAAGAGAAATCTTCTTACACTTGAGTATATTTGTCAAGACATTCAAAGTCCATGAACTCAAGTTTATGCTTTAGAAAACCAATATCGCCAAAAAGAATGGAATTTTCAAAAAGCGTTTAACACAATTTTTTCAAGAGTTTTTCAATGATTATTCAAAATCTTTCAAAAATTGTGTGTTGAACAACTCCTATCCTCAAAAAGCGAAATGTGGATCATATACTCACAATGACAATTCAATTGGATCAATTTTGAGGGGGGGGGGGCATTTTAACTTCATGCAAAAGATTAACACATCTTTCTCCCGGAGATTTTCAAGACTATTTTTCAAAATATATTTTAATCAAATTTGGTATCTCTAATATCAAAATATTTTATATATTAGAGATAGGGGAGAAAATATGATTAAAATGTGATCTTATATAAGACTCAAGCACTTTAACTCTTACCTACATGTGCGAAACACTTTCGATTATCGATGCACATGTGAAGGGGGAGCGTTTCTAAAACGACAAAACTATCAAGGTGTTAAAAGTTTTTCAAACACTTTGTTAGACATTTGAAGTAGTTTTCATGGTTACGATCAAATACCCACAACATCTTTAATTCACGACGTTATTGGTGTCAAAAGGGTGGTTAGTTGTAAGTCCTATGATCCAACCAGAACCAGAGGGATCTTTCCAGGGACAATCCAATAGATTATTAGAAGTCCTTAGGAAAGATGGAGTAGAATGTGAATGTAGCAGAATGCCGACTAAGTACTGATGCTAGCACTGGAACAATCACAACAAGGTGCTAGTAATGATGTCTTGGTAAGCATTGAAGGGGTTGAAGAATGAAAAATAAATGTAATGATAAAGGGTGTAAAGAAAGAAGCCCTCCATATAACTTAGGCAGAAACCGGGTCAACACATCATGAAGACAACTCATCATGGACCCAGTGATGTATGCACAACCCTTTCCTAGCTACTCAGGCTTCTCTCAAAAGAAGTTTGTTTTATTGTCACAGAGATCAACATGACTTCTATTGACTTTCTCACTCCGAGATAGTTGATATTGAATAGGTGGCATTTGCTCCAGCCTCTGACCACTAAAAGTGCACAAATCAAGTCTAGAGCCAAAAGATCAATCAGATCTCGTTAGGACACACGGATGAAGATCAAGAGAGTCCTATGCTATATCCTTGTGATATTTCTAGAACACTCAGAGTGATACTACTTAGTATTCACAATGATGAGTGGAAATCTTTCCAGTGTTAACATCAAACAGCACTGTGGTAGGTCATATGCAAGATTCTTTATGAATTGAACATGTGTAAAACTGAAAAGCAACAGTGGTTTGATTCTGAATTGATTCAAACTCGTTTCAGGTTTCTATGCATTATATTTATGGTCTTGCCAGAACATTCAGAGTGATATTCATTAATATTCACAGTGACGAATGAAAATCCTTTTAGCGTCAACATCAAACAGCGCTACGGTAGGTGACTTGTGAGATTCTTATGAATCAGGCTTGTGTCAACTGGAAAGCAACAATGGTAAGATTCTTTATGAATCACACTTGTTCCAGGAATTTGAATTGACGACTTTAATCAAGCGGATATTTATCCAATTGATTCACATTTTATGTTCGCAGTCTTGCTTTGAGACGGTCGAATAAAGAGAACGGCTAGTACATCCACGAAACCCTGTCAAGGAGATTCTTAATTGAATCTACCTAATCACAAGTATGATATTTAATATCATATAACGGTCTTCACTGACCGGAGGTAAAACGCTACCGATTTAGGACGAATGTCAAAGCCATTCAGTCCGTGTCTATGTTTTGTCTCAAGAAGGTGGCGTCACGGTGTACTCGGCAAAGTCAAAGACTCAAAAATAAACCACACACTCATGCCTAAAGACATATTCAACAATTAATAGTGTGAGCATGTGGATGAAGACACAAGATCGCAAGATGGTAAAGACTAGTCAAGGATGATTTGAAGATCTCAAGATTTAAAGACAACGACAAAGGCTCAAAGATCACAGCATGAAGAAACAAGACTACTATTACACGTTTAAGACTCATTTATGGGGAGATTAGTAATCTCTACAATTCTCCAAATGACAAAGGGTAGTGACCTCTCATAAAGGGTAATGACCTCTCATTGGGGGAGATTGTTAGCCTCAAAATATTGAGTCAAACAAGAATTCTCAGTCATATGTTTATTATCTATCGTATATTAGAACGTTGTAATAAGTAGTAGGTTAGTCGTGTATTACGGGCTTAACTTTAAGATAAGGTTCATTCATAAGTAACCAAAGCCCAAAAGGAAAGCCCGGCCCATTAGAATATAGACCATAACCAAGCCCGCATGTGGGTGGACTATATATACCCTTCCTAGCATGTTAGGAAGGGTGTTGGTCATTTCATTCATTCTCTCTCTAATCTAATCCTGCAAAAGTTCCAACCATTCTCTCTATTTTCTCTCACTACTTTCTTTCTCTAGAAATCTTCTATCTATCTTCTACCTTTCTTGTTTAATCATCACGAATTAATGGGACAACACAAGACCCCTCGAGCTTGACTTTCACGAGAATCGTTTTTCTTAAAAATCTGTAAGAGAAAACACAAGAAACAAGAAGAGAATATAATATATATATATATATATATATATATATATATATATATATATATATATATATATATATATATATATATATATATATATATATATATATATATATATATATATATATATATATATATCGGATCTAGTTAGCTAGATAGAAGATATGAATGAGAGGGTTGAGTATCAAGTGGAATATGAGCTTCTATTTATAGGTAAAAGCTCTATGATGACCACGAAGCCTGCAGAGCCTTTTGCCCAAACACTCGCTATTAAACCCGAAGGCTCCGTGGGCTAGAATGGGTTGGACCTTGGACAACTCGGGTAAAACTCATTCAACCCTCAAATATACCCAACATCATATGTGGTTCACCCGTAGTGTCACAACATATTCCTTTACTTTTGATTTTCTTGAAAAAAAGAAAGTAAAGATACTTAAGGAAGTATCTGTGTGTAATTACCCTAGGTAATTTAAGAATGTAAAATATAAAAATAAGAATGAGGGTAAATAAGTTTTGTTAGCAAGACCATTAGTTTGTAACTTTCATAATTATGTATTTTCTTTTGCACAACTTTGTAATAGGTTAAAGATGGGTATTGCTAGCTAAAGCTCACTGAGCAGAGGTTAACATGCAATTAAATAACAATAAATACACATTAGACAAAGTCACAAATTGTTATATTTAAACATAATTTTTAATAAAATTAATGTATATTCAATGTATTTTAATATTAATAAAGTAATTTTGTGTTCATTCATTGCATATTAACATTTGCTCGGTGAACATTAGTTAGCAAAACATGTTAAAGATAAATAGACATTTTTATGGTTTATTGGTATTAACACAACCTTATTATTAGATTATTGGTCTATTGAGGTTGACCCGATAAATTACATTGGATCAAATCAGACCCACCCTATAAGACTTTAGTAAGTTTGAGTTTTGGGTCGGCTCGGGCCAAGCCATTTGACACTCCCATGATACTTTACCTATGACTTCAAAGGTTTAAGCGGAGATTGTGTGAAACGATCCATGCCTTTTATTTAAGATCTTAATCTGCTAGATTTGACTCGTTTTGTTCATAAAACCCAAAATTATAAGGCTTCTAGGATTAGATTAAAAAAAATTCCAGAGTTGATCAAAAATTGTGGCATGAGACATTCACATAAGAATGCGATGATATTTCCTTGTAAAGTTGTAATGTTTCCATATATAGTCAACCATGAAATTCAATATTAAAAGGGAATATATATTCTAACACTCAAAATCTCAAATAAGCTCTTATTATATACTTTAAACGGTAGGCTAAACCACGATTAAGGGGTATTTGTTTTAGTTGTATAATAGGTTTATAAGTTTATTAGCTTATTTAAGTTTATAAATTGAAATCAAATGTTTAGTTAATTTTATATACGTTAGGTTATAAATTTATATAATGAAAGTTTGGTAAGGTAAAAATTTGTGGCTTATATAATGGTAGATGGACTTATATAAGAGTCGGTGAATTTATATATAAATATTACATAAAACGATTTTTATACCCTCATTTAATAATTACATCTTTTCTCATTTTTTTATTTTACCTTATTAATTATATAAGCTAAATCAAACATTTAACAAAAACTTGTAAACTTATTATATTTAAGCCATAAATAACTTATATAGTTATATAAAATATACATAAACCTAATTCATAAGCTTACAAGGGAAGTGATATGCACACAACAAAATCATACATGTTATGCATATCTTACAACATCACATATACAGCTATGCATTGTGCATATCACTCTTTAAGGCTACCCACAACGTTAGATCGTTGAACTCGGTCGACCTCGTTGCGGCGACTGAGTCAAGTCGGTCGAGCCCTCGAAGTCGATCTAATGCACGACCAATTGAAACCAAACGAAACTTTTATTCTTTATGTTTTACTTTTTATTTAAAAAAAATTAATTTAAAATTTAAACACTTTACCCTTATAAATACCCAATTATTTAAACCATTTCTTTCACATTTTCCAAACTTTATTTTACATCAAACTATTTTATACCATCTAAAAAATAGGTTCAAACCAACCGTGGACTCCGAATAAGAAGTTAGCTCTATGTAAAGCTTGGATACGCATTTCGGAGATATATGTACTAGGGAAAAGTCAACAGATGATAGCGTTTTGGTCAGAGGTAACTGAAGTACTTTCGTAGAAAAATGGATGATAAAATAAGAAGTCATGACTTCGTTAACCGCAAATGACAAAATGTGATTCGTCTTAAAGTTGGTCAATTTTCTTCGATTTACAATAGTGTCTTACTTAGGCATCTAAGTGGAACTTCTGAAAATATTGTCTATCAAGACGCCGCAATCGAATATCTCACTCTTTATCATTCAGATTTTGCATTCTATTGATATGAGCAAAATCTCATATCAATTAATCAACAAATCACCCTAAAACACATGGAAAATACCTAACGTTTGTGTTATAAAGCAGAATTATGTGGTGTGTTTTGTGTTTGTGCTTAAATAGGTAACAAGGATACAATTTCAAACAAACAAGAGGAAATCAAGCTCATTTATGATAAAAAGACAAGAGAAGGATCAAATATGACATGTCAATTGAAGATGAAGGACCTATCTTGATAAAAATTAAAAGTTGAGGGACTTAAAGGCAAACTTTAGAAAAGTCAAGATCAAAGTCAAACTTGGTCAAACTTTAAGTCAACTAAGTCAAGGGAGTCAAATGAACAAGAATGCAAGTCAAAGGACTGAAATTGCCATTGGAATGAAGATTAGAGCTCATTTTGATAATCTGCTAAAGACAAGGGACTAAAAGTGTCAAATATGCATTAACTTTGATATCAATCCGTGTCACACACTAATGGACCAATGGGAGAAGAAGAAAAGTAGCACTTGGATCGCCAGCACACTTGCCAGCTCAACCTTTCAATTAATGAGCGAATCTGCTATAGTACTCCCACTATCTTTCTCTTTGGCCAATCAGAACTCAACATGCAATAATCTCTTTTATCCAATTTGGATTATGATCCGTGTGACTAATTAAGAACAAATCAAAAGCTGCCACGTGTCACTCTCTTCTTCAAACGAGCCCAGGTCATGGATTCGTCTACAATGCATTTCACAAAAAGATTTCTACATGAATAATGCTCCTCTTGGGATGACGAATGCAACTACATAAATCAATTAGACTGAAACCTAAAGGAGAAGAAAACCCCTTTCTGGTTCTTGAGATGAAATCTGCAATTCATCAGCTTTGGACACCTAGCAACTCCTGATTGGGCAAGACACGTCAGACCTCCCCAGTTCATCGTCACCAACCTCTATAAATAGGCGAATGTATCTTCATTTCTAGCAAGTAGAGAGTGTGAAAATTCACACACTTTTCTTTCTCCTTCAATTCAGTTAGAAGTTAGTAAACAACTCAAGAGATTGACAACCTCTTGAGTTTGTTAGTAGTTATAACAAATTTACCTTCCTCTTGTAACAAACTTTACTCAAATCAATAAAATTTCTCATTTCTCCTTCAATTCTCATGTTGTTCATTGCAAAACGTTGCATCTGTTACTGTTATTGGTTTCTATTGATCATCCTTGATCAATAGCAACCTTGTGAAGACTTGTTGCTGTTCTAGTCATTCAAGTAGCTGATTCTGAAGTTTGTAGCTGGTTTGGGTAGAATTTGATCGGACATGGTGTTTTGAGGTGATTGATTGGGTTAATGGAGGTGTAATGGTGGTGCTCTTGTGATTTCTAGTTGGCTCAACGCCACACTACTCCTTCAGTGGAGGCCTTAGCTAAAAAGTTCGTTCATTCTGTTTTTAGTTCCACTTAATTGAAGATTGCATGCTCAATTCTAGTGTAATCAGTCTATGCTGATATGATCAAGTGATTGGCCTTGTTTTAGTGTAATCTTGATTGATTTGATAGTTTTAGAGTAGACTTGTAGCCTTTAATATGCTATTACTTGATTTTAGTCTATTCTTCATTAGTCAAGTGCTTTTGATGCATTTTGTGTATTAGTGATTGAACAAGTCTAAAATTGAGTCAAATAACTTTCATTTCACTCACTAAACATGTTTTGATAGAAGTCACAGTTTGGATTACTCATTTACTCAAAATCTCTTTGAAAAATTTCATCACATATTAGTTAATAGGTGTTTGGATCTGCATAGTTTTTGTTATTCAAGTGTGTTAATTTTTTTAAGATTTGCTCATTTTCATTCAGTAAACCATTTGAAACAATCTTGTTTGGTTTTGAAGTCAAAACTCAGGTCAAAAAGGCAATTGGTTAAGAAAAAGGTTTGGGTCAATTCTGTGATCTTTGTCATTCAGAAAACTTGCTATTTTCAAATCATTGCCATTTGTTCATTTCTTAATCAAATTGTATGAAACCAGTTTCTAGTTGGAGTTAAACATCCAAAGTTTTAATCTGTGCAAGGAAATTCTACAGTCTTTAGATTCCAGTTAGAAATTAGCTTATTAATAAGCTAGTTAGCAAATTCAAGTTTCTGATGTCAAAGGTGGACTGTTTTCCTAGATAGCAAAATCTACTTCATAAATGTTGTCATTTTCTTTTATAAACCTGTTTAGAAACTTGTATTGAGTAGATTTTGAGCTTTTCATCTTTTTCATATTTTGGTCAAACTTGGTCAAATAAGCACTTTTTAGCTTATATCCATTTTCCAGCTTATTCACTTGACCATTTTCAAAAAGGAAAGACATTCCCTACTCTTATTAAGTTGTTTAACAAGTTTGAGCATTAAAATCAAGATGTGAATGTCTGGCTTTTGAGTTTGCTTAATGTTGGCTTATTGGAATAAGCTAGTTTGAGTTTTACTTGCTTTTAAGCAATTTCCTTATACAAGTCTAGTTAATTTTCAATTTTAAGCATTTTGAACTTGTTTGAGCTTATTTGGTCCATTAATAAGCTCATACGAGCTTATTTCTTTAGTAAGCCCGTTTTTGATAATTAGTTCCATTTATTTGCAATTTAGTCCTTTGAAGATTGAATCTGTTTGTGTTTGTAGCTAATCTTGCAAGTTATTACGGTTTGCTAATTTTCACTCCTTAAACTTTCAGAAACTTGTCATTTTCAGTTAGGTTTTTTGTTAGTTTGTTGAAATCAGTTACAAATTTGTTAGAATTTACATTTTAGGTCCTTTAACTTTCTGAAATTTACATTTCAAGCTTAGTACTTTCAATTACTTTACATTTTGAGCACTTTACTTTTATGTTTTTACATTTTGTACTTTTGTGAATATTAATTGGTATTTGCTAAGTGTTTTACGGATAAATAGCTTAATATTTTTCATTATTTTTACTTGTAGTTTCAAATAGACATAGAATATCCAAAAAAACCTATCAACCAAGAACAATAATAAACTTGAGATTTTTAGGACTTTCAATTGGTCAAGAATCGAGAGAAAACGAACTTTAATATACTCAATTTCATCTTTAAATGTTGAAAAGTTTTAAAACAAAGTCCCAAATAAAACGATATTAAAATGCCACATTTTTTTAAGTGAGGAGTTTAAAATTTTTAGTTTTACTATTATTATTATTATTATTTTATATTTTATAAAAATCACTTTACTGTTAATATTATTATTATTATTATTTTATATTTTTTTAATCATCATTTTATTGTTATTATTATTGTTATCATCACTTTATTAGAAAAATAGAATTTACAGGAAATTAGTGAGAAGCCGAGATATTATATGGGCTCTCACTCCTTTAGCAATAGCGAAACTGGTCCTATTAAAAATACGAATAGCAGCACGCGCTCCAATGTCTTGAATAAGAAAAAACTTTTGGATCCGTTTCAGCAGTGTAACTGTGTCCCCCTCTAGTTATTCTTATTATTATTATTATTTATTTATTTTTATCTAAAATCAACATTTTATTAGAATAATAGGATTTACAGAAAGTTAGTGCGTAGTCGAGATACTATCTGACCTCCCATTCCTTTAAAAATAGTGAAACGAATCCTATTAAATATATAAATAGCAGCAGCGTGCACTGATATCCTGACGATTATTATTATTATTATTAATTTTTTTTTAATAATTATTATTATTATAAAGTATTAACATAAACAGTTTACAAGAAGTTTGATGGGAGTCTATTATTATTATTATATTTTAATTTTTTATTTATTTATTTAATGTAATGTTTTTTATTTAATGTAATTTTTTATTTAATGTAATGTTTTTCTATTTGATGTAATGTTTTAGAAAAAATTGATCGCTTTGTTATGGAAATAAATTGCATGTAGATCACGGAGAGAGAACGCCGATGTGACAGAAAAATATAGGTCGTTGTCGTTGTTATGGGTAGCCTAACAAATATTGCAATGTATGCACTTTGAAATTCACTACTGAGTGTATGTTTAGTATCAAGCTTACGAAGAAACTATGATTATTTAAAAAAATCGTTTAAAAAAATCTTTACTTGCCATATCAACTTATAAGAAATAAAAAAAATCTCATAATCTCTTAAAATAAAAAATTAAACCATGTACTTATAATAATAATTGCTTTTCATAATTTCTAGCACAATCACCAATTCTAACCGCAATTACTTTCGTCAAACATAACAAGGGTATGTTTGGCAAAGAGAATTGGAGGAAGAGAAATGGAAATGATTTAATTTTCTTTGTTCGGTTGGTAGAGAACTAAAAGAGATGGAGAGTTTAATTCTTAGGAAATTGATCCTTTGTATTTTTTGGGAAAATCATTTCTATTATATTTGGTGTGGAAACCATTTCTTGGTTATATATTATTATTATTATTATTATTTTTATTATTATTATCACTTTATTATTATTTTTTTATTTTTTTTTAATTAATAATAATAATATTACTATTATTATTATTTATTTATTTTTTATATAATCAACACTCTATTAGAATAATAAGATTTACAATAAGTTAGTGGGTAGCCGAGATACTATCTGAGCTACCACTCCTTTAGCAATAACGAAACTAATCATGTTAAATATATGAACAGCAGCACGTGCATCGATATCCTAAGCCATATAGAACTTTTGGATCCTTTTCAGCAATATAACCACGTCTGCATCTAATTCCCCAATGAACAGAAAGAAAAAAGAAGAAACTCATATCCAATAGCCGCACACTTAGCCATATATTTAACACGTTTACGTTTTGCAACATCAACCACCGCTCGACCAAGTACAAAATCAGACATCCTGGTTTATTATTAATATTATTATTATCTATTTATTATAACATCATTTTATTATTATTATTATTATTATATATTATTATTAATTATTATTTTTTATCTTTATTATTATTTATTAATATTAATATTATTATTATTATTATTATTATTATTATTATTATTATACCATATAACTGTTTTACGAAGGGTTAAAGAATATTTTATTCATTATTGGTCTTCTTGGCAGGAAAATAAGCGTTAGTGGATCCTCCACTTTCGAGTATGAGTTGGCTTTTGTTGCTGTTGTGGCGTTATTGCATGATTAACAACTATTACTTTCCCAGATCTTCATTCTATATAAGGGTTTTTTTTTCTCTTTCTTCACTCAGTTACGCATCTGGGTTTCCAACCTAACATTGGCGATTCATACAAAGGTCGTTTTTTCCGTATGTTATCTCATTCTTTATCCAATTAATTCTTTTCGACGGTTGATTTTTAGCATTGGTTGACTTTTTTTTCCCCTAATTCGTTTCTGGAATTTTTTATATCCTAATTACTTTTCTTTTTTCCGACAGGTTTCGATTGGATTCGTGAATATCGAGGTTAGTATTTGTTTTAATGGGTCTTTGGTTTATATGGTTCCATTTTATTTTCTGGGTAATTTGTATTTGTCGCATTAGATTACTTGCATTGTCACAATATCTGTAAGTGCAAAAAATAGATACTTATGAATATTTTTACTTTCTGCCAAGTAAGTTTACATGTTGTTGTTTTATGAATTATGTGTTAATTATGATGTTTAAGATTTTTGTGCTTTTGTTATATTATTTTTAGTACAGTTAAGGGTTCAACAATGTGTGTTGAATATCTGTAAGTGATAAAAAACAGATACTTATGAATATTTTTACTTTTCGCCAAGTAAGTTTACACTAACTGACATAGCCATTAGACAAATTACCCACTGCATTTGACAGATAGGGGGTCTCATTATCAACTTACTTTATGCTACTTAGATATCAAAAAAAAATTCGTCCAGTTACGTCATATGCTGATTACTAACAATCTGCTTATTAAAGCGATCGTACAAGATAATGTTTTTTACGTGCTTAAAGTAAATAAGTTGTCGGATAGTGACTAGATGAGAAACATTTGGTCAGTTTACAATGTTCTAATTAAAGAGTTCGTACAAGATAATGTTTTCTATGTGCTTAAAGTAAATAAGTTGTGGCATAACGATTAGATCAGAAACATTTGGTTAGTTTTATTGTCTCGTGGTCGATTGCTGAAACATAGCTGGATATTTAATAGAATTTTAAAGCAGGTTTTAAATGTCAGCATTTATACATGATGTACGCACCTTCTGTGCAAAAGTTCCAAATACCTTAATTACTACACCAACACACACGGTTACCTTCTGCACGCTATCTAACTGCCTAACAGTTCAAATATTATGTTACATATGCTCATTGTTAAATTATGCGACTTATGATTGTAGAGAATGTTTAGTTTTTTCCACTGCAGAAATGAATATTTTCCCCCTAATTCATTCTTGGAATTCATATCCTAATGAGTTTTCATTTTTCGGACAGGTTTCAGTTGGAATCGCCAATATCGTGGTTAGTATTTGTTTTAATGGCTTTTTTGTTCATATGGTTCCATTTTATTTTCTGGGTAATCTGTATTGATGTTTTCTTTCTATTCTCATGCATCTCTCGCATTAGATTAGTTGCATTGTGTCTTTGCAAAATGGTTTTCGTATATTGTTTTTAGTACACTTAAGGTTTCAGCAATGTGTGATAGATTAGATTGCCAGGATAAGAATACCGACATACGCTCTAACTTAGGACATCACGAACAGCCCCTTTTAGTAGATACGCCGCCGTTGGTTGATTCATTAGGATTTGACCAACATCCTCCCGCTTTACAGCCTCATTCGGTTTCTGTTTTAGAACACGAACTACAACCACAAGTAGTGCCACACCATGTGTCATCATTTTAGGATACTTCTTTGTTGTGTGACGAACATCTCAGTGTTTTTGATGTCGCGGTAAATGTTGGGTCCTCGGTTAGTGGGGGTGGGTCTGATCAGACTGATGTTGGTATTATTCTTCATAATGGTGCTACGCATTTCGATTCTACTCCCGATAGGAATACCCAAGCTTATATTTCCCGTATTCCTCCTAATGTTGTTTCACATCCGTCTGATGCCGGAGGCTTTACCACTCACCGTTCGACGACCCATTTGAGTGATGGTTTCCCGGGAAGTGCAAATATTGGCACCGGTCCTGTCCTTTTGGATTTCCAGAATTGTGTAGTGCGTCCTCAGCTTCGCCCTCATCCAAGTGGCGAGGCCATGCCTTTGCCATGGAGCCCCTTTGACTCATGGTTTCAACAATCAGGAAGCGTGCCTGCCATAGGTAACCAGTTATTGCCGTTGGGCTTACTCATGTGACATTGCAAGAATATCATGGTTTTAATTGGTCTTCTTTTTTTGCAGGTTCTACATCGTCTTCCTCCTCCTCAGTAATTACCGATAATGTTCCAGCCCAGTCGCCACCACCTATGGCTGACCCACACGCAGCGTATGGCAGACGCCTTTCATCTTCTCAAGGTTTGCATTGTCTACGTATTCGATTGTTTCCACATACATCATGTTACCCAAAAATACTTCCCACTTTTTTCTTCCTCATACATTACGTGTCTTTTCTTGCTTTCAGCCTTTTCTTAGTAACTTTTTTCTATGTAATGCAGGTCCGCGTCGCCGTTCGGTAGGTCCCATTCCTGCCAGCAGCCGACGGCGCCTGTCATATCGGCGGTCAACATTGCCTAGCGCTTCAGGCCTTTCAGCCAACAATTTTATACACACCGACAAAGGTAACAATTTATGTCGCAGTATTCCATTGTTGGTTTGTGCATATGTTTCTTGCTTCACATGTTGTAATCACACTTTAAACAGAAGTTAACTACAACTAAATAAACTTCAATTTACTTCACTTTACCACGACGCATATTAATTGCCATATCCAAACAACCGGTAGATATTCGGTGAAAAAATATGTTAAAAAAGAAACATAACTGCAAACCTTTTAACTTATTTTCTATTTGTTTTTTGCTTGGTTTAAAAAGGTGACAACTTATGTCACAACATTTTTTTCCCCGCATCTACATATGTTTCTTCATTTACCGGTTGTACATATGGTCATGTGTAGTATTCGCTGAGTTGATAAAATTGTGTTCATGATGCTTCTATGTAACCCAAACAAGCTGGAACAAAGAAAACCGCATAAGACAGAAAATATCTACAGACAAATAAAACCAGATTTAGATTATTTGGTGCATGTGTATATGTTTCTTGCTTTACCCGTTCTAATGAAACTGTTTACTTTTTTTTCCCATTCCCCAGGTGTCACCGCAGCATATATGGACTTAGGTGATTGTGAATGTGTGTGTCGCCACTGTGGTGCGAAATTTTGGTACGGAGAACGAGTACGGTCAGCAACAAGTCGCCTTCCAGAATACAACAAATGTTGTGGGGGAGGGAAGGTTTTTCTGCCAGTTGCTAGGGATCCTCCGCAATCCATACAGAATTTATTTGATGATAAACGCTTTATGGAAAACGTCCGAGCATACAATCAAATGTTTGCTATGACTTCTTTTGGTGCACACGTTGACAACTCCGTAAACACCGGCCGTGGACCGTACGTCTTCAAGATTTCAGGGCAGGTTTATCATACCATGGGATCTCTTTGCCCTCCAATTGGAACTCCTCCCCGATTTTTACAACTCTATATATATGATACCACCCATGAGGTTGAAAACAGGCTTCGTCCTTTTGGTGGAACCACCAGCAACTCATTAGATCCACGAGTTGTTGCTTTATTGATCACAACGCTAGACGAACACAATGAGTTGGTGAGGCTGTTTCGCACAGCTAGGGATAAGTTGGCAACGAATGACGTTCCAGACTTTAAAATAAGGCTTTTTAGTGTTGCTGGCGCGCCAGAGTATGACCTCCCTACTTCTTCTGTTATTGGTGCAATTGTTTTTGAAGACGGGACAGATAATGAAAATGATTATGATGTTGTTATTGAAGTACGAGATGGGGAAGCACAACGAATAAACAAACTGCACAAACCATACATGTCGCTTCAGTTTACACTACTCTTTGTCTACGGAGAAACGGGATACTTTAAAGATCTCAAACAACGTACTGGGGATCGAAAGAGAATCTCCATGAATATGTACTACATGTATCAATTGCATGAGCGGTCGGGTTCATATGGATTGCTGTTTAGGGGAGGTCGGCTTTTCCAACAATATGTCGTTGGTGTTTTCTGTTGTATAGAGCAGAACCGGCTTGACTTCTATCGTACCCATCAAAATGATATCAGAAAGGAGTATTTATCAGGGATATATGACGCGATATGTCGGGGTGATCGTGATGGGTCGGATGTCGGCGGGCGACTTATTCTCCCACGGTCTTTTACTGGAGGCCCTAGGTACATGTATAGCCATTATCTAGATGCCCTCGCTATTTGCAGGGTTCTTGGTAATCCACAATACTTTATCACCTTCACTTGTAATGTCAGTTGGCCTGAGATTGTCCGACACATGGCTGAACGTCCAACACTTACTCCAGCAGATAGGGCTGACGTCGTCGTGCGTGTTTTTGAACAGAAAGTCCGTTCCTTTTGCACCTTCCTAAAAGATCGTCGCCTTTTCGGTGAAGTGACAGGGCGTAAGTATACATTCTAATCTTGCCCTTTTCAGTTTACCCTTGCTCTGTTCTTATCTTGCTTTGGCTCCATATCTGAAACTGATTCTGACTTCCTTCCTGCTTATGTTGCAGTCTTATATACTATCAAGTTTCAAAAACGGTGTCTCCCGCACTATCACACACTTCTTTGGGTTGATCCAAAGGATAAAATACGTCATCCAGAAGATGTGGACGAATACATTTCCGCAGAGCTACCGGACCTAGAAACTGATCCCGACGGGTACAGAATTGTGTCAGAAATGATGCTTCACGGGCCGTGCGGTCTAGCTGATGTGCAGGCAGTGTGTATAAAAGACGGGAAATGCAAAAAAAAATTCCAAAAAGATACAACGAAAACACATTCTTTGACAGCGACGGCTATGTTCATTATCGTAGGCGAGATACAAATATATCTACAACCAGACGTGGCATAGATTTGGACAACACATACGTTGTCCCGTACAACCGCGAGCTTTGTCTCGCCTTTCATGCTCATATTAACGTCGAGTATTGTGGTTGGAGTATGCTTATTAAGTACTTATTTAAGTATATTTCAAAAAGAACAGACAAAGTAGCAGCACGAGTAGTGAGGTCTCCAGGTACTGATCTGGCTACGGCTACCAATACTCCCATTTCAAAAGACGAAATTCAGAATTATATTAACGGCCGATATATTTGCCCCTATGAAGCATTCTGGCGTATTCTGAAGTTTGACATTCATAGTCGACAACCAGCTGTCATCATCCTCGCAGTCCATTTGCAGGATATGCAGACAATTACTTTCAGAGACAGCCAGCCGCTCGAATATGTCATATCACTTGAAGGTAAAAAAAAGACAACACTGACTCAATGGTTGGCATATAACGAACGCTTTATGGACGGCAAACATCTCACGTATATTGACTTCCCAAAGGAATTTGTGTGGTATCCAGACTCCAAAAGTTGGCGTCCTCGCCAACGAAGGGGTAAGGGTTCAGCTTCTATCGGTCGTCTTGCATATGTTCACCCAACTTCAGGTGAATTATTCTACCTTAGAATCCTTTTATGCCACCGCACAGGATGCCCAACATTTGAAGACATACGTACCGTAAATCACAGATTGTACCCGACCTTTAGGGCTGCGTGTGAAGGTATGGGATTATTAGGCAACGATAGCGAATGGCACATTGCTTTACAAGAAGCAGCTTTTTCTTCCACAGGTCATGAACTACGCACGTTATTTAGTCAGCTCCTTATCCATTGTGACGTTTCTGACCCTCTTAAACTATGGCAAACATATTGGAAAAAGATGGCAGAAGACATTCCTTATTACAAGTCTATCTCTCTTAACATACAAAACCTACACATGAATGACAGAGAATTACAAGCCGGTGTTTTGTACGAGCTAGAAATCATTCTGAACACATATTCAAAAACACTCAAAGACTTTGGTTTGCCAACTTTATCTAGACAGATGGTGGATGCGTTAAGAAACAGGAAGTTGATGGAAGAAAGAGGATATAACCAGGCGGAATTAGCAATGGAAACTGTCGTCTTGGTTCCCAGGCTTAATTCAGATCAACGCTTCATATACGACGTCATTATGAATGCATCCCTTACAGCGCAGCAGACTTTAGTTTTTGTGTATGGCCACGGAGGAACAGGCAAAACATTCTTGTGGAAGACACTTGCAGGCTCTTTACGAGCTCAGGGGAAGATTGTCCTTGCTGTTGCATCTTCCGGCATTGCATCGTTACTGCTTCCATCTGGTCAAACAGCTCACATAAGATTCAAGATCCCCTTAGAGTTAACTGACGAGTCTCTATGCAATATAAAAAGGGTAGCCATGTTGCGTCGCTCTTGGCACAAACAGACCTCATCATTTGGGATGAATCCCCAATGAATAACCGAAGGTATTTCGAAGCGCTCGATAGAACTCTCAGGGACATATTAGATGCCCCAGACGTAATATTCGGTGGCAAATCTGTGGTGCTGGGCAGAGACTTTCGGCAAACTTTGCCAGTGAAAAAGTGAGCTTCAAAAACAAAGATAATTGGAGCCTCAATTTGCCAATCATCATTGTGGCGACACTTCAAAGTCTGTAGGCTGACACAAAACATGAGGCTGATGCAACCCGGCTTGAGTGATAGTGACCAGTTAGCTGCACAGAAATTTGCTGAGTGGTTGTTGCACGTTGGAAACAGTGACATTGGGCAGCCAGATGACAATGAAGACGAAGACTCTTCATGGATAACTCTTCCTGATGAATACTGTGTGCCAAACACCGAAAATGTGCTTCAATATCTGATCAACTTCATTTACGATCCAACAACATTGGACAATCCCAACGCACATGATTTACAGCAGAAGGCAATCGTGTGCCCAAGAAACGATACAGCTGACAACATTAATAGCATCATTTTGGAAAGGGTAAACGGGCAGAGTATGGTATACACTAGCTCAGACAACGTTATACCACTAGGAAATGATGGAGGCGCCGTCGAATTACTTTATCCACCAGAATACCTTAATACTTTCCACTTCCCCGGGTTTCCCGCTCATCGTCTAGAATTGAAAATAGGATCTCCTATCATGTTACTAAGAAACATAAATCTTCAAGGCGAAATGTGTAATGGAACCAGAATGATTGTGAAGAAACTATGGTCCAGATTGATTGAAGCGCAAGTAATTACCGGGAATAGAGTGGGAGAGCGCGTCTACATTCCAAGAATCGTCCTAACAACCAGAGAACCCCATATGGCGTTCGTCTTCAAGAGAAAACAGTTTCCAGTTAAAGTTTGCTACGCAATGACAATAAATAAAAGTTAGGGGCAGTCGTTGAACAAGATCGGGGTATATCTGCCTGAGCCTGTATTCGCCCATGGGCAACTCTACGTTGCTCTTTCAAGGGCTACATCTCCACACGGACTAAAAGTGTTGATGGCTGAACAAGACAATCGCCCTGCGAATACAACGAAAAACATTGTCTACCGTGACTTCCTAGCAAATATTAGTGAACCCCATCCACAAATATGATCACCCCTGTTTCAAACTAGATAGGATAATTTTCCCAATATCTAACTACCCATCATGATTTGCATATGTAACCCGTATCTGATTAATAAAAAAACCGTATTTTTCCCCGTTTAATTATTTACTCAAAGGCCATTTTTCTCATAAATTTGTAGATAAACGACACCGTCCTTCACATGCATTCTTTGCCAAAAATTGAATCCGTGTTTTCCACCAACTTTGTTTACAAAACTCTAACACATGCTACTTTTATTGCAGATACTATGACTGATAAATGCATTTCGGACTTGCGACCAGGAGTGAAGAACAAAATTTTAGAAGCAAAAGTGTACCGTTTGTGGATCAGCCGAAGTCCACCAGATCCATCAACAACAGACTTTTGCTGCATCCTACTTGACAGACAGGTAACTTGACCCACATTTCCCATTAACTTAAAAGCAACTATTGCCCACTAGGTAACTTGACCCACATTCCCCATTAACTTAAAAGCAACTATTGCCCACTTTCTAATTCTTTTCTTAATACAACCAGGGATCTGCCATCCAAGCCAATATGGGAATCCATGACATTCCATACTTTAATAGCATACTCAGAGAAGGCTCCGCATACAGAATATCAAGCTTCAACTGCATACCGACACCTAATTATCAGCAGACTTTGGAAAATAGAACCACCTTACAGTTCGGGAAAACATACACAAACTTCGAACACATCCCAGCAACGGACTTCCCTAACCACTACTTCAACTTCGTCCCCTACAGTCTGCTTGGATCAAAAATGCATATAAGGGGACAACACAAACAACCTACATTAACAGGTATCCAGTCCATACATCATACAAGTTGGAATGAATTTTTAATTAAAATTTCAAATTCCATTTGAAAATTGCAGATTACATTGGATCCTTAACAAGAGTAGGAAACACCCAGCCTGTTGGCATTTCAACCGGGTCTCAGGAAATCATAAGAAAGCTTGACATAGAAAACCTAAGGTATGTACCCCTTCTTTTCAGCCTAAAATAACACATGCATAATACATAATCAGCACACTTATACAATATATATTGCATTCGTCAACAGCGGAAACGTTATAGAACTCACTCTTTGGGATAACATGGCAATAGAGTTCGACAAAGCTGCCTTTGAACTAATGGAAAAACCGGTTGTGTTTGTTGTAAGCTCCTGCAAAGTCACCAACTACGGAGGTACATTCCCAACATACACCCCTTGTCTTCTTTATATCCACTTATCTTTTATACATCACAAACCCAGGAAATTTTTATAATAACACAGGCCTTCAATTGTCGGGAACACCTGCCACTCGGTACTACTTTAATCCTGATATACCAGAAATCCAACAGCTTAAAACTCAGTAAGCAAACACCAACTTATACTGTAAACTAACACAAAATAAAAAACAGATGAAATAAAAAATCTCAAGGCTGAACTAACAACGACTGTCACATGTTTACACAACAGCAAACCATAAACCCCCCCTTACAGATATCGAAAGAAAGGTGCTCAAACCTCGCCGACGAAAAAAACAGAAACAGGTACCCGCTGTTAACTATAATGCAACAAAACCCCGCTACTTACAAGGTAAACATAACCGTTTTCCCTTTTCACACACCTTCGCATCTGTCATTCAACTATGATTACAAACCAGTCAACGAAATCTGTCATGCAGAGTATCAGGTTCGTTTGCGACGGTACCATAAGCAGCATCAACACCGCGCGTGACTGGTACTACCAGTCATGCAGCCAATGTTCCCAAAAAGTAAGCAACCCAGATGAGACTCCATACTGTGGGCGACACGGCGCACAAGAGAAACGAACCTATAGGTATTAGCTCATACCCACTATTATCCAATCCCTATACAACCTACGCCGCCCTATTATTAACATATCAAACGACAGGTACAACTTCAAAGGGTTGGTCACTGACGGAACTACAACAGCACCGTTCACGTTCTTCACTCCTAACGCTGACATACTTACCGGATCCGACTGCACCGACTTGGTTACCAGATATGGAAATCCCAGCCCACGCAACTTTCCAGACGAAATTCTCTCCCTGGTAGGAATCAAACATTCATTCCAATTTCACTTCAACCCCACATGCACAACAGGAAGAGTAGACTTCTACTTTGACACCATATTGGACACTACTGAAGAAATTGGCGGCCCCTCCACATCCACCACCGTAGCTGAACACATCCCTGAAAAACTAAAAGACACAACAGGGCGCCAAGAAACACAGACTTCACTTGCAGATACAACAACAGCAACACTTCTACACGAACAAACACTCACACATGAAGTCTCAACACCAGGTAACAAATTGATCATTACTATCGTCTCTTAAAAACAAATTAAAATGCCTATTAGAAGAGCAAATAAACAAATTAGGCAGAAAGTTAGTATCTTTGTCGTTCTCCGTGCGAAACTCATCACTCAAGTGCTTTGTTAATGTTGCATCCTGTAGAACCATTAATGAAAAACTATCGCTTTCTTTTGGTTTCTGTTATTAACATATCGTGTCCGGTTATAGATAGAATTGATGTTAATTTTTTTTTAATCTTCTTTGTAACATGTATCATCTCTGCTATTCTACTACAAAACTCACATAGTGCTCTTCTAATTTCAAGATGTTTTAATACAACATTGCAAATACAATGTCGGTATCTTATTTTTCATAAATGGTTATAATATTTTTTAATGCTTATGCTGATTATATGCTAAAGACTTCATACTTATATGAAAAGAAACTAGGGATTTTCATTTCTCTGTTTTCATTAATAGGAATGGAATTTATGTTCCTTTATGTTTTAATTAGTTGCTATTCATTTTGGGGCCTGTTGGGATTTCCTATATCTTTTTGGTCATTTTAGTTCAATGTTAAAATAAGCACTTTCAAATAAGGTGCTTATTGAAGAGTTTTTTCGTCACTTCAATAACACTTGATATCTACACAGGACCCGAAAGTTTTTCAACACCAATCAAAGCCCGAAACAAAGAAGCACAACCCACACCGATTCCGCCAACACCGGCAGCAGCCGAACACAAAGAGGCAACAAAAGCAGATACCGATGCCTCTCAACTCACAAAAGGTACTAAAAGGAACCTTTTCCCCGAAAAACTGCCGCAAGAAAAGAAACCAAAAACAGATTAGCAGCAGCGCAGTCAGACAAAATGGTATGCCTACCTCACTTGCATTCGTACACATTTGTTATACACTACTAGAAGCCCATATATATACATCACAATTGTTCCATTTCTCATGACAGGAACACAAACCCAAGGTTGTAGAACACACACTCCTTTTGTACAAGTCCAACCTCTCAGTCGCTGACATGAAGAAGCTCTAGAATGCATACCTGAAACTATGCAACACTTTTTGTATATCTGGCAGTATAATAGGCCTGTTTCACACATATATCTGTATGCATTAACCAACAACCAGGCTTCAGAAGCCACTTAATACCTTTTGTATATTAGCCATGTCTCAGGGCATATGTGTTCCGACGTCTAAATTAGAAACTATTTCAACACTTTTTGTAAACTTGGCAATATAATAGGCCTCTTTCACACATATATATATGTATGCAACAACCAACAACCAGACTTCAGAAGCCACCTCAGAGCATAAAAAGTTAGAAAACGAACATCCCCTCAGCGAAGCGCGGGTACTACCCACTTGTTATAACTCACTTTATAAGGTAATAAAATTTAAAATAAATTAATGGAGAACATATCATGTGGACATCCACTCCTCTAGCTATAGCGGAGATATTATTATTTATTATTTATTATTTTTAAAATTTGTTATTATTATTATTTATTATATATTATATATTATTATTATTATTATTTATTTCTATATTTACTTTTTATTATTTATTTATTTTTTGTTTTATTATTATTATTAATTATTCATTTGTTATTTTTATTTATTAAAAAAAATATTTATATAAAGTTCAAATCTCTAACGTTATTTTCTACTTAATTTCTAATTTTTGAAATTACCTGTACCAAACGTACGTTTGTCCTAGATGACTTCGTTACTTTGCAACTCGTTTTACCTGATGACATTTAGTGAACATAATTCTATTTCCTTTTAGTGTTTGTTGTATCCTGATCCAGATAACATAAATTACTATATGACATTATACAGATCTGATACACTCGTAGACATGGATGCCGAATATGTCATGCGCAAATCTAATCAGATACCTAATGTTGGAACATCATAAAAAAAATATTAACTCATTTGATTAACATATGTTAGTTCTGACAGGATGAAAATAAACTACTTTTTTATGTATCTCTTTGGCCTTTTAACGGAATGAGATTCGAGCTTGTCACTTTATGAGTATGTAAACGAGGTTTATGTCTAATGTTTTGAGATTCGTCTTTTTCTAATTTGTTTTCTTAGTATGGACCTACATAGATAATTTCTTCTTTAATTATTTAAGTTTATTACTACCACATACTAGATGATAATATGGTATGGAGGGAAGTCATTTTCATTGCTCTGGGTTCAACCGACTAGTTGTGGTCCTTCTAGAGATATGGATCAATTTGTTCTAGTTTTGGTTTTTGTTGCATATGGTGGCATTTCATTTGCTTAGTTTAGATAACAAACTTTTCCTTTGGTTCACTCAAGTCAGGTCCATTTCTACATCTTGTGATCCTTGTCATTGTTGCAGTTTGTACCATTAGTGATAACATGCTCCAGATTTATTAAAACTTTAAATATCTTTTAAAAATCTATATACAAGCAATAACCATGTTAGAAATAGGTACCACCATTCCAATTAAAAACATTTAAATTTTAAAACCACCACACTTTACATTTAATTTGCATTTGCATCACATTATTGCTTTCAGTCAACATATTCATGTCTTATATTTATGTCGAGCCCAATTATTAGTCTACCCAACCCATTGCCACCTTTAATTATCCAGTTAGGTATTAGGTGTCTCTAGCGTGTTTGTCAATTGTCCAAAAAGTCCCAACTGTTTTAACTTCCTTCCACCCAAAGCAAAATTCAACATTTTCCATTGTCAAGGTCAAAATCTTGACAAATCCTCATTCCTGTTGCGTGCACCATTAAACCATTATCACATTAAATAAAATCATAAAATAATAATAACAAAATTTTAAATAAAAAATACATAATACATTAAATTTACCTTACACGAAAAGCATATTCCACCCAACGGCAATAATGACGGCACTTAACGGAACGGTACACGACTTAACGGAACGGAACATAACACGGATCACGTCACGCCACCGAACGGAAACATAACGGAGGAACGTAACACGGATCACTGCGAAAAATGAATGGAATGGATCAAACAATTTTCAACACAAATCAACAAACAACACATTTTAAGTAACTGATTTTGATTTTTAAGTTTAGATATGAATTTAATGATGTTTTTGAATGTTGTTTTTTTTAAGGTTCTATGAATGAAAAAACTGAGATCAAGTTTAATTCCAAACAGTCCAAACACAACAAAAACTATCATCTATGTACACATGATCATCCGTTTTTTTTTTCCTTCCCGAATATCCGATAACTGAAATAGCAGCCTTCATCTTCATCATCATCCTTGTGTATCATAAAATTGAAGACAACAAGCATAGTGGTTGAAGCAAGTAGATTCGTCAAATTACGTCTTCCGTTATACACGCGCCAAGCGTGTAGATAGATCTGTAAAGATAAAACAATAACAAAACAAAACAAAACTGATCATAAGCCGTCATCTTCAGCTTTTGACATAACTGATAATCTGCTGGGCCTGGGCTCGAAAGCGCATCTACGTCGTTGCTGATGAGACGAGGGCCGAATCAAGGCGGCTAAAGCTCGTTTAACAAGATCTCCACCTTCAACAGTCCCGATACGAACCAACGAATTCGTCATAGCAGATCTCCTCGCGTTTAATCTATTAGGCGAATACGTCATCGCTTGCGTACTGTTGTAGTTTTTATGCAAGCTACACCTGAAAGACCCCGGATGAGTCGTAGGTGAACACATACACGTCTTCTTCGTAACATTCTTCAACGGATTGTTATACGCGTTTTGTTTCCGTACAACTTGGTCTCTTCTATCCATAGCCGCCATGGATCTGTTAGGAGATCCGGATCTTGATGATAATGTCATCCTAACGGATGACGATGTCACCGGAGCCAGCGCGTGGAGGTTCACGCGCGTAGGAGATGACGATCTGGAGTACACATGAGTTGGAGATGGAGACGAGTAGAAGCTGGAGCTGGTGGATGAAGCAAACGGAGATGAATTCGATGACGTGTCAGCTGCAAAAGCTGATGAATAGCTCTTGAATCTACCTGACGGTGAACCTGAGTAACGGTAGCTTAACGGCGCGTTTGATTTTCTTGAAGATGTCGACATTATTTTTATTTATTTTGAAAGATGAAATGAGAATGAAAATGGAAAGTGTTTTTGGGAGTAGTAAATTTACTGAAGGGCCCTTGGCTCTTCAGTTGGGCAAACCTAGCTCTGGTTGGAAGGTTAATTTATAGGGGAAGGGGATCAATGGCATGAATTGTAAATAAATGGAAATTAAAGGGGTTAATGTGTTTTGGTTAAGTTAACTATGGTTAAGTTAGGGTTTTCTGTGTTGGTTTTGGAGATTGATCGGACGGTTGTGAGATGGCAGGCGGCATAGGACCGCAAAGGTGGATCAAATTCTTTATGAGATGTGAATTGAAAATTTTGAAATACTCTTTTTGGTGCGCTATTTTCAACTTTCTTTTTTATAATTTTAAAAAATGGAGTTGAAATAATATCTTCGAAATGGCTACTCGAGAGCTGAAAACTCAAATAAAATGTGTTCTAGTATATGAAAGTCAGCTGAATTTTTTAAAACATGTCTTTGAAAGTTACTCCTACTGTCCTAAAATTATTCTCAATCTTTTTATTTTGAAATGAGTGGTGATTTGTACACTCCACTAATTTATTTGCACACTCAAATTATTTGTAATTTGACACTTATATCCTTAAATAATTTAGTGATACATGTATATATTAAGGGTATAATAGTCATCACATGCATATTTTGGAGTGTCCCAATAAAATTTTGGAGTGTACAAATCATCACCCTTTTGAAATGTTTCAAAATTATTTCTAATATTGAAAATATATTAAAAATTTTGATAAATTTATTATATTATCTTTGTTTGAAATTATTATTACAAATTTTAAAGAAAAATTAATTAATTATAAGAATAAAGTGTCATTATGCTAAAAAGTAAGAGAGAAAAAACGGTAATAAATGTAATTTTTTTAAACTGTGGGATGACAATAATTTCAGGACGGATAGAGTATTATATAAGTTATGTTTGGCGTGTGAGGTTTGATAAACTTTATTGTAACAGGAGTTTATTGTTTTAAAAAAAAATATGTTTGAAAATTAAAGTATCAAATGAAATGTTGGTTAAAGTGTTAAACTAATATGTAAAAATAATTCAAACTACATGTTTTATCATTCAATTACACTGATCCATTTTAGCGATCTGCTTCAGCTTTTAAAAAAAGCCAAACATACCCTTATTGTCGATTTGGTTGAGTTTAATAAAATTTGTTTTCGCATGGTTTGTGTTTAAAATAATTGGTTGAAATGAAATAATATCTTCGAAATGGCTATTCAAGAGCTGAAAACTAATGAAATATGTTTTGATATATGAAAGTCAGCTGGATTTTTGTAAGCATGTCTTTAGAGGTTTATTATTTAATGTTGATTTGGTCAAGCTCAACAAAGTTTGTTTTTGTACAGAGTTAAAAAAAATTGGTTGAACGCAATGATGATGCTGATCGACTTATTTTTTCTTACTAATAAATCGAGCGTGATTATCTCGAAAAATATATGTCAATTAAACAATATACACCATAAAATCTTTTAACAAAACACTCATACACAAGCATACTCATACGACTTAGTCAAATATACAAGTGAGTTTTTGTAAAACCTCGTCGTTGAAAGCATGTTGTGTTGGGATGTAATGAAGGAATTAATTCTCTTTATTAGTCGATTGACTCACACAACCATCCATCACACACGGTCATAGATTACTATGTGTATTATCTTGCAAGAGGTCTTGAAAAGATACATTCACATAATGACATCTAATGTTACATTATAAAAATGGATCAACGAATAAATATGAAACAATTAGGGTTGTAAACGAGTTTGAACGTGTTGGGTCAGTATTTACTAAACCTGAAGCGACTTTAGGATTTGAATATAAAATCCCTCTAAGTGTTTCATGCTCAGCAGTAAGGCCAGTCTGCTGAAAGATGACCAGAGGAACAAAGCTCCTACTGAAGACTTTGTAGCTGAAGAATGTTCAGCATTCCTCTTCCAGTTAACTTAGAAGACAAAGGAGTCTTTGCTTCAAATACCAAACTGAATGATGTCGATCTCCTCTGGGATACTAAAGACTTTTCAGTATTCTGATGGTTTGCATTAGGCGGAAAAAGATAACTTTAATTCAAAGTAGGTTGCTTGTATACTTTTTTTTTTTTTTTTTTTTTTTGGTAACCGTGATTTCCGACTCATTGGCCGACTAATCCACGGGGTTTGAGCCCACCGCCACACAGACTCAAACCAGGTACAGCCCTCCCTTTTCAGGAGGTTGGCGTGGCCACTTCAAGGTTGTTTGCACCTAGTGGGAATTGAACTTGAGACCTCACACACTTTGGAGTGATAGCCACAAATCTTTTTGCCACTAGGCCACCCTTGAGTGGTTAGGTTGCTTGTATACTTAGTTATAAGTACAACCTTTATCTTTTCTAAAATAGTTTATTATGTACTTTGTATTGTTTATCCAGCATGGGCATCAATCACCCACTGGATAAACTCATGCATTGAAATATGTAAATGCAAACCCTGGTTTTACACTGCCTATAAAAGGAGTGTACATTGAGAGAGAAAATGTTAACCAATACAAGAGTAGAAACTCTGGAAAACCTTTCTCTCTCGATATCAACTAAACCATATAGCCAAGAAGCATATGAACGTTTAGATTGGAGCTTAGACTTTAACTTTGCTTATACGTTTAAGTAGAGGAGATCACAACACATTGTCATTCAACCACTTTGTTATTCCGCAAATAAAGTGGGTTATAGATTCTTTATTTGATTCTAATAAAAGTCTATACGTTGAAAAGTTATTGGTATTGTTGTTTTAATTGTTCATAGTTCTTATCTATTTTTAAAACAACACACTTGAGTCTTGGTAAAGAGTTATTACTTAAGGTTAATAAGTAATAACGATTTACAAGGGACCAACAAGTGGTATCATAGCAGTTTGATTAGCTAAACTCTTATTTTATTAAACTGCTCATTTAAAAGTTTTCAAATCAATATCCAAAAATGGCTCAAGTTATACCACAAACCCTAGAATATAGGGGCGGCCAACTCAATGCTGCTCCTGTACTAGAGGTAGCTAATTTCACAAATTGGAAGAAGAGGTTTATTGTCCACATGGTTGGGATTGAACCTCAATTCCTTGGAATCATTGAAAATGGTCCTTTTGTTCCCATGGTTGGGGACAATAGAAAACCTAAAGTACAATAGACTGCTTATGAGAGAAAAGCTGCTAACCTAGACCAGCGTCTCAAAAGTCTCATCATGTTTGTGCTTCCATATGACCAAATGAATTCTGTTGTGAATTGCAAAACAACAAAATCTATATGGGATGACCTAATTCTCTATCATGATGGACCCTCTGATGTGAAAGAAACTATAATCATGGATTTAAAGCTTCAATACAACACCTTCAAGCATAAAGAAGGGGAAACCCTCACACATACATTCACTAGATACAAAGCACTGATGAATGAACTTGTGAATGATGGTATTGAGCTTTCAAAACTTGAAATCAACACAGTTTTTGTTAATGCATTGCCAAAAAAGTGGCTCAGTTTCTGCCAAAGCTTGAGAAATGCTAATCACATTAAAGATTGTGATCTGGCCTCTCTTTTTGGGAAACTCAAATATGAAGAAAACCTAGTTGATAGGATTTATGAAGGCTCAAGCAAGAGTAAAGCATTAACCATTGCTACACCTTTGTCTACAGCCTTCTTTCGTGAGGTTGTCATCCAAGACTACCAAGATTGTTAATATTTGATCTTATTCAAGTTCGTATTTACCAACTCATGAAAAATTGAAAGTCCAATTAATATCAAGTTTTAATTGTTTTTGGTTTTCATAAAGGATTTGGTATCTATGTCTAATTCAACAAATCACGTAAAAAGGGTAAAAATAGTATAGCTACGTAACCGTATTACTCTAAAAAACAAGTTGCAATTACCACAACTAAAGCAAAGAGAACAAGTTTTAAATGCACAATAGTCAAAATGCTCAAAATGTAAAGTTAGTAAAAGTACAAGGACCAATTATGTAAATTCAGAAAGTAAAAGGGCTAGAAATGTAAAATGTAACAAATTATAACAACCAAACAACAACTTTCCAAAACTGATTACCAAACTTGTAACAAACTCAAATTATAAGGACTGAATTATGCAAACCCTAAAAAGTCAAGTTTTCAAAGCTGATTAACAAATTCAGAAAGTTTGAGGACCTAAATGCAATTAAACAAGAACTAAAACCAAAAACGGGTTACAAGACTTCAATAAGCTCGTGTGAGCTTATTTCTTGACCAAATCAGCTATAACTTTTTGCAAAACACTTAAAATTGAATTTAAGTTAGGTTTCTCAAAGGAAATAAGCTGAAAGCTAGTAAATCTCAAGATAGCTTATTCAAATAAGCCCGAAAAAAGCTATAAGCTGAATGAGACTTCCACACTTGGGTTTTTTTACTGAAAATGATTAAGCTAACTAACAAGAGACTGGAATGTCAAGAAATTTGGAAAATGATCCAGCCAATAAGCTGGAATCTCAAAATAAGCACAATTGGCTTATAGTTGACTTTCGTTGACCAAGAATTTCCAAAAAGCTGAATTTTTACAAAAATCCTTAAACATGTTTGCAAACAAGAATGTGCAAGAAAAATGCAAGGTTTATGAAGTGAATTTGTGGGAAATGGTTAAGCAGTTGGCCTTTATCATAGAAACTTGAAAATGCTAAGCAACTTATTAATAAGCTAATATCTTGCTCAATTCTGAAAATTGTATTGTCTCACTTATCAAAAATGAAAGCTTATATGTTGAGCTTGATCTAGAAACAAAATTCAACTAATAACATCCACTAACAAAGATTTGAGAAAGGATTGAATCTAGCTTGTTTGTACTTGTTAAAACTGACCCAAACTTTTTCTTGGCTGTTTGCCTGTTTGACTAAAGTTTTGACCATGAAACTTTGTAAAGTGACTTGTATTGGTCTATTAAGTATGAATGAACTCAAATCAACAGGTTTCAAAAGCTAAATCACTGGAACAAATTTGATCCAAACACCACTTTATGACTGATATGAAAAGTTTTGCAAAGACTTTTTGAGCAAAAATTTATGAAATCATTAAAGAGATATCTGAACTTGTTTACCAACTCAAATGAACCAAAAACTAGCAAAGTAACACCAAGATTAGACTATGGAACAAAATTAAGCTGATTGATGAATTTTAAGCAAAGAAAAGCCAATATTATCAAGCTACGACTGATAAGGAGCAAAGCAAATGACTAACAAACTATCAGATTATCACTATCACACCAAATGAACACTAAAACTAGCACAATTAAGCAGATATGCTATGAGACTAGGAATTTAGCATAGCAAAGTAGTTTAGTGGAACAAAAATGAGAATTTTGTTTCTTTTTAGCTATGAAGCCTCCTCTGATGGAGTAGTTAGGCGCTGAGCCAACTATTATCAACAAAAACACCAACTATCAACAAACAATAACCATCAAATCATCACCATCATCAAGAAATGATCACCCTTGTAACATTCTGAACATTTTGCTACTTCTGCCTATGAAGTAAACTAAGATTAACTAGAAAAGATTCCAAAACACTCCAAACAAGCTCTACTGATCAGGTTTAATCAATAGAACTTAGCAGTAACAGGATAGGTAGAATAATGCAGTAATGAGAAGTGTATTGAGATGAATAGTGAAAATGAAGCTTTATTAATGGTAAATGTTTGTTACAGGGTTGTTACAACTAAACTAACTAACTGAAGTGTTTGTCAAACACTTGAGATTAGTAGCTAACTAAAATGCTAACTGAATTTGAGAGAAAAGGATAAGTGTGTGTAAATTCACACACTTGCTACAATACGTAAATAAAGTACAAATGGGTCTATTTGTAGAGTTGATTTAGGTGTTGGGGAAGATGATTGACGTGTTTCATCCAATCCCCAGCTTCCACATGTACTTGATCTCTTAATTGGATTATGCCGTTGAAGAACACATTTGGGTTTTCCATTTGAGTGATTTTCAGCTTAATTCAATGGTTGGAATGGATTCCTCATGTGATTTTAAGCAAGTTTGATGTTAAACACTTGATCTGAAACTCAATCCTTCTCAATCTTGAATCTAGGCTCGTGGAAGTTTGAATGTTCCACATGTAATGTTGTTATTAGTTAAAAATCAATCACTTGGATCGTTATCCAATTACTCAAATATGATTGGTGGAAATGAAGATAGTGGGGCAGCACTGTTTGGATTCGTTTATTTATTGTTGGTGGCTGTGAATGGCCAGCTCGACATGACATGGCAATCCAAAACTCATATTCCTTGGCCTCTCATTGGTCCGTTTCATAAGCACATGGATCAAACTTAAACTTGACTTCATTTTGGCAGATTTAACCCTTCAAGTTTAGGTAGATTCATAACTTGAGCTCCAAACTTCATAAGCTAGACAATTTTGGGCCTTTGACTTCTTGTTTGACCATTATAAGCCCCTTGACTTGTTGACTTTAATAGTTGACCAAGTTTGACTTTGATTCTTTACTTTCTCATAATTGTACTTTTAGTCCTTCAACTTTGAAAGTTATCAAGAAAGGTCCTTTGACTTTGATTGGCTTGTCACTTTTCATCCTCCTTACACAACAACTACTCAACCAACACCAAAACCAAGTCTTCCATACCCATCAAGATTAAGAAAAGAGAAACTTAAAAACAAGGATGATATTTGTTGATCCCAAACTTAGATCGATTTAGCTTGTGTAAACGAGATTAGATCAAGTTATACACGTAGAGAAACTTTGTTTATGTATAAAGTAATTTAAGTGCTATGCGGAATTAACACTTAAACAAGAACACACAAAGGATGTAAAACAAACTTTCACTTGATTGATTGATTCGAACTTGTTTACAATGAAAGTGTTTAACGTATGAAAACTGATATGAAACATAACCTAAAGGTCTTCTTTTATAGACACAAGAAGCCTTGTACAAGAGTCTACGTATCAACTATTCTAGGTAAAGATAATTATAGAAAATACAATGTTGATCCTATCTTTACTAGAAACAAACTAGAAACAAAATACGCATAGACCATATCTTTCTATCAGTGCTTGTCTTCAACCTATCAACGCTTGACTTCTTCCTGTCAACGCTTGATCTGTCAGCGTTTGTTTTCTTCTTATCAATGCTTGTTTTCTTCTTGTCAGCGCTTAAGTGGACTGGCTACATTTTATTCCCAACAATCCTCCCCTAAACTTGATATCTACTCTAGTAATCAAGTTTCTGAATAAAAATTAAGAACTAGGAGGAATCTTACAAATCTTATCATATTCGTAATAAACATGCCTAATCAAATCTTTGGCCACGTCACTTGAATAGTCAATCTCCAGCTGTGTTGTCTTCATCTTGTCCAAAACTTCTTTGGACATGGGATACTGAGCATCTACAAGAAGATACTCAGCAAACTTTGTAGAGCTCAAGTAGTACACACCAGCAGCTGAATACAAACGCCATTGAAGACCACTGATATCATCCTCAAGATCCTTCCAAACAGTAGGATCTTCTTCTTTTGTTGCACACATTCTCTTGAATGTTGACCAAAGTTTTATTCCATTGACTGAAGTAGGAGCTTCAGTCTCATACTTGGCCACCAACAACCTCCAAAGGTCTACCAAGTCTTCTCTATCCACACTTGCAAAAAGAGACATAAGGGTAGTAGATGTGTGTACCTCTTTCTCATATCTGCCAATCTTCCAAAACCCACTTGCATCTTCCTCATAGCTAATGATAGGGTTTCTGGCATCAAGAGGTAACACTTGTACCATATCTGAAGCTTCCATGGGTGAGATCTTGATGCTCCTTCTAAGAACAGCTTCACTGGGAACCACTTTATTTAGATCTTTAGGAAACTCAAGTGGAACTCCCTTCTTCAAAGGCCTTGGAACAATCATTGCCTTCTGAATCTCCATCTCTTCTGCAAGTTCTTCTTTCCTTTCATCTAAAAGAAGTCTTAGAGTGTTCATTTCCTGCACTTTTGCCTAAATGGGATAAGCCTTGTACTCCAATTCTTGAAAAGACAATCCCTGCAATTTCTTGAAGGTCCATCCAGTTCCATGACATCTGAGTAACATGTAATAAAGCTCTCTTCTATCCCTCTTCAGCAGTGAGAAAACATTGCTAGCCTTATGTTTCAGAATAACCTTGCAGTCTCTTTGAACTCTTAGAAGAATCTCCAATCCCCAAATTTGGTCTGAAATAGTCAAATCTAGAGTCTCCATAATCCTATTCTCCCAAGCATGGTACATCTGAACAACTTCTGGCATATCAAAGTCTACTTGCAATTTCAACTCTCTAAGCTTTTCCCTTGCCAAGTCATCACCATATTCAAGTCTTTCTGGTTGTTCAATTATCATCACACTTGAATCTGAACTTTCTTCATCACTTCCTTCTTGTTCCTCAGAAGTGACAACAAATGGTGATTCACCAAATTTCTTACTTTCTTGTTCCATGAGTTGTGCAGCCAAATTTGAATCAAACTCTACCTGTGCTGCATCCTTTGGAACTTCTACTTCTACCATAATTCCTTTACCCTTATCTAATGGATCAATGATGGGTAAGGATGATGGTAATACCTGTGAAGACACTTCTTTGATGATAGCTGATGACTGGAATACATCAACCATATCTGCAGGTCTGTCAATGCTCAAATTCCTTGTGTCAGCGCCAAATTTGTTCATGTCAGCACTTGGTGTGTCAGCGTTCAAATTTTGATTGTCAGCGCCCAAATTACTTGTCTCAACGCCTCTTGTAAATTGCTCCAACATAACTGTAAAAGACAAGTTTAAATTGGTAGGTGAAATGTAGTATAATGCAGTTCGTTTTTCTCAGTTCTTAACCAATAGAAAGTCCAACCAATATCGGATTTTTAATTGTTCTTGGTTGTTAAGCTTGCTTGGTAATCTATTGCTAATTCAACAAATGCTTGCAAAACGGAAAAATATTACCTACGTATATGTAAAACAATTTGCAATTACCACGTTTTTATTCAAACAAAATTCAATTAACAAAATTTAAAACTAGAAGGACTGAAAATGTAATTTCTATGAAAGATAAATGCTCAAAATGTAAATTCTAACAATTATAAGGACTAAAAATGCAAAACAGTTAACTACAAGGACCAATTATGCAAAAACAATAACAAACTTGCCAAAATGTAACAAATCTAACAAACTACTAACTGAATTTAAACAACTTTCAAAGTCCAGGGACCAAAGTTATGCAAACCCTAAATATTTGGAAGTTTAGCCAAGTATTAAACACTGAATGAAATGTAAGGACCAAAGTGCAATTTTGAGAACTTCTTAACTAAAAACGGGACAAATGAAAGAATAAGCTCGTTTGAGCTTATTACTCAACCAAAATCAGTGAAACAACTTGCAAAAGACTTCAAATCCAATTTAAGCTACGTGAGTTCAAGGAATTAAGCTAAAAGTCAGAAATAAGCAAATGAGTGCTTATTAATAAGCTCAAAATAAGCTCTAGCCAAATTTAGCCAACCACAACTTGATCTTTGTAATGAAACTGATTAAGCAACTTATTTCAAGAATGGGAAATCAAACCAGAACTATTTTCATCAAGAAATGAGCTAGAAATCTGAAATAAGCTCAAAAGAGCTTATGTTGACCAAGTTTGACCAGATTTTGCAAAAAGCTCAAATTTTCAAAAATCAATATTCAACACTTATTAAACGTTTTTGTGAAAGAAAATCATGACTTTTATGAAGTGGTTTTGGAGATTCAAGAAATCAGTAGCTTAAAACTTCACAGAAAAAACACTTTGCTAAGGCTGAACTAAAAAGCTATTTTTTGGCTTATTACCTAGAACTGTAGAAAATCCTCACTATCACTAAAACCTCAGATGTTACTCTAGCTATAGAAAAAGGTTTGGAAGAAAATGATCTAGAAACAAAGGTGCTATAAGATTTTGAAATTGGTAAGTTCTAAAAATGCTAGTATGAAAATCCTGATACACAACTAATGAGAACACAAAATGAGCAATAGGTCCTATATATGAAAGTGAGCAACTAAAATTCACCTAATTTGATCTCAATCACCTAGAACAAACTTTAACTTCAAGCTATATCAACTAGAACACCTCAAATCTCTCAATGATTATGGCCAAAACCTGTTGCCAAACACTACTTATGATCTTTTTATGAGAATTTGTGAAAGACTGTTAAGCAAAAGATTGAGCTGAGTTAAAAGCTTAAGTATCCTAAGTTCATCAACCAAAATGTAATGTATTTAAGCAAGAAGCAAGAGGCTAACACTACTAATACTCAAATTGAATAGCTAAACTTATGAAAACTGAAAACAGACAAGTACCAAACTAATAAGCTAAATCCAATTACACTAAAGCTACAACAGATCTAGAATCAATCCACAACTGAACTAGTCAACTTTTATCATGCCAACAATTGAATTTTACTCTAGGAATAGAACATGGCACTTGCAATTGAGTGGAACTTAAAAATAGAAGCGTTTGCACCTTGTGTAGATAACCACTGAGAAGAAGAGGAGCGCTGAGCTCTCTTACCCTAGTGATAACCACCACCTTATCACTAGGAAGCTATCAATCAACAAACAAACAGCTACAAATCATCTACAATCTTGAAAACTTCAATGGAACTATGGAAAGGACTGAACTCTGATCAAACAGCTATAAAACTTCACCAATGTCAATTATGATCAATGATTGATCATAACAAACATCAAACAGCAACAACACTATCAAACAGCAGCAAGATTTGAACTGGAATGTAAAGAAAAGAATTTGGCGGGAAAAATGAATTTGAATTTTATTGAGGGAAATCAGTTACAAAGTTTATTACAAGCTATCAACTAACTAACTGACTCAAGAGTTTGTCAGACTCTTGAGTAGTTAGGGGAAAAGTGAGGGAAAAAGGAAAGGGAAAATTTAACTAGGTGTTTTTACAAAATTAGGCTACAACTGAAAAGGAAGACTAAACTAGGTATTTATAGACATGAGAGGAGAGTTTGTTGGGGTTGGTGACGTGTCAGGGCCAATCCCAGCTTGCCACGTGTTCCAATTTTGTTCTTCATGTTCTTCATGAATTGGGGGTTTTAAATCCACTCAATGATTTGTTAATTGGATACTTGGGTTGTGTTTGTCTCTTCAATCCGAGTACTTTTCATGTTAAACGTTTTTCCTGAAAGTGTATAAATCGTGCTCTTCAATCTGGGAATGAGAGGTCCACGTGGCATGCAATGATATGTCCATAAATTGAGTTGTGGATCATTATCCATTATAACAGTAAGGATAAATGACATGTTGCTTTGTGATTGGAGGAAATGGGCTTAGTGCGTTTACTGTTAAGATTCGACGGCTCATCCTCTCTCCTCATTAATAGAACTGAGCTGGCAATCCATGTCTCTCAAATACTGGCTTCTGATTGGTTTAAAGCTATGGCACTCGGATCATGTCTTGTATACTTTCCAAACATGGCAGTTTCAGCCCTTTTGATAATCAGCTTTGTAACTTGTGCTCTAAACTTCAAAGACTTGTCATTCTTGGCCCTTTGACTTTTTACTTGACCATATTTAACCCTTTGACTTGTTGAATTTGAACTTTGACCAGATTTGACTTTGTTCTTGACTTTTCCAAATTTATACTTTTAGTCCCTTAACTTTGCAGCTTGTCAAGAAAGGTCCTTATACTTCAAAGTCTTGTCACTTTTGATCCTCTTTTGTCTTTTTCATCCATTTGAGCTTGAATTTTCCTTGTTTGCTTGAAAATGTATCTTCTTACCTACAAAAGTGCACACAAACACAAACATACCACATAATACTGTTTTTGCCAAATAAATTGGTATTTTGCTTCATGTTTTAGGGTTATTTGTTGATAAAAGGATATGAGTTTAAGCTCATATCAAATTCCCCTACACTTGAACATTGCCATGTCCTCATGCAATATTATATTTCAAGGCTTAAAAATTTACATTTCCCTCATAATTAATCCACCTTGGCCATATGAGATGCATCTACACTACTCTAAACTAGATGATGCATGATTTTGACTTTTAATAATGCAATGAATCAAAATACAATTCTATCTATATCTTTTTGATTTTTCTTGAAATGGTTTTGATGGAAATAACTCATAAAGAATTCAATGACTTGGATTAGGGCTTGGATACCATGGATACTTATCACCCTCAAGTTTCACTTTCCCCATACCAAGCTTATAAATGGAATCATTGCATTCACAAGTAAAAAGTGCATCAACTTATTCATGACAATTAAATGTGGATCCGGTTATTAATTGAGCAAATTGCTTGTGGGCAAATTTGTCATTATTCAAGTGTGAAATATAAGAAGTGTAAAATCCAAAAATAAGGAAGCACGGTTTTAATCCTAAGTAATCTTCTCATCCATTACTTGAAAAACCGCTCACAATTAATACAAGTCCGTATTAAGAGTAATAAGTCATTCGCCTTATGTGTAAAATCCTCATGTCATGCTTTCATAAGTAACTACACACTCGCTAAGGAAAGAAAAATAAAACTCACGCAATAATTTACATCCGCATCTTTTTGAGACTTTGGATCTTCAACCCCGCAACCCGTCAAGGTAATATTGGATTGGAGCAATCTATTGAATCCCCGCAACCCGTCAAGGTAATATTGGAACTCAATAGTCACTATAATTAACACCACACTGCCCCTCTTGGGAGTCTTGCATTATTTTTTATTTTATTTTTTTTTTCTTTTTTTTTCTAGCCACTCATTTTTTTTCATAAGCCGCTCTTATTTTTCTTTATTCCTCACAAAGAAATTTGAAAAGAAGAAAAGGAAAAACACCCGCTAAATATGGAGCATGACATAAGTCTAGTACACATAAAACGTGCTAACTTAGAATCTTAAGACGTACTCATATCAACCATAAATGATTAGCCAAAAATGCATAAGAGATTACAAACCAATTAAAACCGTACTTGATTATTTATTAACAATTATATACATGCGAAGAAAATAGAGATAAAGAAGAGAAGGGTTAAGCCACAAGTAATTGCCATGAAGTCTATCTAGCCCTTTTACACTTGCTTCAACTCTATCATTTCCCATTCTCCACAAATTTAAAATTTCAAAGAATGAAATTGGTGGAAGCTTAGCCTAATAGACCAATGAAGGACTACATGGTTAAGGATACTAGCTAGAGAGTGCTAAAATAAGCAAACTCGGGTTGAGTCAAAATATCCATGGCGGGCCTAATATGTCAAAGAAGTCTAAACTCGTTAAAACCATGTTTTATTTTATTTTTTCCTTTTTATATATTTTTGATGAAAAATAAGAGAAGAAATATATACAATGCAAATGTGATATGCAAAAATGATTGATGCAAAAATTATGAATGCATATTTTTGTTGGCCAAAGTAGATCAAAAATTTGAAAAATGTTGAAAAATCATTTTTCCATGTTATCATGCAAGACAATGACAAGTTCTAGGTAAGGTCACTTCGATAGAAGACCCCCCTACACTTAAGCTAAACATTGTCCTCAATGTTTAAGAGCATGGAAGTATAACAACTTCCCCTACACTCATGACAATGAATAGACTTCGCTTAACCCAAGTTAAGGAAAGGACAACTATTAGTGAAATCATGTTTAAGCACAAGGTGTCAATGAAAATTCACTAAAGTAACGAAGTGAACCGGATACAAGGGCCTCCTCCATAAGCTCCAAAGCATGAGATGAGTGAGCAACCCTACAAACAAGCATGAAGACAAAAGAAGGTCTCCCCTACACTTATCTCCAAATCTATGCCTTTATTTCTAACCTACCACACTCTAAACCTAGTTATACGATGCTTGAGTTAATGAGTCTCTAGCTCGACTCGTCCCTCAATGAATTAATTCATGGGGAAAATTGGGACCTCTTGGACCATTTCAACGGAAATGTCCTCCCCAAAGTAATGTTTAACACGGTGACCATTCACTTTAAAATTTGGACCATCGGGTTGGGACAACTCAAGAGTTCCATATGGAAACACTTGAGCAATAGTGAATGGACCGGACCATCTCGACTTAAGCTTGCCCGCAAAAAGCTTCAATCTTGAGTTAAAGAGGAGAACCGGCTCTCCAACTTTGAACTCACGATTCTTGATCTTAGCATCATGTAATTTCTTAGTCTTTTCCTTGTATAGCAAAGAATTCTCATAGGCATTGGCTCTCAACTCATCCATCTCATTGATTTGATCTTTCCTATGTGAACCGGCTTGGTTTAAATCAAAGTTAGCCCACTTGAGAGCCCAAGATGCCTTATGTTCTAACTCAAATGGGAGATGGCACGCTTTTCCATAGACAAGCCTATAAGGAGTACAACCAATTGGTGTTTTAAAAGCCGTCCTAAACGCCCACAAAGCATCATTGAGCTTATCCGACCAAGAAGCTCTATGCTCTCCCACCGTTCTTTCTAAAATGCTCTTTAAACCACGATTTGTGACCTCGGTTTGACCATTTGTTTGAGGGTGATACGCGGTAGAAAGTCTATGATTCACTCCATATTTCTTCATAACTCTCGTGAATTGATCATTACAAAAGTGCGTACCACGATCACTTATGATGGCCCGAGGTACACCAAATCTAGCAAACAATTGTTTCAAGAACTTTACAACCACTCTAGCATCATTAGTAGGTAAGGCTTTAGCCTCCACCCACTTGGACACATAATCCACCGCCACAAGTATATACTTGTTTCCCTTAGAGGATGGAAAAGGTCCCATGAAATCTATTCCCCATACATCAAATATCTCACATTCTTGGATAAAATTTTGTGGCATCTCATCACGTTGTGTTATTTTTCCTTGTCTTTGACAAACATCACAAAATTTCACCATCTCTTGGGCATCCTTGTAAATGGAAGGCCAATAGTAACCCGAATCAAAGACTTTCTTGGCGGTGTAGTTAGGCCCAAAATGTCCACCCGTAGGTCCTTTATGACATGCCTCTAAGATTTTAAATGCCTCGGGCCCATCTACACACCGTCTAATGATTTGGTCCGCACATTGCCTAAAAAGATATGGATCATCCCAAAAGTAATACTTAACTTCCTTAAGAAACTTTTTCTTTTGTTGGTAAGTAAGACCCTCAATAAGCACATTGCCCACAAGATAGTTTGCTATATCCGCAAACCAAGGTGTGGCATCCTCTTGGGAAGAGATAGACATGAGCTCCTCTAGTGGAAAGGATTCATTGATTTCTTGATGTGGGAAATCTCCTTGAAAAGGATGCTCAAGTCTACTCAAATGATCCGCCGCTAAATTCTCGGCCCCTTTTTTATCACGAATCTCTATCTTAAACTCTTGAAGCAACAAAACCCATCTCAAAAGCCTAGGCTTAGCATCTTGTTTTGTCATAAGATACTTGAGAGCGGAGTGATCCGTATACACTATGGTCTTGGAAAGCACAAGATATGGTCGAAACTTCTCAAAAGCATATACTATAGCAAGCAACTCTTTTTCCGTGGTAGTGTAATGAAGTTGTGCACCGGTCATGGTTTTACTCGCATAGTGTATAGGTTGAAAATGCTTATTAACTCTTTGTCCTAAGACGGCCCCCACCGCATAATCACTAGCGTCACACATAAGCTCAAAAGGTAATTCCCAATTTGGAGAAACCAAAACGGGAGCCTTAGTCAATTTTTCCTTAAGGGTCTCAAAAGAGTCTAAACAAGCTTGGTCAAAGATGAAAGGAGCCTCTTTTTCCAAGAGATGAGTCATCGGTCTAGCTATTTTAGAAAAATCTTGTATAAAGCGCCTATAAAATCCCGCATGACCTAAAAAACTCCTCACACCTTTAACCGAAGTGGGTGGGGGAAGCTTAGCAATCACATCAATTTTGGCTCGATCAACTTCTAATCCCTTATTGGATATCTTGTGTCCTAAAACAATTCCTTCTTTCACCATAAAGTGACATTTCTCCCAATTAAGCACCAAACGTGTTTCCTCACAACGCTTAAGCATTCTCTCAAGATTGGTGAGACATGAGCTAAAAGAATTTCCAAATACGGAAAAGTCATCCATAAAAACCTCCATGGTTTGCTCTATCATGTCATGGAAAATTGCCATCATGCACCTTTGAAACGTCCCCGGTGCATTACATAGGCCAAAAGGCATCCTCTTGTAAGCAAATGTACCGTAGGGACAAGTGAAGGTGGTCTTTTCTTGATCCTTAGGGTCAATGGGTATTTGAAAATAACCCGAAAAGCCATCAAGAAAACAATAGTACTCATTTCCCGCTAAGCGTTCAAGCATTTGATCCATAAAGGGAAGCGGGAAATGGTCTTTTCTAGTTGCCTCATTAAGTTTTCTATAATCAATGCAAACCCTCCAACCGGTTACAAGTCGCGTGGGAATAAGCTCATTGTTCTCATTAGGCACCACGGTGATTCCACCCTTCTTTGGAACACAATGAACCGGGCTAACCCATGGAGAGTCGGAAATGGGGTAAATCATACCCACATCTAAGAGTTTAATCACTTCCTTCTTAATAACCTCATGGATTTTTGGGTTAACTCTCCTTTGGTTTTGAATAGCGGGTTTATAGTCATCCTCCATAAGGATTTTGTGAGTACAAAAATGTGGATCAATTCCCCTTATGTCAGATATTTTCCATGCTAAGGCTTTCTTGTGTTTCTTAAGGACTTCAATAAGTTGCTCCTTCTCATCCTCTTTCAACTCTTTAGCAATAATCACCGGTAATTGGTCTTTTCCTTCTAAGAAAGCATATTCTAAGTGGGATGGAAGTTCCTTAAGTTCAATGGGAGGTGGACTCTCTATGGAAAGTTTTACTATGGAAGGTTCCTCAATGGTAATCTCTTGTGGAATAGGGGAAGGAATAGGGTCCTCATTGAGCAACTTTTGGATTGTAAGAATATCTTCTTCCCAATTAATGGGAGAATCATCATCACCAAGAAAGTTGGACTCAAATTCCTCCAAGAGGAAATCACTCTCTCCAAAAGGTGTTAAAGAGGGAGCAATTGAGGCCACGGTTTCAACATGTGGAATCTCATCACTAGCATTCTTACAAGCATCATGAAAGTGTTCATTACACACTTAATCTAACACATCCACAATGTTAATAGTCTCACAAGGTCTAGACTCCTTAACCTCTTTTCTATCACAAACTTTCCCTAACTTAAACACCACTCTCTCATCTTCTACTCTCATAATTAATTCTCCTTCCGCCACATCTATCAAGGTACGACCCGTTCTCAAAAACGGTCTACCAACAATCAAAGGCACTCTAGGATCCATGTCATAATCGACCACTACAAAGTCGGCCGGAAAGGTAAACTTATCCACACCAACAAACACATCTTCCGCTATACCTACGGGGTGAGCTATGGTTCGGTTGGCTAGTTCAAGAGTCATCCTAGTGGGAGTGAGCTCGGGAAGAGATAGTTGTTTCCAAACCGATAAAGGCATGAGATTTATGCTCGCCCCTAAATCCGCCAAAGCCATGCAATTTTCAACACCGGGAAAATTACAAGGTATCAAGAAGCGCCCCGGATCTCCAAGTTTTGTTGGTAAGGTTTTAAGTAACACCGCAGAACAATTTTCATTAAGTGATGTGTTGGGCAAATCAACCAATTTTTCTTTGTTTGAGAGCAAATCCTTGAACATCTTAGCAAACTTTGGCATATAAGCAAGAGCTTCCGCAAAGGATATGTTGATATTGAGTTGCTTGAACATCCTTAAGAAATTGGAGACTTGGATGTCATCTTTGTTCTTTAACTTGTCCTTTTTCAACCTTGAAGGGTATGGAAGAGTAGGTTTTGGTGTAGGTGGAATAGGTGTTGTGGTGGAAGATTTGTCTTTGTTAGCTTCTTCATTGGGAAGTGTGGAAGGTAAAGGAGAAGTATGAGGTAGGTGAGAAGGTGTGTTTGAGTGAATAGGAGCATTTTGAGGAGGTGGAGTAGAAGTAGAAGGCTTGTCACAAGTAGGAGCACAAGTGGGTTGAACAAGAGTAGGTTTAGGAGGTGAAGGATCCTTTGTTGTTGTTCCACTCCTTGTTGTAATAGCATTGACATTGGCCCTAGGGTTTGTTTGTGTGTTAGAAGGTAAAGCCCCTTGTGGTCTTTGAGTTACCGCCACTAAAACCCTATTAATTTGTTCCTCCATTGTACGTTTCACTTGGTCATTCATTCTCTTCTCAATTTCACGCATTTTCTTGTCAACATACTCTTGAGTCTCTTGCATCCCATATCCTTGAGTTGGATTTTGAGGGTAAGCTTGATTTGGTATTGGAGCATATGCTTGATTGGGGATAAATGGAAGTGGTTGATTAAATCCTTGTTGTGGTGGATAAAAGGTATTTGCTTGAGGTTGAAATTGATTGGGTGCCTTGTAGTTATTTCCTTGGTATGGTTGTCTTTGCCCTTGATTCCTTGCTAAAATTTGAGGAGGATTTTGTGGAATTTGGGTGGGTGGTTGGGGTGGGAAGCCGGGTGGAGTAAGGTAATTTTGGGATTTGTAAGAAAGGTTATTTGGATTGATGTTAGGTTTGAAGTGTTCACGATGTTCCTCTTGGTAAGCATAGCATTCCCCTTGATACCCTTGCACCTTATCACATTGTTCATAAGAATGAGGGCCTCCACAAGTAACACAAGAAATGGTGATGGCATTCACATTATTTGAGGAATTGTTCAATGTCATGCTCTTAAAATTTTGAAACATGTCTTGAGTCATTTCTTGTCCTTGTTTGACTTGTTGAAGGATCTCTTTAAGAAGTTGGATGTCACAAGGAGTTTGAGAAGTGTTTTGGATCACATGAACCCTTTCTTCAAATGGATTGTTTGTTTGAACCATTTCCTTAGTCTCAATAATGTTCAAAGCCTCGTGGTATGTCTTAAGAAGAATACTCCCTCCCGCGGAAGCATTTAGTGAATCTTGGTGGTGAGGTTTAAGGCCATTATAGAAGGTATTGATTTGGTTTACATCATCCAATCCATGGTTAGGGCATCGCCTCAACAACTCACTATACTCTTCCCAAGCATCACTAAAGGATTGACTAGGTTTTTGTGTAAAGCCCATAATTAAATTCCTCAAAGCCATAGTCTTTTGTGGAGGAAAGAATTTGTTCAAAAACTTAGTGGTAAAACCGTCCCATGTGGTGATACTATCGGGTGGTTGGGTGTCTAACCAATGCTTAGCACTCCCATCTAAAGAAAATGACACTAACATCAATCTAATGACCTCATGTGGAACCCCATTATGCTTAATGGTATTGCAAAGTGAAAGGAATCTCTTAAGGTGAGCATGAGGATCCTCATTTTGTTTTCCCAAGAAAGGTGATAAAGCAACCATATTGATCATAGATGTATGTAGCTCAAATGTGTTAGCGGGAAAGTCGGGAATCTTAATGGCACTAGAATATCCATGAATGTTGGATTGCATACGTTCATACAAAGTACGATTATCAATAGCCATGGCTTCTTGTGGTGGTGACAAAGCACGATTCTCGTGATCGGCTTGGTGGACGGTGGTGGTCTTACTCTTTCTCTTTTTCTTCCTTTTCGGAGGAAGAGGTTGTACACCAATCGGTATTTGTGCACGCCCGCGAGTGAGCATGCAACTCAATACGAGGAATGAGAGAGAAGCTCTCGTGTGACTTTGAAGAGAAATGGATTATCCTCTTCGAGTTTCAATATTAAATATCCACAAGAAAATAACAATATATGTAGTTACTACTTTGGGTGCAAGACCCTCAATTAAGCCTTCCTTCTTAGAATACTCCCAAGTGAACGGGGGGTTAGGTGGCGCGAAGCACTTAAGTACCTATTGACCCTTAGATGGCATTTTATAGCACACATCGCCTTTCTATTCACTTAAATGTTCGTATTCTTCGAATTATTGCTTATTGAGAGTATATATCTATTCTTGCTTTATTTTGTTTGATCGATACACGTGTCAAGGACCGGAGCGCCCCTCAACACGGTGTATTGCCTCGGCAATACTTATGGAAGATATGTAGATTGATTGTTCTTATACGTATACGTATTTACTTATAATAATATATGGAAAATATTTTTGTATTTATGAGTTTTTTAAAGGAAAATACTATATGTACATAAAAACCGAGGGAATCCAATAATATATATTTTTGGGTGCAATCTCTTAGAAAAAAGATTGCTTTTTGGATTTTTTAATTTTTTTGGTCAATTCTTTAGGAAAAGAATTGTTTTGTTATTTTTTAGTTTTTATATATTTTTATATTTTTGATTTTTTATTTGTTTTTGATTTATAATACGTAAAAATAACGTTCACAAAGTGAACGGATCCCAAAAGCCAATGAAAACCGTCAATCGATAGTCTCTCGTGTAGTCAAAGAACCGGCAGCGGCGCCATTTGAAATGTAGTATAATGCAGTTCGTTTTTCTCAGTTCTTAACCAATAGAAAGTCCAACCAATATCGGATTTTTAATTGTTCTTGGTTGTTAAGCTTGCTTGGTAATCTATTGCTAATTCAACAAATGCTTGCAAAACGGAAAAATATTACCTACGTATATGTAAAACAATTTGCAAATACCACGTTTTTATTCAAACAAAATTCAATTAACAAAATTTAAAACTAGAAGGACTGAAAATGTAATTTCTATGAAAGATAAATGCTCAAAATGTAAATTCTAACAATTATAAGGACTAAAAATGCAAAACAGTTAACTACAAGGACCAATTATGCAAAAACAATAACAAACTTGCCAAAATGTAACAAATCCAACAAACTACTAACTGAATTTAAACAACTTTCAAAGTCCAGGGACCAAAGTTATGCAAACCCTAAATACTTGGAAGTTTAGCCAAGTATTAAACACTGAATGAAATGTAAGGACCAAAGTGCAATTTTAAGAACTTCTTAACTAAAAACGGGACAAATGAAAGAATAAGCTCGTTTGAGCTTATTACTCAACCAAAATCAGTGAAACAACTTGCAAAAGACTTCAAATCCAATTTAAGCTACGTGAGTTCAAGGAATTAAGCTAAAAGTCAGAAATAAGCAAATGAGTGCTTATTAATAAGCTCAAAATAAGCTCTAGCCAAATTTAGCCAACCACAACTTGATCTTTGTAATGAAACTGATTAAGCAACTTATTTCAAGAATGGGAAATCAAACCAGAACTATTTTCATCAAGAAATGAGCTAGAAATCTGAAATAAGCTCAAAAGAGCTTATGTTGACCAAGTTTGACCAGATTTTGCAAAAAGCTCAAATTTTCAAAAATCAATATTCAACACTTATTAAACGTTTTTGTGAAAGAAAATCATGACTTTTATGAAGTGGTTTTGGAGATTCAAGAAATCAGTAGCTTAAAACTTCACAGAAAAAACACTTTGCTAAGGCTGAACTAAAAAGCTATTTTCTGGCTTATTACCTAGAACTGTAGAAAATCCTCACTATCACTAAAACCTCAGATGTTACTCTAGCTATAGAAAAAGGTTTGGAAGAAAATGATCTAGAAACAAAGGTGCTATAAGATTTTGAAATTGGTAAGTTCTAAAAATGCTAGTATGAAAATCCTGATACACAACTAATGAGAACACAAAATGAGCAATAGGTCCTATATATGAAAGTGAGCAACTAAAATTCACCTAATTTGATCTCAATCACCTAGAACAAACTTTAACTTCAAGCTATATCAACTAGAACACCTCAAATCTCTCAATGATTATGGCCAAAACCTGTTGCCAAACACTACTTATGATCTTTTTATGAGAATTTGTGAAAGACTGTTAAGCAAAAGATTGAGCTGAGTTAAAAGCTTAAGTATCCTAAGTTCATCAACCAAAATGTAATGTATTTAAGCAAGAAGCAAGAGGCTAACACTACTAATACTCAAATTGAATAGCTAAACTTATGAAAACTGAAAACAGACAAGTACCAAACTAATAAGCTAAATCCAATTACACTAAAGCTACAACAGATCTAGAATCAATCCACAACTGAACTAGTCAACTTTTATCATGCCAACAATTGAATTTTACTCTAGGAATAGAACATGGCACTTGCAATTGAGTGGAACTTAAAAATAGAAGCGTTTGCACCTTGTGTAGATAACCATTGAGAAGAAGAGGAGCGCTGAGCTCTCTTACCCTAGTGATAACCACCACCTTATCACTAGGAAGCTATCAATCAACAAACAAACAGCTACAAATCATCTACAATCTTGAAAACTTCAATGGAACTATGGAAAGGACTGAACTCTGATCAAACAGCTATAAAACTTCACCAATGTCAATTATGATCAATGATTGATCATAACAAACATCAAACAGCAACAACACTATCAAACAGCAGCAAGATTTGAACTGGAATGTAAAGAACAGAATTTGGCGGGAAAAATGAATTTGAATTTTATTGAGGGAAATCAGTTACAAAGTTTGTTACAAGCTATCAACTAACTAACTGACTCAAGAATTTGTCAGACTCTTGAGTAGTTAGGGGAAAAGTGAGGGAAAAAGGAAAGGGAAAATTTAACTAGGTGTTTTTACAAAATTAGGCTACAACTGAAAATGAAGACTAAACTAGGTATTTATAGACATGAGAGGAGAGTTTGTTGGGGTTGGTGACGTGTCAGGGCCAATCCCAGCTTGCCACGTGTTCCAATTTTGTTCTTCATGTTCTTCATGAATTGGGGGTTTTAAATCCACTCAATGATTTGTTAATTGGATACTTGGGTTGTGTTTGTCTCTTCAATCCGAGTACTTTTCATGTTAAACGTTTTTCCTGAAAGTGTATAAATCGTGCTCTTCAATCTGGGAATGAGAGGTCCACGTGGCATGCAATGATATGTCCATAAATTGAGTTGTGGATCATTATCCATTATAACAGTAAGGATAAATGACATGTTGCTTTGTGATTGGAGGAAATGGGCTTAGTGCGTTTACTGTTAAGATTCGACGGCTCATCCTCTCTCCTCATTAATAGAACTGAGCTGGCAATCCATGTCTCTCAAATACTGGCTTCTGATTGGTTTAAAGCTATGGCACTCGGATCATGTCTTGTATACTTTCCAAACATGGCAGTTTCAGCCCTTTTGATAATCAGCTTTGTAACTTGTGCTCTAAACTTCAAAGACTTGTCATTCTTGGCCCTTTGACTTTTTACTTGACCATATTTAACCCTTTGACTTGTTGAATTTGAACTTTGACCAGATTTGACTTTGTTCTTGACTTTTCCAAATTTATACTTTTAGTCCCTTAACTTTGCAGCTTGTCAAGAAAGGTCCTTATACTTCAAAGTCTTGTCACTTTTGATCCTCTTTTGTCTTTTTCATCCATTTGAGCTTGAATTTTCCTTGTTTGCTTGAAAATGTATCTTCTTACCTACAAAAGTGCACACAAACACAAACATACCACATAATACTGTTTTTGCCAAATAAATTGGTATTTTGCTTCATGTTTTAGGGTTATTTGTTGATAAAAGGATATGAGTTTAAGCTCATATCAGTAGGAGTAACCAGAGATGTGTCAAAACCTGGTTGCTTCTTCAATTCAGTGAGGGCTTCAGCAACACCCAAAGATTCTCCATCATGTGAGCCTTTATCATTCACATTAATCTGCTCATCCTCCCCTTTGGAAGATTCCTCCATCCCACGCCTAGTGCTAGCATTCTCCAAAATGACAATCCTCTCCCTCAATTGCTTGAGTTCAAGGCCTTGTGTACTGAAAATTTGTACCAAGTCTGCATTTTGCTTTTGCAAGCTAATGCAGACAGTCGTCAATTCCATCAATGTGTATGGTTCCAATCTGCCCTCCTCTAGAATGGGTATTTGACCTCCCAAAGTAGAGTCATGGGGCATGGATGAGGTCTTAAAGATGTTAGGACTGTCTTGGTCTGCATCTAAGCCAGAACCAATAGTCCCAGCGTCATCCATAGCACCAACCACACTTGTGGTGGTGGTTCTCTCTGCTACATGGCTACAACCACTAGAGGAGAACACTCTAGTAGACCTTGGGCGTTTTTGCAACCTATATTGAGGTGGGGTAGAAGATGATGTGGATTGGGTGGATGTGGGAAGGTTAAGGGGTGTTTGGGTCTGTGAAGGAAATGTGTCAACGTCTGGATTACTTGTGTCAACTCCAACATTTAAGGTGTCAGCGTTGAAGGGTTCTTGGTCAATTTCCATGTGTTGAGGTGAACAAAGGTTCTGGTATGGGGTCAAGTTGTGGTTGTGGGTCTGGTTGAGGTTGTGCTGCTGCAATAACAGCAAGCATAGCTTGGGTGAGGGGTAATTCACGGTGAGGGGGTGAGTTCATCTTGGTAAAAATAGCTTTCTTTTGCACAGGGATCTCATAAAAATCATCATGATCCCTTGTGCAGTAATTTTGCACATCAAAAACCATTTGCAAAAATCTGGGATAAGCCAAAGTCATCTTACTCCCTTTGTTTTTACACATGCCATCAAAAATCAGTTTTGAATAATTAAACTTTTGCCCATTTGCAATGCACACAATTGCACTAGCAATTGATCTATTAATTTTATTGTGTGCAGTACACTTGGGACTCAAACATTGTAGGATGACATGTATGAGGTACTTCTAGGCTGGGGGAAACTCTTGTTTATGATATTTGTTTAAAGTGCCCTCATCAGGGAAAGGATACCCCAAAGCCTGAAGTCCTTGTTCTATTTCATTAATGGGGAGGGTGGTTATACCATCAGCATCATCAAGATGCAAAGCCTGGCGAACCAAGGCTTCAGTAACCACCCAAGTATGCCCATGAACAATAGCTGATAATGTAGTCACATTATTAATTGTTGAGGAACTAACAATGTTCCAAAACTGCTTAATATGAGTGACAGAGATGAGAGGAGCATGAGAAAGAGCATACCTAATAGGAGATGCATTCAAATACGCCACCATCTGGGTGTATTGTGGAAACAGAGTATCATCAGCGTCCAAATAAGCAATCATGTTGTGTTGACTCCTGAATCCCAATACCAAGTCACTTGGTTTAAACTTTGGTGCCATTGTTGAAGAAAGCTGTTTGTGAATTATTGAGAAAGATGAATTATAGGAGAAAATTGTTAGACAAGAATATGAGGTACCCTGTTCAAAAATAGGAGCCAAATATATAGGAGAGATAGGCACATGTGATTGGTCAAAAATTAGGCAACTATTTTCAAAATATAATGATGAAAATATTGAAAAGAAAATAAGTTATCTTGTGCATTAATGAAAATTTATCTGCTCCCAAAATTACGGCCCCAAAATTCGTCAAAAATAACAACTGGGTAGGTCCCAATGAGTGTCAACGGTCAAAAATAACCCATCAATGCCCAACGGCTATATTCTTGTCAACGTTTGCCAAAGCCATGTCAGCGTCTAAATTGGTCATAACAACGTTTTGAAAAAGACTTGTCAGCGTCCAAAAATAAAAGTAATAAAAATGAAAAAGGACCTTAACAAAGTAATTTATCCTAGTGAAGGTAACCTATAAATTGATAATTATTATAGGGTGGCAAGCACTGTCCAGTTATGCACACTTGCTTATGCAAGATAGACATAACAGTCCTCTAGTGTCCCTTGCTAACCAAAAGTCTTAACAACTAAGTTATCTCATAAAATTCCTTGTAACTCCCGGGTAAAACCCATTATAAATCATTCCCAAGTCTCCCAACAGACCACATCCAATTTTAGGCCAAAAATGTCTTGGCAGCATGCATAGTATATGAACTTTGCATGCTACAGTGCCTCATGATTTAGTAAACTAACTCATACTCACCTGTGGACACAATCTAGAATTGTGATAAGAGTATTATAAGAATACCCAAAAGTCCTAAAGGTTCCTAAAACCTCCCCTTAAACTGTGATACATATTTTGCCCAATAATATGCATGAATATAAAAATTTATGTCAAGATAGGAATAGAAATATTCCAACCATCATCCATAAATGAAAACATGCTCAAATGATTCTCCAAGGATCCATAAGCAACTCTGTATCCAAAGGTACAATGCTAACACCACCTGCACACTTAGATCAAAAACCACAAAACTAGCATGTTGCTGACAACGTCACGATAACACTTATCAACGTTAAGATAACCTTTGTCAGCGTTAGACAAATATAGTGGAAAATCTAACTTTTTCAACAAGACCAATAACAATGCATTATCTTGTACATACTTTTACAATAAGATCCCAAAACACATATTAAGTGAGAATGATCATTCCAATACTTGTTACCAAGTATTGAAACCTTCCAGTATCAAAGGTTTAGTTAATAAATCAGACACATTTTCTTTTGTGTCAACCCTATCTGGTTGTATTAAACCCTTTTCAAAACAATCTCTTATAAAATGATGTCTAATTTCTATGTGTTTTGTTTTAGAATGATGTACAGGATTTTTAATAATGCATAAAGTACTGTTATTGTCTACAAAAATCTTGGTATGCATGAAATTATACCCATAATCCAACAGCTGGTTTTGAATCCATAAGACTTGTCCACAACAAGCAGATGTTGCAACATACTCTACTTCAGTTGTAGAATTGGCCACAACTGTTTGTTTCTTACATTGCCAAGATATCAACCTACTCTCAAGAAACTGACATCCACCAGTTGTGGATTTTCTATCAAATTTATCACCACCATAGTCACTGTCTGAATATGCAATAAGCTCCAATGGTGAATCTTTTGGATACCATAATCCAAGGTCTGGATAACATCTGAGGTACCTAAAGATTCTCTTGACAGCATGAAGGTGACACTCTTTGGGAGTCACTTGATGGCGTGCACATGCACACACAACAAACATAATGTCAGGTCTTGAGGCTGTGAGATACATCAAGGAACCAATCATTGATCTATAGTGCCTGACATCCACATCTTTTCCATCTCCAACTTTTCCCCAAGGGTGTTCTCTATCCATAGGAGTACTACCCCGTTTTTCATGTGGAGAAAAGCCAAACTTCTTCAAGATCTCTGCGACATACTTATCCTGAGAGATGAAGATACCATCTTCTTTCTGCTGAACTTGTAACCCTAGAAAGAAGTTCATCTCCCCCATTGCACTCATCTTGAATTTGTCTGACATAAGCTTGGAAAAGTCTTCACTCATCTTTGGATTCGTAGATCCAAAGATGATATCATCCACATAAACCTGAACAAGTAAGACATCCTTACCAGCCTTCTTTGTAAATAATGTCTGGTCTATGGTGCCCCTTTTGAATCCATTTTCCACCAGATAAGTGGATAATGTGCCATACCATGCTCTTGGGGCTTGATGAAGTCCATACATAGCTTTCTTGACTCTATACACCTTGTCTGGATGTTCTGGATCTTCAAAACCAGGAGGCTGCATCACATATACCTCCTCAACAATTGTGCCATAAAGAAAAGCACTCTTCACATCCATTTGATAGACAGTAAAGCCCATGTAGGAAGCATAGGCTAGAAATATCCTAATAGCCTCAATCCTTGCAACTGGTGCAAAGACCTCCTCATAGTCTATCCCTTCCTCTTGTGTATATCATTGAGCCACTAAACGTGCCTTGTTTTTAACCACAATGCCTCTTTCATCTTTCTTGTTTCTAAGAACCCATCTTGTCCCAATAGGTCTGACATATCTGGGACAGTCAACCGACTCTCAAACATCCTGAATAGCAAATTGGTGAAGCTCATCCTGCATTGCTTCCACCCAACTTGGTTCTTTGAGAGCATCAAAAATCTTCTTGGGTTCCTGTTGTGACAGAAAACAGGCAAACAAACATGCTTGAATAAGAGGGGTATCAACCTTCTTGTGTATATTGGCAATAAATCCTCCAAGACCCTGATGAGATCTTCTAGTCTGAACAGGAGACATGACATCCCCAATAATTTGAGAAGAGGGGTGATTCTTCATAGTAGAAGTGAGAACTCCTCCCTCAAAAAGTATGTTGTCTTCAATCTCATTATCCAAGTTACCAATATCTTCTTCAGACTCTCTTCCATCAATATCTGTATGAACCTCTCCATTTCTGCTTGAAGGTTCACCTTGTTCAAAATTGGAAGAGAAAATATGCTCAAAAGAGTTGTCAACGCTTGAACCAAGGTTGTCAGCGTTTGATCCATCCACGCCTAAAATGGTGTTGTCAACGTTTGAGCCATCAACGCCTGAATTTGTCCTGTCAGTGCCAGATTTCCTTTGTCAGCGCCTGAAGGACCATGCATGTTGTTAACTGGTGATACTTGGGGACCACCATTTTCCTTTCCAGCAGCAGCAAAAGCATCTGTCCATATGGGAATAGTGACATACTCAAGTATGGGAGATAACTTGTCTGCTTGTGATCCAACCTCTTCATTAACCTGTGTACCTGAAACATCAACAACTGGTTCTTCCACAACATTTGAAGTTACCTTCACAATGTCTGGATTAGTAACAGGCATATAATTCAAAGTCCTAGATAGAGGTTCCAAGTCAAACAACCAATTTGGACCACTTTCAGGATCACTAGGTTTACTCTCTAAAAACCTAACATGTACTTTCTCAAGTATACGTTTTTCCTTCTTAAGGTAAACCCTATATCCCTTGCTCTGCACTGAATAACCCATGAAGTAGCCTTCATCACCTTTAGCACTAAATTTACCTAAGGCATCACTAGTATCCAATACAACTACATGACAGCCAAAAGGTTTAAGAAAACCAATATTAGGTTTCCTTCCCCAAAGTAACTCATAAGGTGTTTTGTTATGTATCGTGTTGACCAATGCTCTATTCTGAACATAACAAGCTGTATTCACAACCTCAGCCCAAAAAGCTATAGGAAAGTGAGCATCAGCCAACATAGTCCTGGTTGCTTCAATTAGGGTTCTATTCTTTCTCTCAGCAACCCCATTTTGTTGTGGGGTTCTGGCAATACTAAACTGCCTAGTAATCCCTTTCTTGGCACAAAAATCATCCAACAGTTTATTTCTAAACTCACCACCATTATCACTTCTAAGCATTTTAACTTCATTACCACTTTTATTTTCTATTTGGTTAATAAAGTTAATTAAAGTATCAGTAGTGTCACTTTTCATAGCTAAAAAGAAAGTCCAAGTAAACCTAGAAAAGTCATATGTGATGATAAAGCAGTATGATTTACCATTTAAACTCTCTATATTAGTTGGACCAAACAGGTCCATATGCAGCAAGTGAAGTGGTTTAGAACTAGAGTGCACCTGTTTAGACTTAAATGAGACCTTGTGCTGTTTGCCTTTAAGGCATGCAATACAAGAGTGGTTATTGTGGAAAGCCTTTTCAGGCAAACCATCAACCAAACCAAGTCTTACAAGTCTGTTTATATTTTTAAAGTTAATGTGCCCTAGTCTCTTGTGCCATAGATTACTCTCATCAACTGAAGCTTTAGCATAAAAGCATGACATATTATTATTCATCCTAATACCATTAAGATTCACATTATAAATGTCCTTATACCTAGGTGTTCTATAGTCAATAAATTTCTCATCTGGCATTTTAAAATCCTTGCTCAACACCAAGCAAGTCCTTTTACCAGAAACACGTTTTCAAAATACAAGTTTTTGGTGAGAAGAGTTCATTTGCATGTGATAGTTCCATATCCGCCTCCAAAGTAAACTTTATCACCATCCTTAATGGGAGTGAAGTTTGTAAGGTAATCTTTCTTCCCAGTCATGTGCCTAGAGCATCTACTATCCCAATAGCCATAATCATTCACATGTTTTTGAATGCCCTGCACATAAAGAAAACAAATTAGTTTTCTTTGGGAACCCAAGCCTGAGCAGACTTGGATTCATCTGGTTGTTCAACAAGAACAGACTTAGTTCTCATAACAACCCCTTGTTCATCCCTTTTTGGATGAAACACCCAGTTAACCCCAATTGGTTTTGTGATGACCTTTGAAATATAATTAAATCTATTGCAGGTCATAGAAATCCTATTAGAATTAGGGTTTTGATCTTGCTTAGGTCTCCATGTCAAGCTAGAAGAAGCTTTAGACCCCTTTCCCTGTGGTTGCAAATATTTACCATTATTTGGTCTGGCAACGTTTCTGTCAGCATTAGATTTGGTCTTGTCAACGCTGAAATTACCCTTATCAGCGTTGAACCTAGGGTTTGCTACAGGAACCCATTGCCTATTAGACCATGTATTGGTCTTCTGAAAAGGTCTTTGTCCATGAGTGTTAGACCCTTTAGTGAAGAATGGGGCTGGTCTAACAACTTGTGGACTTTGCTCCACAAAAGTTTTGGGTCTGATAGTGTTTGACCTTTTGTCAGCGTTGACCTTGGAAGCGTTGACACACTTATAGGCTAAATGTGAAAAGCTACCACAAGTGTAACAGGCTTTTCTAGACACTACTCTAGGTCTAGAAGAAAAGAAACCTGTTCCATTATCACTAACTTGGCTTTTTGGTGACCTAGTATTCCTATATATTTCTGCATACTTAATGTTAGGTTTTCTAACAGTGTTTGAGCCAAGGTCAACAGTCTTGCCAGTGATTGGGTTTGTTACTTTGATAAGGGTCGACTCATTTGGACTATCACAAAGCATGCCACCCTTGACAAACAAGGTAGGGTTGGCTTTCTTCCATTCATTCAAATCAGTCAACTTTTGCCTATATTCCTCTACTGGGGTAAGGACTCTTGGTGGAGGAATAAATTCCTCTTCTTGGAGTTCTGGTAAACTATTCCAAGATAAGTCCTTTCTTTGGACACCATAGATGTCCCCAGCTGGTGGTGGAACACCAGAATACTCTTTCATCCCAATCCCAGTCATGTCCCTAGAATCCCTCTGTTTACTAATACATTCTCCGAGGGTTTGTGAGGCCTTATCAAATCTCTGAGTTTTAAGGTCTACATTATCCTTATTCTTGATAGCCTCATCTAACTTAGCTTGTAATTCAGCATTGACCCTTTCCATGATGTTTCTAATATCATTACTAGCATTTAAATCATGTTTTAAGATATTTATTTTATCTTGTAGGTCAAACTCCATTTTCTTATACTCGGAAACTGTCTTTTCAGTTTGAGTGAGAGCAAGTTGATAGTTAGACAACTTGCATCTCTCATTACTCACATCTCCTAACAATCTTAAAACCTCTTTGTTAAGTCTTTCAGTATTTAAACGACAACCCTTACTACAAAAAGCATCATCATATACCTCATTGTCTGATGAAGATGAGGAGTGTGCCATGAGAGCATATTGAACATGCTCTTCTTCTTCTATCTTGGCAACCAAAGCTTTATCTTCTTCCTCATCCTTAGCCAAATAGCTCCAGTCCCATCCAATACCATCAATTTCTTGCACTGCCACCATGGCCTTAGGATCCTGAACCTTAACAATTTGGCTTGAGGGTTTTCCAGCATCAGATCTTCTTGGAGATCTGTATTCTCTCATAAAGTGCCCCATACGATAACAATTGTAACACTCAACCTTGGATTTATCAAATCCAGCAGTGTCCTTAGCATTAAAAGTCATCTTCTTCTTGAATCTTCTATTCCACCTGTTTGCTCTTATACTAGCAAGAGCCATGTTCCACTTTAATGTGAGTGATAAAGGCTCACATGAGTGATAAAGGCTCACATGAGCAGATTAATGTGAGTGATAAAGGCTCACATGATGGAGAATCTTTGGGTGTTGCTGAAGCCCTCACTGAATTGAAGAAGCAACTAGGTTTTGACACATCTCTGGTTACTCCTACCAATTTAAACTTGTCTTTTACAACTATGTTGGAGCAATTTACAAGAGGCGCTGAGACAAGTAATTTGGGCGTTGACAAGCAAAATTTGAACGCTGACACACCAAGCGCTGACATGAATAAATTTGGCGCTGACACAAGGAATTTGAGCGTTGACAGACCTGCAGATATGGTTGATGTATTCCAGTCATTAGCTATCATCAAAGAAGTGTCTTCACAGGTATTACCATCATCCTTACCCATCATTGATCCATTAGATAAGGGTAAAGGAATTATGGTAGAAGTAGAAGTTCCAAAGGATGCAGCACAGGTAGAGTTTGATTCAAATTTGGGTGCACAACTCATGGAACAAGAAAGTAAGAAGGTTGGTGAATCACCATTTGTTGTCACTTCTGAGGAACAAGAAGGAAGTGATGAAGAAAGTTCAGATTCAAGTGTGATGATAATTGAACAACCAGAAAGACTTGAATATGGTGATGACTTGGCAAGGGAAAAGCTTAGAGAGTTGAAATTGCAAGTAGACTTTGATATGCCAGAAGTTGTTCAGATGTACCATGCTTAGGAGAATAGGATTATGGAGACTCCAGATTTGACTATTTTAGACCAAATTTGGGGATTGGAGATTCTTCTAAGAGTTCAAAGAGACTGCAAGGTTATTCTGAAACATAAGGCTAGCAATGTTTTCTCACTGCTGAAGAGGGATAGAAGAGAGCTTTATTACATGTTACTCAGATGTCATGGAACTGGATGGACCTTCAAGAAATTGCAGGGATTATCTTTTCAAGAACTGGAGTACAAGGCTTATCCCATTTAGGCAAAAGTGCAGGAAATAAACACTCTAAGACTTCTTTCAGATGAAAGGAAAGAAGAACTTGCAGAAGAGATGGAGATTCAGAAGGCAATGATTGTTCCAAGGCCTTTGAAGAAGGGAGTTCCACTTTATATCCATCTCCTCCAAATGCTCATCACTTATTTGCTCAAGGTCCTCATATGTAATCACTGAACCATTGGGCAATGAAGCAATGTATACACACACAGTATCCAGATCCAAACCAGCAGGCTTAACTCTTGGTGAGTCAATTTTGTACGTGTCAGCATCTAAATGTGAGGCGTTGACAGGATATGATCCAGTGTTGACACATGTTGATCCAGTAACTGGGTGCATGTATGAATCCTTCTGATCAAATTGGCCTTCACTATCTGAGAAGAAGGCCATGTTATTATTGGTATACTTACTTCCATGATCCAAAAGAGTTTCATTCTCCAACAGCCTCAGTTTGTTGTAAACATCATCAAAAGTAGAACTTTTGTGAGTGTTGTTGGAAATTATAGATCTTGCCTCAATCTTCCACGCATCACCAAGGATTTTAAGAAAAGTGGCAATAATGTCAACATCACCAATTACTGTTCCTATGAAGGACAGCTTGCTTGTAATGTCAAGAAGTCTGCTTCTCACACTACTTAGCTTCTCATTAGTTTGAGCCTTAAAAACAGCATACTCATGTAAGAGTTGATTCCTTTTCTCTTCCACAGTATCAGCATTACCACTATATGCAACTTCAAGGGCTGCCCAAAGATCTTTTGCAGACTCATAACCTCTGTATTGTGCTGATTTTCTTGTCCCAAAGAAAGTTTCAGAATGCTTAGGGTTTTCATATCAACCCTTTTCTTTGCTATGTCATCAGCAGACACAGCTCTACCATATTTAAGTTTTTCTTTCTTATATGCTTTAGAACATCCTTGAACAGCTGATCTTGTAGCAATGGCATCTGCAATCTTTTGAGCTTTATTGAATGTGTTTCCATATTCAATAATCTCCCAGAGAATGTAGTCATGAATTTGTAGATATTGCTCAAAGTTGAACTTCCACAGCTCAAAATTGTCTGCATCTAGCATGGGAATCTAGATGTTGTGGTTTGAGGAGGAGGAGGTTACTTCTGGAGTGGACATGATGTTTTTAGGGTTTTGTGAAAATTAGGGTTTTGTTGATTTAGGGTTCTTGTGTTCTTTTTAGATCAAAGTTTCTCAACAAGCTCTGATACCACTTGTTGATCCCAAACTTAGATCGATTTAGCTTATGTAAACGAGATTAGATCAAGTTATACACGTAGAGAAACTTTGTTTATGTATAAAGTAATTTAAGTGCTATGCGGAATTAACACTTAAACAAGAACACACAAAGGATGTAAAACAAACTTTCACTTGATTGATTGATTCGAACTTGTTTACAATGAAAGTGTTTAACGTATGAAAACTGATATGAAACATAACCTAAAGGTCTTCTTTTATAGACACAAGAAGCCTTGTACAAGAGTCTACGTATCAACTATTCTAGGTAAAGATAATTATAGAAAATACAATGTTGATCATATCTTTACTAGAAACAAACTAGAAACAAAATACGCGTAGACCATATCTTTCTATCAGTGCTTGTCTTCAACCTATCAACGCTTGACTTCTTCCTGTCAATGCTTGATCTGTCAGCGTTTGTTTCCTTCTTATCAACGCTTATTTTCTTCTTGTCAGCGCTCAAGTGGACTGGCTACATTTTATTCCCAACAATATTCTAGTGTCAAACTTTTTGAGAATATTCAAGCAATTGAATATTAACATATCCTTTGCGGAAGCTCTTGCTTATATGCCCAAATTTGCTAAGATGTTCAAAGATCTCCTCTCAAACAAGGAAAAGTTGGTGGATATACCTAACACATCACTTAATGAGAATTGATCCGCCGTGTTGCTCAAGACTTTACCTACAAAACTTGAAGATCCGGGGCGATTTTTTATTCCTTGTAATTTTCCTAGGGTGGAAAATTGCATGGCACTAGCGGATCTTGGGGCAAGTATCAATCTCATGTGTCAAGAAAGGTCCTTTGAATTTGATTTGCTTGTCACTTTTCATCCTCCTTTTGTCTTTTCTTCATCAATAAAGCTTAAAATTCCTTTGTTTGCTCCATAATTGTATCTTTTTACCTACACAAGCACAAACAATAAAACATACCCATAATACTGCTTTTATGAATCAGAATTAGGTATTTTGCTTTGTGTTTTAGGATTATTTGTGATATAATTGATATGAGATTTCACTCATATCAATAGTACTGATGATGAAGAAGACACAAGAACTAGTGAGGAATATCTGAATGACCTCAAAGAGGATTTTCATGAAAGAGCACTTCTGGCCAAGTCTAGAAGGTTCTTTAAGAAAGGAGGCAAGTTCTCCAGCACCACAAAAGCTTCAGTTGACACTGAATGCTACAAATGTGGGAAGACTGGTCACTTTGCTAGGGATTGTTACTCCAAAACATCCATCCCTTCTTATTCCTCACCAGCTCAATCAAGACCATCTGGTCAATCATCATTTCAACCGAAAAAAGTGCTTCAACTTCTTTTCAGCAAAACAGGGTTGCACTTCGACCAGCAAAAGACTTTGAGGCAAAATACAGAGAAATCAAGGATAGACTGGCTCTCATGAGCACTGAAAGTTCTTCCTCTAATGCTCCCAAGCAAGATAAGAACAAAGGGCTCATTGTTGAAGCCTATGAATTGGATGAAGAAGATGTCTCTTCAGATGATGATGAAATGGTTAATGTGAAAGTGCTAATGGCACTTGCTGATGATGAAGGGTCAAACTCCAATGTTGTGGCCAGAGAAAGTGCCAGAAATGGTTAATGGGTCAATATCACAATAAAAATGATATAAACTCTTCTTGAATTAGAAGATAAAGATGACATTAAATTTGTCTTTAATTACCTGTGTATTGATCTAGAATTTGTTGAAGAACAAAGAAATAATTTGCTTGAAAAATATCATAAACTTGTTCTAAAACTTGATGATTTTAAAAGTAAGCTAATAGAGCTAAAAGAAGCTAAACTTGATGTACTTACTTTTCAACAATTGAACAAATAGATTCTTGATGAAAATAACTCCCTAAGAGTTGAACTAAAAGAAGCAAAAGATATTGTTAAATCTTAGCTTAGAAACACTGATAGGGTAAATCATTGCATCAATGAACGAATTCCTGCTCAAAAAAGGAAAATGCTTGGTACTAAAGGATCCTCCAGCACCAACTCTATTGTCTTTGTCAAAGCCTCAAATGAGGATGGTAGCTCGATCCTTGACGTTGTAAGGTCAGGTGAATAGAATTTACCCAATCATGACACAGGATGTATCCTTCTCCTTGAGTTTCAAGCAAATGCTGATTCTTCAGCACCTGTTGAGTCCTCAGTCACTGAGGATGACTTAGATGATGATTTAGAGAATAAAGTAAGTACCTCACTTCCTCCTTTGAAGAAGTTGGCTGGTGATGAACCCTCTACTAGAACCTAAATCAATCTAGTCAATCATCAAGTCTCACACCACATACAAAAGTAGTTCTTCCAAACATGTCAAAATTGACACTATAGGACGTAACACACGACTAATATAGAAGAAGAAATAAAGATGAATATTAAACCAAAAAAGAAATATTAGATTAGATGAAGGAAAAGAGAAAAAGAAAAGGTTGTGAATTCCTAGTGAGAGAAACACAAATGTTTCTCTCTCTACAAACTATGGAATGGAAAAACACACAAACACAAATGAGGTTGTGAGGCCTTTTATACTATGTAGTAAATGTTTAGGAGGCCTTCCTCATTTGTGTGTTCGGGACTAATTCCCGTTACATAAACATTAATAACTAAGAACTCTCGACACCGTTGAATAGTATTTTTCACGAGCTTCACAACAGTATATTATATGACCATCACTTTAAATATGGCTAACAATCTCCCCCTAAGGGGTGGTCATGTAATATGTGACTTCACTTCTTTGGTGTTGCAGACTTTGAAGCTCGTTGTCTTGAGAGTTCTTTCATAGTTCCTTTCATGACTTGTGATCTTAGATCTTTGATCTTTGCCTTGACTTGATCTTGAAGCTTTGCCAACTTGTGTTCTTGTGTCTTCCCCCACATACTCATATTTGGTGTTGACTTGAAAGCTTGTTAACAACCTCCCTTGATTATCAGAGCAACGGAAGTCTTTGTCTTTAGATGTTCTTGAGCTTTCTTCATTTATATGAGCATGTGATCTTGAATTACGACTCTTGAAGTTACGCCACCGTTTGCATTCCTCCGGTTTCCTGTTATATAGTAAGAATACTGTACATGTTATTAGGTAAGTTCAAAGAACTTCCTTGACAGGGTTTCCGACTGTGCTAGCCATTCTCAATACTTGAATATATCGAAAGATAATTCATAGTAAGGAGTGAATCATGCAGTTCTATTCTGCTGATTAAGTCGTCAATTCAATTTCCTGGAACAAGTTTGAATCATTTAAGAATCAAACTATCGTTGATTTCCAGTTGACACAAGTTTGATTCATATAGAATCGCACAAGTTACCTACCGCAGTGCTGTTTGATGATAACACTGGAAGGATTTCCATTCGTCACTGTAAATACTGAAAAGTATTACTCTGAATGTTCTGGCAAGATCATAAAGATATTGCGTCGAGACCTGGAACGAGTTTGAATCAATTAAGAATCAAACCACTGTTGCTTTCCTATTAGCATATGTTTAATTCAAAATGAATCGTACATATGACCTACCGCAGTGCTGTTTGATGTTAACACTGGAAGGATTTCCATTCATCCTGTGATAACTAGAGAGTATCACTCTGAATGTTCTAGCAATACCACAAGGATAGAGCGTAGGAATCTTTAAATCATCGCTTGTGTTCTAATGATGAACAACAATTGATATATGTAATAAGTGTCCTAATGAGATTTTTTATGAATCTCGTTGGCTCTAGACTCTATAAGTGCACGTTTATTTAGTGATCGGAGGCTGGAGCAGACTGCCACCTATTCAATATCTACTATCTCGGAGTGACAAAGTCGATAGAAATGAGTTGAACTCTGTGACAATAAGACAAACTTCTTTTTAGAGAAGCTTTGAGTAGGTTGGGATGGGTTGTGCATTGCATCACTGGGTCCATGATGCTGTGTCTTCAATACCAGAAATCATCAACGTGATTCTGATAGTAGATGTATTGACCCGGTTTCTGCCTAAGTTGTATGTAGGGCTATTTCTTTTCACCCTTTATCCTTACATTTCTTTTTCATTCTTCAACCCCTTCAATGCTTACCAGGACGTCATAACTAGCACCTTGTTGTGATTGTTCCAGTGTTAGCTTAAGTCATTAGTCGGCATTATTCCCGTACACTCAACTACTCCATCTTTCCTAAGGACTTCTAAATTCTAATGGATTGTCTCTGGGAAGATCCCTCCGGTTCTGGTTGGATCATAAGACGAAAACCTAACCACCTTTCTGACACCAATATCGTCGTGAATAATTGTGTTGAAGGTATAGATATCGAACCAGAAACCCTTTCTTAATCACCAAAACGCCCCCTACATATGTGCATCATAAAAGGAACGGTTTTTGCACATATTAGGAAGAGAAAGCACTTATATCAAAGATCTTATCCAAGATAACACATTTTAATCACTATTCTCCCCCTCAAAAATTGCATGACATTGAAATTTTTGTGAAACTAGTGATGAAACATAGAGAGAATATTGTTGCATGAAAGTTTGTACTCCCCCTCGAAAAGAAATTCTATTTAAAATTAGGGGAGTATATGAGCACGCAGTTTTGAAATACTTTGAAAAATTATGCTCAAAAACCCGAGAAAACTTACTTTCCCGTTGTTAAGGATTAATGTACATAAATTAACATTTTCCTTGTGTTCATGAGCTTAAAACTTTGAATGTTTGGATATAAGCCCATGACCGAGAAAAATTAATTTCTCGTTGTTGAGGATAAGTCAAAGACTTTCCTTTCTTTGGGGACCGGGTTATAGTCTGACATGTGACTATAAGCCATTATGAGAAGAAAAATAGAAAAGACATGTTTTGAAAATATTTGAACTCTCATTCGAACTTTATGTACGTACCCGTGTCGTTATTGAGCGACATTTCTAAGTGCGTCCATATTATCGATGCTAAGAGACATGTCGGAGAAGAATATTTTTGATATTTTTTGAAAGATTTTCTCATTTTTATTTTGTTTTTATAGGTTTTATATTTTTGTGTTTTGATTTTCTGATAGATATATACAAGGTTACTGCGAATGTGCAAGACGTTCAAGTTCATCTGGAGTGAAACTACGCATACCAAGTCGACGAACCAAGAATTCAAATCTTTCTTGAGAAAGAGCTTTGGTGAAGATGTCGGCTAGTTGGTAGTCCGTCTTGACAAAATACAGTTCGATCGTTCCTCTTTCCACATGCTCTTTTATGAAATGGAATCGGACAGCTATGTGCTTGGTCTTGGAGTGTTGGACCGGGTTGCAGGATATGGCTATTGCTGATTGTGAATCACAATAATTAGGAACTTTGTTAAGTTGAAAGCTATAATCCGTGAGTTGTGTTCTCACCCAAAGGACTTGAGCACTACACACGGATAGAGACACATATTCTGCTTCTGCGGTGGACAACGCCGTACAGTCTTGTTTTCTTGATGACCAGCTCACTAGCTTCTCGCCTAAGAATTGTGCTCCACCGAAAGTGCTCTTGAATGTATCATGACACCCTGCATGGTCGGCATCTGAAAAACCAGTGAGATTAAAACCAGAATCCTTCGTATACCAGAGACCCATGTTAATGGTTCTCCGGAGATAACGAAAGATCCTTTTAACCTCCTTGAGGTGCTTCTCGGTTGGCTTAGCCTGGTACCGAGCACATAAACAAGTAGCATGCACAATGTCCGGTCTGCTTGAGGTTAAGTACATAAGGGACCTAATCATACTTTGGTATTTTGTAGCATCTACAAATGTCCCTTTCTTACCCAAATCAAGCTTGTGCTTAAAGTCCATTGGAGTACCAATAGGATCACAGTTATCCATACCAAATTTCGTTAGAATCTCAAGCACATACTTGGACTGATTTATGAAAATACCACGGGGGGATTGGTGAACTTGGAGACCAAGAAAGAACGTCATTTCACCCATCATGGACATTTCGAATCGACTTTTCATAAGGTCGGCAAATAATATGGAATATTTTGGGTTAGTAGAACCAAATATAATATCATCTACATAGACTTGAGCCACCAAGATGTCGTTGCCGTAGTGCTTGATAAACAACGTTGGATCAATGGTTCCTTTGCTGAAGTGATTTTGGAGAAGAAATGATGATAATTCGTCGTACCATGCCCTCGGTGCTTGTTTCAAACCATAAATTTCCTTTTTCAACTTGTAGACATGGCTTGGATGTTCGGTGTTGATGAAACCTTCAGGTTGACATACATACACATCTTCTTTTAACGGCCCATGTAAGAAAGTCGTCTTCACGTCCATTTGATACACTGTGAATGATTTGTGTGCAGCGTATGCCAAGAAAATCCTAATAGCTTCCATCCGAGCAAACGGGGCAAAGGATTCTGCGAAGTCAATTCCCTCCTTCTGTTTATAACCTCTCACAACTAACTGAGTCTTGTTCCTAATGACCGTTTGCTCCTCATCCAACTTGTTTTTGAATAACCATTTCAGAGTAAGGGGGTCGATATTGTCCGGTCGAGGTACTAACTCCCATACATCAAGCCGGATGAACTAATTGAGTTCTTCTTGCATAGACTTAATCCATGATGCATCGGTCATTGCTTCTTTCACAATTGCTGGTTCCATTGTACTGACTGATAGTGCATAGATACACATATCACCATCGATACACGGCTGATTTCGTGTTGAGACTGGTTGTGTGAGATTGCCAATCACTTGAACCAAAGGATGATTCTTAGTCCATTTGTGTTCATGTGGAAGTGTATGAGAAACTTGATGCGAGCTCGACGGATCCACATATGGTGTTGAAGGCTGAGTAGTACTTGTGGAAGCCGCAAATGGATTAACAAACTCATGTTCGTTGAGCATCGCATTGTTTGCATTTTCAGCAACTATTTCATTCTGAAGATGAACATGATTAGGAATTTGCTGAGAATGTTGTTGAGTTGTGTCAGTAGTCGGAGAAGTGGTTGGAATATTTGGAGGCAATATGGTTGAGGTTGACGTAGATGGTGTAGAAGTAGATGCCGTTGGTGTAGATGCAGTCGGAGTTTCTAGAACTACCGTAGCAGGTGCAGCCGGGGCATTTTGAGGAATACCAAATGACGAAGGACCCTCCATATATTCATCATAAATTGGCCCAAACAGAACTTCCATGTCACGTTTCGAAGGTTGTAGCGATGAGATTGCTGACGGTGCAAATTGAAGCGCGAGTCCTGAACTTACGTGTCCAGAAGTCTGACCTTGAAGCTCGGGATGTGAACTTCTATGCTGAGAGGCCATACCCGAGAGTTCATCAAAGGTAACGTTCATAGTCTCCATTTCCTTTCTTGTCCTTCGATTATAAACCCTGTAGGTACAAGCAGTTGAAGAATAACCAATGAAAAAGCCAATATCACCTTTATGTTCAAGTTTACCGATATCTTCACGATCATTCTTGGGATAACATAATGCACCGAAGACATGTAAAAATGAGATATCCGTTTTTCTTCCATTAATGATCTCATAAGGTGTTTTGTTGAAACGGGTGTAAATTATGGAGCGGTTTTGAGTATAACATGCAGTTGCTATAGCGTCAGCCCAAAGAAATAACGGTGCACTGGAGGATAGGAGCATCGTTCGAGCAGCTTCAACTAACGTACGATTCCTCCGTTCTACAACTCCATTTTGCTCTGGAGTTCTTACAGCCGAAGTTTGATGAGAAATCCCAACTTCGTCAAAATAAGCTTTCAATTTCTGATTGGTGAATTATGTGCCGTTATCCGTTCTCACAATAATGACAGGGGCTTGCAGTAGTATTGATGTTTTCTTCAGGAAATTAATAATTACATCAGGGGCTTCATCTTTCGAAGCAAGAAAATGAACCCATGTGTAACGAGAATAGTCATCTACAATGACAAGGACATACCGCTTTCCATTAATGCTTTTGATTCTCATTAGGCCACCAAATCCATATGTAGGAGATGTAACATAATCGTTGAGTTGGGAACAGGTTTGGGTTTGTGAGGCTTTTTCTTACTTTTACCTTGCTCACATGAAGGACAAAGATGGTCTTTTGTATATTTGAACTTTGGAAGACCGGTAACGAGATCATCTTTCGCGAGTTGGGTGATGGCATCGAAATTGAGAAGAGATAGCCTTTGACGCCATAACCATGACTTTGTTGATGTGGCTCGGGCCATAAGACAAATTGGAGAAGCAACAGACATTTAGAGGTGAATCTAGGGCTACTAGGCTTAGCAAGACTTTCTGTGGACCCTACATGCGTACTTTTTGGAACATACACCTTAGCCTTAGGAGTGCGTTGTTGTTCACTGACTGACAGCTTGTCAATTCGAGTGTAACCACCATAATTCAAACCATTCATAGTCAAACCACAAGCATCATGACTAAAAGTAAAGAAACATTTATTACATTTAACGCAAATAACTTCAGATTTTTCATTCCGAATAGCAAGCTTAAAGTCATTACATTCAGATGAATTAGGTTTCTGATTATGATTAAAAAGCGGTAAATTCCTAGGGTGTTCTTCTACTTCCACATTATTGATCTTGGGGCGACTACTTCTAGAGGCAAAAGGGACCCTATCATTCCTTGTATTGCTCGTAGGTTGTGGCCTTCTGCTCTTAGTGTAGTTGTTTATTCTTGTAGAAGAAGACACACGTCTATTAGAATTAGCACTTTTTAAATCAATAACTTGTGGTTGAGTTATAGTGATCGGTTTTGTCCTAACGCTTGCTTTATGTTGTTTGCTAGGCATAGAGTGAGAACTAACACGAAACATTCCTGGGGCAATCACAGCAGTTTTCGTTCCAGCAACCTTGGGAAAAGGTGTCACAGCAATACGAGTGGGTCCCGAGGTTGCTGGTTTCTGGATCATCGTATCAATAATCGAGCTAGGTTCAGAAGTCTTATCTTTTAACAAGGCCTTTAACTTACAGTTCTCACAGATTTTATCAATAAGTTTCTGATAGACAGACTTACTTTGTTCGACAACCCGCTTATATGAAACAACAACAAATTCTAAATCTGCAATGTTAGCCTTAAGCTTCTGAACATTACCATCACTAGCACTCTCTAACCCTGATGAGGCCAAATTCGTTTCCGTAACCCCTCCTAACTGAGTCTGCAACCGTGCGATAGTTTGTTGCATTTCATTGTAAGCTTTTTCATACGAAATCTTATCATATTTGCATTCATCACATTTTTTGACAAATTTATTCCAAAGATCGGTGAATTCTTTATCCTTTTTAATGACATAAGATTCCATTTTCTCTTTCATAAGATCAAGCTCAGTTTGAAGGTTTTCATTGTTCAGCATAGAGGTACCTAACTCAACTGGGCTACTATCAACACAATCACTTGCTTTAGAGAGGCGGTCAAGATCGTTTTCCAAAACTTTGATTTTATCAAGAGATTCATCAGCTTCCTTCGCCAAATATTTAAAGTCTTCAACAAAGTTGGCAAATTCTTTTAGAAAAGCATTTTCCAAATTTCCTAACCGTGCATCAACTTGATTAATAATTGGATTAATATCGTTTTTGAAGAGTTTTCTGAACCTCAATCTGAACAGGTGATGTAAAATTTCCTCCGGTGATTTTGGAATTAACAACATGTTTAAGGATGACAAAGTTATCTTTAAGCTCGTTTAGAAATCGGCGTGTGATACTCGGTTAGGAGGGTCATCAAACAATTCCTCACTTGGTAGCAAAAGCATTTCAGTACTCGGTTTAGACCAAACAAAAACAGTTGGAGGATTAACTTTCGGATAATAAACGGGTGTCACTTCTCTATCAAGCTTTTTCATTCTTAAACGAGTCTCTACTGCAAGATCAGTAGTTTCCTCGGAATCATGCACACTAGGAGGATCATGCTCATCAGATAAAAGCACACTACCGTTATATAAGGTTTCATTAGTGGCCTGAACTTGCTTAAGATATCCATGGTTAGGGGGAAGAGGACAACCTAAAGCCAATTTGTATCGAGTGTAATTTATCTCATTCACTTTTGGTGCGAGCATATTGATTGTCTGCATAGTTTGGCCACGTTTTACTAAGAGGTTGTCTAATTCTCTAATCCTATCCTGAGCTTTGAAAAAATCTTCAAGAAGCCCATCTTCTCGAATTTTGAAATCATGTTTCAGCTTCTTTCGTTCTTCTTTTAAATCCAAATAGTAGATTTTTCAGTTGAAAACTGTTTATTAAGAGAAGTGATTTCATCATTCAATTCGCTTATCTTTTTAGCACTACTTAAGTGTAAGGCATTTAGTTTATTAGTTGTGCATTTTTCTTGATAAATCGATGTAGCATGAGCTTGTTCAAGTTCTTTAATTTTAGCCTGATGAATTTCAAAACATTTCCCCCGTTCCTTATATCCCGCAAGCTCAGTGGTCAATTTGACATTAGTTTCTCTAAACTTATTATTAACCACCGTAGCATGATCTACATCCTTAGCAAGCTTATCAAATAGAGATTTATAATACGCATGTGTCTCATCAGGAAGGGTTGTAGGCTGGACAACTTGATCCACACTAAGGTCCACACTGGGCTCATTCGAAATAATATTACTATTATTCGTTTGATCCCCGTGTGTCTCAATGTAGGGCTCAAGCATCTCAGTATACTCTTCCTCCTGATTAGACATACTATATATATCATTATCATCAAAACTTGGGTGTACCTCAGAGGGACCGTCTGAATCATAGACGGGAGCTCTGTCATCATGCATTCCTGAGGTGGATGCTTGCTGTAAGTTTGCCATCAAGATGTAGTTGGCATTCACCTCTTCTTCCTCGTCATATTCTACAGCAGAAGCCATAAGATCAAATTCCTCAGCTTGAAGTGGAATCCCTGCCTCTTCTTTTTGTGCTATGAGAAGCTGAGTCTGAAGATACGCAGCATCCCTCTTCTTTTTGGCTGTGCAATCTCGAGCATAATGTCCAAATCCCCTGTAGTTGTAGCACTGAACCTGACGATTGTTGTTTCCATTTCCCGTACCAGTATTCTCAGCCCTTGCAGCCACAATGTTTCCCATCTGATTACCAACCGCTGGCACAACTATTAACCCATTATGATTACCTATATTTGGAACATTCAGATTCTGACCACGGATTTGTCCATACTGATTTCCTGCATTCCCAACATTCTGACCATATTGTGTCCCCGTGTTCCCAACAGCTACCAGTTGACGATCTTGATTCGCATTTATGAAAGGTTGAGAAATCTTCCTATTTCTAGTGTTCGAGGAGATTCTCTGATTGTTGTTGGTGGGGTTAATGGTAAATTTGAATGCCTTTGCGAGAAGTGCAAGACCAGTATTAATCGCATGAGTAGGATCGGTGATGTCATCAAAATAGACAATGGGTTGTTGTAAGTAGTTCACAACAGCAGGAGGTTGATATCCATAAGGGGTGAGTTGTTGTTGTTGTTGTTGTTGTGGCATGAAGTTACTTGATGAGGGTTGATGGTAAGGTACCATGGGATATGACATAGATGATGAAGAGTTTGCCATAAAAGCCAATGGATCTTGTGTCTTGGCACGTCGTTCCGCCCTAACTTCGTTAGCTTCATCTTGATTCATCTTCAAATAATCATATACTTGAGTGTAGTCTACGACATGAAGATCCTTGGTTTGATTGACAAGGGTGACATATCGTGACCATTCAGAAGGAAGATTATCAAGGAATTTGATGTTGGCAGCAATTTGAGCAGGTTCATGTTTGTTTAATCTAAGATGATTCATGAGGGTTGAAAAACGATGATAGTACGGTTCAATTTGTTCCCCTTCAGTAGATGTAAATTTCTCCCATTCACGAAGCAACTTAGTTTCCTTTTCTTGTAAACCGATTTCACCGCCCTTCATCATTTTCTGAATCCTAAGCCACATCTCATGTGCGGTTTCACAACTATCAACAGCAGCATAAACATCTTCTGGGAGTCCCATGAGAATGACTTGAATTGCTTGATCATCAGCGTCGAGTTGTTTGGATTAAACTTCAGTTAATTCTTCATCCGTTTGCTCATGACTAGAGTCAGCCATTGGGTTAGCATTCGTAGGGTCCCCAGGCACAAGAATTGTTCTTCTAACATACGACCCTTTTTGAATCGAGTTGACAATCAACTTTCCCAAAGGTTTACATTTTGCATAATGAAGGAGACGACTAGCCCATGTAGTGTAGTTCTCCTTGGTAAGCATGGGTGGACGATTCTCAGTACCCGCAACATAAATATCTTGTTGAGACGTCATCGTAGTAGTCGTGTGAAAATTAGGATCTCAATTCGTAGAAAGCGTGTGATGTTGTTGAAATTTCGAAACTTCCGATTTTTTTCTCAGTCCGACAATAAATTCCTCAGTCCGACAAAACGGTAAGCTGAAAAAATTGTGTATCGCCAAATTTTGAAATTGAGTTAGAAATAGCCAAAAACTAGTAGGGAAGAAATTTGATTTTACTTGACCTAAAAAATTTTAACTTTTTTTTTTTAATCTTCGTGTAAACTATGTTCCGGGACTAGTCTAGATAGTGGCTAAGTCTACAAAATACTCACACAAAATTTAACCAAACAGATCTCAATGTCTCATCGGAATGTCACAGTTCTGTCGCAATCCAATCGCAATGAGGAAGTAATTCTGTCGTAATCCCAATCGCAATCCCCAGTCGCAATCTCAATCGCAATATTACCAGTCGCAATCTCAATCGCAATAACACCTGTCCCAATCTCAATCGCAATATCACCAATCGCAATAACCAGTCGCAATCCCAATCGCAATAAACAGTCGCAATCCCAATCGCAATAGCCAATCGCAATCTCAATCGCAATATCACCCAGTCGCAATCTCAATCGCAATAACCAGTCGCAATCTCGATCGTCATATCACCCAATCGCAATCTCAATCGCAATATCGACCGCAAAGATAAACCCTTTTACTCGATGGGTTCCAATCGCAATATGGTGCTGTTCCGAGATTTTTGGGAAAAAATGAGTTTTTTTACAAGAAATCCGTGATTTTAACCAACCCAAAGTACCCAAATCTCTACCACAACTATGTAGAAGATATATGGAACACTTGGACTCACAAAAATCACGCAAATTTATTAAAACCGTGAGGTTTTTGGTCCAAAACTCACGAAAACCAATAACCAAAAACAACACCAAGTAGCAATCCACGAATCCCTTGGCGAATGATACCACTTGTAGGACGTAACACACGACTAATATAGAACAAGAAATAAAGATGAAGATTAAACCAAAAAAGAAAGATTAGATTAGATGAAGGAAAAGAGAAAAACAAAAGGTTGTGAATTCCTAGTGAGAGAAACACAAATGTTTCTCTCTCTACAAACTATGGAATGGAAAAACACACACACACAAATGAGGTTGTGAGGCCTTTTATACTATGTAGTAAATGTTTAAGAGGCCTTCCTCATTTGTGTGTTCGGGACTAATTCTCGTTACATAAACATTAATAACTAAGAACTCTCGACACCATTGAATAGTATTTTTCACGAGCTTCGCAACGGTATATTATATGACCATCACTTTAAATACGGCTAACAGTCACATCAAAAAACTCTTCTGCTCATGCTAAAGGTTCACATAAGGGAACTACATCTTCAGTTTCAACAAATAAATTGAATAATGCTAGAACCGAGGAAGATGAGAGAATGTCTCTTGTCATGCAAGAGATCAATGATCTTAAATTGCAACTCAGGCAGCAGCAAACACCAACTCAATTCAGAGATGAACCTTCCAACTCTCCACATTATAGGTACAAGACACAATTTAATAGGGCTTGTGATTTATGTGGTTTAAACAACCATCTCACTGAAACATGTATAAAAGTGATTTATTGTACTAAATGTGAGACGACTGACCATCGCACTTGTGAACATACTCAGTACTTACTTGCTAAAACTAGTGTTGATGCTCACAATACTAAAGCATCTCATTCCAAGAGAAATATGCCTTTCCCACCATGCATTCATTGTGGTATGGGTAATCATCACTCAGATGACTACCACTATTACCATGTTTGTAATATTTGTGGAAGTTATGACCATGACACTCATGGAAATAATCGAATTATCTCACTTAGAAGAGGTATTAAACCAAGAAACCCAAACTCTATCACCAAATGTTGTGAAACTTGTGGAAGCAATGTCCACACTACATCTGATCACAATCATATAGAGTGGTTCAAAAGAGGTGAAGCCCTCCAGGCTAAGAAAGCAAAAGCTGTTCAGACCTCTTCTTTTTCTGAGCAATCAAAACAGTCTCATCAAGAGGACCCTCCAGATCTAGAACACCTTCTAGGTGTAAAACACCCACCCATCAAAGGTGGGTTTCAAAACAAAACTGACCATTTCCTTAACTTGTGCAATGTGATCTCAGGAAGCCTATTTGGTACCTAGATAGTGGCTGCTCAAGGCATATGACTAGCACTAAAAGTCATCTGCACAAGTATAAGGAGGAACAAGGTCCCAAAGTTGTGTTTGGTGATAACTCATCAGCTACTACTGAAGGATTTGGTTTAGTGTTATGTAATGGTATAGTTTTTACAAGGGTGGCATATGTCAATGGATTGAAGCACAACCTCATCAACATCAGTCAACTTTGTGATGCAAAGTATCTAGTGCTGTTTGATGACAAAAAAGGTACAATCTTCAACTCCAATCATGAAATTGTGATGATTGCTCCCAGAGTCAAAGATGTTTATGTTATGAACATGAACTCTACTCAGGAGACATGTTTCTTTGCTAGAGCCTCCAACATTACTAACTGGCTTTGGATTAAGAGGCTCTCCCATCTAAATTTCAAAACAATAACTCTGTTGGAAAAACAAAATCTTGTTATTGGTCTTCCTTCACTTCTCTACTCCAAGGAGAAACCATGCTCAACATGTGAAAAAGGGAAGCACCATAGGGCCAGTTTCAAAACAAATCAAACTTTCTCAATCAAGGAAATTCATCACTTGCTTCACATGGACTTATTTAGCCTAGTATCACCTAGGGCCATTTGTAATGAAAAATATACACTTCTCATTGTTGATGAGTATTCAAGGTACACCTAGGTATATTTTCTGACAAAGAAAATCCATGCACCAGATGCCATTATGTCTTTCATCAAAAGAGTTGAAAATCAAAATGATACTCATGTCAAGCAACTCAAAACTGACAATGGCACTGAATTCAGGAATCACACACTGATCAAATTCTGTGATGACAAAGGAATTTCCCAAAATTTCTCATCTCCTTACACACCTGAACAAAATGGTGTGCTGAAAGAAGGAACATAACCTTGATTGAAGCAGCAAGGACAGTGCTTGCTGGATCTGCTCTCTCTAAGCATTTTTGGACTGATGTTGTAGCCATTGCTTGCTACACTCAAAATAGATCCATCATTGTGAAGAGACACATGAAGACTCCCTATGAAGTCTTCAAGGGGATAATTCCAAACATTTCATTCTTACATGTGTTTGGGTGTCCAGTATTCATTCACAATCACAAGGATCACCTTGTGAAGTTTGATGAAAAATCTAATGATGGTTACTTCCTTGGATACTATCTCGTATCTAAAGCATATAAAGTCTTAAACACAATAAGACAATGTATTGAAGAAAGTTATCACATCACTTTCAATGAAAGTTCTGAAGCTCTCAAATTTACAAATCCGTCAGATGATGAACTTCATATTCATGAATCTCACAACTATCCATCTGATGAATTTTGACATTATGAGCCTTCTCAAAGATATCAAACAAGCAATTCAGTTCCTCATATTGATCCATTTGAAGATATGACATGTCCTACAAAAGGAAATCCTTCAGTATCAAATACTGATGGCTGTCAATCAAATAATGATCAGTCTCAAAATGATCAGCAAAGCAACACAAATGACCAAAATGGTCAGTTTCAAAACAATCAGCATGCTAACACACATGATCAAAATGATCAATCCAATGAAGCTACTGATGAACAATCTGAACCCTCTGCTCAAAACTCTCCAACTATCTCTAGAGAATTAGGTCTTGGATGTGTTGATTCTGACCAAGAAGGAAGCCCTCCATTGATTGAACCTTTGTCTATTAAATATCCTTTAGCAGACACTAGAGATAATCCAAGTCCAAGTCCATATCATAGACTTCCAAGCTCTAGCTCTAATCATGATACCAGTGCCTATTCTCCAGCTCCACAAAAATCTTGGACTAATAATAGTCACATACAGCTGGTGAACATAATAGGAAATCATAGAGAAGGTAGAGTCACTAGATCTATGGAAAACAAACTGAATGCTGCTTCATCTAGAGAATGCCTCAATGCAAACTTTCTCTCAGAAATTAAACCTACAAAGGTTTTTGAAGCACTCAAACACCCTGGATGGGTGGATGCCATGCAAGAGGAACTAACTCAATTTGAAATAAACAAAGTCTGGAAATTGGTTCATCTTCCATATGGTAAATCAACCACTGACACCAAATGGGTTTACAAGATCAAAAGAGATGAAACCAATGTGGTGACCAAAAACAAAGCTAGGCTGGTAGCCCAAGGATTCAATCAAGAGCCTGGTGTTGATTTTGATCAGACCTTTGCTCCAGTTGCACGTATGGAAGCCATACGAATCTTTCTTGCTTATGTCACTTACATGAACTTCATCATCTACCAAATGGATGTCAAAAGTGCATTCCTAAATGGTGACTAAAAGAAGAAGTTTATGTTACACAGCCTCATGGATTTGAGAGTAGTAAATATCCAAACCATGTCTACAAGCTTTACAAAGCTTTGTATGGACTGAAGCAAGCTCCAAGATCTTGGTATGAAACTCTCTCAACATTTCTCATTGAACATAAGTTTCTCAGAGGAAAAATAGATAGCACCTTGTTTATCTATAAATCTAAAATTGACACCATTCTGGTACAAATTTATGTGGATGACATCATCTTTGGGTCAACAAGCTTGAAACTTTGCAAATAATTTGCCTAGCTTATGACCAGCAAGTGTGAGATGAGTATGATGGGAGAACTCACATACTTCCTTGGTCTTCAGATTAAACCATCTGACCAAGGCATTTCCATCAATCAAGAAAAATATGTTAAGGATCCGCTAAAGAAGTATGATGTCAATTGTACTTAAGTGAAAACACCAATGGTACCCCCTAACAACTTAGAACCTGATCTTAATGGAAAATCAGTCAATGAGACTCAGTATAGAGGTATGATTGGGTCACTCATGTACTTAACTGCAAGTAGACCTGACATTCAATTCTTTATATGCCTTTGTGCAAGATACCAAGCAGATACAAATGAATCATACATTACTGTTGTAAAGAGAATTTTTAGATACCTAAAAGGTACACCAAGTCTAGGTCTTTGGTACCCCAAATCCTCAGGTTTTGATCTAAAGGGGTATTCAGATTCTGACTATGTTGGATGCAATATGGACAGAAAAACACTTCTGGTGCTTGCCAATTGCTAGGTGGCAAACTTGTGTGTAGGAGTGCTAAAAAGCAACAAACAGTTGCCATGTCTTCAACAGAAGCTGAATATGTGGCAGTTGCTGGATGTTGTGCCAATGTTCTTTGGATGAAAAGCCAACTGGCTGATTATGACATAGAATATGAAAAGGTACCAATCTTTTGTGATAACACTAGTGCTATTTCAATATCCAACAATCCAGTCCTTCACTCAAGAACAAAACACATTGATATCAGATATCACTTTATCAGAGATCATATTGTGAAAGGGGACATTGAATTACATTTCATCCCTACTAAGTATCAATTGGCTGATATCTTCACCAAACCACTGGATGAACCAACTTTCAAAAGATTGATTATGGAGCTTGGTATGCTAAACATTGATGATACAAAACCTGAACCTTTAGCATTCATTGAAGAAGTTTGAAGGTTCAACATTTCTTAATAGTTTTGATTAATGCTAAGTAGCAATGTCTGAGTAAAGGAGTGTGCAATGTCATGTGTCTATTTCACTTTATGTTATTGTGTATATGATGTTTTGTCGCCTTATCTGATTCACTAAAGCTGAACAAATGATCACCAGTCATCAAAAGTTTCATTCAGCAAATGTTGAACAAAATATTTAATACAACTGAGTAGCTAGGCCTGAGTAGAGGAGCGTGCAATGTCATATGTCTTGTTCACTTATGTGAACATGTATATGGAGTTTTGTCGCCTCATTTGACGCGCTGAAGCTCACAAGTATTACCATCAGCTTCAGCATATTTAAGCAACAGTATTTAAAACAAATCAATCATGTGATGAAAAGTATTAAATGGCATTAAACTTTCTTGTGAATAAAACAAACAATCTTTCAAAAGGTGTCATTTGTTAATTAAGGAAATTTCAAACGTCCCCATCCACAGTCAACAACTTCCTGACACAATGAGGCATTTCACTGTTCAAAGCAACAGAAAATCATACCACTTTTCAGAATATTAATGAGAGTTTGTGCCATTTGTTCAAAAGAAACCCTAAAAGTTTTATAATCATTTTCAAATATTAAAAAAAAACTTTTACAAATCAATCTAAAGTGTTTACATATATCTTTTAAAGATTGAAGATTCATATCATTTGTAAAGCTTTCAAAAAACACACACAAACTCTCTCTCTTTCAAAGAAAACACAAAAAAACATCAATGGTTGCTGAATCATCTTCACAATCACAAGAGGTTGAGATCACCCTCAATCCTTCCATCCATGTTAACTATCCCATTGAGGACATCTTCTTTAAACCCAACAACCTCACCTTGATCAAACCAGAAACCCTAAAATCTGATCCTGGAAACCAAGTCATGATTTTTTTATCTAAATGTATGACTCGTGATGCTTTGTTCAAAGATCCAGGGGTGATGTTTCAAAACGTGTTAAAAGAATTTTGGTTCATGGCACAAGGGTCAAAGAACAAGAAATCAATTGAGTTTGATTCTACAACTACTGGTATTCATGGGAAAATAGTTTTAAAGCTGTTTAGAAGGGTTTTAAGGTTAAACTATTTGGATGACCCTAATGAATATGAGGCTGTACCCAATGATTTCTCTGTTGTCAAAACATTTTTCAAAGAAATGGGGTACACTAAAGAAATTTGTGATAAGGGTGGGCTGAAGAGAAGCTGTTTGCCACCTAAGTGGAAACTCTTGATGTCAATCTTAATTGAATGTCTGGGTGGGAAAACTAGAGGGCTTGATCAAATCAATCAAAAGGATGCCTTGATTTTATATTGTCTGGCAAAGGGTATAAAAGCTGATTTTGAGAGGTTAATCTTTAAAGATCTCCATAGAAAACTGGAGAAGAAAACTAGGGAAAAGAATGTGGTCTACACCAGGTTTTTGTCCCTCATTTTTGCTGACCACCTTGGTGATAATTACTCAAACAACCAAGGAGTTAAATTAGTTTTTCAACCCTTTGATTTCAAACGCTGGAACATTCTAGTTAGCACAGCTGACCCTCCTTTCACACAGTCCATGTTGGACATTTGCTCAGCAAATGATCCAGTAGTGTACAAAGCTCCACAAGACACTCCTCCAACTGGAGAAGGGGATCTTACATGCACAAAGCCTGGAGCTTCTTCATCTGGACCCCGTCAGAAGCACACGTCAGTGAATAATCTTAAGTGTAGATGTGCGTCCAAAAAAAGGAGGCACCCCACAGGATCTTCATCAAAGAAGAATAATGATGATCTCAAAGGCCAAGCTTCAAAGAGACATAAGTCCTCGGCCAAGGACAAGAACCCAAGATGGCCGCCACCTTCAGTCTCTGCCGGAGGTGGCATGCATAAAGAGGCGTGAAGGCAACCCCTCTCTTAACCTCTTTAGGAGAAAAGGGTGAAGATATAGCGCACCCTCAGCTCAGTAGTGTGGAGTCAACATTGATAAGTAATTTAAATCTGAATATATCTTAAATTTCATTACCAAGTTCTATCATTTGTCACTCTGAGTCTGCATCAGGGAATGAGGCGTCAACAAATACAACAGCTGACGCTGACCCTGGCCTATCTATTTCTAATGATGTAGCCCCCCCACAACAGGGTCCTACTGAAGAAACCAAAAACATTATCATTGGTCTTAACTTATCAGGGACTCTTTATCAGGATCCATCAGGTAAAACCAACCCTGGTGGTGAAGGACTTGAAACTGACCATCACACTAGAGGTGGTGATCAATAGACAACCAAGGAAGTGCTTCTCTCTACTAGCGCTAAGGGGGGACACTTGCCTACATTTGTATTCAGCATGTCTGCTGATGACTTAGAGAAGGAATTATGATTCAGTGAAAGGACTCTAGTGAATCTGGATGATAGTGAGCCTGAAGATGATATTACTGATCAAACTCCCAAACCACCATCCCCCATAACCACTCAGGTAAAAGAAATGACAAATCAGGTGTTGGTTCTTCAGTTACGGATGGCCAAACTCAAGGAGGAAAAGGCTATTGCTGATGCTGAACTTGTTACTCTCAAAGCAAGGCCAGTTCCTCCCACTGCTAAGCAAATCAAGAATGCCATTCTCACTGCTCCGAAGCCCTTAGTAGAAGATGTGGCAACTACCACCTTTATCAAGAAGGAGATCACAACACTCATGGACTCCATCAATACTGCATCATTTGAGTTCCCAACTGATTTCAAGCCAGTTCCCCATCAGTTGAATGAGTTATGTGATTATGTATCAAAGATCAAGGATAGGGTGGGTCTGCTGGAACAACAAAAACTGAACCTATCTGATGAGGTTCAACAGAAATTAAACGCCCTTGCAAATGTTCCAGCAATGCTGGCCAAGGTATCTTCCACCTTAGATTCTTTGTGTGCTTTTATTCCTGCTGGATGTTCATCAGAAGTTGTTGGGCACTCTTCTGCTGAGGGGGGGAAAGTCACTATTTAGCATCTCTTTCAAAAACATGCACAAATGAAGGCCCAAAAACAACCTACTGGGTATGTATCACCTTTAAGTGAAGAGAGTCCAGCTAAGACTAAGGGGGAGTCTTCAGCTAAGGACAGTCATATTGACGGCCTTACCACCAGCAATGACTCATCTGATAATGGGTCACCTCCTATCAAACCCAATAGCAAAGGTGAATTCACACTGGATGAAAGAATTATCAAATCTGGGTTGGACACTCAAGAGGAACTTAATAAATTACACAAGCTTCAGGCTGAAGAAAAGCTCAGAGATCTGAAGATGAGCTTATATGATAAAATTGGAAAACCTGAGGTTGAAGGCCTCTTCAAGAAAAAGATGTTATACAAAAAGTTTTGTATAACAAGGCTAAACAAAAGATATCTCTCAGAAATCACAAATGTTGACACGATGACATACAAGAGAGATATTAATTTGAAGTTCTATAGGGCTGATGGGTCTGATGAGATCATAAATTACTTCCAAGGGAAGGAGCTCTCCTATACTGAATGGTTAGAGATTAGTAGAAGTTATTGAAAAAAGAAAACCAGGAGATGGGATGAGGTTCGCACCAGAATTGAACACTTTGTGAGAAATCATGAAAAGCTTGGTCAGCATCTCAACATCAGCAATCAGATCTGTTAGCCCTATATTTTATATAGTCGAAGAAGAATGTAATAGGTCACCGTAGTCGTAAATGGTCTTGTATTGTAATAGGTTAGTCGGGTAAACCGGGCTTGGACTTTAAGCTAATATTGTATAAGTTAGGGGCTCTAAGCCCAAGCAAAGTCAAGCCCGACCCATAAACAAGCCCACTAAGGCCTTTAAGGCGTGGCATATATAAACCCTCTTCCATGTGTGGAAGAGGGAGTTGGTTACATTCACTTTCTCTCTCTAGTAATGTTTTAACCTTCCACCATCTCTCTACTTTCTCTCTCTACCTTCATCTATTTCTCTCTCTAAATCTAATCTTAATATTGTGTTATGGATTAAACTGGGATTAACATTTGGTATCAAGAGCCTATAGTGGATAGGTGATTGAAGATTCGTGTTTGTGTTCTTGATTTTGTGTCTATTTTGATCCAAAACTAATTGATCCAAATTTTTATATTTTTTTGTGTTTTTATGGTTTATCCTTGATACAAATCATCTACATAGTTGTGGTAGAGATTTGGTATTGTTATTTTGGTTAAAAACACAAAAATTTTGGGTGTTTGGATCATTATTTGGCTCAAAATCACAAACTTGATGTGTAAGATCCGACAAAACAGGAAGTCTGTTGAAGAAAAAGTCCATCTTCGGAATAATTTTTTAATAATTGTGAAGTTGCTTCCAGGGTTTTGGTTATTGCGAAGTTCATTATTTGGGGATTCAGAAGTTCTTTGATTGCGAAGTGGATTTGGGGTTTGGATTCCAAAGTAGCATTGCGAAGTCCATATTCCGAAGTTAATTTCTCTAAAGAATTCTGAAGTTCCAAGTATTCCGAAGTTACACTTTGAAATTTATTCCGAAGATAGCTTCTGAAAGTATTCCGAAGTTACATTCATTCCGAATTGCAATTTATTCCGAACTGATCATTATTCCGAAGTGCCATTTTATTCCAAAAATAAATTTATTCCGAAGTCAATTGGATTCCGAAGTACATTTGATTCCGAAGTCAATATTCAGAAGTTCCAAGATTCTGAAGTTCATTTCATTGGGGATTCAGAAGATCCAAAGATTGTGAAGTAAATCATCAGGGATTCCGAAGTTCCCTTATTACGAAGTTCCCTTATTCCGAAGTTCCCTTATTGGGAAGTTCCCTTATTGCGAAGTTCCCTTATTGCGAAGTTCCCTTATTGCGAAGTTCCCTTATTCCGAAGTTCCCTTATTGTGAAGTTCCCTTATTCTGAAGTTCCCTTATTGCGAAGTTACATTCCGAAGATACATTTCGAAGTACATTCTGAAGTTACAAAATCGGACCAAAATTCAATTTTTAGGCCAATTTTCAAATTTTTTAGGTTTTATTTTTCGTTAAATTTTTTATTTTTCAAAATTTTTCCTTATTAGTTTTTGGCTATTTCAAACTCGATTTCAAAATTTGGTAATTAAAATATTTCCGGTTTACCGTTTTTGTCGGACTGAGAAATTTATTGTCGGACTGAGAAAAAATCGGAATTTTCGGAATTTCAACCACGATCGAATCACAACACATCTACTAAAGATACATAATCCATACACATCATATCCTCTTCGTGACATCCGTTCAGTGGACACTAAGATGAATAAAGAGGAGATGCAGAATCCAGGGGTTCAGACAGATACTGAGACTCCAATCAGTAAACCTTCTAACAAGGATTCTACCACCAAAACCGTTCATGCAATCAAATACAATATGTAGAAATCAAAATAAAGATGCATGGAACACATAAAGTTGCTTCAGTCACACCTTTAGGTTCTTTCAAGAGAAGACCTAAAAGGCACTCGTCTTGAAATTGGATTCAAACGGGTATTCGTTCTACTATTTGATCAAGATGTTGGGACATTCACCAGAACGATGCTACTTAATGTGAACCATCTTTAACAAGAACTTGACAGAGAAGATTTTCACGAGATTATATCCATGAAGATCCTTTTAGCTCTTGATGAGACTGCTTTTATACATAGTCTCATCTTCCAAATAGGGCTTAAAATGCATTAAATATCATCAAAATACCCAAATATATGCTTGTGTTTGTTGCTTGTGTATTTTAGGTACGGATATTGAGATAATGACAAAAGATCACAAGAATCATGCAAAAACGAACACGGGAAACGAAGCCGCACAATGAACCAAGCCCTAGTGAAGACTTTCCCAAGATCAACCCTTGAAGATTTGAAGAATTATGAAGAAGGGTCCTCCAATTATGAAGAATTGACACTTTATACCCTTGTATCCTCATAATTACAAGTTTGGTCCCTAAAGTTTGTCAAAATTACCAAAAGGGCCCTTAACTTTGAAGAATTGGCAAGTTTAGCCCCTCAACAAAGCTAAATTGTCAACCAATATCATCCACAAAGTCAAATATATCATGAAGTCCTTCAAAGTAAAAGAAATGACAAGTTTGGTCCTTTGAAAATCTCAAAATTACAAAAAGGACCCTCAACTTTCAACAATTGGCAAAAATGGTCCCTCATTTATCAAGACTTGGCAATTTCAGTCCTCCAAGATGACAATCATACAAGTCTAGACCATTATCTATCAACAAAATGCCAAAACAGCCCCTCAAGTATCACAATATGGCAAGAAATACCCCTGAAAATACTTTGGAAAAGTATTTGGGGCAAAAGTGTGAAAAGTGAAAGTTTGTTAACAAAGGAAATCCGGATTTGGTTATTTAAATTGCAAGTGAAAAGAGAAAAGAAGGTAAGGGACTAATTGTGGCCAGACATAATACTTACCTTAACCTACCAGATGGTGACAAGTGTCCCACTAACTCCCTCCCACCAATCAGCTTCTTCCATTTTGCCACATCACTTCCCACCATTACCAGATTTAAACTAATCTTTATTAGTTTAATAATCTGGCGCTAAACATTTTTTTAAACCCATACTAAGATTAAACGCCCAACTATTCACCAAGAACACAAATTGGGTTTTCTTAATTCACTTGTAATTAAACCTCATAAACCTCCAGATTAATGATTAAGCATGCCCTAATCATATCCCAACCTTAAAAACACTTGCCACTTAACCCCACATGCCACATGGGACATGCCCTGCTACACGTTTGAGGAAGAAGACAAGATTGTGCCAGCAATCCAACGCCTCACAATCCTGCTTGCATCCTAAGCTCATTTTAAGCCCTTGATGCTATTTCAACAGCTCACACCTCAACTACATGACAAATTCAGTCACATGATTCTCCAAAGAAGACAAAGACCTCAAGGGCATTTTTGGGACTTCAACCATTAGGGTTTCTAGTTATTAGCTGTTCCTTAGTCATTTGTATGCCTATATAAAGGCCTTAGGGTGCTTCATTAGACGTTTGCTTTTGGTTTTTCCTTTGTTCAAACACTTGTAAATCCTTTTTCAGTTTAATGAATTTGAGTTAAGTGATTTGAAGAAAGACCAAGTGCCATCTTTATTCTGCTTATTATTGTTCTTAGTTTACTGCTTTTGAAGTTTAAAAACCTGTTTTCAAAAGAGGAGTGTGCACAAGTTTGCATATTTTCCTCATTTTCTTGATATTTTGCTAAGTCTTGTTCCAATCTTGGAATTCTTGGGCTATAGGGCTGATCATAGCATCCTAACTGAGTTGGTTAAGGTGTGGCGAGGCTTATAACTTGGGGATAATCAAGTGTGGGGTAACAAGTTTGCATCAATCAAGATTTTTCCAAGTTTCTGATTTTTCATGTTATTGTGCTTAACCCTTGTTGAATCTTAGCAGGCTTTTGTGGAAGCTTGTGCTTGTTCTTGCTAGCACATAAGCTCAAAATTCGTGGGTGTGGATGTACATCCATGAGGTTTGCTTACTTAATCTCCAAATCTGCATAAATTGTGATTTTTGGTGATTTTTGTATGAAACTGTTGTTCTTGTGAATTTTGTGGCTTGTTCTTGCTTGAATCTGTTTATTAGACTTGTTTGAGAGTGTTTTGATGCTTGGTTGGCCTGAAATCTTGTTTTGCTTTTGAAAATCTTGATTTGAAAAAGTTAAAGGGGTGTTTGGGTCTACTGATTTATGCTTGTAATCTGATTTTGTGTTAAGGAAAAGTGTTGTTCATGCTTTGTATCTGTTATACCTTTGTTTGAGAGTGTTTTGCTGCAAGTTATTTGGTTTGAACACTTGAATTGATCAATCTGCTATTAAGACCTTGTTTCTGCTTGTTTTGACCTAGGATTTTGGGAACACTTAGTGTGTATGCATGCTTAGGGATAAAATTGGTTTAAACAAAGTTAACTTAACCTGTTTGAAAGATTTGAGGTGTTGAAATTGGCTTGTGTGTCAAATACATCAGCAAAAGTTAAAAACTGCATGTGTAGTGTTCATCAGTAACTTTCATAGCTTGGATCTTGCTTAATTCTTTGAACCAGTGCATGAAACCTGTTTAGACTTGCTTATTGGAGTTTATTATTGCTTGTGTGTGCATTTGGTTGAATTTGGTTGGCTGATTTGTGCTAAAACTGCTCTTGAATGCTAAACTGCTCATTGTTCATGTCTGTGCTATATCTGGTGATAAATTGATTAAACTGTATCAATTGGCTGTTTGTGATTGTGTTATTTTGCTTGTTATTGACTCCTTTTGATCCAAAGATCAATTGGGTGCCTTTGTGAAAACTGAATCCAAGAAAAAGTCACTAAAGACAACAAGTCAAAATAGTCAAGCAGTGGGAAAAGTTCCCACTGCTCAACATCCAAAACTAGCCCCTGCTAGTGCAACTTTATCATCAGCTTATCAATAAGCTATTCTAGCTTATTCTGACTTGCAACAACTTATTTTTTGTAATAGATCTTCATTATTTGACCCATTTAAGTGAACTGGAGCTTATCAGACTTTGACGTTGACTTTTCACTAGAAAACCAACTTGTTTGACTTTTAAGATAAGTGCTTATTTGATTTTCCAGCTTATTGAGTGTGCTTATTTGAAAGTTCTTTGGTTTATAAGCTTAGTTTTGTCAAAAGAAACATTTTGCAACTTGAATCAGCTTCTGAGGTGGTCTAGATCATAAAAACGACTATTTTGTCGTTTTGTGAATAAGTTGTTGACTTGTTTCTGGCTTATTGAGTGGTCTTATTTGAAATTTCTTTTTACAGAAGTCTTTGTTAGGTCAAAAGAAGGTTGTGTGTTAAATTTTAGCTTATGGCATCAGCTTATAGCTTAATGGGCCAAAAAGCCCATTAAGAATAAGCTGCTTATTATAAGTTAGCTTATTTCACATTTTCAGCTTTTGGGCCTTTGGAAAAAGTTGTTTAAAATCAAATTTTGAGTCAACCTGTGCTTTTTGAGCTTATTTTGAGCACTTTTTCTTATTGGGCCTTAATTAAGCCCAATAAGGGACTGTTTAGGGTTTGGCCCATTTTCTAGGCCCAATAGGGGTATTTAGGTAATTTCACTTTCATTTCTGAGTTATTTAGGTTAAATTAAGCTAGTTTGCAAGTTTTTAGAATTTTTTATAATTTTTGGATTTTTAATATTATTTTAATATTATTTTATTATTAAAAATTAAAAGTCTGATTTTCTAGGTTTTTATATTTTTCCTAGGTTCTAAATACTTAATTAGGATTTTTGCAACTTTCCAAATATTTTTTAGGTCTTTTAATTATTTGTTATAATTAATTTAAGATTTAATTAATTTTAGGAGTTTTTAATTATTTAAAAATAGTTTTAATTGATTTTAAAATTTTAAAAAATAGTTTTTAGCTTAATTAGAGTATTTTTGAGGTTTACAAACTTGAAAATCTTGTTTAGGGCTTTTTGATAATTAATTTTGATTTTTAGGGCTTTAATTAGCATTAAAAAGTCATTATCTAATTAATTAAAAGGTTTTTGCAAGTTTTGATTTTTTTGTAAACTCTTAGAATATTATTAAGGATTTTTGGTGATTTTTAGGAATTTTTAGGAATTAATTTTAATTTTGGTAGTTTTTACGACTTTACGTATACGCCTTTTTAGACTTAGTTTAATCCGTCTTCATAACCGTCATTCTCTTCTAATCCCTTTTCTATTTTTCTTTTCTCTAATATAATCACAAATTAATCCAAATCATTACACACATAACACACTAGCCTCCTTGAGAACGAACCTAATTGGGTCATTCACACACGGTTTTCCTAAATCGTCGTGCTCACTTGCCCTATTTATTGCATCCTTTTCCTAAAGGTGTAGTTTTACTCAACATCATTTTGGCGCCGCTGCCGGGGAGGCGTGTTGTGTTTTGATTTGGCATTGTTGTTTTTATACTAACCATAATTAGTATTTGTATTAGTAGCACTCTACTAATACGTATTATCGTTTTTCGGTTTTTGTGTGAATATTATTACTATATTGTATACGTAGAACAATAAATACACAAGTACTCCAAATACGTGAGCAATCACAACCTTGACTTGGGAGGTCATTACCCAATCATTGTATTTGAATCTCAAACCAAAGAAAAAGGCAAAAATAGATAAATACTTTCGTGAAGCTTAATCTTGAAAATACAAACTATAAGGTGGGTATAAGGCGGATATTATAAAATATATCCTAAGGAAAAAGGCTCTTAAGTGCTTCGTGCCGCCTCGTTTCCCCGCTTGCTTGTGAGTATTTGATTGTGAGAGTGAATCGAGGGTTTTGCCGCCCAAAGTATTACTAAGTATTATATATATTTTCTTGGTTTCAATTTGATTAAACCCTCTTGAACGATTTGGTGTTCCACCATCGTTCTAAAGTCATCGAAGGCGTTCACTCCACGTGTTCGTTTTCATTCCTTGAGGCTTCGTTAATCAAGAGATTTGATTAGTGAGGAGATTTGTGGACTCATTGTCTACTTAATACATTTCACCAAGTTCCAAAAAGTTAATACAATCAAAAACCACAAAAAAATTGTAAAATACAAAACACCAAAAAGAATCTTCTTTGCTCATCCCCTCGTTGTACGTGACGTTTATGCTAACTCGAAATCAAGCAAGACGTGCTCGTAAACGAAAAAACAAATCCATCACTCCAAACAATTCTAGTGAGGAGTCTCCTATTGACGAACCCATTGTAAGAGAAGCACCAACCATGGCGAATCGAACTATGATGGAGTTACTTCAAGCACCCACCGAGGGTTATGGAGAGGCTATTGTGATTCCCGCTATCCTTGCGGAAAATTTTGAGGTTAAGACGGGTTTGTTGTCCATGATTCAAAACAACAAATTCCGTGGTGATGAGAAGGACAATCCACACAACCATATCCGCCAATTCAATCGTCTTACCGCTACTTGCAAGTTTAAGGATGTGTCTAACGACTCGATTAAGATGATGCTTTTTCCGTATTCCTTAGCGGGGCCCGCAAAAATTTGGTTAGAGAAAGAGCCACCCAATTCTATATTGACGTGGAAGGATCTCGTGTCTAAGTTTGTGAACCAATTTTTTCCGCCCTCTAAGACTACGCACTTGAAAAACGAGATTTCAAAGTTTTCACAAGAATTTAATGAAAGTTTTTCAACGGCTTGGAATAGGTTTAAGGAAATGTTACATGAATGTCCTCATCACGGTTTTTCCGATTTGCATCAAATTGACACGTTTTACAATGGACTTAATGATCATGAAAGGGATTATTTGAATGCCGCCGCGGGTGGAATTTTTTTGTGTAAAACGGTTGAGGAAGCTTTGGTGATTATTGAAAATAGATCTAAGGTGTATAGTCCTCGTAGCACGTCTAGTGTTCGTAAGGCTTCGTCTTCGGCTTCAGCTTCTTTGTCTAATACCATCGATGCTTGCCAAATTGAGGCGAACTTGGAAAACAAGATTTTTGATAAGTTGAAAGGACTTTTGATTGAGTTTAAAGTTGGTGAACCAAGTGCTCCCGCTACGGTTAAAGCGGTTGAGGTTTCTTGCATGTATTGTGGTGGAGGTCATGATTTCTCCGAGTGCATTACCAACGGTGGTAACACTTCGAGTGCCTTTGCGGCCACGGGAAATTACAACCAAAACGGTCAAGTTTCCCGCTCTAATCAAATGACTCCACCGGGTTTTGGATCAAATCAAAATGCTAACAACTATCGCAACAATCAAGTTGGTTTTAAGAACAATTATAACAAGGGAAATTATGGGAATCAAGGGGCTAATAATCAAGTTTCAAACAAAAATGATTTTCAAAATAACAACAAGAGTTTGCAAACATTGAAAGATCTTCCAAGTGAGTTTGTTGAATATGCTAGTGGTAATGATGCTAGGTTTGACAACATCCAAAGAGAAATAATTAGCCTAAGATCCGAGTTCAAAAACGACTTGAATAAAGAGTTGAAAAATGAGTTAGCTAATGAACTTAAAATCCACACCAACAAGATGGAAGGAAATGTCACTAGGTTGCAACAAAACCAACAAAAGATGGAACAAGGGCAACATGAGATTAAACAAGAGATGCTTAAGGCCGAGAAAAGGCAAACCGAAGCCGTATTGAGGCAATCTAATTTGAAGATAAAATCTCGTCTATGTTTGAGGCAATAATGTGTAAACCATCGTCAAGTGGTCTTCCTAGTAACACCATATCCAACCCTAAGGGTGAGATGAAAGTGATTACCACACGTAGTGGTAAGACACTTAAGGAGCCGATTCCTCAACCAATTGCTCCTACGGAGGAAGCAATTGAGGAAGAACCCGAGGTGGTGGTCCAAAAGGAGCATGTTCCAATCCCACGAAGTACCGCTCATACCACACCTACGGTTGACCCATTACCATCATTGGAACCCGAGATTCCAAAGGCTATGCCTACTATGCCTCAACCCACACCACCTTTGCCCTATCCATCGAGACTTAGGAAGGAGAAACGTCAAGAGCGCGACAATTACCAATTTGAGCTTTTTATGAAAATGTTTCGTGATTTGCACCTTAATGTGAGTTTCGCCGATGCCTTGGTCATGATGCCTCGATTTGCCGCTAACTTTAAGAGTATGTTGAACAACAAGGAGAAATTGCACCAATTGTCTAGTTGTTCGTCGGTTTATCTTAATCGCATACCTCAAAAAGTCGGTGATCCCGGTAAATTTTTGATCCCTTGTGCAATCCAAGACATGGAAGAATGCTTCGCCTTGGCCGATCTTGGTGCTAGCATTAACTTGATGCCACTTGCAATCTTCAAGTCGCTCAATCTTCCTAATCTTACTCCTTCACTAATGTCTATCGAGTTGGCCGACCATTCCACAATTCCCGCATGTGGTTTGGCGGAAGACGTTTTTGTGAAAGTGGGGAAGTTCTACTATCCCGTAGACTTCATTGTTGTTGACATCCCCACGGATCCTCAAGTTCCTCTTATTTTAGGTCGTTCATTTTTAGATACGTCTATGGCTTTGATCGATGTGCATGCTAGAAAGATCACCTTACGTTTCAACGACGAGGAACTTGTTATAAACGCAACTCAAAACTCTCAAATTTCTCATGTTTATTCCGTTGCAACCATAAACCTCGTTGATATGATTGACGTGGTTTGCGAGGAATTTTCACAAGAAGTTCTAGGTTTTGGTGATGAAGAAACTAGTGGCAATCCCACTATGTTGGATCCAATTCTTGATAACTCGACACCAACCTTCACTCCTTTTGAAGGTGGTGGTTTTACGTTGGAAGAATGCAATGTTCCACGTACTTGTGACGAAGACCTCGACAACGATGAGGACTTCTCGATTATCAAGGATTTTCTTAACGATTTCCCATTTCCTCCACCCGAGGAGGTTATGAGTATCGAGCCCAAATATTCACTCGAGGAACCACCTATCCTCGAGTTGAAAGATTTACCTCCTCACCTCGAGTATGTCTATTTGGAGGAGGACGACAAGTTGCCGGTTATTATTGCGAAGGAACTTTCGAATGATGAAAAAACCGCACTTGTCGATGTTCTTAAGGACCACAAAGGGGCGATTGCGTGGAAGTTATCCGACATTAAGGGAATCGATCCCAAATTTTGTACACATAAAATATTAATGGAGGAAGATTTCAAGCCAACAATCCAAAGTCAAAGAAGGGTAAACCCCAAAATTCACGACGTCATCAAAAAGGAAGTCCTTAAACTCCTTGACGCGGGAATGATTTACCCTATTTCCGATAGCCCTTGGGTGAGTCCTATTCATTGTGTCCCTAAAAAGGGAGGGATGACCGTTGTGCCAAACGATGCCAACGAATTGATTCCCACGAGACTCGTGACCGGATGGAGAGTGTGCATTGACTATCGAAAGTTGAATGAAGCCACTCGAAAAGACCATTTTCCCCTGCCCTTCATGGACCAAATGTTGGAGCGTCTTGCGGGAAACGATTTCTATTGCTTTTTAGATGGTTTTTCCGGTTACTTCCAAATTCCCATCGATCCTCGTGATCAAGAAAAAACTACGTTTACGTGTCCATATGGAACGTTTGCCTATCGTAGAATGCCATTCGGACTTTGCAATGCACCGGGAACTTTTCAACGATGCATGATGGCTATTTTTCATGATATGATCGAGAAGACGATGGAAGTCTTCATGGATGACTTTTCCGTGTTTGGTGATTCCTTTACTTCGTGTTTGTCGAACCTTGAGAGAATGTTAAAACGTTGTGAGGAAACCAACCTTGTGCTCAATTGGGAAAAATGTCATTTTATGGTTAAGAGTGGAATCGTCTTAGGGCACAAGGTCTCGAAAGCGGGGATTGAGGTAGATCAAGCTAAGGTAGACGTCATCGCCAAATTACCTCATCCCAAAACCGTCAAGGGAGTTAGGAGTTTCCTAGGCCACGCGGGCTTTTATCGACGATTCATCAAGGATTTCTCGAAGATTTCTCGACCCATTACACATCTTCTTGAAAAAGAGGCACGTTTTGTCTTTGACGAAGATTGTGTACGAGCCTTTGAGATCCTTAAGAGGAAACTTACCGAAGCTCCCATTCTTGTTGCTCCAAATTGGAACCTCCCCTTTGAACTTATGTGTGATGCAAGTGATTACGCTATTGGGGCCGTTTTGGGGCAACGTCATGAAAAGCACTTCTTGCCTATCCACTATGCTAGCAAGACGATGACCGAGGCTCAACTTAAATACACTACAACGGAAAAGGAGTTCCTTGCCGTAGTGTATGCATTTGAGAAATTCCGACCTTATCTCGTCTTGACGAAATGCATAGTTTATACGGACCATTCGGCTATCAAGTATCTCATGGCTAAACAAGATGCAAAGCCGAGATTACTTCGTTGGATTCTCCTCCTTCAAGAATTTGATCACACCATTGTTGACAAAAAGGGAGCCGAGAATCTAGCGGCCGATCATCTCTCTCGTTTGGAAGATCCTCACCAAAGTATTTACGAGCCTAAGGAAATCACCGAAACATTTCCGCTCGAGACACTTGGTTTAGTGAATTCTAAGCTTGATTCTTCTACCCCATGGTTTGCGGATTTTGCAAATTACCATGCGGGTAACTTCATCGTTAAGAGTATGACAACTCAAGAAAAACGAAAATTCTTTCGTGATGTCAAGTTCTACTTTTGGAACGACCCTTACTTGTTTCGAACTTGTGCGGATCAAATCATCCGTCGTTGTGTATTTGGCACCGAAGCTTCTAACATCCTTAGAGCTTGCCATGAGGGACCCATGGGTGGTCATCACGGCGCTAATCTCACGGCTAAGAAGGTGTTTGATGCCGGCTTCTTTTGGCCTACTATTTACCGAGATGCACAAATCCTTGTGAAGTCTTGTGATTCATGCCAACGACAAGGAAAAGCCTCACAAAAAGATGAAATGCCACAAAATATCATTCAAGTATGTGAGATCTTTGACGTTTGGGGCATAGACTTTATGGGGCCGTTCCCATCATCTCGTGGTAATAAGTACATCCTTGTTGCGGTTGACTACCTATCTAAGTGGGTGGAGGCGAAGGCCTTGCCCACTAATGATGCTCGTGTGGTAGTTAAGTTCTTGAAAAGTTTGTTTGCTAGGTTTGGAACCCCTCGTGCGATCATAAGCGATCGTGGAACCCATTTTTGTAATGACCAATTCGAAAGAGTCTTAAGGAAATATGGGGTTACACATCGTCTTTCTACGGCTTATCACCCACAAACGAGTGGGCAAGTCGAGGTTTCAAACCGAGCATTGAAGAGGATCTTGGAGAGATCCATGGGGGAAAACCGACAATCTTGGTCGGATAAGTTAGATGATGCTTTATGGGCCTTTAGGACCGCTCATAAGACGCCCATTGGGTGCACTCCCTATAAGCTTGTGTATGGAAAGAATTGTCATTTGCCTATCGAGTTAGAACACAAGGCTTATTGGGCCCTAAAGCATTGTAATGATGACATGGAGACCGCGGGAAAACACCGGAAAATGCAACTAAATGAATTGGATGAATTAAGGGACATTGCTTATGAAAATTCATTGATTTACAAAGAGAAAACTAAAAAGTTGCATGATTCAAAAATTAAAAACCGGGTTTAACATTGGGGATCAAGTTTTGCTTTTTAATTCAAGATTGAAAATATTTTCCGGTAAATTGAAATCCCGTTGGTCCGGTCCATTCACCGTGACTCAAGTGTTTCCGTATGGGACCATCGAGCTAGCTCAAGATGATGGTCCTAACTTCAAGGTGAATGGACATAGGTTGAAGCACTACTTTGGTGGGGAAGTTCCATCCTTGAACTACCTCGACCAAGTCACCTTCCCCAATGATAATTAGTATTGAGGGGATCGAGTCGAGCTCATGACTCGGTAATAAAAAACGAGGAGCCTCGTGGGGGAGTCCCATGCTTATCCTATGTACATATTATCGCTTTCTTAGTCTAATGTAGCTTACGTGTGGGGATTTGTGCCCTTCCAACCTTTGTTTCGTGGTTGTTTGTGATATGTGGTTTTTAGATCATGATCTTCACGATTGGAGCCTCTCGTGTTCGATTTATGGGAGCACTCGATCGTTTGCTTTGGAGACATTTCTCAATATCCATGATGTATCCTTTGATGTTCTAACCTTAGGTTTTTTAGCACACTTCATAAACGGCTATTACTTAATGGTTACACTCTTTCCATGCTAGATTAGGCATTCGACTACGTCTCTAGTATGGGGGTGTTTGCACCCCTAGACTCGAAACATTGAGGACAATGTTTAACTTTAGTATGGGGGGTGAATAGATACTTGCCTTGCCAAACCTTCACGCTTTCCAAAGTTATCTTTTTGTTATCGTTTTTGTTGCAAAATAAGGCTAAAAAATGGCCAAATTTTAAATTTTTCTTATGTTTTATAAGTGTTTTAAGACACGAATGTAGATTTTCCGATGGCGAGAATAAGAGTAATTTTTGACTCGACCGTGCGTGTAGAGCACTTAGCTTTGATTCCTTAACTACACATTAGGCTAAGTCTCTTAAATGAGGACGAGAAATGATAGGGTTAATTATAAGTTACTATGCTAAACGTAGAGTACTCGTATTCTTTCAAAAACTCATGTGTTCTCGTTGTTTGCTTATTCTCCCTTCGCATGTAAATAATTTTTGCTTAATAAATATTGACTTAGCGGTTTAGTTAGGATTGTTGGGTTTCTAGTCTTTTCTAGTAGCTTCCGTGTAATTAAATTGGGAAGACATTAAGGTATCGCCAGCGTCACGGTTTTGAAGTATTGGCACCCTAATAATCGAAAGCTTCACCCAATAATAAGATTTCAAGTGCTCACCTAAATCAAGCAAACAATTTGAAGCCCCACAAGGCCGAAAAATCTATGCAAAAATTGAAAGTGAATCAAGCCTTAATCTTCGAAGCTTTAAAGATCCAAAATTCGCCTTAGCGTGAGGATATACGTCTTTGGCTAATAAAACCACCGATGAGGCGGATAATAAAAGGCAAGGCAAGACCGAAGTCATAATAAAAGCTTCATGGCGAAGTTGAATAAAAGATGGAGGTAAACCAAAGATAATAAGGCCCTTCCGTTAGGGGGCGTATAAAAGTCTTGGTAATAAGTCTCATGTTCAAAACCGTTATAAAACCGTGTTTATCGATTCTTCTTGTCAACTTAATTTTTTAACATCGTCGTCTATTAGGAAGGGTTATTAATTTGATGGCCTTAGTTACACCGTTAGGACTCTATTTTTAGACCTAAATCTCTATTATCGCATAAGTCAAACAATGTATCCTCGTGAAACATTCAAGACATCATAAAATATAAGAGATACAACCTAGGAATAATGGGAGAATAAGTACGTGATTAGGGCATATGAGTAGTGTTAGCATTACTAACTTATAATGACAATGATCTCGTTGCACGCTTAGCATGGAATTGGAGTGAAAATCGAGGATGACGAAATTATTTCTAACGAAGCATTCACGTGTTCTTATTCTATGAACCTAAACGTCCCATTTTGCGATGAAAATCATACATTATGTCTATAACACAAGTAGAAGTAATAGTAGTAGTGTAGCTAGTTTATCGTTCCAAAAAAGTGAATAAAATTAAATTTTGGAGATGCTTTGATACTTTATTCTAGCATTGCGTGAGGGCACGGCAATGGTTTAGTATGGGGGAGTGATGAGACTGCTTTTATACATAGTCTCATCTTCCAAATAGGGCTTAAAATGCATTAAATATCATCAAAATACCCAAATATATGCTTGTGTTTGTTGCTTGTGTATTTTAGGTACGGATATTGAGATAATGACAAAAGATCACAAGAATCATGCAAAAACGAACACGGGAAACGAAGCCGCACAATGAACCAAGCCCTAGTGAAGACTTTCCCAAGATCAACCCTTGAAGATTTGAAGAATTATGAAGAAGGGTCCTCCAATTATGAAGAATTGACACTTTATACCCTTGTATCCTCATAATTACAAGTTTGGTCCCTAAAGTTTGTCAAAATTACCAAAAGGGCCCTTAACTTTGAAGAATTGGCAAGTTTAGCCCCTCAACAAAGCTAAATTGTCAACCAATATCATCCACAAAGTCAAATATATCATGAAGTCCTTCAAAGTACAAGAAATGACAAGTTTGGTCCTTTGAAAATCTCAAAATTACAAAAAGGACACTCAACTTTCAACAATTGGCAAAAATGGTCCCTCATTTATCAAGACTTGGCAATTTCAGTCCTCCAAGATGACAATCATACAAGTCTAGACCATTATCTATCAACAAAATGCCAAAACAGCCCCTCAAGTATCACAATATGGCAAGAAATACCCCTGAAAATACTTTGGAAAAGTATTTGGGGCAAAAGTGTGAAAAGTGAAAGTTTGTTAACAAAGGAAATCCGGATTTGGTTATTTAAATTGCAAGTGAAAAGAGAAAAGAAGGTAAGGGACTAATTGTGGCCAGACATAATACTTACCTTAACCTACCAGATGGTGACAAGTGTCCCACTAACTCCCTCCCACCAATCAGCTTCTTCCATTTTGCCACATCACTTCCCACCATTACCAGATTTAAACTAATCTTTATTAGTTTAATAATCTGGCGCTAAACATTTTTTTAAACCCATACTAAGATTAAACGCCCAACTATTCACCAAGAACACAAATTGGGTTTTTTTAATTCACTTGTAATTAAACCTCATAAACCTCCAGATTAATGATTAAGCATGCCCTAATCATATCCCAACCTTAAAAACACTTGCCACTTAACCCCACATGCCACATGGGACATGCCCTGCTACACGTTTGAGGAAGAAGACAAGATTGTGCCAGCAATCCAACGCCTCACAATCCTGCTTGCATCCTAAGCTCATTTTAAGCCCTTGATGCTATTTCAACAGCTCACACCTCAACTACATGACAAATTCAGTCACATGATTCTCCAAAGAAGACAAAGACCTCAAGGGCATTTTTGGGACTTCAACCATTAGGGTTTCTAGTTATTAGCTGTTCCTTAGTCATTTGTATGCCTATATAAAGGCCTTAGGGTGCTTCATTAGACGTTTGCTTTTGGTTTTTCCTTTGTTCAAACACTTGTAAATCCTTTTTCAGTTTAATGAATTTGAGTTAAGTGATTTGAAGAAAGACCAAGTGCCATCTTTATTCTGCTTATTATTGTTCTTAGTTTACTGCTTTTGAAGTTTAAAAACCTGTTTTCAAAAGAGGAGTGTGCACAAGTTTGCATATTTTCCTCATTTTCTTGATATTTTGCTAAGTCTTGTTCCAATCTTGGAATTCTTGGGCTATAGGGCTGATCATAGCATCCTAACTGAGTTGGTTAAGGTGTGGTGAGGCTTATAACTTGGGGATAATCAAGTGTGGGGTAACAAGTTTGCATCAATCAAGATTTTTCCAAGTTTCTGATTTTTCATGTTATTGTGCTTAACCCTTGTTGAATCTTAGCAGGCTTTTGTGGAAGCTTGTGCTTGTTCTTGCTAGCACATAAGCTCAAAATTCGTGGGTGTGGATGTACATCCATGAGGTTTGCTTACTTAATCTCCAAATCTGCATAAATTGTGATTTTTGGTGATTTTTGTATGAAACTGTTGTTCTTGTGAATTTTGTGGCTTGTTCTTGCTTGAATCTGTTTATTAGACTTGTTTGAGAGTGTTTTGATGCTTGGTTGGCCTGAAATCTTGTTTTGCTTTTGAAAATCTTGATTTGAAAAAGTTAAAGGGGTGTTTGGGTCTACTGATTTATGCTTGTAATCTGATTTTGTGTTAAGGAAAAGTGTTGTTCATGCTTTATATCTGTTATACCTTTGTTTGAGAGTGTTTTGCTGCAAGTTATTTGGTTTGAACACTTGAATTGATCAATCTGCTATTAAGACCTTGTTTCTGCTTGTTTTGACCTAGGATTTTGGGAACACTTAGTGTGTATGCATGCTTAGGGATAAAATTGGTTTAAACAAAGTTAACTTAACCTGTTTGAAAGATTTGAGGTGTTGAAATTGGCTTGTGTGTCAAATACATCAGCAAAAGTTAAAAACTGCATGTGTAGTGTTCATCAGTAACTTTCATAGCTTGGATCTTGCTTAATTCTTTGAACCAGTGCATGAAACCTGTTTAGACTTGCTTATTGGAGTTTATTATTGCTTGTGTGTGCATTTGGTTGAATTTGGTTGGCTGATTTGTGCTAAAACTGCTCTTGAATGCTAAACTGCTCATTGTTCATGTCTGTGCTATATCTGGTGATAAATTGATTAAACTGTATCAATTGGCTGTTTGTGATTGTGTTATTTTGCTTGTTATTGACTCCTTTTGATCCAAAGATTAATTGGGTGCCTTTGTGAAAACTGAATCCAAGAAAAAGTCACTAAAGACAACAAGTCAAAATAGTCAAGCAGTGGGAAAAGTTCTCACTGCTCAACATCCAAAACTAGCCCCTGCTAGTGCAACTTTATCATCAGCTTATCAATAAGCTATTCTAGCTTATTCTGACTTGCAACAACTTATTTTTTGTAATAGATCTTCATTATTTGACCCATTTAAGTGAACTGGAGCTTATCAGACTTTGGCGTTGACTTTTCACTAGAAAACCAACTTGTTTGACTTTTAAGATAAGTGCTTATTTGATTTTCCAGCTTATTGAGTGTGCTTATTTGAAAGTTCTTTGGTTTATAATCTTAGTTTTGTCAAAAGAAACATTTTGCAACTTGAATCAACTTCTGAGGTGGTCTAGATCATAAAAACGACTATTTTGTCGTTTTGTGAATAAGTTGTTGACTTGTTTCTGGCTTATTGAGTGGTCTTATTTGAAATTTCTTTTTACAGAAGTCTTTTTTAGGTCAAAAGAAGGTTGTGTGTTAAATTTTAGCTTATGGCATCAGCTTATAGCTTAATGGGCCAAAAAGCCCATTAAGAATAAGCTGCTTATTATAAGTTAGCTTATTTCACATTTTCAGCTTTTGGGCCTTTGGAAAAAGTTGTTTAAAATCAAATTTTGAGTCAACCTGTGCTTTTTGAGCTTATTTTGAGCACTTTTTCTTATTGGGCCTTAATTAAGCCCAATAAGGGACTGTTTAGGGTTTGGCCCATTTTCTAGGCCCAATAGGGGTATTTAGGTAATTTCACTTTCATTTCTGAGTTACTTAGGTTAAATTAAGCTAGTTTGCAAGTTTTTAGAATTTTTTTATAATTTTTGGATTTTTAATATTATTTTAATATTATTTTATTATTAAAAATTAAAAGTCTGATTTTCTAGGTTTTTATATTTTTCCTAGGTTCTAAATACTTAATTAGGATTTTTGCAACTTTCCAAATATTTTTTAGGTCTTTTAATTATTTGTTATAATTAATTTAAGATTTAATTAATTTTAGGAGTTTTTAATTATTTAAAAATAGTTTTAATTGATTTTAAAATTTTAAAAAATAGTTTTTAGCTTAATTAGAGTATTTTTAAGGTTTACAAACTTGAAAATCTTGTTTAGGGCTTTTTGATAATTAATTTTGATTTTTAGGGCTTTAATTAGCATTAAAAAGTCATTATCTAATTAATTAAAAGGTTTTTGCAAGTTTTGATTTTTTTGTAAACTCTTAGAATATTATTAAGGATTTTTGGTGATTTTTAGGAATTTTTAGGAATTAATTTTAATTTTGGTAGTTTTTACGACTTTACGTATACGCCTTTTTAGACTTAGTTTAATCCGTCTTCATAACCGTCATTCTCTTCTAATCCCTTTTCTATTTTTCTTTTCTCTAATATAATCACAAATTAATCCAAATCATTACACACATAACACACTAGCCTCCTTGAGAACGAACCTAATTGGGTCATTCACACACGGTTTTCCTAAATCGTCGTGCTCACTTGCCCTATTTATTGCATCCTTTTCCTAAAGGTGTAGTTTTACTCAACATCAGCTCTCAACAATCAGTTCAATCAATTCATTGACTCAAGTGGCTTATCCAATAACGATCGAGACTTTGCAAGTACATACTTTACCAAGTATACTCTCGTGGATCTTCAAGCGTTCAAAGAGACACTTCTTCAATATATGAGTAATATAAATAAGTCAATTGCTGAAAAAACATGCCATCAAAGGCAATTTGAAAGAATGGTGAATCAAAGACTGATGTAGACGAAAGAGAACAATGTCGATAGTGACAAGCATTAGATGCTTCTTCGGTTGATACAGAAAGCAACGGGACAGAATCCGAAAAGCAGCATACCAGAAACAGCTCAGGAAAAGATCAAAGAGCCAATGATGCGGATATCAGACCCATATATGATGACGAGCCAATAACTACAGTACACTTAAATGTTGAATACAACGTTCATCAACATACTGAGCAATCTGAACCCATTTTTGACACGTATCTAGTGGAAAAGGTTGATAGCAATACCACACCTGATTCATCATATACGAGTACTAATGGAGGAGAGAGTACCCAGGATGTTGATTCTAAGATTCACGAGCGCGAAACTCTGTTAGCTCAGAAGACAAAAGATTTTGAGGATGTCGAACTCGATTTTTCAAAGAAAAATAACAAATTTGAAGCTTATTTTGAAAAACTTGAAAAAGCAAATGTTGTTCTTGAACAAAAATTGGATTGTAAGATTCAAGATTTCAATGCGGAAAAAGAACATTTTGTGAAACAAATAAATTTGTTAGAATTGCGTTCTCAAAATCCAAGTCCTCCGCCTGCTTCATTAAGTGAAATATCTGTGCAACCTATTGACATTGTATATAGTAATGATGCGAATGCTGATAACGCCATATTTGATAATATGAACATTAAGTTAGAACAACGTGTCGCTCAATTACTTCTACAAAATGAGCAATTAAAGGCTCAGATTCAGGAAAAGGTTTTTGCACTGACAGCGGTGAAAAACGAATTAAGGAAGATAAAAGGAAATAGTGTGGATACTAAGTAAGCAAAACAGTCAGTCTTGGGGAAACCTCCTTCTCAACCATTCAGAAACCGCTCAGTTGCTAGACAACCGAATGTGTTTAAATCTGAACGACCCAAAACGTCGAATCCGAGGTTTGCATCCCAAGTTGACGTGCGTAGAAATTTGCCTAAACCAGTCACTCCACAATCTAGACCCTCCTTAAGAAAATCCGTTTCTTCTAAGACCGATCACATGAATGATTCAAGCAACTCTAGCAATAGCCCCAAGAACATGCCTAGGCGTAGTTCAAATGTCACCGATCACAAAAGATATCTAGAGGATGCTAAGAGCAAAACACAAGGAAGAGATAGGACCAAACCACAACCTAGGAACGCTAATCATACATCTAGGAATTCTAGACCCTTCTATGATGTGCACAAATCAGCCTATCCTAGAAACACTAGAGCCTTCTCAGATGCTAAGCACTTTGTTTGTGAGAAATGTAACAAATGTGTCTTTAATGCCATTCATGATGATTGTATTACTAATGTCCTGAACAAGGTGAACCAAAAAGCTAGAGCACCTCAAAGACGGAACTCTAAAGGAAATAGTATTTCTCCAACTAAGTCTTCCGATGTGCATGAGAAAACTATGACTCCTAGACCCTATCTTAGGTGGATACCAACGGGTAGAACCTTTAAAACAATAGGTCTTATGTGGGTTCCCACTGGAAAGATATTTCCCTCTAGCGCGAAAATGTTTCATAGTGAACCCCCACATGGTTCTTATAATGATATCACTAACCCAAATGCAAGCATACAAACTACTGATGCAAGTGCAGGTATCGACGTCACGGTTCAACGGGAAAACAAAGGACCGATATTAGTAACCCGTTCAACAAAATACACTCTCAGAGTTTGGTTGTTGAAGAAGTAGATATCAGAGAAATACGTGTCTCAGGGGTTTCACAAGTAAGCCTCATATTGACTTACAGTCAAATAATAGGCTGTAACTCGTTCTCAAAAGATAGGAAAGTTCATCCCGAGTATGACTTATCCTCATAACGAGAAATTTAATTTTCTCAGACACGAGCTTATATTAAAACTATTCAAAAGTTTTAAGCTCGTGTAAATGACTTCTAAGCGCATCACAGCTTAGGACTCAGACCTCAACTAAGGAAAGTTTATCTCGGACGATAACTTATCCTTCTCAACGAGAAATTCATATTTCTCGGTCATGAGCTTCTCCTAAAAACATTCAAAGTTTTTAAGCTCGTGAAAAACATACCCACAAGGGGAGTGTACGTTTCAGTGCGCTTTTCGAAAGCAATAGAAGAGAAGTCTTCTATCATGATAATTTTAAAACCGTTGAACATAATTTTTCAAGTATTTGTCAAAAGATTTTTCTAAATCTTTCAAAATTGTGTGTTCAACACCCCCTTCATCATAATATGGTTTTTCTATCTCAAAATTTTCATATGTTATTTTGATCACTTTTTGAGGGGGGGGGGGGGGGGGGGGGGGCGTTTTAAAATCAAGCCTTTAATGTTGTTGGGTATATCTCAAAATTGTCATATTTTATGTATCCAACACATTCCGAAAATGATATGAAATTGTCAAATGTAATATATTATATCGGAAAAGGCATCTCATCTCCGTATATCAACATATTTTGTGGTGTCGTTTATTGTCAAATTTTTGTTTCAAAACCCACATATATTGGTGAGGGGGAGAAACCCGACGATAAAAGTTCCATGATTCATGCGTGCACACATCCTTCTCTCCCATCGGATTTTAGAAAATTATCATTTTTTAATCAATTAGTATCTCTAATATTATGTTTTTATATTAGAGACAGGAGAGAAAGTATGATTAAAATGTAATATATCACAACATGTAATCTTAAAGAATCAAGTGCAACTCTTTCCTTTACATGCTAAACTATTTCGAACATCGATGCATGTGTGTAGGGGGATTATTTTGAAAATGTAAAACTTTCAAGGTGTAAAAAGGATTTATCAAGCACTTCGAATGGTTTTTCAATGGTTTTATGGTTAAGATCTTTACCCATGACAACCTACTATCCACGACGGAACGATGGATTCAAAAGGTGGTTTAGGATAGGAAACTAAGTCCTATGATCCAACCAGAACCGAAGGGATCTACCCAAGGACATTCCATAGCTAGAAATAGTTGTCCTTAGGAAGGATGGAGTGGAATGAAGCTGAATGCGGACCAATTACTTAAGTTAGCACTTGAACAATCACCACAAGGTGCTAGTGATGACGTATTGGTAAGCATTGAAGGTGTTGAATATTCTATGCAACTTAGGCAGAAACTGGGTTAACACATATTTTGAAGACAAGTGTCATGGACCCAGTGATGAAATGCACAACCCTTACCCGGCCATTCAAGTTTCTTAAAAAAGAAACTTGTCTCATTGTCACGGAGATCAACACGCATCTATTGAATTTCTCACTACGAGTTAGTTAATATTGAAAAGGTGGCAGTCTGCTCCAGCCTCCGATAACCAAAATGCACTTATCGAGTCTAAAGCCAAAAGATATCAATCTATCATCTCATTAGGACACAATCGATTCCTACGCGTTATCCTTGTGATATTGCCAGAACATCTGAGTGATACGGTTCACAATGAAGATGAAAATCCTGCTTGAGCCAGCATCAAACAAGCTCATGGTAGGTAACTTATGCGATTCTACATGAATTAAACTTATGAGAACTGGAAAGCAACTAAGTTTGGATTCTTTATTGATTCAAACTTGATTCTAGGTTTCTTCACAAAATCCGTGTGATTTTGCTAGAACATTAAGAGTGACACTCTTTAGTGTTCACAGTGACGAATGGAAATCCTTCCAGTGTCAACCTCAAACAGCATTGCGGTAGGTGACTCGCAAGATTCTCTATGAATCAAGCTTGTGACAAACTTAAAAGCAACAATGCTGCGATTCTTATAGAATCAAACTTGTTCCAGGAATTCTGAATTGACGATCCAATTAGACGGATAATTTATCCTTATGATTCACTCTTTATGTTCCTAGTCTGCTTTGAGATGGTCGAGTACAGAGAACTGGCTACTACCGCTAGGAAACCCTGTCAAGGAGATTCTTAATCGAATCTACCCGATCACAGGTACGGTATCTAATACCGTCTAACGGTTTTCACCGACCGGAGGTAAAACGCAACGGAGTTAGGGTGAAATGTTCAAAGCCATCTTATCCGTGTCTATATATGTTGTTGCATATCAAGATGGTGGCGTAGCTGTGTACTAACCAAAGTCGTCTTCACATGTTCATACTAAGATAAAGTTTTCCGCAACTCTGATGAATATTTGAAGGATTAACTACTACTATACTTGTATGGGAAATTGTTAGCCTTTCAAAGTCAACAAAGTGTTAACTTGTCGGTTCAAAAGTCACAAGAGCACAAGATGACGATAATTAAGATACCTACGAATGTAATTGGTCATATTAGTCACAAGGAGCACAAGATGAAGATCTCAAGCACTCAAAGTTAAATGACAACGGCTCAAGATAAAGATCACAAAAGCATGAAGGAACAAAGCCATTACAAACAAGATCAAGACCAAGATACAAGACCAAAGAAGGAAGAACACCTCCACAAGAATGTATTCACTCAAACATCTTATGCATTTAAATATGACCGATACATTGGGGAAGATTGTTAGCCCTATATTTTATATAGTCGAACAAGAATGTAATAGGTCATCTTAGTCGTAAATGGTCTTGTATTGTAATAGGTTAGTTGGGTTAACTGGGCTTGGACTTTAAGCTAATATTGTATAAGTTAGGGGCTCTAAGCCCAAGAAAAGCCAAGCCCGACCCATGAACAAGCCCACTAAAGCCTTTAAGGAGTGACATATATAAACCATCTTCCATGTGTGGAAGAGGGTGTTGGTTACATTCACTTTCCCTCTCTACTAATGTTTTAACCTTCCACCATCTCTCTACTTTCTCTCTCTACCTTCATCTATTTCTCTCTCTAAATCTAATCTTAATATTGTGTTATGGATTAAAGTAGGATTAACAAGATCTCACTGGAGGATCAAGATCCAATTCTAGAGCTGAACAAAAGAGCCAATCTGGTTCAACCTAGTGTGGGTGACATCTTTGTCACCACAAAGAAATACAAAAGCCTTGTTCAGTTTGAAAATCATCTCCCTGGGCATGTGATAGAAGAACCAGAATTGAGAATGATTATGTTCAATCATCGTGAACGTCAAGACTTTCTGGGCATTAGTGATCTTGATGATCTGAACAATGAACTTCTTGGGAACATTCAGGAAATCTTCTTTGCTCACCATGGTGGTCCAGGACTCACTGGAGCTGCTAAAACTTTCAGCATGTGCTTACTATCAATACTGGACGTCAGAAACTCTGATCCATCAATTCAGATTCCTGTCATTGAAGAACTTAGACCTAAGGAAAACTGAATAATCATTTGTATTGTTTTTGTTGTAACTTGTAATGTTTATGAATAAATGATTATCTGATGTTTAGAAGTACTTTATTGTTCAATGCAAGTAAGAAGAAGTTGTTATGCTCACTTACTACTGACATTCGACTTAGGCTATTTGTATATCCAAATAAGGGGAGATTGTTGGGTCAGTATTTACTGACCCTGAAGCAACTCTAGGATTTGAATATAAAATCCCCCTAAGTGTTTCATGCTCAGCAGTAAGGCCAGTCTGCTGAAGGATGACCAGAGGAACAAAGTTCCTACTAAAGACTTTGTAGCTGAAGAATGTTCATCATTCCTCTTCCAGTTAACTTAGAATACAAAGGAGTCTTTGCTTCAAATACTAGGCGGTCTAGTTGCTGAAGAACAAGTACTGAAGAAGAGCTTTCAGTTCAGTTTGGTTTGACAATACCAAACTGAATGATGTCGATCTCCTCTAGGATACTGAAGACTCTTTAGTATTCTGATGGTTTGCATTAGGCAGAAAAAGATAACTTTAATTCAAAGTAGGTTGCTTGTATACTTAACTATAAGTACAACCTTTATCTTTTCTAGTAGTTTATTATGTACTTTGTACTGTTTATCTAGCATGGGCATCAACCACCCACTAGATAAACTCATGCATTGAAACATGTAAATGCAAACCCTAGTTTTACACTGCCTATAAAAGGAATGTACATTGAGAGAGAAAAGGTTAACCAATACAAGAGTATAAACTCTGGAAAACCTTTCTCTCTCGATACCAACTAAACCATATAGCCAAGAAGCATATGAACGTTTAGATTAGAGCTTAGACTTTAACTTTGGTTATACGTTTAAGTAGAGGATATCACAACCCATTGTCATTCAACCACTTTGTTATTCCGCAAACAAAGTGGGTTATATATTATTTATTTGATTCTAATAAAAGTCTATACGTTGAAAAGTTATTTGTATTGTTGTTTTAATTGTTCATAGTTCTTATCTATTGTTAAAACAACACACTTGAGTCTTGGTAAAGAGTTATTACTTAAGGTTAATAAGTAATAACGGTCTACAAGGGACCAACATAACGTTTAGTGAACATTTCATGAACGGTTCGATAAAAAATCTGTTTATGTTTGTTGATTTATTAAATGAACGATATGAACAAAAATTTATGTTCGTTTAATCAAATGAACAAAAATAAACAAAAAATTTGACCGTATATTAACGTTCGATTATGTGTTCCTTAACGTTCATTTACTCATTTTTGTTCTCCGCATACGAAGGTCAAGCCATCGATTTTCACTCCAAAGTGTTTTTGACTTAGACCCAAACAAGCCCCGGGGAAAAGAAATAGTAAAACGACAATGATACGAAATAACCGAACAATCTTGAGAAGCTAAAAGATCCCAACAACAAGCAAGAGAAACTCGCAAGCAGCAAAGGACACCAAATGGAGAAGCAAAAACAACAAAGAGACGATGTTTCTTCTTATTTGAAGCGTGCCACGAGCCAGATTAAACCCTTCAATGCTCAAAAGAAGGAACAATATGAAAAAGGAATATCACACCATTTTTGAATAAGATTCCAAACCTCCTTAGCTATATTAGAATCAAAGAAATTGTGATTAGAAGATTCTACGTTATACTTACATAAAGGACAAGAGATCATCGGCATGTCAATGCCACGAGATGATAAATTCAAACCTATAAGGCAACCGAACCAAAACCAACTCCATAGTAAGATATTAACTTTCTGAGGAAGGGTTTTGTCCAGTGAATCCAGCGAAGAAATTATCTTTGAGTCAATAGTGTGCCTAGATTCTCCCATTGTGAAAATACCATCCGAGCCTAAATTTCGCATGCAAGTATCTCTACCATCATTTATATCAGCTAGACTACTCTCTATACGCATGTCGTGTAAGTAAGCCAAATAACACACACCAAGATTGGTCCTCGGCAAATTCCAACAACATTGCCCATTTTCAATACAATCAATAATGACACATTCCTTGTCTTGATCCAATCGAAAGAGGCGATGATATCAGGTTTAAAGAGGAGAATCACAAATCCAAATTTCCTTACAAAAACGAACGCGAGTATGAAAACATGCTTGAAAACAAAATGAATTAACAAAATTAAGGCCTTCCAAATGCAAGTAGTTAGAAGAACCGACTTTTTAGACCATGTTACATTGAATTTGAAACCCTGATTGTGGACACCACTCTTTTGGCCATGTAAAGCTTTAATAACTTAAACTCAAAACACATGCGGATAATATATCAACCTTCACTTTCACTTTTGAGAAAAGCGTAGCTTAAACACCTTTAAACATCTAACGTTTAATCCCCCTTTATTGAATGAAGCAAGTGAAGGTTTATTATTCATAACAATTATTAAAACCCTAAACGAGATCAAAGCACACATAGTGGAAGCAATTTAACAAGATCATTAATTAACACAATTAATCGAGTTAGGGTTATGTACCTTTTAGCTAAAGCGATTCCCTCGAACAAAACCTAATTCTTCAAATTAGGGTTTACGTAAGATCACCAAGATATAGTCTATGATAAAACTATATTACGATCTTGTACACACGTAATACAACGAGCTACTCGTAAGTCTAGTACGTGTAAATCGAGCTACTACACCTTGTGAAAATCTACCCAACAACCCTAGAGAGGAGCTAGGACTAGATTATATTTAAAACCAAACAAATTCCCCTAGGGGTTCGTGTGATTCGATCGGCTAAAAGAAAAGAGAAGAGAAAAGTGGTGTAGAAAAATTATGAGGCATACGGTTTGTTTATATAGACACTTTAATCTTGAAGCCCAAGTTAAACAATGTTTCCCTTTAGCCCCTCCCTTTGTAACCACCTATGCGGCACACCCCAAGGGGGTGTTCCATAATTTTTCTTTTCCTTCTTTTTTATTCCATAATGATCGTTTATACTTAACTTTTAATAAATAACGTTCGTTACATTTTATAGCTCGATTTAATTTAATAATTATAATAAATAAATTTATTAAATAATTAACTCTCTACGTATTGTGTGCAATCCCGTAATCTCGAGTTCGATCCTAACACACGACTACTAAATTTATGTCCATAAACTTTCAGCTTCCACTTGGACAAATTTATAAAGTGTGATCACATTGACTAGCGTCTAGTTACACTGCCAATGCCTCTAGTACAACTTGAGTAAGGTCTCCTGGATAAAACCTTTTAATGATTCATCATTATTATTATCCTTTTATTTCTAATACAACGTTAATAAGGATATGGATCTCAGACATTCCTTTCATTAACCATTTTATTTCTCGTTGACAGATTAATAAGATTACCAAAACACATTTGGGTGTGGCCACACAAACATTTTACTACTCCCACGAGGGGCCCAACTGTATTAAAACTCCAAAATGAATTAGAGGAAATAAATTCCATATTCACTACAAGCAAAACCTATGAATTTTGCAACACTTCTGAAAATAACCCTTATAGCTACCAGTTACGCTTAGCGTAGATTATTCCACAGAGATGCACTAGATTCATAGCAGTTTTTTGGTATCTCAAGTCTAAGGATAACTATTTATGATATACTTAATGACAAAGATCCATAAAGTACATTCATATAGTTGGGATAAGTCCAATATTCGATCCATCGAATATCATCCAAATTCGATCAATATACTTTTAAGTATACTCTATCGCAATTTTGAATCGTCTTATCTTAATAATACTCCCATATTATTAATCGAAAACGGACATTTAGCATAACACTTTATTTATGGATTAAAACATATAAAATAGGACACAAAATTAAATAACAAGAATAAACGAAATCCAAACTTTATTTCATTAAATAATAATGTCTTAACATCCTTTATCCAAATACTAATCACAAATTTATTGCATGAATCACTAGCTAATTGAAGCCCAATGCTTTTGACATGTTCAATAACCTTTCGTCTAGGCAATGCCTTAGTTAAAGGATCTGCTACGTTATCATTTGTGCGAAATTTTAATAATTTGATTTCATGAGCTTCAACTTGTTCTCGAATGAAATGATATTTACGTTTAAATTTGTCTGGCGCCTTTCATGACTCCAGAATCATTGGCGAATATGATTGCAGCAGAATTGTCATAATACATATTAATAGGGTCTTTTATTGAAGGCATCACTCTAAGATCTTCAATAAACTTCCTAATCCAAACAGCTTCCATTGAAGCTTCTGAAGCAGCCATGTACTCAGATTGAGTAGCATGCATTGCAATCGTTGTCTGTTTCTTGCTCTTCTAGTCAACTGCTCCTCCATTGATAACAAACACGTAACCTGTCTGAGACTTCGTATCGTCTTTATCACATTGCCAGGACGCATCACAGAAACTTGTTACATTCAGTTATGTGTCTGGTTTCCCTCCAAATACCCAAAACATATCTTTCGTACTCCTCAAATACTTTAGATATGTTTAACAGTAGTCTAGTGGAGCTTCCCTGGATTCTGTTGGTAACGACTGACCAAGTTATGAGAAAACGCCACATCAGGCCTTGTGCATCTTACAACATACATAATAGATCCTATAGCTGAAGTATAAGCCACACTTCTCATGTAAGCCTCCTCTTTAGGAGTAGATGCATCCATCTCATGACTTAGATTATGCTTAACTTCCATAGGTTTAAAACCTTTCTTGGAGTTATGCATATTATACTTCTTCAATATTTTGTCAATATAAGAATCTTGACTAAGACCAGTTAACCGTCTACTCCTATCTCGATAGATTTTAATTTCCAGAATGTATGCAGCTTCTCCTAAATCCTTCATAGAAAAACATTAACCAAGATAATCCTTAACTTCCTTAAGTCTTGGAATGTTACTTCCCATGATTAATATGTCATCAACATATAAGATTAGAAATACTACATCACTCCCCCTAGCTTTGCGATATACACATGGCTCATCACGATTTTGAATAAATTCAAACTTTTTGATTTCTTCGTCAAATCGTTTGTTCCATTGACGTGATGTTTGCTTCAGACCGTAAATAGATTTTTGAAGTTTGCACACACATTTTGGATACTTAGGATCAACATACCCTTCTGGTTGCTTCATATAGATATCCTCATCTAAGCGATCGTTCAAGAAGGCAGTTTAAACATCCATTTGCCATATCCCATAGTCATAGTATGCTGCTATAGCTATGAGAATCCTAATAGCTCTTAAGTCTGCTACATGATAAAATGTATCCTCGTAGTCTACGCCAAAAGTTTGTGTAAAACCTTTAGCTACTAAACGAGCTTTATAGGATTGTATTTCACCATCCATGTCAGTTTTCTTCTTGTATATCCACTTATGTTTCACTACTTTAGCATTAGGTGGTTGATCTACAAGAATCCAAACTTTATTAATTCTCGTGGATTTCATTTTCTCATCCATTGCAACCATCCACTTATCCTTTCTAGGATCAAGTATGGCGGTTTTGTAATTAGGATGTTCACCAAGATACCCTACTTCATCATCATCATCCTCTATGTTAAGACATAGTTTGCTTGGAGCACGTATAGTACTTTCAGACCTACATAGAGGAATTATTTCTGGTGGAACTCCCAGACTTTCTGGTTCAACAAGAATTATTTCACTAGTGTTTTCATCAGAAGGTAATGTATCTATATGACTCTCTTCAAGATCATAATTTCTCCCACTGAATTCTTGATTTACGAGATCACTTTCAAGGAAGTCTCCATACCAAACAACAATTACTTTGTTATCAGGTGGATAATAAAAGTAGTAACTCATAGTTTCCTTAGGGTATCCTACAAAGATACATTTCACAGATCGTTGTTGGAGTTTATCACCCGAGTCACGTTTCACATACGCCTCGCAACCCTAGACCTTTAAATAAGACAAATATGGCTTTTTGCCATTCCATAGTTCATATGGTGTCTTATCAACCTTTTTTGTGGGAACCATATTTATAATGCGAACAACAAATTCTAAAGCATAGTCCCAAAAGGATAATGGCAAAGTTGTAAGATTAAACATAAATCGCACCATATCTAATAGTGTACGAGTTCTCCTTTCGGATACACCATTTTGTTGTGGAGTATAAATAGAAATAAGATTCTAAACAACTCCATTCTCACTTAGATAATCTCTAAACTCTTGACTTAAATATTCACCAGCTCTATCAGAACGAAGAGCTTTAATCTTCTTTCCTAGTTGCAATTCTACTTCTGCTTTAAACACTTTGAATGTTTCAAATACCTCATGTTTATGCTTAAGTAAATAAACATAAACATAACGGCTATAATCATCCGTAAATGTTAAGAAGTAGCTAGCACCTTCCTTGACACATGTCTAAGTGGCCCACACACATCAGTGTGTATTAAACCAAGTAGATCAGTGGCCCATTCAATATTGCTATTAAAAGGTTTCTTGGTCATCTTTCTAGAGATACAAGACTCACATTTATCAAATGATTCATCATTGATATTTCTAAAAGACCTTCACGTTGAATCTTTTGTATGCAAGTCTTCCCAATATGGGCAAGTCTACAATGCCAAAGATAAGAAGAGTTCTTGTCTAACTTTCTCTTCTTATTCATGCTAAAAACAAAATTATTATTATACGTGGATTATTATCATGCATGTCAATTTCAAACACACCATTCACAACAATTGCATTAAAATAGAAAATACCATCTTTAAAAACAGAAATTCCATTATTATCAATAGTGTGAACAAATCCAAGATTCAACAAATAAGAAAAGAAAATAACACTCCTAACAATTGAAGGTGCATAATGACAATCATTTAAAATCAGTATTAAACCCGAATGTAAAACTAAATTAAATGTTCCGATAGCTTCAACCACTGCTTGTGCGCCATTTCCCACTTACAGAAATTGTTCCCCATAGGATAGCTTCTTTTCCAATTTAAACCCCTGCAACGTATTATAAATGTTAATGCCGCATCCCGTATCATATACCCAAGAATTTAATTTGTATGTCAAATTAAATAATTCGATCATAAATAAAGTACCTAAAGCTGTAACACTCTGCTCAGCCTTCTTCTTTATTTCCCGTAACTCATCGAGGTGAAGAGGGCAGTTCCTCTTCCAGTGACCACTTTCCTTGCAATAGTAACAAGTGTCATCCTTTTGGGATTGATTCTTCTTGGCAAAATTCTTCGTCTTTTGATAATTCGCAACTTGCTTGCTCTTATCAGCTTTACCTTTGCCTTTCATCTTATTCGATTTCTGTTTTGGCTTACTCACTCTACCCTTTTGTATAGTTAGTACAGGAGGAGTAGAGGTAGATGCCTTGTCCTTTAACCCCTTTTCGTAGTCAATGAGCATTCCATGCAAATCATTAACTGTCTTCCCCGTGCAATGCATATTACAGTTCCTAACGAAATCATTGAAGTCCTTGTTAAGGGACCTATTGATCAAGTTAATCGCCATATTATGATCATAGGGTTGTCATAGTGTAATGAGTTGTTCCATATAACCCCTCATTTCCATATAATGTGCACTAACAGACTTTCCAGGAGTTTGCTTGCAGCTATGCAAAGCATCTACTAAGTGGTAGATCTCCACAACTTGGGGCTTCACAAACATAGCCTTAAGTTCATCAAGCATACACTTAGGCGAAAATAGATCATACTTCTTTTGAAGTTGAAGGGACATTTTACCAAGCATTAAGCAAGCCACATTAGAGTGCTTCTTAATATCAACAACATATGTAAGCCTTTCGGCTTCAGAAGCTTCTTCAGGAAGATCAGCCGGATACGGCATGTACAAGATATCAATAGTACCCGCTACTCTCAAGACAATTCTTAGTGAGCGATACCAATCATTGAACTTAGGGCCAGTAAGTTCAGGACAATCAAAAAATGTTTTGAACGTAGAACTTATAGCGTTATTGTCGGGTTGAGCCATTTCTACAGAAATAAGTTGAAATTATTAGTATTTTTGATAAATACATTCAAGAAAATAAAATTACCCCGGTATATAAACCAGAGTATTTTCCTTGAAACTAGAACCTATATTGACATTAATCCATTACATCCGTTGATCTGCTAGTAATGAACTTATTCAACATAGTAACTTGTCGAACAATTTATTGGCAAACAATTTCCAATTTCTAGATATTTAAGGGATTAACATTGCCAAAAACGTTTTGCATTGTAAACATCTTTCATCCCTTCCGAATACCTTAAGTTTCCAGATCTCACTGAGTAACTTAATTAAGTTGTCTAATCTAAAGAACGTAAAACTTATCACACGAATTCTCATTATATGAAAAATTTTCTCTCCATCACAACATCATCCAAATCTCATATGACGACATTGTGACTTCAAGTGTCCGTCAATTAGATGGTATTCAACTTAAAATTTAAGGGTATAAATTTGATGTCAATATCAATGTATGGAGAAGCATGTATACATCTCCATATCATAAGTTTAATAAAACATTTAGTAAACTTTTTCCCCGAGACTAAATTCCTACATATATTATGTTGAGGTATTGGTTAAAACCAACCAATTAATTTTACCCACAACTATTCACAACGTACTTTTGCTAGAACTCGGCTACGCACAAAGTAATAACCTTATTCATTGTATTTAGGATGTGAATTTGTGGTAAATCCACCTTAAGCTGTAAAACAAATTATAATCGTAGGTAATTACAATTTTGATGCACAGGCAAGCCGGGAATTTGGTCAGCGACAATGGCATAACCTCCTTCCTTAGCCGGGTACATGACCAGCGTTATACCCACTTTATAGTTTGTCAAAATTGAGTAGGCCGTTAAATTATCATTGTAAATCAACAATCAAAGTAATTTAATGTAATTTAGATCTCAAAATAAATCTTAACTTTAATATGATTTAGTCCATATTATTTTTCTTAAAAAATTACACTGGTTTACAACATACATAAAAATCGCATGAAAAAATATTATTAAAAGAAACACTAAATCATAAACACATAATAACAATTATTTGTACAATTAAATAGATCAAATAGCCACATACAAATGATTTTATTCAATAAGTTAAAATCTAGAGTTTTTATGTTTATAAAAAGTCTTATCTAATTCTAGATTTATTGAAACAAAAAAAACATGTAACACATTCAATTTATGATCCATGAAAAAACATGCATGCGCATCATGGATCCACTCACAAATCTTAACAATTAAATCTATACGGATCGTAACAAAAAAAACTACATGTCGTAACAATTAATCGTGTAATTTTTATCTAAAACATACAACATGTAAATTTTAGGGTTTCAAAAATTTATTTTTTTATGAAAAATTTCGGCCAACCGAATTATAAAAAAGACAAAACCCTAATTTTAAGAAAACCTAAAAAACATGAAGTTTTAACATAAAACAATTATTGGTTAAAAAATTTATATTTTTTGATAATTATAACATGTTAAAATAGCTCTTTGATACCACTGAAGGTTTATTATTCATAACAATTATTAAAACCCTAAAAGAGATGAAAGCACATATAGCAGAAGCGATTTAATAAGATCATTAATTAACACAATTATAATTAATCGAGTTAGTGTTATGTACCTTTTAGCTAATGCGATTCCCTCGAACAAAACCTAATTCTTCAAATTAGGAGTTTACGTAAGATCACCAAGATATAGTCTATGATAAAACTATATTACGATCTTGTACACACGTAATACAACGAGCTAACCGTAAGTCTAGTACGTGTAAATCGAGCTACTACACCTTGTGGAAAATCTACCCAACACCCCTAGAGAGGGGCTAGGACTAAATTATATTTAAAACCAAACAAACCAAACGAATTCCCCTAGGGATTCGTGTAAGTCGATCAGCCAAAAGAAAAGAGAAGAGAAAAGTGGTGTAGAAAAATTATGTGGCGTAAGGTTTGTTTATATAGGCACTTTGATCTTGAAGCCCAAGTTAAACAATGTTACCTTTTGGCCCCTCCCCTTGTAACCGCCTATGCGGCACACCCCAAGGGGGTGTTCCGTAATTTTTCTTTTCCTTTTTTTTCCATAACGATCGTTTATACTTAACTTTTAATAAATAACATTCGTTACATTTTATAGCTCGATTCAATTTAATAAATATAATAACTACATTTTTTAAATAATTAACTCTTTACGTATTGTGTGCAATCCCGTATTTTCGAGTTCGATCCTAACACACGACTACTAAATTTATGTCCATAAACTTTCAGCAAGCACATTATACATGCTTGTACTACTTGGTCCAAGATAACCTTTTATCGTAATGCATACATCCCTAGAAGAAGAAAGTTAACTAACTCTTTCTAAAGACTTCAAAACATCTCGATTGCTTTAGAAACTGAAAGGTCGTAAATGCCAAGACCACCTAGATACACCTTAATAAGAGTAAGACGACCTCCTATGAAAAAGATGTTTGCATACCAACATGAGAGCCTCGATAGAAAGTGGTCAAATAAATCCATCCAATTCTAGATCAAACTCATATTAGAGCCAATCGAAAACCCTAGGTACGTTAAAGAAAGAAAACCAAGGCATAGCCGGAATTGAACCCATACTTGAAACTTTTTCATCTGAAACTCTGATGTCATAACTGTTTGATTTGTGATACTGATTTTAGAGTCCATTAGAAAACATGAAGAACACGTATGACGCTGCCAAGGTATCAAGTACTCTGATCTGTATCAATTACCATGTCGCCTGCATAAAAGATATGAGAAAGAGTAATATCATAATGACAAATATCGATGCCTTTAATTAGATCTGACCCACATCGGTAGAAAGACAACATGAATATCCTCCATGACAGGAATGAAAAGAAAACGCGATGAAAAGTCCTTTTTTCTCAGTCACATTTAATAGAGAACTCAAAAGTAGGGCCACCACTGAACAAGATGGAAGCTATAGAGGAATGTAAGCAAACTCTAACAAGAAAACATCACTTAGAACCGAAACCACGGCTAAGAAGAATATAATCTAAGTACTTCCGGCTAACCGAATCAAATGCTTTTTCTAAATCCTTGAGTAACTTTTTCTTCCTATTTTACACCAACCAATGATCTTACTAAGGTCGGACCATTGATGATTTAAGCCTGAAATATATGCAGGTTGCTCGTGGCCAACAATTTTGTCGATCACTTTAGAAAGCCGGTTAGCTAAGGTTTTAGTAATAATCTTATAGTGAATGCCAATAATCAAGATATGAATGGAATCATTAATGCAAATTGAGTTCCTATCTTTCGTAATAGCTTGAAGAATGAAAGATTAGCTCCACGATTCTTTGTATTTGACCTTAAAAACGAGTTAACATACTCAAAATACCCTTATTTATAATGTCCTAATACTTTTCACAAAAGTAAAAAAATAGACCGTCGAGACTATTAGTTGTCATTTATGGATAGACCTATGACATATTATCAATGTATTCTTAGTTGTCTAGTTTATTGCTAAGATTGGATTAACCTTAAATGAGTTGGCATTCATTTGGTATGGAAAGTTATTCTTGTATTTAAATACAAAGGTTTATGAGTCGATATAAGGCCCGCCTTATGACATATGGTCGTAGTCAGCAACAGGGATCGATTGTGATGAAACTTTTAGCCTGGTTGTAAAATCGGCTACTATACGTACCGTTTTGAGTCTTGTCGTGTCTTGTCAGTGGCATATTCATCAGTTAGATGTGAAGAATGCTTTTCTTCACGACCACTTATCCGTTACAATTTATATGCATCAGCCTCCAGGGTTTGTTGATCCAAGCAGACCTAATTATGTTTGTCATCTGCAGCGTTCTTTGTATGGGCTTAACCAAGCATCACGTGCTTGGTTTCAACGTTTTGCTAGTTATGCTACACGAGTTGGTTTTCAGTATAGTAAAAGTGATTCATCTTTATTTGTAGTTCATCGAGGATCGAACATTTCTTATTTATTGCTTTATGCGTATGATATTATTCTTACAGCATCGTCTTCAATATTTAGCAAATCATTGCTTCCCTACACAGTGAGTTTTCTATGACAGATCTTGGCTCTCTAAATTATTTTCTTGGTATTTTTGCGCAGAGATCGGCCTCTAGACTATTCTTGTCACAGTCTAAATTTGTAGAGAAAATTCTTGAGCGAGCTCATATGCAATGTTTGCAACCCGTGCCGAGCTCCTGTTGATACTGACTACAAGCTTGGTTCTGATGGTGACCCTGCTACTGACCCTACTTTATATCGCAGTCTTGTTGGTGCTCTTTAGTATTTGACTTTTACTCGACCATATTTATCTTATGCGGTGCAACAGGTTTGTCTGTACATGCATGACCCCCGTGAACCATATTATACTGCTTTGAAGCGCATTTTGCGCTATATTCGTGGTACTATTGATCATGGTCTTCAACTTCACGTGTCCACTACTATTCATCTTACTACATGTATTGATGTTGATTGGGTTGGTTGCCCTGTTACTCGTTGGTCTACTTTAGGTGATTGTGTATTTTATCGTGATAATTTATTGTCATGGTCAGCCAAGCGACATGTTACTTTGTCTCGATCTAGTGCCGAGGCAGAATATCTCGGTGTTGCTAATGTTATTGCTGAAACAGCTTGGATTCATAATTTTTTACGTGAGCTTCATACTCCTTTATTCACTGTTACTTTAGTCTATTGTGAAATGTGAGTGCTATCTATATGTCTGTAAATCCGGTTTAACATCAACGTACGAAACACATTGAGATAGACATTCATTTTGTTCATGACTTTATTGCTTCGGGACAAGTTCGTGTTCTTCATGTCCCTTCGCGATTTCAATATGCGGATATTTTTATTAAAGCCTACCACTTTGTTATTTCTTGAGTTTCACTCCAGTCTAAACGTTCGAAGATCTCTCGTTCACACTGCGAGAAAGTATTAGCTGTCACTTATGGATAAGGCCTATGACATGTTATCAATTTATTCTTAGTTGTCTCATTTATTGTTAAGATTGGATTAGGCTTACATAAGTTGGTATTCATTCGGTATGACAAGCTATTCTTGTATTTAAAAGTTTGCTTGATCAATAAAGATCATGAGGTTTATACCAGTTCTATTTAGATCAGAGCTTTGTGTGTTATACAATTTGATATCTTAAAGAAATACGAATGAAGTTTGGCTATAACCAACATGAATGTCACATCCAAAATCTGAAATAACATATCTTCATTTAACTTGTGGTAATAGAAAGTGTCATCTTAACTATAAAGCTAATCCGAGAGTGGTTAGGCACCAAAGTTTTAAGACTATATTAGGCTATTAGCTATCAATATTCTAGAAACAAAAAGTTTTTCACTTAAATTAAGTACTACGTACTATTATATTTGAAAGCTTATAATAAGGTATCTCGCATAGTGTCACTCATTCACTATAATTTTTTTTTATGTTTTCTCATATTTTTTTACACATTTTTAAATAGTGTAAAAAATATTTTAAGTTTATCAATACATATAAATGTGTAAAAAAATATCATATAAATAAATGTGAATAAATATTAAAACATCACATTTATATGAATATGTTGCAAAAAAAGTTCACATTTTTTATAGTGGAATATTCTATAACTATTTCACACTTTTAAGTGTAAAGTCCAGCTTGTTATACCTTTATTTCCCACACACTTCTCAAAAATGAGAAATATCACAAGTATGAATGTAACAAAATGAGGTATACACTTAAAAGTGTGGAGTAATTATAAATTTTTCACACTAATAAGTGTGGACTATTTTTTGCGACATATATAAATATGACACTTATTATGTGATAATTCTTTTACACATTTATATGTGTTAATAATTTTATAATATTTTTTTTACTATTTAAAAGTGTGTATAAAAAATGTGAGAACACATAATTTATTTTTAGAGTGAATACTGTAGATGTAAAAGTCCGCTGGGCCACTAAGTGGGCTGAGAATGCCTCTGGGCCGTCTGGGTCTTCTTCTCCACAAGCCTATAAGAAAGTAGCACACGTTAGCTCGCCTCGGGTGGGAGGCCCGAGACCAACTCCGATGTGAGAGTAAGAATCTGATTGAGCCGGATGGCCAATAATATGTAGATCCGAATGGCCAATGTAGTGTGTGTAATAAATGTCTTTGTGAGAATATGCGAATTACATTGAATGAGGGGTATTTATAGTGTTGAGAACACTGTAGCGGACTGTAGCTCCTTGGAGGTAGCACTCCTTGAGCCTTGTGACCTGACAGGCCAAGCCTTGGTCCAGCAGACTATGCGAGGCCTCTAGGTAAAAGGATGCACCGTTTGTTTCTGAGGGAATCTGTCCTGCTTTTGAGGTGTGCAGGCGGATGAGCCTTCTATCCAAGCGCCAGGCGAGTATCCACTGGATAATAGGGTGTGTCGTTCCTTCCCAATGCATTGACACCACCTTCGAGGATTCCCTCTAGACTTACGCTTGGTAGGTGCGCCGGTCTGTCAGGCCGTACGGCCAATCTTGTTTCTAGAAGATGGCTGGCACGTGGATATGGCCGAGCGGCCATATACGCGAACATGTCCCCCTAGTATTGGATTATCAACGTAAAGCGTTGGTGATTCAATACTTTAACCGTACTGCCGTCTCCTCCGTTTTCTCTTTTGTTTTGTACTCATAACTCATGAATATTTTATTTCTTTTCTTTCTTTATTTTTTTATTTTTTTTTTGGTGCGTACCTACCCTCATAATTTCCCCAGTCAAAAATACTGGTAATTTCGCCTCATTTAATGCTTCTGCGCGTTTTGTCAGCCAGCTGGATGGCATTTATGCTTCATGTGGTCGAGGGGTGCCACGTGTTTTTACTGTTTGTTGAAACGACCTTTGGTCAGCCCTGGGGTTCTATAAATACCCCTTTCCTCTTCTCATTTCTTACCTTCTCTTTTTTTTACCGTCGAGAGCCGTGAGGTACATCCCTTCTCTCCAGGTGTGTCTTTTTCTTTTTATTAGTTTTCTTTTCCTGTCTTTTCTTGGTCTTCCCCGACCTACATTATGTCTTCCGACGGGTCCTATGAGCTTGGCCTCCCCAGCCAAGAGCAACGTGAGGCCATTAATGAGGCCCAAGTTATGCCCAAATTTGACATGCATCTCTATCATTCTGATTTGAGTTAGGATCATGTGCGCTGCGTGGCTGAAGCTTATCATATTCCACCGGATATGAATCCTTCTGCTCCTTCTCGTAACTTTCGCATGAATGAACTCCCTTCTCACCTCATTGGTCTCTATGTTCACCACTTTTCTCAAGGTGGCCTTCGTGTTCCTTTTTCTTCCTTCTTCCTCCGTGTTGTTGAACACTTTGGTTTACATATCTCACAGCTCGTTCCCATTGGTGTCAATAAAGCTACCCTTTTTGAGGTCTATTGTCGCGGTTTGGGTGTCACTCCTACTATGGCGTTATTTCGCCTATTTTACAAACTTTGTAAGGTGGGTGATTGGTTCTCTTTTCAGAGTCGTGGCTCCAAACCCCACCGTGCCTTCCTTAAAGATGGTCCTACAAGTTTGAAGGGTTGGAAAGGCCTCTTTTTCTTTGTCGATCGTAGGGCGGCTCTCATCGCTATGCCATGGAGACACCATGACTCCAGCGTGGCTGGTCCCCATCCTAAAGCTTCAGAATACGACCCCTCGGATGCCAAAAAACTCTGTGAATTTGCTATTCCCCTTCGTAGACCATATCAAAGTCTCTTATATGCTGGTTGTCTTACCCCTTTTTGGAAGTATTCATGTTTCGATTGCGTCCTCAGCGGTCCGTCCGGGGAAAGTAATGTTTCCTTCTTTTCTCTTGCTTGGTTCTTTATATTCTATGCATTGCCTGACCTTCCCCCTTTTTGCAGGTGTTACTATGTCTGAGTTTTTGAGAATTCCCCGTTTTGTTGGCGCGTCCATTCGTAAGGGCAACCCTTTGCCGCAAGGCACAGTTGTTCCTACCTACACTAGTTCTCCCTTGGCTAAGGATGCTCCCATCGTCCCAAAGACCATTGCCATGGAGCAAGATGAGACTGTTGATGCTAGGGTGGTTGCTGATCGTGAAAGGAAACAAAGGTGTGCTGTTGAGAAGGCCGCTCGTGAGGATGTCGTGGCTGGTGGCTCCCATAGCGCTGGTACTAGGGCTACCCGGGCTACTACACATTCTAGGAAGTCGATGAGAAAAGCTGATGGTGAGGGTTCCTCCCATAAAAAGAGCAAGGCAACTAGGGCTTCCGTCGTTCCTCCCCCGGCGCCTTCTAGTCTTGTTGAGGAAGAAGGTGGTGGTAAGTCTCACACTCCTGCTCATTCGGCCGAGAGGCCTAATGCCATGGTAGACCTCCGACAACATACTGATGATGTCTTATCCCAACCACAAGCTTTTGAAGGAGAGCCCCATGTGGAGGAGCATCCTCCCTCATCTGTTTCTCGTCCTCCGTCTGTTGTTCCTAGTGGCCGTCATGTTTCTCTTGATGGTAAGAATCTTGCCTTTCCTGGAGGTTAGTTCTTTCTCTTTTTTTTGCACGCACTTTCCTCCCTTTTTTTTACGTTTGTTGTTCTTCTTATTTAGGTGATGCTTCCAAACCCATTAACTTGGATGCTGATGTAACTCCTGCCGACGCTGAGAGTTCCTACCGTAAGGCCTCTCAACTTGTCTGTTGCAGTTATTATTACTTTTGTGCGCGTATCCTTCCTCTTATGTTTACTTCGTCTTGGCAGGTGATCCTTACAAGCGTTTTGGCAAGCAACCCTTCAATCCCCAGTGGGGCATTACTGAGTCTACTCGTGTGGACAAATCCAAGGACTGTCGTGACCTGCTTGCCAACCTCTTCACTCTTGCTGATATTGTGTACTTTAACAAAGGCATTGACCATGAGGTGGCCATACGGTCCAGTTGGCGTCGATTGGCTCAGAGCACCCAGATGCAGTCCAACGTTCTACTTCGCTTTGAATCTTTGTTGGAAGAGCATAACGCTTGCGTGTCCTCCAAATCCGAGGTGGAGGCTTGTCAAAGGTCTCTTGATGCTGCTAATGAGGAACTGCTAAAGAGCCGCGAGACTATGACAGGCTCCTCGGTGAACATGGTCTCCTTATTTCTTCGGAGATGGACATGGCTGGACGCTTGGCCGTTCTTGAGAAGGCTCAGAAACTTAATGCAAAAGTCATCGCCACGAGGGACGCTAGGATCACGACCTTAGAGAATAAGCTAAAAGCTGCTGAGGAAGATGCTCAAGGGCTGAGAACTGATAACACCAAGTTGGCCGTTGATCTGGGCCATGAGGCCACTCTGAGGAAGAACCTTGTAAAGGACCTCTTTCATGTGTTTGTTCGACGCCTTTTAGCAAGCAAGGAATATAAGTCTGCACATTGGGGACGTTTTCAGCCTTGCTCTGTCCTTGGGCTTTATGCAGGCCGTGAGTCATGGAAGGACTGAGGAGGAGATTGTTGCTTCTTTGGCCGAGGCGTTTGGTATTGACTCTTCTGTGACAGAGACCAGTTTGGTGGAGGCATTCGATGCCCCATTCGTGAAGCGGTATCCCTTCGTGGAGAAGGTCTCTCGAGCATGTTTTAAGAGTACAATGGAGCTTCAAAACTTGATGCCAGATGGGGAGGTGACTCCCGGCCAAGGGCCTCTTTTGCAGGATTGTTCCTCTGCTCAGTGACTTGCTCTGAACTTTATCTTTCACATGTCTGTAATAACAACTTGATGGCCGTTTGGCCTTAACTTATTCGTACACTTTGTGGTATTTTTACACTTGGCCATCGTGCCTGATAGGTGTGAAAACACCCATCCTTTTTACCACTTACTTACAGTAATAACCGAGCCAAAACGTGTATTTTATGTCATTTATGTCGGAATTATGCGTGGTTTGTGTTTTTGTTGTAATTTAGGACGAAAAGGTGAAAAGTGGAGAAAACACGGGATTTCACGGGATTTTATGGAAGAAAAAGACGAAAGATGAAGTCGAAAGATCAAGAGTGGAAAAAGAACGGAAGTACAAGACCAATTCTGAAGATTTATCGAAGAAAAAGTCAAAAGACGGAAGTTTACTAAAAGCCGAAGAACTCGAGTCTTATTTATGAAGAAATGTCAAGACGAGTTCAAAGGAATCCCGAGACAAAGTCATTAAGTCCAAGATTAACAAAAGATAAAGAAGAAAAGGACTTAAGTGTGCAATTAAGGAAAAGACGAAAGAGGGGAGGAAGCTTCCTTCCACTAACCACCTCCTCCCCTATATATAGTTTAGATCTTTTCATTTTTGTAGTTGTTGGGTGGTTTGACAAACCACCACTTCCACCATTTTTATACTTGTTATTTCATTTCTTGCACTTTAATTTCTTGTTATGCACCTTTAATCATTTAATTTTCAAGTAAGTTTTCATTTATTGTTCTTGAATCTTTACTTTTCTTGTTTAAATCTCTCATCTTCCTTTCTTGATTCTAGTTTACTTTTGGTGCGAATTACATATGATCCGTGTTGTTCACTAATGTTTTCGTGCTTAAAAAGTTCATTTTTTTATGGTTTGATTTAAAAGTTTGTTTATTTTAAGTTTGGAAAAGTTGTAATTTGATCTTATTTAGTCTTTTTCACATTAGATTCGTTTAAGTTTTGGTTTTAGCTTATCCTAGTATCTTATTACCTTTTGCTTAAATTTCGGATCAAGAGAGTAATCGGAAAGGGTATTAAACCCTTTTCCGATTTGCTCATTCCGACCAACACCATCACCTTATTCCGATCACTTGATTGGAAAAGGGTTTTACATTCCTTTTATACATTTCTTTTACATTCCAATCATCTTGATTGGAAAAGGGTTTTACATTCCTATCAGCATTCCTATTTACATTCCTATCAGCATTCCTATTTACATTCCTATCAACATTCCTATCAGCATTCTTATCAGCATTCGTATCAGCATTCCTATCAGCATTCCTATTTACATTCCTATCAGCATTCCTATCAGCATTCCTATTTGCATTCCTATCAGCATTCCTATCAGCATTCCTATCAGCATTCCTATCAGCATTCCTATCAGCATTCCTATCAGCATTCCTATCAGCATTCCGATTTGGTTTTAGTTTAAACATTCCGATTGTAGTCTATTTTCAACATTCCGATTGGGACCCTTTGTTTAATATTCCGACCGGATGGAGTTTGTCTACATTCCGATCTAGACTCTTTTAACATTCCGATCATGCATCATTCCGATGGGTACATTCCGATCGGGTTCCGTTGGGATTCCGATCGGGTGTATTCCGATTGGGTATTTTTGTTTTGTTTTAGTTAAAGTGGCAATTTCTCTAGTTTTATTTTTAGTTCATTTTTAATTCGTTTTGCATTTTTATTTAATTGTCAATTTACTTTTCGTTAAGTTTTAATTTTACGTCATTTAATTTCACGTCATTTACTTTTAACGTTTTAAATATTGCACCGTTTACGTTTCAACTAGTTTTAGTTTTAATTTCCCGTCCTTTATTATTAAGTCTTGCACATTTACTTTACATCAACCAAAAATATTATTCTTTACCAAAAACGACTGAGTCGCACATTAAACCGAAAATCAATTCGAGAAGATACCCAGAAAACGAACTTTTTCAACTAGCAAAACCTTCTACATTAAAATGGCGCCGCTGCCAGCTCTTTTCGTGAGGATTTACGGTTTTTTGTGAGAGACGCGTTGGCTTTTGGGATCCGTTCACTCGTGAACGTTATTTTTAGTGTCAAAAATTTTCAAAAAAATCCAAAAACATTTGAAAAATCATAAAAAGCATTTCTTTTTCAAAGTTTTGCAACAAAAATATTCTTCTTGCTTATCTATTTTTCTTTATGGATTTTTATGTCCATTGCGTCGGGTGTGGGAGACGATTGTACGGGAACGACTCTTGTCAATGGTGTACATGTGAGCGGTGCGGAAATGATATCGACAACACACAATTCGGATTTTGTCCCTTGTGCAACTCGACTAATTCGTCCTTTTTGAATCCACCTCCTGTTCCCCCGTGCATCTATTGTGGAAGCGATTCTCATTGGCATGTTTCGTGCCCTGTTCGATACCCGTATGGTCACGAGAAAGAACCGGGGTACAACTATGACCATGATAATAGCTATCCACAAGACGCACCCACTCTTTCTCCTTACCCGTTTTGCAACAACTGTGGGGGTCCTCACGATACTTCTTATTGTCAACCAATGAATTATTATGAGCAAAATCCGTGTCCTCGGTTTTCTTCACCAATGGATTATTATGAACCAAACCCGGTTTCTAATTCTTCTCAACCGATGAACTACTATGAGCCACAAGCATGCTATAATTCAGGTTTTCAACACTTTGAGCCCCCACATCACACCCTCAATCATCAATCCTCTCAGCAAATTAGTCTTGATCAACAACTCACTACTTTGAATGGCATTCTAGAAAGTATAGCTCAACTCCGAGCTGACTTGCATCAGGAAAGGCAATCGTTGCTTGATGTGGACGAAACCTTGAAAACCACCGACACCTTTTTGAGCCAATTTAGTCGTTTTCCCTTCTTTTCTACACCAAAATGTTTAATTACAGCGTGGGATAGAATTGGTGAAATTGAACATACTCGGGGCGACGAACAACAAAAGTTGCTGCATGAGCTTCTTAAAGATGTGGAGGTTATCAAGGAAGAGTTAGCCGACTACGTCACTCCTAACTGGACTCGTCCCATCTATTATGATGATGACGACGACGATGATGTCTACACGTTCAACCAATCTACTGAAGTTGCTGCTCCTACTCTCGATGTTCCTACTACATCTAAGGATCTAGATTCGTTAAATGAGCTTAGTGATGTTGGTCTCGACAAATTATTGGATGATGAGGTTTGTGACATACCGGCTGCTATAGAGCTTGAGAACGACGTTACTCTTACGGAAGAGGTCGATCCAAATGATGACAATTTTTCTCCAAGCTATGAGAATTTCACTTTTGAAATTTCTCAATCTCCACCGGGAGATGCGGGTGATGACGATTTATTCTCTCCGGTTTACGAGAGGTTCACCGATGAACATGATCTTGTGGATAAGGTGGAAGACGTGCTTCTTCGAGATAGATTACGGAAAGTGCACCTTCTTATTGCTCAAATCGAAGCGTTGACTTCTCCTCCTCTTTGCCTCCATCTATTCCTCCCGTTGAAGATAATGACCCATTGCTGGAAGATATTGACATTCACTCCATACCACCAGGTAATGATGACGATGATATGGAGGGGGACATTATTTTTGATAATTTGCTGCAGGAAAGTATTGACCCAAGTCCCCCTCCCGAGCACCTTTCATCCTCCCCTTTAGCCACTATCACGGAGGATGAGTGCTTTGACCCGAGAGGTGACATTGATTATCCTATGATTGATAACAATACGGCTTTGCCGCTTGCTCAGCATCTATTGTCTTTGGGGGAGGACAATGTGCGTACTTTACCCAACCCACCTCCCGTGGACCTTGAATTCACATACTTTTCGTATGTCGAAAGGACCTTTCTCCCTTTCAAGACTTATCCCCCCGCCTCCCCTTTGTCGATGTCAACCGGGAACGAGGACAAGGTCTTTGATCCCGGTATCACATTCGAGGCTTCCCCATGGACCATTTAATTCGGGGACGAGTCAGGCTCGTGATTCGGTTAAAAAAAACAAGCGCTTTTTGGGAGGCAACCCAATTATCTATCTATTTTCACCATAAGTGTAGGGGGAGCCCCGTGGTATTTCTTGCTTTCTTTTTTATCATGTGCAGGGATTAGAGCTTCAAAAACATACTCTTGATGACTTTTGACGAACCGTGATTCCGTGTTCCCGTTTTCCCGGTTCTATCCTAAATTCTTTTGATTCACTATTTTATATTTCTCAATATTAAAATAGGAATCTCTTTAGTTGTCTCTTCCTTAGCGAGATTTAAACAAAGTGCACAATGTCCTAAGTGTAGGGGAGTTTAGTCCCACATGCTTAAACATTGAGGACAATGTTTATATTAAGTGTAGGGGGACTTCTATCGAAGTTAAGTGGTCGCTTCCTTGTTTTTGTCCTCATTTTAACCGGAAAATTTGATTTTTCGACATTTTTCAAAATTTTTAATCTATGTTGCCCTAGTTGTATAGTTTTATTTTCCTTTGTTATAGTTATTTTCTTTCCTTATTAGAATAAATTTCAATAAAGTGGTTTTAATTTTCAAACGTTATGAATCTTTTGACTCAACCCGAGTTTACTTATCTAAGTTTACTCTAGCTAGTATCCTTAACGTGTTTAAGTCAAGTTTTGCTAGGCTTTTATATAGGGAGCTATAAAACACGAAAGTCTTAACTCTCACGGGTTAAGAACAAGAACTTTTCGCAAGTTCCTATAATTGATCCTAGAGAGTCGTTTATCAAGGGAACTTTAAAACGCGATTTCTAAACTTGAAAAAGTCTAAGAATTTGCAAGATCCTATAGGCGACTCGAAAACCCAAAACTTTGATTTAATAGGCTAAGCATCCACGAGTCTCATTCCTTGAGATTTTAAACTGTGGAGAACGAGAGATGATAGAGCCAATTATAAGTTTGGTATTCTTTCGTGAATTTATTTGAGTTAATTATAAGCCTATTCTCCCATCGCTTGTTAATAAATTTATCTGTAATAAATAAGGTTGTACGATTTGAAAAGTTACTTAGCTTCTAGCCCAAGATCGTTTAAAAGTTGCTCGGTACGGATTAGAGTTCATAGCCAAGGCATAACTTATTGAAGCGGGGTGCGAAGATTGGCGAGTCCGAAAAGGCCCTAACAAGGCATGAGGGCTACATTTTGTTGCTAAAGATCCAAAAGTGATGTGAAGAATCATTTATCGAAAATCAATATGAAGGATCAAGACACACGACGAAAAGCAAATACTCCCCTAAAGATCATGGAGAAGTCTATCCAAAAAGGCCCTAACAAGGTATGAGGATAAATAGATCCAAGTCCTAAAAGGAGGCGGATCGTTGTATATCAAAGTCAAAAATAAAGATTAGAGAAAAATGAAGAAGTCGTGGTCCAAGTATGAATCTCTCAAAATTTCAAGTGAAGAAATTCCTATTATGAAGAGAAGACCATTATTTCATGAACGCCTCTCAAGATTTGAAGTATGAAGTCGCTGCCAAATATCGGTCCGAGAAAGGTCTCAAATCGCGAAGCGAGTTATGCCAAGATATGAACTTTATGAGGTCCCGAGAAGCAGTTTTAAAAGATTTTGTCCTTTGGCTAACTATTGATTAGATCGTTCACTTTATTTTCGGACTAAATAACTATCAAAATAAGTCAAAAATGCATCCTCGTGATCATTCAAGACAACAATAAAATGAAAGAGATACACCTAGGAATAAGGGAGTCTAAGTGAATAATTGGCCCACATGAGTTCGTGTTAGTTTGCTAACTTATAATAACAATGATCTCGTTTCTAAGCTTGGTTTGGAGAAAGTGAAAACTTGAGGGTGATAATCATTCATGACATTTTCCAAAACCCAAGGTATGTTTTTAATTTCTTTACTTTGAATGTTTATAGTTTTCTATCTCTTTAATAAAGGCCAAGATGGATTGATTGTGATGAAAAATGTAAACGTGCTTTGTAACTAATGCATTGCATGAGGACATTGCAATGGTTAAGTGTAGGGGATTTGATAGGTGTGAAAACACCCATCCTTTTTACCACTTAATTACAGTAATAACCGAGCCAAAACGTGTATTTTATGTCATTTATGTCGGAATTATGCGTGGTTTGTGTTTTTGTTGTAATTTAGGACGAAAAGGTGAAAAGTGGAGAAAACACGTGATTTCACGGGATTTTATCGAAGAAAAAGACGAAAGATGAAGTCGAAAGATCAAGAGTGGAAAAAGAACGGAAGTCCAAGACCAATTCTGAAGATTTATCGAAGAAAAAGTCAAAAGACGGAAGTTTACTAAAAGCCGAAGAACTCGAGTCTTATTTATGAAGAAATGTCGAGACGAGTTCAAAGGAATCCCGAGACAAAGTCATTAAGTTCAAGATTAACAAAAGATAAAGAAGAAAAGGACTTAAGTGTGCAATTAAGGAAAAGAGGAAAGAGGGGAGGAAGCTTCCTTCCACTAAGAACCTCCTCCCCTATATATAGTTTAGATCTTTTCATTTTTGTAGTTGTTGGGTGGTTTGACAAACCACCACTTCCACCATTTTTATACTTGTTATTTCATTTCTTGCACTTTAATTTCTTGTTATGCACCTTTAATCATTTAATTTTCAAGTAAGTTTTTATTTATTGTTCTTGAATCTTTACTTTTCTTGTTTAAATCTCTCATCTTCCTTTCTTGATTCTAGTTTACTTTTGGTGCGAATTACATATGATCCGTGTTGTTCACTAATGTTTTCGTGCTTAAAAAGTTCATCTTTTTATGGTTTGATTTAAAAGTTTGTTTATTTTAAGTTTGGAAAAGTTGTAATTTGATCTTATTTAGTCTATTTCACATTAGATTCGTTTAAGTTTTAGTTTTAGCTTATCCTAGTAGCTTATTACCTTTTGCTTAAATTTCGGATCAAGAGAGTAATCGGAAAGGGTATTAAACCCTTTTCTGATTTGCTCATTCCGACCAGCACCATCACCTTATTCCGATCACTTGATTGGAAAAGGGTTTTACATTCCTTTTATACATTTCTTTTACATTCCAATCATCTTGATTGGAAAAGGGTTTTACATTCCTATCAGCATTCCTATTTACATTCCTATCAGCATTCCTATTTACATTCCTATCAATATTCCTATCAGCATTCCTATCAGCATTCGTATCAGCATTCCTATTTACATTCCTATCAGCATTCCTATCAGCATTCCTATCAACATTCCTTTTACATTCCTTTTAGCATTCCGATTTGGTTTTAGTTTAAGCATTCCGATTATAGTCTATTTTCAACATTTCGATTGGGACCCTTTGTTTAATATTCCGACCGGATGGAGTTTGTCTACATTCTGATCTGGACTCTTTTAACATTCCGATCATGCATCATTCCGATGGGTACATTCCGATCGGATTCCGTTGGGATTCCGATCGGGTGTATTCCGATTGGGTATTTTTGTTTTGTTTTGTTTTAGTTAAAGTGGCAATTTCTCTAGTTTTATTTTTAGTTCATTTTTAATTCGTTTTGCATTTTTATTTAATTGTCAGTTTACTTTTCGTTAAGTTTTAATTTTACGTCATTTAATATCACGTCATTTACTTTTAACGTTTTAAATATTGCACCGTTTACGTTTCAACTAGTTTTAGTTTTAATTTCCCGTCCTTTATTATTAAGTCTTGCACATTTATTTTACCAAATCCAAAAATATTTGTTTCACCAAGAACAACTAATCTCACACAATTAACCGAAAATCAATTCGATTAGACATCGAGAAAACGAACTTTTTTTAACTAGCAAAACTCTACATTAGTGCCACCTTATCTATGTTTCTTTGGTTGTCCTTCTATTTTTGGCCTTTCGTGTGTGACGCTGTATGTACTTTGATTTATATGTATCTTACTTCTAAGAGTGAACCTTGGCTACATAGATCGACCAGGAGGAATCACCTGCCCTCCGGAGCAAATTTGATATTTATTCAACTCCTGATTTTGGTTTGGGAACATTGACTACATGTATCGAGTGGAGGGATCTAATTTCCACTCAGAGCCACTTAACCTTTTATTCCCCTTCCATAGACATCGACCATATTTATAGATTTCGGAGGTTGCGAGCCTTCCGTCGAGGTCGCTTGTACTTTGCCTATTTTGTTAGATATCGATCACGTTAGGATCGCTTTTTGTTTATCTACGAACATGGGTTATTCAGAACCATTCATGTGTTCGTTCTTTTAAAAAGGGTGGTTATAAACATTGGCCACATGTTCCTACCGCAGGTGATTGGCCTTTCGGAGGGGGCTACTTTTTTCTTATGTTTACACTCCTTTTTCATATATAGGGAAAATTGCTACTCCTCAGCCGGGAGATAGCTTTAATTAACTTCATCATTAAAGTGTTACAATGACAAGATAAGTTTAAATGCTAGGCTAGATGTGGCATTCCCTTAGGTTAATTGCGTGCCAGGTGCGTGGTACTGCCTTGCCATTCACTTTTTCCAATTTATATGAGCCATTCATGTAGGCCTCTGTCACCTTGTAAGGACCTTCCCATGTTGGACTCAAGTTTCCCGGTTTTTCCACGTGACTGGCCTCATTCCTTCTGTAGACGTAGCTCCCTACCTTGAAAGATTTGGCCCTGACCCGCTTGTTGTAATACTGCTCCATCTTTTTCTTGTATTTGGCCTCCCGGATGGCTGCAGCCTCCCTTCTTTCTTGCAACAAGTCTAGGTTGAGTCTGAGCTCTTCATCATTGGCCTCTACATCCTTGATCATTAACGTCCTATGGGTTGGCATTCCTATCTCCGCAGGGATCACGACCTCACTTCCATATGTTAGGCTAAATAACGTCTCTCCATTGCTTGTCTTTAATGCGGTTTTGTGTGCCTAGAGCACATTGGGAAGTTCGTCTGCCCACCCAGTTCGATCACGGCCTAACCTTGTCTTTAGCCCTTCCATTAACGACTTGTTTGCCCTTTCCACGAGGCCATTGGCCTGTGGGTGTGCCACTGCCGTGTTCATTTGCTTAATGTTGAGTTTTTTGCACCATGTCTTGAATGGGTCGTTCACAAAGTTAGTCCCATTGTCAGTCACTATCACATGGGGTAGGCCAAATCTACAGACAATGTTATCCCACACAAATTTTATCACGTCCTTGCCTTTTACGTTGGACAAGGGCTTTGCTTCCAACCACTTAGTGAAATAATCAATTGCCACAATGATATACCTGACCTTACCGGTGCCGCGGGAAATGGACCCAACACGTCCATTCCCCATTTGAAGAACGACAATGGGGCCATGATTGATGTCATTAGTGTCTTGGGCATCTTGGGTACTGGTGAGTGAATCTGGCACGCGTCACATTTATTTGTTTCATCCCTCACGTCACGGTGCATCGTGGGCCAATAGTATCCCTACCTTAGTGCCTTGGCTACCACTGATCTTGTCTTCAGATGCATGCCACAAGCTCCTCGGTGTATCTCACGGATCACATAGTTGGCTTGGAGTGGTCCTACGCATCGTAACATCGACATCAAGTAAGCTTTCTTGAAGAGTACCCCTCCTTCCATCACATACTAGCTGATCTTCATCCGAAGGGCACGTGCTTCATTGTGGTCCTGCGGCCATATCCCTTGCTCCAAGCACCTTATGATGGGTGTCATCCAGTTATCTTCCTCCTCTTCCACAATGGCATTTACCTCTTCCCTATCTGTTGAGGGCTTGTCTAGCACCTCCACCAATACTTCCTTCGTCAAATGATTAAACGCCACTGAGGCCAACTTGCTTAACACGTCAGCCTTTTGGTTCTTACTTCTCGGGATGTTAATGATTTTGAAGCCGTTGAACCGTGCTACATGCTCTTTTGACTTACTCAATTATTTGATCATGCTCTCATTGGCGGCCACGAAGTCCCCGTTGATTTGACTGGCCACCAACTTCGAGTCCACCTTCACCGCCAAATGCTCTACCCCATCTCTTCTGCTATTCTTAGGCCAGCTAGCAAGGCCTCGTATTCTGACTCATTGTTTGTGCTATCAAAATTCAACCTCAAAGCATATGTGTACTCCATGCCGTTGGGGATAATCAATACTAAACCTGCGCCTGAGCCTTTCGGGTTGGATGCTCCGTCCGTATATAGCACCCATTCTCCTTCTTTATCGACCTTTTCTTCCTCAGAAACGTGTGTCTCAAGGTCCTTTGAAGTGTCTGTTCCTACTGGCACTTCATTCAGAAAATCCGCTAACACTTGACCCTTTATGGCGCTTCTTGGTTCATAGGCAGTGTTGTATGTCCCCAACTCTATGGCATGCTTTGCAAGCTTGCCTGATGCTTCGGCCTTGTTTAGGATTTGCCTTACGGGTTGATCTGTGATGACCTTGATTGGGTGTCCTTCGAAGTACCGCCTTAGCCTCCTTGATGTGCTTAGGAGGGCTAGGGCCAGCTTCTCCAAAGGAGCATAGTTTCTTTCTGCTTCATGTAGCGTTCGGCTGACATAGCGGACTGGCCGTTGGATCCCATTTCTTTCTGCTAACAATACTGCGCTGATTGCTCCTTTTACTGCTGCTAGATATAAGGAGAGTGTTTCTTTGGGCCTGGGTCTGGTGAGCAATGGCAGCTCTATCACCATTCTTTTTATTTGTTGGAAAGCCTCCACTGCTTCCTCCGTCCATCTGTACTCTTCTTTGTTGGCCTTAGTTATATTTTTCAAAGTATCAAAGAAAGGTAATGACCTTTCGGCATATTTTTAGAGGAAACGGTTGAGCGCGACCAACTTCCCGGCTAAGCTTTGCATTTCGTTCCATGTTTTGGGTGATTGCATATCTGTGACATCCTTGATCTTGGCTGGGTTGGCTCTTATCCCTTTCGACGTCACCATGTACCCTAAAAACTTGCCCTCCTCAACTCCAAAAGAGCATTTTTTGGATTAAGCTTCATGTTTATCTTTCGTAAGTTGTCGAACGTTTCGGCTATGTCTGCTAGCATTTCTTTTTCAGTCTTGCTTTTTATGACCATGTCGTCCACATATGCCTCCAGGTTTCGTCCAATCTGTGACTCGAACGCTGTGTCCACTAACCTTTGGTACGTGGATCCTGTGTTTTTTAGGCCGAAAGGCATTTTGGTGTAGCAATACGTCCCCTGGTCGGTGTAGAAGGCTGTCTTTTCTTCGTCCTCTTGGGACATTTGCACTTGGTGGTAGCCCTTGTAGGCGTCTAAAAAGCTTTTGTACTTGTACCCCATAACAGCTTCTATTTTGGCATCAATCTCTAGCAGAGGATAATAGTCCTTTGGACATGCGGAATTCAAGTTTTTGAAATCTATGCACATCCTCCATGCTCCATCTACTTTTTTGACCAACACCGTGTTGGATATCCACGTAGGATACCTAACTGGCCTCACGATCCCAGATTTTACCCATTCTTCCACTTCCTTGGCGCTTTTTCGGCAGATAGTACCCTCCGTTTTTGGCTCACTGGTGTTACCGAGGGATTCACATTGAGCTTGTGTTGGGCGATCCTTCTTAGCACTCTGGTCATGTCTTGCGGCTCCCATGCGAAGACATCTAAGTTTTTCTTTTGCAATTGTTTTAACTGTTATGAACCTTCTTTTGACAAGTTTCCCCCAATCGTGACCAGTTGGTCGGGGAAGGCCGGGTTGATCATTACCTCCTCTGTTAGGTTGACGTCTTGGTGATCCCTTCTCTGGCTCTTCTTTTGCCATTTTCCTCTTTCCTATCTCTCTGCATTCATTAATAATTGAAGATGATGTAACAAGAGTTGCAATACCTCGAGGTGTTGGGAATTTCATCATGACGTGGATGGTAGATGGGATGGCCCTCAGCCTCCTTATCCCTGGTCTTCCTAGGATGATAATGTATGGGGAAGGGGCGAGTATGACGGTGAATCTCATCATGGCCCTTCGGACCAAACCTCCGTCCCCGAAGCATACCTCCATCTCTATATTTCCCAACGGCTTCACACTTTTCCCCGAGAATCCCGACACCGTGTTGTGCATCTTGGTCATCCTAGCTTGTATGCTTGGTTGAAGGCTGTTAAAACAGTGCTCATACATTATTTCCACAAACGCACCACCGTCCACATGTACCCTCCTTACCAAGTACCCTTCGATCTCGGCCTCTATCACAATCGCTTCTTCTGACAGATCCTCGTCCGGGCATGGTGGGAACGTTATCGAGACGTTCATCCACTCCTCGTTCACCCACCTCGACTTCCTCTTCCGATTATCACTATGTCCCGACACCATACTGATCACTTTGGCCTTTTGAGGGTGGCCCTTCTGACCGCCCTTTCCTTTCTGCCTCACGTCTTAAATCAAGTGGTTGAGATTTCCAGACTCCAAGGCGGCCTCCAACTATCTCCTCAGCTGAAAGCAGTCATTCGTATAGTGTCCTTTCGTACAATGATAGTCACAATATCTGTCCATGTTCTCCTTTTTTGCTGTTCCCACCAAGGGAGGTGGAGCCGGAAGGTTTAGTTGGTGTTCTGCTGCCAAAATTTCCTTCGGTGAGCTGGACAAGTCTTCCAGGGTGAATATTCGATTCACCTCTTGTGGGCGCTGCGGATGACGGTAAGGCAAGGAATAGGGTTGGGTGTAAGGGGTTCTGTTTTTATAGGCCCCTCGGCCTCCCCCTCTTCTTCCTCCAAAACCCTTTTTCTGGGAACGGTCATACCTCTGGCCTCCCGTCGGGGAACTGTCCCCCCGGATATACTCTCCTCTAGGCAGCTCGACATCCCTAAATGCTGTTTCAGCACGAACAAAGTCGTCCACATGCTTCAGCATCTCATCCACCGTCTTGGGTATTGATAACTGGATTTTAGCCAGGTAAAAAGATTCGTTTAAGTATGTCTCTTCGAATTGAAAAAGGAGTTTAGAGTGCGACTCAGTCGTTCTTTGGTGGAAACAAAAAGTTGTGTCGTTGTAGTATATTAAAAAGCAAAGACTTAAATGTAAAATGACGTTAAAATAAATGGCATTTAAATAAATCTAAGTCTAATTAAAAGAAAGGGTGCAATATTAAAAACTTTGAAAAGTAAATAACTAAATGACGGGAATTTAAAAGTGTGACGAAAATTATAACTTGACAAAGTATTAAAATGATAACTTAAAAATAAAACAAGACAAAATAGAAAAGAAATACCCAATCGGAATGTATTCCGATCAGACTTCAATCGGAATGAATACAAAACTCCCTATCGGAATGTTGATCGGAACCTTAGATCAGAATACCCTGTCACCTATTCAGATCGGAATATCCAAACAAACCCTTTGATTGGAATGAATACTACCTCTTGATCGGAATGTGAATAACCAAACCCTGATCGGAATGTAGATTGGAATACCCAATCGGAATGCTGTCACCTTTTCAGATCGGAATACCCAAACTCACCTTGATCGGAATGTTGCTTACTTACCCTGATCAGAATGTCACAACCTCTTGATCGGAATACCACAAACCTCCCAATCGGAATAATGCAAACCCTTTTCCGACCAAGACAAGGAGCTATGGTCGGAATGATAAACCCTTTTCCGACCTGTATGGTCGGAATACATTAGAAGGACCCGAAAAAAAGCTAAAGAAATAAGCTATAACTCAAATAAGCTCACACCTAAAATCCTAACCAAAACAAGTATAAGAAAAACTAATAAGCTGAAATTTACAAACTTTTGAAACACGAAAAGGAAAAGGTTTACGAAAAACAAACTTTTACATAAAAATAACTTTTATAAAAACTTTATAAACTTAAAGATAAACACAAATAAGCTATGAAAATCAATGATCCAAAACAATCAAAAGCATAAAAACATAACCTTTAATCAAATAAACAACACAATAAGCATGTAAACAAAGATTAAAGCATAGAAAGAAAGGAAGAATGAGATATTAAACAAGTAAAGTAAAGGTGCAATAAAAGTAAAAGTAACTTACTTGAAAATTAAAGTGCAAGACAAGGTAATTAAATGTGCAATAAAGTAAATGTGCAAGTAAATAAAGATGGAAGAACTAGTGTCACTCTAGATAACCAAATGAAATGATAAACTTAATGATCTATATATAGGGGAGGATTAGGAAGCTTCCTCCCCTCCTTCATTTTCTCTTAATTGCACCATTAGGTCCTTAAACCTTTAATCTTCTTTAATCTTGGACTTTAATGACTTTTGGCTCGGGATTTCTTTGGACTCGTCTTTTAATTCTTCAATAAATAAGACTTGAGTTCTTCGGCTTTTAGTAAACTTCCGTCTTTTGACTTTTTCTTAGATAAATCTTCAGAATTGGTCTTGGACTTCCGTTCTTTTTGCATTCTTGAATTCTTGACTTTGTCTTTCATCTTTTTCTTCAATAAAAGCCCGTAAATGCCCGTGTTTTCTCCACTTTTCACAATTTCGTCCTAAATCACAACAAAAACACAAACCACGCATAATTCTGACATAAAAGACATAAAATACACGTTTTGGCTCGGTTATTATTGTAATTAAGTGGTAAAAAGGATGGGTGTTTACACACCTATCAAATCCCCTACACTTGACCATTGCAATGTCCTCATGCAATGTATTAGTTACAAAGCACGTTTACACTTTTCATCATAATCAATCCATATTGGCCTGAATTAAAGAGATAGATAATTACAAACATTCAAAGTAAAGAAATCAAAAAGTATACCTTGGGTTTTGGAAATGTCATGAATAATCATCATCCTCAAGTTTTTCGCTTTCTCCAAACCAAGCTTAAAAACGAGATCATTGTTATTATAAGTTAGCAAACTAACACGAACTCATGTGGGCCAATTACTCACTTAGACTCCCTTATTCCTAGGGGTATCTCTTATATTTTATTATTGTCTTGAATGATCACGAGGATGCATTGTTGACTTATTTCGATAGTCCGAAAATAAAGTGAACGATTTAATCAATAGTTAGCTAAAGGACAAAATCTTTTAAAACTGCTTCTCGGGACCTCATAAAGTTCATATCTTGGCATAACTCGCTTCGCGATTTGAGACCTTTCTCGGACCGATATTTGGCAGCGACTTCATACTTCAAACCTTGAGAGACGTTCATGAAATAATGGTCTTCTCTTCATATAGGAATTTCTTCACTTGAAGTTTTGAGAGATTCATACTTGGACCACGACTTCTTCATTTTTCTCCAATCTTTATTTTGGACTTTGATATACAACGATCCGCCTCCTTTTATGACTTGGATCTGTTTATCCTCATACCTTGCTAGGGTCTTTTCAGATACACTTCTCCATGACTTTTGGGGAGTTTTTTGCTTTTCGTCGTATGTCTCGATCCTTCATATTGATTTTCGATAAATGATTCTTCACATCACTTTGGATCTTTAGCAACAAAATATAGCCCTCATGCCTTGTTAGGACCTTTTTGGACTCGCCAATCTTCGCATCCCGCTTCAATAAGTTATGCCTTGGCTATGAACTCTAATCCATACCGAGCAACTTTTAAACGATCTTGGGCTAGAAGCTAAGTAACTTTTCAAATCGTACAACCTTATTTATTGCAGATAAATTTATTAGCAAGCGATGGGAGAATAGGCTTATAATTAACTCACATAAATTCACGAAAGAATACCAAACTTATAATTGACTCTATCATCTCTCGTTCTCCACAGTTTAAAATCTCAAGGAAAGAGACTCGTGGATGCTTAGCCTATTAACTCAAAGTTTTGGGTTTTCGAGTCGCCTATAGGATCTTGCAAATTCTTAGACTTTTTCAAGTTTAGAAATCGCATTTTAAAGTTCCCTTGATAAACGACTCTCTAGGATCAATTATAGGAACTTGCGAAAAGTTCTTGTTCTTAACCCGTGAGAGTTAAGACTTTCGCGTTTTATAGCTCCCTATATAAAAGCCTAGCAAAACTTGACTTAAACACGTTATGGATACTAGCTAGAGTAAACTTAGATAAGTAAACTCGGGTTGAGTCAAAAGATTCACAACGTTTGAAAACTAAAACCACTTTATTAAAGATTTATTCTAATAAGGAAAGAAAATAACTATACAAAGGTAAAAACTAATAGGCCAAAATAGATCAAAAATTTTGAAAAATGTCAATAAATTGATTTTCCGGTTAAAATGAGGACAAATACAAGGAAAAGACCACTTAACTTCGATAGAAGTCCCCCTACACTTAACATAAACATTGTCCTTAATGTTTAAGCATGTGGGAGTAACTCCCCTACACTTAGGACATTGTGCACTTTGTTTAAATCTCGTTAAGGAAAAGACAACTAAAGAGATTCCTATTTTAATATTGAGAAAATATAAAATAGTGAATCGAAAAGAGTTTAGGATAGAACCGGGAAGAAGGAACACGGAATCACGGGTCGTCAAGAATCATCAAGAGTGGATCATTGAGCGCTCGAATCCCTGATTATAAGAAGAGAGGAGAGGAAATAGCAAACCAACGGGTCTCCCCTACACTTAGGATAAAGAAAGCTAAAAGATAGATGCATGGGTTGCCTCTCAAGAAGCGCTTGATTTTTGATTACCGAGTCGTGAGCCTGACTCGACCTTGATCATCATAGGAAGAAGCATGAAATATATCCACCAGGATCAAAGACATAGTTTTCGTCCATCAAATAGCACAGGCTTATGGCGAACAAGGCAAGCCAAAGAAGAGTAAGCAAGGTTTACTTAAGCAGCGATGGAGCACGGTGGAAGCAAGGGTGAAGCGGTGCAAGCATGTCTTCAATAGTTCCAAAGATATTTCCTTTTATTTCATCAGACGGATACTGAGATGGCTGCAAAATAACGATACCGGGGTCGAACACCTTTTCCTTTAGGGGAAAATAGCACTCAGGCTCACCAGAGTGTGAAGAAGATCCGCGAAGAAGATGTACAACCTCGTCCTTAGAGGGTGGACAAAGAGGTGTTAAATCATATGTGCTGCGGATGTCGGTGTCGACCGGTTTCTTCTCCTTTGAGAGAATGTGCTTCAAATCCAAAGTAGGATCAAGACGATAATCTTCAAAATCATAAGGAGGAGCATCACTCTCATGAGGGAAGTAAGTGTTGAGAAACGTAGAGAAGTCTTCCTCAAATGAGTAATCGTCTAAAGTAGGATCGAGTGATGGCGGAGGATCTTCATCATGTGAAGAATCACTCGAGAGAGTATCGGCCTCATCAAAATCATCATAAGTGGGTAGATCGGGATACTCAGAAGTAAGGTCATCATAATCATCCGAATCTGAGCTAGAATCATCATCATAAGCATCAAAGATCGGTGGAGAATCATAAATGGGAGAAGGTTCCAAATTGGATAGAGAATCATCCACATCATCATGAAAAAGTGGATTATCAATGCAAGAGTCGAATAGAGGATTGTTGTAGACTACAAAATCATCGAGCACATTAATCATATTCACGGATTCTCTTCCAAAGGATTTGCTTGTAAGCTTCCCCATTTTGAAAACTTGTGAATCATTCCCGACTCTTAAGATTAACTCGCCTTCGGCAACATCGACAAGAGCTCGTCCGGTTCTCAAGAATGGCCGACCAAGTATTAAAGGAATACGAGGGTCCATTTCATAATCAACAACGACAAAATCGACCGGGAAAGTAAATGTGCCAACTTTAATGAACACATCTTCGGCTATACCAACGGGGTAAGCGAGAGTGCGATTTGCAAGTTCTAGAGTCATCTTTGTTGGAGTAAGGTCGGGTAATGATAGTGTTTTCCAAACACTCAAAGGCATAAGATTAATACTGGCCCCGAGATCAGCTAGGGCAGTAAATTCTTCAGTTTTGTTGAAAACGCAAGGCAACACAAAACGACCGGGATCTCCAAGCTTTTCCGGAAGTTCTTTAAGAATAACTGCAGAGCAGTTTTCATTTAAGCGTGTGTTGGCGAGCTCAATCAGCTTCTCCTTCTTGTTAAGCATTTCCTTAAATGCTTTAACAAATTTCGGCATATGGACAAGTGCTTCCACGAGGCTAATGTTGATGTTCATTTGAGAGAGCATCTTCACATAGCTTTGCACTTGACAATCATTCTTGGTTAGCTCGTTGGTCTTGCCTAAGCGAGAAGGATAAGGGATATTGGGTTTGGGTGGTGAAGGTGCAGGTGTAGGTAATGGTTGAGATGTTGAAGGGTCCTTCCTGGGGACATCGTCATGACGAGGCGAAGACGGTAATGGTGTACTAATACTAGGTGTAGGAGGAGTAGGGATTAATGCTGGTGGATGAGGTGTAGATGATGGGGGCGGGATTGGTGGTCCTACTATGGTGACTCCACTACGGGTAGTAATAGCACTCACATTTGCTCGCGGATTGGTGACGGTGTTTGAAGGTAGAGAATTCGAAGAAGAAGGTTGAACGGCGGGCAAGAAACTAGCAAGCATATTCTTCAAATCATTTGTTTGATTGCTGAAGGAAGATTGGATATTATCTCGAAGCTCGGATCTTATCTCATTTCCTTGCTTGGTAATATCTCCTTTCAGATTGATAATTTGGCTCTGCAGATTCTTGATTTACTCACCTTGGGTTCTCATTATAGCCTCAACATCGGGGTTAATGGGTGAGGTTTGTTGAGCGGGTGGGTGATAAGGATTAGAAGCTCTTGGTGGGATTTGGTTGCTTCGATTGTAGTTGTTGGTGGGGTTTTGGTTTTGAGGAGAAAAACCAGGTGAAAGGTAGTTGTTTGACCGGTAACTCAGCAAATTTCTATCCCCTTGTTGTCGAGCTTGATAATTTTCCGGTGAATAATTACCATAAGCTGCATACACATTTTCCGGATTTCCTTGTGTAGAAGGACAATCGATGTATGAGTGAGGACCGTCGCATGTTTCACAAGAAGGTGCAACCGCTTTAACTTGTTGTTGTTGGTTTGAAGCGAGAAGCAAGGTACTTTTGCTCATTTCAGTCATCATGCGGGTGAGTTCGGTCATATCAGGGTTTGCTGAAGTGGAAGAAACATTGACTCTTGGATTGTTCCTTGAAGAAGCGGAGGAATCCCAGTTTTTGTGGTGAGTAGCCATGTTCTCAATAAGCTCTCTACACTCCTCGGGTCTCCTTTTCATGAATGTGCCACTGGCGGCTGCATTAATCGTATCACGATCTCGAAAAGTCAAACCGTTGTAGAAAGTATCAATCAATGTGACTAGAAGCATGTTGTGGTTTGGACAACGATCAATCAAGACATTATATCTTTCCCAAGCATCAAAAATAGATTCATCGGGATCTTGCATGAAACCGCTGATTTGATTGCGAAGGCTCGTGACCATGGATGGTGGAAAGTAGCGCGACAAAAAACGTTGAGTCATGTTATCCCAAGTGTGAATAGAATTCTTCGGGAGACGATCAAACCATTTCTCGGCGTGATGTGATAAAGTATGTGGGAAGAGTTGTAGGCGAAGAACATCCATTGTGGCACCAGGCAACTTCATGCTTTGAGTGAGTGTAATGAACTTGTCGAGGTGTTTGTTGGCATCATCATCAGGCATTCCGGCGAACGGATTAGTTTGCACTTGCTGAATCATGTGGTGCTTCAACGAAAACTCAGGAGCGTTGATTTGCATCGGCGCAATCGGTCCTCCTCGTCCAAACATTGTTGGTTGACAAAGTTCCTCCATTGTCCGAAGATCGGGCTGTGGAAGAACATTGTTGTTATTGTTGAGGTGCAGTGGATTATTATTGTTAACACCTGACATAATTAAATCTTCTCGAGTCTCGGGCTCTTGATAATTAGAAGATCTAGTCCGCATACACCTACAAAGGCAAAAGAAAACAATACCAAACACAAAGACAAAATATATACACAATAAAAATAAAATCTTTTTGGATTTTTGAAATTTTTAATTTTTATGGATTTTTATCGATTTTTAATTTTTATGGATTTTTGAATTTTTTTTGTGCAAGAAAATAACGCTCACAAGTGAACGGATCCCAAAAAGCAACGCGTCTCTAACAGAAAACCGTTAATCTTTACGAAAAGAGCCGGCAGCGGCGCCATTTGATAATTGGATTTTAGCCAGGTAAAAAGATTCGTTTAAGTATGTCTCTTCGAATTGAAAAAGGAGTTTAGAGTGCGACTCAGTCGTTCTTTGGTGGAAACAAAAAGTTGTGTCGTTGTAGTATATTAAAAAGCAAAGACTTAAATGTAAAATGACGTTAAAATAAATGGCATTAAAATAAATCTAAGTCTAATTAAAAGAAACGGTGCAATATTAAAAACTTTGAAAAGTAAATAACTAAATGACGGGAATTTAAAAGCATGACAAAAATTATAACTTGACAAAGTATTAAAATGATAACTTAAAAATAAAACAAGACAAAATAGAAAAGTAATACCCAATCGGAATGTATTCCGATCAGACTTCAATCAGAATGAATACAAAACTCCCTATCGGAATGTTGATCGGAACCTTAGATCGGAATACCCTGTCACCTATTCAGATCGGAATATCCAAACAAACCCTTTGATCGGAATGAATACTACCTCTTGATCGGAATGTGAATAACCAAACCCTGATCGGAATGTAGATTGGAATAACCAATCGGAATGCTGTCACCTTTTCAGATCGGAATACCCAAACTCACCTTGATCGGAATGTTGCTTACTTACCCTGATCGGAATGCCACAACCTCTTGATCGGAATACCACAAACCTCCCAATCGGAATAATGCAAACCCTTTTCCGACCAAGACAAGGAGCTATGGTCGGAATGATAAACCCTTTTCCGACCTGTATGGTCGGAATACATTAGAAGGACCCGAAAATAAGCTAAAGAAATAAGCTATAACTCAAATAAGCTCACACCTAAAATCCTAACCAAAACAAGTATAAGAAAAACTAATAAGCTGAAATTTACAAACTTTTGAAACACGAAAAGGAAAAGGTTTACGAAAAACAAACTTTTACATAAAAATAACTTTTATAAAAACTTTATAAACTTAAAGATAAACACAAATAAGCTATGAAAATCAATGATCCAAAACAATCAAAAGCATAAAAACATAACCTTTAATCAAATAAACAACACAATAAGCATGTAAACAAAGATTAAAGCATAGAAAGAAAGGAAGAATGAGAGATTAAACAAGTAAAGTAAAGGTGCAATAAAAGTAAAAGTAACTTACTTGAAAATTAAAGTGTAAGACAAGGTAATTAAAGGTGCAATAAAGTAAATGTGCAAGTAAATAAAGATGGAAGAACTAGTGTCACTCTAGCCAACCAAATGAAATGATAAACTTAATGATCTATATATAGGGGAGGATTAGGAAGCTTCCTCTCCTCCTTCATTTTCTCTTAATTGCACCATTAGGTCCTTAAGCCTTTAATCTTCTTTAATATTGGACTTTAATGACTTTTGGCTCGGGATTTCTTTGGACTCGTCTTTTAATTCTTCAATAAATAAGACTTGAGTTCTTCGGCTTTTAGTAAACTTCCGTCTTTTGACTTTTTCTTCGATAAATCTTCAGAATTGGTCTTGGACTTCCGTTCTTTTTTCATTCTTGACTTCTTGACTTTGTCTTTCATCTTTTTCTTCAATAAAAGCCCGTAAATGCCCGTGTTTTCTCCACTTTTCACAATTTCGTCCTAAATCACAACAAAAACACAAACCACGCATAATTCCGACATAAAAGACATAAAATACACGTTTTGGCACGGTTATTATTGTAATTAAGTGGTAAAAAGGATGGGTGTTTACACACCTATCAGGTATGCTTTCAGCAAACCGCTTGGCCAAACCAGGACATTTGTGTGAACCCATAAATGAAGAGATCATCATGAGGTCAGGCACATTAGGAATGGAATTGGATTCGCTTACCCACCTTTCTTTGAACATCGGTAGGCTCTCGTTGGCCTTTCGGATGATCTTCGTGATCTCAGTGGGGTTCTTCGCACACGCCTTCAACATTCCATACCGTGTGAGGAACTTGGCCTCCAAATCATCCCAATCATCTATGCTTCCTGACGGCAACTCGTCAAACCAAGCTCTGGCCTTGTCATCTAGCGTTTGTTGGAACATTCGGCACCATACGGGCATGGGCCATTCTTCCTGGTTCCCCATCCCTTTGGTTGATGTGATTAGTCGGATCTCCCGTCCCCGCGTAAATCCTAACGTTGGCTGGCATCCTATGGCTAGGAGCTGAGTATTCGATGATCCTTCGGCTAAGGGGGCATTTGGCCAGTGATTTGAAAGGTTTTCCCAAATCATCATCTGCCACCTTCTTCCCCTTGCTTTTCTCTCCATCGCCTTGGCTTTCCTTCTTATTTCCCTTATCTCCCGAATGTTCTTCCCCTTCGTCAAAACTGATTAGCCTTGGCTTGATGTAGTCTCGGTTGCTTTTGTCCTTTATCAATTCTTTTAGGGCCGATAGGTGACCCTCAATGATTTCTTCATTCGTGAGGTTGTTGTGGTTGTTATCATGAATTTCGATCTCAGGTGATGTTGGGGCAGGACCCGCTATTCTTTAGCTACTAGGATCGAATTTAGGGTCCCACGGATGACGCCAGTTTGTAGATGCAAAAGTCCGCTGGGCCACTAAGTGGGCCGATAATGCCTCTGGGCCGTCTGGATCTTCTTCTCCACATGCGTATAAGAAAGTAGCACATGTTAGCTCGCCTCGGGTGGGAGGCCCGAGACCAACTCCGGTGTGAGAGTAAGAATCTGATTGAGCCGGATGGCCAATAATATGTAGAGCCGAATGGTCAATGTAGTGTGTGTAATAAATGTCTGTGTGAGAATATGCGACTTACATTGAATGAGGGGTATTTATAGTGTTGAGAACACTGTAGCGGACTGTAGCTCCTTGGAGGTAGCACTTCTTGAGCCTTGTGACCTAACAGGCCAAGCCTTGGTCCAACAGACTATGCGAGGCCTCTGGGTAAAAGGATGCACCGTTTGTTCCCGAGGGAATCTGTCCTGCTTTTGAGGTGTGCAGGTGGATGAGCCTTCTATCCGAGCGCCATGCGAGTATCCACTGGATAATAGGGTGTGCCGTTCCTTCCCAATGCATTGACACCACCTTCGAGGATTCCCCTAGACTTGCGCTTGGTAGGTGGGCCGGTCTGCCAGGTCATACGGCCAATCTTATTTCTAGAAGATGGCTGGCACGTGGATATGGCCAAGCGGCCATATACGCGAACAAATACAGACCTAAAAAATCGTTTTATCGTCTCGATGTCTTGAGACAATACATCGTATAGTCAACTTAAATCAAGCTCTTTGAATAGAATGTGAACTTGGGTAGTGTTGTCTTACCCCCAATGTCACAAAACAATAACTTTACCAAATGGAACCATTGGAAGTTTGGAACGAAAGTGAAATAATGCATGCGTCTATGATGCATCATACATATTGTTGAACGTAACCAAAGCATTTTGTGATTATGGATTTCTTATAATCGTTTCCACGTATATAGCGTTCTTTAAAGAAAATACTATTTAACAAAACATGGAAGCTAGCATTCAATTGGTTGTCGGATTACTCAGGGAGTCTTTTTGGTTAAACTTAGAGCAAAGGGTGTTACAACACACATCTTTCTTCATTTTAGCTCTATAGCTGCCATATTAGCGTCACATAATCACAAAATAATTAACAAAAATATATTTCACTCACAATTATATTTTTTTTCTTTTTTTCATTTTCACGCAAATTTAAATTCATTTCAATTAAAATAAAAACTACAAATACGGAAATAAAAATTACAAATACGAAAATTAAAAATTCGATACGAAACTTTTTTTTTATAAAATTAAAAAACACAACAATAAAAATAAACTGCTAATTTTGGGGGGGCATATCGGGCCATAATTTCTTCCTGTTATTGGCGCACGAACGACCGCTTTGGTTCCTTCATTGTCTCGTAATCAATCGCAAAATCTGCATATCGGCTAACTTTTGTTGGGCATCATACGCGGATTTAGCCGAGATAAACTTTTGATGCATTGCATTTTTCAGTATTTCATTCGAAGACGACCCGATGATGTTCCTCCAGTCCTCTCAGTTGTCTCAGATCTTGACTTCTTGGCGGATCAAGCTTTTCGTGGAGGTCGAGGACGTTCATCATCCTGAATACTTCCGTGTGATCATCCACAGTAACCGGTTTTGACCCGACAAATTTTGGGTGGAGTTTAAGGATCTTCCACGCGTGCAAGTAAGTAAATTTTCTTTCTTTACGTACCGCACAAAATTCTTCCTTCGCTTTTTCCGCAACATCTTCATCATTCCACCCACTCTTACAATTAATTCCTTCGTAAATCGCCTGAAACTTTTGAGCATCGAGATGCATTCGTCCCTATTTTACAGTAATCATGTTCTTTGTGGGATGCAACCCGGTTGTTTGGTCGTTGAAATCTCGAACAATCTGCCCCCAAAAACAATCAAAGTTTTGATCATTTCCAATTTCGGCGTTCTCAGAAACACCAAGCCAACATTTCGCCAATAGTACCTCCTGAGCCTACGTTCGACGTGTCGGTGCCTGAGACGGAGCTTCCACAAATTCAACGTCATCATCGTCTACATCCAAATCAACAGCTTTTGATTTACTGGCTTTGTTTTTTTTGCGGTTGCCTTTTCCAGCTGGTGATTGTGACTTCGAACCTATTGAACAATATGGACAAGATAAGAATCAAACATCTTATATCTATAAAGATTCAGTCCCCAAAAATTAAATAAGAAGTGTTAGGACTTAAGTTTCAACAGTTTCAACTTCAAGGATACAAACCGTCACAAAATATACAAAAGATCACGTGACTAAAAAAAATCATAAATCACCTCATTACTATTATTAAAAATTAAAAATAATATTAAAGTTCTAAATATTTAACACATTGGAGAGGTGAAACGAATACAAATTAAACAAAATGATCAGTCACTAAGCCTCTCACACCTATACAAACATATGCATTGGATCGCTATCTTATCTTTCGGCGCTAACTCTTCAACATCATCTTCTTCCAGTGTTTCACACAAACATTCAAATGTGTTTCACTATCCATATCCATTGAAGAAGGCACACATGATTCTATGATTCTAATCCTTTTGTTGCAAACTCAAAAGAATTTCAATAGATATTCATCTCTACATTTAGAAATACTCCTCACTTAAACCCAACATCACATTCACTAATTCGATCACATACCTTTACTTTGGATTTTCCCGATGGTAAGTGAAAAAGGAGACAAGAGTGTTATTTTTTTCGAATAACATAAAGAAAAAACATGATCTGGATTGTTCATATATATCTTTGGTTCATTCGAAAGTCACACAAGGATCTTAAAGCCTTCACTCTTCTGGTGTGGTGTTAGTTCGCAATCATGTGGGTTGTGTAACAAGGAACGACTAGTGTGGTGTTTGTTATTTTTGTCTGATCTAGATCACAAAGAAAAGGACCTCTTTGTTTGGTGGCTGCATTTTGTCTTAGGACGTCGAAGGAAATGGCAGACGTTAGAAGAGTGATATGAGGGATAGCGAAACATATTGACATTGACAACAATGTTATTTAGCTAACCTTAAATGTTAATGGGCTGATAAATTTGGGCTTTTTATTTGTTGGGTAAATGTTATTCACGTACTAGAACATCTCAATTGGTATGTTTAGTGCCATGGTTAGTTTTCTAAATCTATATTTATTTAGTTTGAGGTATATTTGAATACATGAAAGACCCTCATTTTATTTTGTCCGGCTGTGACCATGCTACTAGACTTGACAACACTCTGTTATAAAATTTGTAATTCATTAGTATATCAAGTAATTTAATGACATAGCCGGGGTATCGTCTGGGTCTGAATGCCTCATCAATTTAATATTTTTGTTTGAAGTATTTAATGTGATAGGTTCACGTCTATAGTTTTAAGTACTTGAATTGTTACGTTTATTGTCTATTTTACAACTTGTGAACTTTAATTATTTAAAAATAGAAATATTTTATTATGTCTTACATATTATTTATATGCATAAATTTTAATCCTTACGGCGCAACGAATTCCGCTTTTAAAGTGGTCGATCGTCTGATAAAGTCTAGCGATTTCTACAATCTTAACAATTTACAACTTATAATTTACAGTCAATAGTTTACAACATACGTCTTATAACTAGTTTTTCTAAACATACTATAAGGTTTAAAATAAATATTGGGGGCATGTTGAGATTGTTGTAAAAGGGAAAGAAAAATTTGGCCATAATTGTGAGAAGTTCCCGTAGCTTATTTGTTATCAACAAATAATGTTTAGCATTGGCAATTATTTATAATCATTTGAAAAAAGAAAGTTATGCTAAGCAAAGTTCGGCTTAATTACATGCCGAATTAAACAATTAAGGAGCTCAATAGATATTTTGTATGTATATTTTTTTGAATTTTATAGAGAAAAAGATAGCTTTGACAACTTGTTATAAAGTTAGTAAAATGGTTGGGCCATTTCTTAAGGGACCTTAGAAAACATATGGAAATTGTTAAGTAGCTCATCTATTTTTTAGGTCTCCATATTTAAAGCTATTTAGTTTCAACGAACTTGACAATTCTTAAAGAATGGTGGTATGCCATATACGTGGTTGATACATATTCATAAACATTCATGTTTTCAACTTTTGCTATATTTGTCAATAAAGTGTCGTCAATGCGTGGTTTGTGAGAAGGTGAAATCGGATGCACGTATTGTGTGAATTTGACCATTCGTTGAGTTTGAAACGATGAATGCGTGAACAATTTATAGTAACATGATAATAATAAATAATATTTATTGTTTAAATGTCATTTAACATGTTCGGTCTAAAAACATCAAAATTAGAACCGACCATGATGGCTTAACGTAAAAGAGGCGTCACACTAAATTATGTAAAGATTTTAAGTTTAATTCATGTTAAATCTAAACAACAATAAACTAATATTTTAACATTTTGAAAAACGAAAATTTTACCTAATCCAATTCTACGTGACGTTGAAGTTAGTCTTTTTGGATTAATCAATCAAAAAATCAGAAAACATAGTTATAAAAAAACATGAAAATCTAGTAAGAAAGATTTGAAATTATTTGAAGTATTTAGCCGTTTAAAACGACTAATATCAGAATATCGCTTTCAATTGTCAATGCTTGTTAATGATATTTTTTTTGGGTAAATTGTTAATGATATTTTAGAAGTCATTATCTTATACGTAGCAGAAACGTTCATCGATGTTGACTTTATCAGCTCTTTCATTTCTCGAAGACGAAAATAAATAAAGCTATGAGTGTGCTTTTTTATATTTTCTTTTTTACTTGAATATTAAAATGCTACTTTGTAAAGAAAGATTTGTGGATTACGGCTGTAAATTAACTTACTCCTTTGTTTCTCGTTCTTTTGTTCTAATATCTTTCTAGTCCTAGAGCCTCTATTGCTTTCTACCTTTCAACTATAATTTGTTTGACAGTCAGTCATTGCAGTGGCGGAGACACATCATGTCACAAGGATCATGTGACCCCTTAATGAAAAAATTAGAATGTATTTAAAAGATATTCGAGTTTTTTTTATAATCTGACAATTTTAAAAAACATTTTATAACGTAGTTTATAAAAATATCAAAATATGACTTTCCGAGTCGAACTTTGTAGCTTAGCCTCTGCGTATTGGATGATTTTTTCTTACAATATCTCAGAAACACAACTACAAAATTAATGTAACTTAATTGTTTTCACAAATGTCAGACTAGTTAATAACTAATGATTTTGCTTAAAAGATGAACTACAACATGTTTTAGGTGATCAATTTTGAATTTGTAGTCTAATTATGTTCCAACGTTGGAGCATTTTATTAAATAAAAAGTTAATTCCATATATTCCCATTTTAATTCTTATAATGACATATTTACCCAACAATGACACATATATCCAATTCAAATTGAAAATTTGTCATATTTACCCATATAAAAAAAACCAATCAACCTATAATATATGTTATTAGATTCCCTATTATACCCTTAATAACTTAATGAAAAAATTGATCTTAATCAATTTTCATTGTCACTTGATGATACTATATTATCACGCACATTCTCTTCGAAGATTAATTGTTGTAATACATATAAAATACAAGACAAATCCATATTAAGTGTTATTTTATTCTATTAATATGTAAGGTAGTTTAATGAACATAATCATGATCATTTTCTTATTACGATGTAATCCAACATGCACATGTCATTCTGCTTTCGATCCACATACTTTCATATCCATTTAATAACTTGGCTACTACAGGTATTGTATGTCGATGATATGTGTCAAGTGTAGTAACAAAGGTTTTCGGGAGACTCATTTCCTTCATTATTTATTGTATTGATATGGATTTACCTTGCCTTGGTGTCTAATTTTGTGAAATCATTTTTTCGTGGTTTAAAATTATGGATATCATCAGGTGATGATGAAACCTGATTTAGGATCAACTTTTTATTAAGGGTATAGTAGGAAATTTAGTAACATTAATTAAAGTTCAATTAGTTTTATGAAAAATGGATAAATATGACAAATTGTGTATTTAAACTGGGTATATATGTCATTATGAGTTTTGGGTGGATAGATATGATATTATAAGGCTTAAAGTGGAGATATATGAAATTAACCCCTTAAATAAATCGGTGTGGGAATTATCCGGCCAACTTAACTAGTTAGGTTTCAACAACCTTTAAGTGAATATAATGTGTTGTTTGCTTGTTAAGGACATTTTTTGCGAGCTCGCCCCGAGCATTAAAAAGCTCAAGACCAACACTTCTTAACGCGAATTTTTGGGTCGGCCCTTGTTAGGAAGAAAATATCATGAAGACGACTTATGTAATTAGTTACGTTTTCAGACAAAAAAAATAAACATGTGTGTAAGACTTGATGATCTGTGTAAACAAGGGTGGCAAAAGCGCTTGAAATCGATGAGAAAAATCGAAACTCGAACCTGTCGGATCAGGTTTAGATACGGCTACCGGGTTTGGATACGAATTCGCTAGGAATTGTTTTTTTCGCAAGTACGGGTTGGAGTACGATATCTAGTAATACCCGCCTACTTTACCCGTACCTATATATGTACCCGCTTTTATTGTTATTGTTAGCCCTATATTTTATATAGTCGAATAAGAATTTAATAGGTCATCTTAGTCGTTAAAGGTTTTACATTGTAATAGGTTAGTCGGGTTAACCGGACTTGATCTTTAAGCTAATATTGTATAAGTTAGGGGTGTAAGCCCAAGCAAAGCCAAGCCCGGTCCAAGGAAACTAAACCCACGGCCCAAATGCCAAGGGTATATATACCCTCTTCCATGTGTGGAAGAGGGTGTTGGTTCTCATTCTTTCTTTCTCTAGCAATCAACCATTCTTTCTAGTTTATCTCTCTTGTTTCTCTCTCTACTTTTCTTCTCTTTTTTCTCTCTAAATATTGTGTTATGGATTAAAGTGGGAATAACATTTTGTATCAGAGCCTATAGTGGATAGGTGATTGAAGATTTATGTGTTGTGTTCTTAATTTTCCGTGCCTATTTTGATCTAAAACTCACGTACCAATTATTTTTTTGTGTTTTTATGGTTTATTGTTGATACAAATCATCTACATACTATTGGTAGTGATTTGGTATTGTTACTTTGGTTAAAGACACAAAATTTCTGGGTGCTTGAATTATTTTTAGGCTAAAAATCTCGAATTTGTTGTGTACTATCCGAGAACATTGGAAATCTTCTCCATCGCAACGTTTGAAGGGTTTTATATTCCGATCCGAATATTGCGATCGCAAAAACCCTAGGATTTCTACATTGCGATCGAATATTCAGATAGCCATATTGCGATCTGAACTTGCGATCTAAAGTTGCGATCTAAAGTTACGATCTGAACTTATGATCTAAAGTTGCGATCTAAAGTTGCGATCTAAAGTTACGATCTGAACTTGCGATCTAAAGTTGCGATCTAAAGTTGCGATCTAAAGTTGCGATCGAAACTTGCGATCTAAAGTTGCGATCTAAAGTTACGATCTGAACTTGCGATCACACATTGCGATCAAGGGTTGCGATCACACATTGTGATCAAGGGTTTCGATCACACATTGCGATAAAGAGTTGCGATCACACATTGCGATGGGTATTCCGATGAGTATTGCGATGGACATTCTGATGAGTATTGCGATGGACATCTAAATTTTTTTGGAGTACTTATTAGACTTAGCCACTATCTAGACTAGTCACGGAACATAATTTACACGAAGATTAAAAAAAATAGAGTTAAAATTTTTAGGTCAAGTAAAATCAAATTTTTTCCCTACTAGTTTTGGGTTATTTCTAACTCAATTTGAAAATTTGGCGATACAAAATTTTTCAGCTTACCGTTTTATCACTGGGGAATTTATTGTCGGACAGAATTTTTTTATTTTTTTCAACTTCATTAATCAAATCACAAAAAATCCACTAAGATCCTAATCCATTCACAAGTAATCACCATGTCTAATAACAACAACAACAATGCGACGGCTAATCAAATTCGTTTGGAACAAGGTAGCAATGGTAATCCACCTGTGCTCACTGCCGGTTGCTACGTTCAGTGGAGATCTCGTTTCCTTGGATTTCTCGACACTAATGAGAACCGAACCGCTTTTCGTCATTGCCTTGAGAATCCACCTCCAGTTTTTGAATTCAGACCAATTACCACACAAGCATAGGATGGTACTTCATCAACTACACGAGCTATGGAGGATTTCGACACATGTCCTGCTGAGAAAAAGAAACTCCTCCAAGCTGAAGCCGATGCCGTTAACTACATACTCATTGGGATTGATAACAATATCTATTCCACGGTTGATGCATGTCCTAATGCTATGGAAATGTGGAATACAATTCATCGATTGAAGCAAGGTGAGTCGATAAATGTTCAAGATCTCGAGACTAATCTACTTTGGGAGTTTGGAAAATTTACATCCGAAGATGGTGAATCCATTGACTCATATTACTCGAGATTCTACAAAATGATGAATGAGCTTGTCGGGAATCAGTGCACCATCTCCAATCATCATGCCAATATTCAATTTCTACTTCAACTCAAACTGGAATGGCAAAGGTTTGTGACTTTGGTCAAACAAAGGGAGGTTATCAAGACTATATCTTACCACAAACTTTATGATATATTGAAACAACATCAGAATGAAGTGAATGAACTTAGGGCTGAAAAGGCAGAACGATCTGCGAACTCTATTGCTTTTGTGGCTGCTACTTCAACAAAACCCGTTCCCCGTCAGCAACCACCAGCACATTCCTCAAGGTCATCAAGCTCATCCACCAAACCTCTAGCTGCTGCTAGAATCAAAGCAAAAGCAATCGTCCCCACTCCACCTCCAAAGTATGACACCGAGTCAGATGGAGACAGTGATGATGAACAAACTTCAAGGGACAAGAAGATTGAAGAACTCATGTCTTTACTCACCACAACTTATAAGAAGATCTATAAACCTACCAACAATGATACATTGATTTTGTATGGGTTCAATTTTACTCTCGATATCCTCTCGAATTGATCTAGGTCTTAAGTGGAATGATTGTTCTTGATTACTAAATAAAAGGGTTGGGTTTTCTAATCTAATAAAAAGTGAAAATGAAAGTTTAAGTCAAAAAAAAATTATAATTAACTAAGACTTGGTTTAAAATTTAAAGTTCAAATTAAAATTAAAGTTAAAATGTAAATTGTGAAATATGAGTAGAGAAATAGTAAAACAACAACAGTAAAACAGTAACTTTAAAATACCAAAAAATAACTGATTCAGAACTTTAAACCCTGATTCGGAACTATCTGATTCGGAACCTACTATTCACTCATTCGGAACTTGCTCATTCGGAACCTTCCGAATGAAGGTTGCTGATTCGGAAGTTTTGAAACTTCCGAATGAAGGACTGGTTCGGAACTTAATGGATGATTCGGAACCTTCCGGATGAAGGTTGATTCGGAAGTTGCTGGTTCGGAAATAATTGATTCGGAACCCTAGGCTTGATTCGGAACTGACTGGTCCGGAAGTCACTGATCCGGAACTTAGTGCTTGGTTCGGAAGTTTCCGAATCAAGGCTTCATTCGGAACTTTTTGTGTGATTCGGAACTTCTGGGAACTCAGAACAGTAGCAGTTAAGCGAAGAACAAGGAACACGAAATTTAATCAAAATCAAGCCAAATACTTAAAAAGGTTTTATCAAATTAAACACAAATCATTTAGACACCATAAGCTACGAATCCCACCAATAAAAACGCAAATTCAAACAACTTTTGAAGATCAAATCAAGAAAAATAAAAACTTAAGAACTTGAAGATAAAGATGAAGATGAACAAGATTAAATGGAAAGATTAAACAAAAGCTTTGTATTGAATGATTAATGTTTTGACAAGATAAACCAAAGATTAAAATTACAAGATTGGAAAGACAAAGATAAAAATCACCAATCACCCTAGTGGTGATGGTGTTCTACGAACCAGGAAGAAAGGGTGGGGAGGAAGAAAGAAAAACTCGCTTAAAATGTGTGAGGGGAAGGCTATTTATAGTCTTGTCCTTTGGTTGGTGAGTGGGCTTTCTCCCGTTCTTCTTGTCTTTTCGTCTTTTCAGAAAAGTTTCCGTTTTCGATTCTGATTCGGGATTTGTCGTCGATTAAATTCAACTCGTCTTTTAATTTCTTCGTTTAATAGACTTGAGTTTCTTCGACTTATATAAATCTTCCATCTTTGGTCCTTTTCTTCGATAAATCTTCGAATAGGCCCAGTGACTTCAAATCTTTTGCATCTCTTGGACAATAGACTTTATCTTGAGTCTTTTTCTTCAGTAAAACCCGTGCAATCCCATGTTTTCTTCAATATTTATCCGGTTGGCTCTGAAAACACAACAAACACAAAAACCACGCATAATTCCAAACAAATGATATTAAATACGTGTTTTGGTCTCGTTTTAGCCCGAATTAAGTGGTAAAAGGATGGGTGTTTACACACCTATCAAACAACAACCTCAGATCATCATCCAATGCTAGATATTAGGAAGTTGATCATGCACCTAGGTATGATCGTGATGCTAGGTATGATAATCAGAGGATGCCGAATCAAGTTGGGGATAGAGATACTGTAGGCACTCCGGTTGTGCAGAAGATTGGGATTCAATGCTTCAATTGCAATGGATTTGGGCACATGGCAAGGGAATGTAAGAAGCCAAAACGGGTTAAGGATTCGGGATATCACAAGGAAAATATGATGCTGTGTAAGAAAGAAGAAGCAGGGATTCCACTCACATCAGATGAAGTTGACTGGCGCGATGACACTGATGACGAAGCCGATGATCAAGAGTTGGAGGCACATTATGTGTACATGGCAAAGATTCAAGAAGTGATTCCAGAGACTGCTGACACTTCTGTACCCATCTATGATTCTGAGCCACTTGAAAAGGTACCATCATATGATAACTATAATGTGTTTGCTAATAAACGACGGCATCCTAAGCAACCCGAAAGCATGAATGACACATATGTAATGGACACGGAGGATAGCAATATCTTTACGGATTCACCGCATATGTGTAATGATGACGGAAATGAGGTTCAGGATACTAACTCGGATGAGGACCGTGATTTGATTGCGTCTATTATTGATTCTTTAAAACGTGAAATTGATGAAAACAAAGCGGCTAATAACCGTTTGAGGCAAGCAAACACATCCTTAGCCGAGGAGATAGACAGGCTTAAAGAGTGTGATTATGTAAAAGAAGCTGATCGACGAGTTGCTATAGCTAATGGTTTGGTATATGAACGTAAGGTGCTCAACGAACAATATTGTTCTGAAGTAACACACGAAATTCATATGTCAAAACAAAAGATATCAGAACTTGAAGAACAACTACTGCTACATAAACTCCAGATTACTGAGTTAGAGTCGGTTAACAAATAAAAACTGAGCTTTATAAAACTCGTGAAGAAAAGGATATTGAAAAAATTCTTGATTTGGAAAAGAGAGTCGAAACGTTAAACAACATTGTTTACAAAACGGGTCAGTCCATTCAAACCATGAATATGCTCAATAGAAATATGAAAACGAGTTTTGTCAAGCCTGAATATCTCTAGAAAGTTCAAAGTACCAAGCCAGCTCTTTATGATATCGGTTGTTATGTTGATAATCTTGCTCTTATGCTATCCCCTGACTGCGACGAAATCATTCGTCATCAAGAAGTAAGTCGATCAAACTTTAAGTGATTTAATAAACCTTTCTGATTCTGATCATTATATTAAGTTTGTTCCTCAAAAAGAACTTTCCAAAGAACAAAAGATGTATAATAGTGTTCCACCACCAAGTGATGAACCCCAAAAGAAAGTTTCTTCAAAAAGAAGTTTCAAAAAGCAATCAATTTTGTTAGAAAAGCGAATTTTGGATGAAAAACGTAAATGGGATGAGAAAAGCAAAAGTGTTCAGCAATTTGAGTTTATAAAACAAGGGGTTTTAAATTTGTACAAAGGTGTCGTCGACTATGAAAAAGTTTCTAGGGATACCGTTTGGAATATTAAACCTAACCCACAAGTAGAAGTCGTCATTCAACAATGTATTGTTCCAACCATCGATGATCTTTCAAATAATGTGGAAATGTTTTATAACGCTCTCACTAAGGAAATTACAAATGATTTAAGTTATGTCAAATCTCTTGAAGATGAAGTTGATTTTCTTCAAACTAAATTAAAGACACAAAAACACCAACTTTCTAACGAAATTGATCGACTTTCGAAGGAATATTTTTATGCTGGCCATATGAATGCTATACTTGGTGTGTATACCGATCTTGATCAATATTGTCATGTAGCATGTCTAGTGTCAGAAACAGACGAGAAATGTCGCAATCTTGAAGTAGAGCTTTCGAAACAAATTCAGTCATATAACAAACTTTCGAAAAGTTTTTCCTAACTTGAGAAACACTCCATTTCTCTTGAACTTGTTTTACAAAAAGGTGAAAATTCTCATAATCATAAAAAGTGTCAAGAAATGGCAGCTTCTTCAGTTCGACAATTAAATGAAAAAGGTTTCGAAATAAATGATTTGAAAGCTCAGCTACAAGAAAGGGACATAGCCATCAGTGAGTTACTAAAACTCATTGAGAAAATGAAAGGAAAGTCTGAATTGGGTAAACCATCCGCCGTTCGTCAACCGAATGCGGTCAAATGCCCTAAATCATCTATTTTGGGCAAACCCCCACAGACTTTGCCTAAGCTAGGAACTGATAAGAGCACAAATGTGATAGCACCTGGAATGTATAAGATGAACACTAGGTCCAATCAAACTGGAACATCGCGGTTACCTCAGAATATTAGGAAAACTAATCAACGTGTGTCTTCTTCTACAGGAGTAACTCCCAATACTAGCGTTAGCGGAACACAGCTTAAGAGCACTAGAATTCAAGATAGAGTCATGCCTAACGATAGTCAAGGGAAGAAGATGGAAGTAGAAGACCACCGTAGGAATTTTAAGTTTTCTAAGAATAAAACGTCTGTAACTGCATGTAATGACAGTTTGAATGTTAAGATTTCGAATGTTGAATTTGTTTCTGTTAAATGTGGAAAATGTGTTCGTACTTTCAATTAGGGGTGCTATCGGGTCGGGTTATAGGGTTATCGGGTCTTATCGGGTCGGGTTGAGTCGGGTTTTGATTTTTAAAAATTCACCCGTAACCCGACCCGATAAAGAATCGGGTTATCGGGTTTGGGTGATAACCGGGTCGGGTTATGTCGGGTCGGGTGATTCGGGTTATGGGGTTTCAATGAGTATTCGGTATACAATAGTATTCTACTTAAAAACCTTTGAAACTTTACAAGCGTTTAAAAAAAATCATATCTATGTTAGCAATATAACCTGTGATTGTCTTGTAATAACAAGGTCATTAAAAGACGAGAACATTAGGATATTGATCAATGAAAGCTGTAATATTAGTTTGCCAAGAAACGAACTGTAACATAAAAGAATAATACAAAATTTTCAATTTTTTACAAAAAACATAACAAAAATAATTATATTTGAAAACATAAAAGCACAGTACATGAACTTAGAGCTGTTGTGGCATAATGCGCTGAGCTCGTTACACAAAAACAACGTCGACTCTATAACTCCTGTTCCACAGCAGCCTCTGTCTGTCACTTCTAATCCTGTAGAAAATAAGAAAATCTTTAAGCTTATTGAAATGTCAAAATCCATAATTTACGAGGAATAGCTACTACATTGTAAATTGTTTGTAACGAAGCTATACAGCTTTGTACTTACAAATGTCACTCTAGCTTTGTTAAAAAACAATATATTAAATTACTAAGTACCGTATTGGCGAGGGTTTTCGATCATGTTTAGCACAGGATTGTAGAAATCGATATAGGCCACCCTTGACTCAGGAAAACGGCTTTCAAAATGTTGGATGAGCTGTGGTTTCAGCATTTCATTAAACAAGTGTGCAGCCTTATTTCTCTCCTCTGGGCACTCTCTAAGTGGTCCCCCAGCTACAGTTCTCTGTGCCGGATAACAGCCTATTGGGGATGCACTCGAGACGGCTATCCTTCTTGCACCGAGTTTGTGTAGTTCCTTCAATAAATATTAAAGAACATTCGTCGGTAATTAGTATCATTTTAAACAAATATTAATATGATTTCATTTGTGTGTCATTTCTAAATAAAAATTTGTACGTTTCATGAAATTTCTACATAAAGCATTCATGCACCAGTAGTAACAATAAGTTTTGAAACGAAACTTCTCACTAATCACAGAAAACTGATAGAAAATCGATACCTGGACAAAATTCAGCGCCAACTTCACGAGCATGTTATCATAAGTAGGAAGATCATATTGTAGTCTTCTAACGGGAATGTCATAATAACTTAGAAACAAATCGTTACCGCTTATTACTACCAATGATACACTGTTGGTAATAATTTCTTCTTTGGCAGCTTCGTCTCCGACGTTCCTCTTGAGCTTCTCAATATACTGTTTGAACATGTCTAGTTGGACAGATAGGGCAGAGCAGACTAATTGACACCCAAAAAAGTAAGCCACTTGCATGAGCAAAAATTATAGGAAGTTGGAAGTAAATAGCAAAATTCAAGGAAAATATGCATGCATACCGTTATTGTGAATGTTTGATGATCATACCCAGCGCCAGATATGCTGGAAGATAATCCTTCACTCCCAATGCACTTGCTGAGAATTTCTCAGACCTTGACAATCTATCTTGACAGACAAGTATCGAATGAATATTGTAGAGCGCAGTTCACAAATTCAGAAAGTAAACAACACCTAATTTTTATAGACTATAATAAATACCAACATTTCTACAATAAACCATCAGATCGATTAGCATAGTAATTTTGCAAAGTAAAAAAATATAAAGCTGATTTTCGGGTCTTATCGGGTTGACCCGCTAACCCGACAAAAAAAGTTAATTCAACCCTAACCCGACCCGCTAACATTATCGGGTTATCGGGTCGGGTCAAAAAATAACCCGACAAATTTTTTAACCCGAATTCACCCGACCCGATTAGCCTTATCGGGTTCGGATACGGATTCGGGTCGGGTCAACCCGACCCTACTGACACCCCTACTTTCAATCATGATGCTTGTGCTCTTAATCATGATTAGGACATGTACACGGGGGTATTCGATATTTACACCACCCGGATACAAATAGGTACCTAAGTTAACCACTTTAGTGATTGGGTCTAGGAATATCAGCTTACCTCTAGACTTTGCATCTAGGCCCACTACTATTTTGGAACCCGTTTCTATCAAGGGCTCTCATTTGTCAAATGCTACATTGTCTTCTAATTCTTCTGTAGCTCGTCGAAATCATCCTATTCATAATGAACTCCGGGTGCACAAAGCACATGACGGGCAATCTCAAGCTTCTCATTAACTTCGTGGAGAAGTTTCTGGGTATGGTGTGGTTTGGAAATGATCAGTTTGCACCGATACTCGGATATGGAGATTTGGTTCAAGGGAATATCACTATAAAACGGGTTTATTACGTCGAGGGACTAAATCACAATTTATTCTTGGTTGGTCAGTTTTGTGATGCGGATTTGGAACTGGCTTTTCGGAAATCTACTTGCTATGTTAGAGACTACGATGGGAGTGACCTTCTTACAGGTTCTCGTGGTTCTGATCTCTACACAGTAACTCTTCAAGACACATCTTCAACAAATCCAATTTGCTTAATGGCTAAAGCTTCATCATCTCAAGCATGGTTATGGCATCAACGATTGTCACATCTCAACTTTGACACCATCAACTTGCTTTCGAAGAATGATATTGTGACCGGTCTTCCTAAGTTAAAATTCGTCAAAGACCATCTTTGTTCTTCTTGTGCGTTGGGAAAGCAAAACGAAAGTCGTTCAAAACAAAGACTACCCCAACCTCAAAAGGATGATTAGAACTTCTACACATGGATTTATGTGGTCCCATGCGTGTAGAGAGTATTAACGGGAAAAAGTATATTCTCGTGATTGTTGATGATTACTCTAGATACACATGGACTTTCTTCTTAAGGTCCAAAGATGAAACACCAGAGGTTCTCAAAAACCTTTCTCAAGATGATACAACGCAATCTTCAAGCTCAAGTCTTAAGCGTAAGAACGGATAGGGGTACTGAATTTTTGAACAAGACTTTGCAATCTTACTTTCAAGAAGAAGGCATCGAACATCAAACGTCTATTGCTCGAACTCCTGAACAAAGCGACGTTGTCGAAAGACGGAACCGTACTTTGGTTGAGGCCACTCGAACAATGCTTTCTGCTTCAAAATTACCGCTATTCTTCTGGGCTGAAGCAATTGCAACTGCCTGTTATACTCAGAATCGTTCTCTCGTCATCCTTAGACATGAAAAGACACCATACCACATCATCAATGGCAGGAAACCTACTGTCAAATTCTTTCACGTATTTGGATCTTTATGATACATTCTTAAAGACGGTGAAAATCTCGACAAGATGAAAGAAAAAGGTGATGCATGTATTTTTGTGGGGTATGCTACATTGTCGAAAGGATATCGGGTCTATAACAAGAGAACAAGTATTATTGTCGAAAAAATTCGTGTGAACTTTGACGAATTGTAGTAGTATTCTTTATCTTTTAAAACATTGAAAACATTTGAAGTTTTTTCTTTTTTAAGTGTGTTTTCATAAATATATATCCACAATTATATTGAAAAAAATTTAGTTGTGAATACACGATACACACGATGAAAATCTGAAAGTCGATGGATAAATACAAAATGGGTATCCATCGAGTACCAGGATGGATACAAACACGGATATAAACAAAAAATACAAATACAAGTTTATTAAAACCCGACCCAAACCCGACATATTGTCACCCCTATATGTAATTAAACCATTATCACACCTTCCATCGTGGTAAATAACTTTTTAGCTTATGCTCATTCGATTGTTGGGTCAACTATATGCCGCATTCTCTCACCCAGAGGCATGTTTGCACACTTTTAATCTTTTATGTGTGTTTTTAAACTAAAATATCTTGTGCGTAAAGTCAACATAAGGTTCGATTTTAGTAGAGACTCTGAACGAGTGAGCGAATACAACTGATATAATAACGTCTTAAAAAACAACTATGTCAAAACTGATGATATTTACTACGTATTTGTTATATCATAAAATTCTATCAAGAAATACCAATTTGATCTTTAAAAATTAATTTTGTCGTTAATTTATTAAATTTTGGATGCAATATATATTCTTCAATCTTGTCGCTTAGTGAACACAAGCATCACATAGAGGATTGATAATGTTTATCTAAAACAATCCCATTAAACTAGCTTGCTTGTACAATATGACAATATAAGAACAAATTGGCATTGTGATATCAAGCACCATTTGAGTTTTACTTGGTCCAAAATGATGAAGACAGACGTCCAAAGACTTCTGTAAGCGTACAAGTAGAATCAATGTTCCAAAAAGCTTCTAAAAACTGCGTAAAAGCCTCGCAAAAACAAAACCAGCCCAAAACATGTGTAACAAGTGCAATGACACAAAGCTCACCAAATTAATGAGCCTCTAAATCAAATGTATAATCTAATATAGTAACTAAACAAAAAGTCCAGTACACATAAGATTTTGTCTCTTGTTTGTAAGGTTCTAAAATGTTTGTAAAGGTTTCGCAAAAGCGTGAGGTTTGATCTCCACGTCATGCAATAAATCAATGCTTGAGCTTAAAGCTTGAACGAGACGATAAGTGAAAAACGTGATAAACTGTGATAAAACGAGATTCGTGAAGGCCTTTTAAATTCAATTTTGATAAACATCGTGTTTCTTATATAGAAATAAAAATATTTCAAAATAGTTTAATAACTTTATTTCTTATGTATTACTGTAATTTTTGTGAACTTTACTATATCTTGTATATATATAGTAAAAGAATTATATTATTTGAAAATCTTTGTCAAAAGTGAAGGTTGTAAAAAAAATAATTTGATCAATCAAACGTTTAGATTTTGACAAATAAGCAAAATCAAGTGATGTGATTGGTGAAGAAAAGTTAAAATTGAATTCGATTTGGTCAAAATTAAAATTTTTGGTGAAATATTTCATATAAACACACAAAGATATACGTGTCAAATTTGTGAAAATAAAAACTTAAAAAAGGAGGAGGAGATTAATAAAACTTTATTTGTTGAATTTTAAATAAATTATATGGAATTAAGTATAAACTTATAATTTTTATATTTTTTAGTAACTTTATAAAATAAATAAAATACACCCCTAAACTTATACCCTCTAAATTTTATATTTTAAAATTACAACATATATGTTATATTATGATACAACAAATCACATAATTATAAATATTCAAATAAAAACATAAATTATTATTTATTTGTATTTTGACACTTAAAAAAGTCAATCAATGCAAACTATATAAATTATTATTAACATGAATATAAGTATCAAAATAAATACAGAACCTTATACATCGGTGTAAGATAAAAATAGATAGACGTGATTTTACATATTTCAACAACATATATTTTTTCAAGTTCGTTGTATTAAACACGCAATGTATAGAAAATGATAGCTAACATTTCAGTTAAACAAAGTCAAATCTTTTGTTCCACAAAAATTTATACAAAATATTAATTAATATTATCACATAATAAATAATCAAATAAAACTTGTGGGTCCATCCATGGGTATCGTAAATATTTAAAGATTAAAATTTTAATATTACTTTATAGAATATTGAAAATTATAAAATCATGAATTTATAAATCTTGTACGTGTAACATTAATTTAATTAGTTTGTTGATTAATAATTAAATTATAACTATTTAAAATAAAAATATCGAAAGTAAAAGAGTATGGAATTTGGAAAATAAAAATTAAAATGAGTTTATATTAATGTACATGGTGCACAGTAAAACAACAAAATAATCAAACATATAAACATTAGATGTTTTAAAAAAAACATATTGAATATACCTAAAATCGCAATGACGAAATTATTACTTAATTTATCCTTTATATTCAAGTCCCGTGCACGGACATTAAAACTAATTTATAATGTGATATAAATACGTAAAATTTATATTCTTTTTTAATATTTTGTGACGCTTTATTTCACGTTTTAAAAATATTATAATTCGACATTGCTCGTAAACATAAAATTTACCGTCACACCAAGTCTTCTGCTATCTACAATCTTGCTCATTTGTCATTTGTTGCAACTCACCACAATGACAAAAGAATTCCTACCCTTTTATTATCATTCGTTAATTTCATATTGAACGATAGTTGAATTATCGTATTTTGAAGATTTGAAGGTTGCTTTTTATCACGAAAACTTAACAGCTCAGTAAAATCAAAAGCAAACAAGATACACTACTATTTGAAACGGAAGGCTTAGAGCAGTATTTGAAAATATACAAGAAGTAGTATTTGAAAATATACACTACTATTTGATATGTCAGCCATGACTGACATATACAAGTGCGGACATATATCTTCGACAAACAAAAAAATAACCAAATACAAGGAGCAGTATTTGAAAATATACACTGCTATTTGACAATCATGTAAGATGATAGAAAACCTGTCGGTTCTATGTGTTTATTGATAGGTTATTTATAATGAAATAACCAAATCTTAATGGCAAACCTTAATGGGCCCACAGCTCACAACCCACAGGCTGGGTTTAGGCCTAATTATCTCATCTAATACCCTCCCATAGTTCGAGCGATGAAATCACGTAAGCTCGAACTGGAGATCCAGTTAAACATTTCTGAATTAAAAAAAAAATTAAAACAATAATAAATAAAAAAGAAAATAAAAACAAAATATTTAAAGACTAGTCCCCAAATGGATGCTAGTCGAACGATTACAATAGAAATGATGAGATCGTCCCAACTAGGTTGATCCGATCTCTCTCACATACATAGATCACTCAAACACACTCTATACAAGATGAAAAATTAAACTCCCAGGTCAAGTCATAAGCTTGAAGAGAGAGAGAAATGAGAGAGTTGCGCACACAGATGTGTGCGTGTGTGAAATGAAGTGATGAGTGAAACCCTAGCCAAAGGCTAGGGTTATAATACTCGCCAAAGGCAAGGGGGCCAGACATGGGCTTCAACGGTAACAAGCAAAGCCCATCAAGAGAAAGCCCAATAAAGAAGTAACCAAAGCCCAAGTGATAACCTGAAACAAACAAATAAACATAACACAATAACATGGGAAGATTGCCAAAAAAACAACACCCTTCCTCAATCTGACACATGAGAGAGCAAAAGAATTATCTGCCAAACATGTTCACAAGTCTCAACTGTTTGTATAATATTAGATGTTGGTTAATGCCATGGGCTATTGTAAAAATGTCAGCAGTTTGATCAAGTGAAGCAATCGTGATGGTGTTAATCACACCATCGTGTACCTTTTCCCTTATCAAGTGAACATCAACTTCAAAATATTTGGTTCTTTCATGAAACACAGGATTGGCAGCAATCTGTATAACAGAGCTACTGTCACTATAAAGGTTCACAGGAAACAAGGTTTTAATCCTTAAATCACTAAGTAAATTAGTGATCCAAATTACTTCACAAGTATCACTTGCCATACATCTATACTCAGCCTCAGCTGAAGATCTGGATACTGTGGGTTGCTTCTTGCTCTTCCAAGAGACAAGAGACCTTCCAAGAAAAACACAGTATCCTGATACAAGTTTTCTAGTTTTAAGACATTTGGCCCAATCACCATCAGTGAAACAAGACAGCCTTAAAGAAGTATCTCTATAGAACTGAATACCAGTCACAGGTGAATTTTTGAGATATCTAATAACTCTCAAGGAAACTTTTAGATGAGACTGAAGAGGTGCATGCATGTGTTGGCTAAGGCAATGAACAACATAAGATATATCAGGTATGGTATGAGTAAGGTAAATAATAAGTGTGAAAACACTTATCCTTTTACCACTTATTTCCAATAATAACAAGACCAAAACGTGTATTTTATGTCGTAAAAGTCAGAATTATGTGTGGTTTGTGTTTTTATTGTGTTTCAGGATAAAAATATGAAAAGGGAAGAAAACACGGGCTATCACGGGATTTTATCGAAGAAAAAGACAAAAGACGAAGTCAAAAGATCAAGAGTGCAAAAAGAACGGAAGTCCAAGACCTATTTTGAAGATTTATCGAAGAAAAAGTCTAAAGACGGAAGTTTAATGAAGTCGAAGAACTCAAGTCTAATTATAGAAGAAAATTATAAGACAAGTTCAATTTATATCGACAAATCCCGAGACGACGTCGAGAAAGACAAAGAATTTAAATCGAGTCGAGACGAGAAGAAAGAAAGAAGGAAGCAACACATGCCCTCCCCTCCTCCTATATATACCCTCCTAATATGTCATTAGGAGGGTGTTAGTTAGTTAGTTAATTAGTCAATTTTTAGTTTTTATTTTTAAGTGTGTTTTTAATTTTTCTTCTCTCTAGTTTTTCAAGCTTATCAAACCTTCATTAATCTTGTAATCTTTGATCTTAATCTTCATATTAATCAAGTTTATTTAATAATTCTCATTCTACCTTTCTTAATCATCTATTGTTTTTGCTTAATTAATCATGTAGTTGGTTTAGTTTTGTTGATGATATGATTGTTTAGTTTTTTTTATTGTGCTTATTGAGTTGGTGTTTTAAAGTATTTAGATTAAGGTGCTGATTTTCTTAATTTTTATGATTAATAGTTTTTAAAATAAGTTGATTTTGATAAGTTTAATATTTTTATAAAAAGTAGATTTTCAATATTTAGATTATTTAGTGTTTTCATAGTTTTTAAATTGTGGCTTATTAGTTTTTTCTAAAAATCTTTTTGATTAAAGTTTTGGTAAGTGCTTAATTTGGATTTGCTTATTTGCTTAATATTTGTGTTATCCGGGTTTCTTAAACCCTTACATTCCGAATAGTTGCCATAACAGTGTATTCCGGATATAGCTAACTATCCATCATTCTGAATAGTCTGTTTAAGTTTATTCCGGATATAGCTCCAATTCTGCATTCCAGATAGTGTGCATCTTTCAGGATTCCGAATAGCAACTAGTTCTGATTATTCTGGATAAGCTTCAAATTTCGTATTCCGGATAGTCTCCAAATCCTCAATTCCAGATAAGGTTTTTATTTTGGATTCCGGATAGTGGTCCAAAGGATGGATTCCGGATAAGCATGCATTCCGCATAAGCTCTAGAAGATTATTATGGATTCCGGATAACCTCAAGAACATCATATTCCGAATAGCTAGTTTTTCCTGGATTCCGGATAACACTGATTCCGGATAAGCAACATGATTTCGTATTCCGGATAGAATGAGTTTTGTGTATTCCGAATAGTGTCTTGGTCTCTGATATGAGCTAAATTACTCATATCATTTGTATCTTAAAACAATGAGATTATGCATGAAATGTATCAAATATGCCTTGTATTTGTTTGTTTCTTGTTTTAATGTGTGTAGGTACCAAATTCACGAAAACCGGTGAAACCGACACGAGATTTGAAGGATTTTGTCAAAAGTCAAACAATGAATCAATTTTAAGACGGGATTCGAGTTTTATCAAAGTTATTGGGCCTTGGTGGGTCCCACATATGCTTAATGGGCTTGAAAAGCCCATCATTTTGACAAAGGATTTTAAGAAAAGGGCTCAAGATGATTTTGTGGGTCAAAAAGCCCAAAAGAAAAGAATAAAGAAATGTTGGATGTTATAAGCCCATCACACAAGAAAAAGTAAGTCAGTGGAGTAAAGTTTATTTATCTTTTGGGGTCAACTTTTCATAGTCAAAGAAACAAAACAAAGAAATAAAAGGAGACGAGAGAAAGAAAGAAGAATGTGGAAGAAAAAAAGGACGCAGCATATAAACCCTAGAAATTAGGGGTTTCTTCGAATCAAATCGCGAGTAGCTATCACGTTTGGATTTCAGAGATTAAGTGGAAGAAGGGCGCGTGTCTACACTCAGATTCCTAGTACTAAGTTCCAACGTGGCATTTCATTGTGTCACATCTAAATCCTTATTGGTTGAATCACTTTCATTCAGTGAAGGTTCCAATCAGATCTTGCCAAGTCAGCAAGAAACTAGCACACCTTGTGCCACGGTGGCAATCCGTGTGCACAAGGGTGTATCTCAACCGTTGGATCGAAACAGCCAAGAGAGAGAAGAAGATAGAGATGATCGAAGGGTCAAGATCAACGCATCACCAACAAACCCCCCCTCGTTTTAGCTATAAAACCCGATTCCAAAATGAGTAATCATCATCCCTTTTTCTTCTTTTTAGAATTATAATGTTAGTTTTAATTTAGGAATTGTATTTTTCTTTTATAAAAGTTGTAATGTTCCTTTGATTCAATGAAACTCGTATTTCAGTTTTAGTCTCGTTTTAATTTCACATTAAAATTTTCCAATTATCTGTTTGCAATCTAATATTTAAAACTGACGTTATAATTATATGTTACTCGTTTAAGCTAATTCGATAGCTTACGTGAGTGATTAAGAGTGAAATAAGGAATAAGCTTAATCCCACTGGTTAAGTCTAAAAACAGGTTAATTAGTTGCTGATAATTGTAATCTAATGGTGATTCATCAATTTGTGGTTCGTGATGTTGTTATGGTGTTTCAATCGTGTTTGGGTGTCGTTTAGTTCTAAAGTCAGCTCAGCGCTGCACTTCGGCTCAACGGACTTCGTCAAACAATGGTTAAGCTCGGTTTATTGTTTTGTTATTGTTTAAAATGTTTCTTTTGTTGATTTTTACTTTTATTTTGTCTATGCTTAATGATTCGAGGAATTTGATCTTTGTGTGATTATCTGCTATTGTGCTTTGGTTGCCTTATTTAGTTAACTGCTTTGTTTGTATTTGATGTGCAAGTCTGTTTAGGAGTTTAGGATTTGATTTTGTGTTGCTAGTATTTCTGCAAGGATGTATCATCTTTTTTGTAACTCTGAAATATTTGTTTTAATGTTAGAATAAGAATCTGTTTAAGTCATGAATCTGTTAGGTTAATTGGGTGTTTTCTGATTTTGATTCTGCTGAGATTACTTTATTTAATAAGTATTTGGATTTGATGATTTAAGTTTATAAGTTTTTGAATATAATGTTAGATAATGTCTTGTTAGATGTTGGGCGTTTAATGCTAAACTTTTGTTTTTAATGAATCTGTTTAAACCGAATGTTTAACTGTAAGTTTACTTGTATAATTGATGTTAATATGCTTGTTTCCGATATGAATGACGTTGGATCTGTTTAATTGTCTTCGTTGTGAAAGCCTGAATAAGCATACTTATTTTGATTGTGATTCTGCTTTTTGAATTTATCTGATTTAACTGTTGAATATATGATTGATGCGTTTTCTGTAATTGATCGTTCTCCTACTTCTTGTTCATTGTTTATCTATGACTGCTGATATAGATGTTTTTGTTCACTAGTTGTTTGCTGTTATATGGTATATTATTTGATTTATCGCTTCCAATAATTTTGTCGAGTTATACGCTCTGTTAGATTACTGCTTTCCTTCGCTGTCTTTTGCCTATTGTTGGGTTGAGAAACAGTTTAGTATGCTGCTAATAGGAATCGGTGTGATTAACTGATAAACGAATCAAAGTTTTGTTGTGGGACTGATTTTTAACTTTTGCTTTCACTTGATTGAATGCTGATATAAAATGACTGAGTAAATCTAATCGGATCTGTCGTTTTATTACTGTTATTCGAATTCACTGTTTTAATCGTATTACTGCTTGTGATCGCTGGTTGTTAGTATTCTAACTCAGTCTTGAATAATTTGTATTTAGAGTCTTTAAACTTTGATGCTGATTATTGAGGGTCTAATTGTTTGAGGATCTATTTTTGGATTTCAATCAATCTGGTATTTCTACTTTTAGATTGCTGTTAGGATTTAAGTATACTAAGTAGTTACTGTAATTTTTTGCTTCGTATCCATGACTGAGATATGAGAATTTTGCTGCTAGTTTTCTTTGGGTTTACTGCTTAAGTTTACTGCATAATTTTACTCAGGTTCCTTCTGTTTTAACTATTAAGTTTTTTTTAGTTGACTGTTTTATTGTATAATGTCTCGAATCTAAGCTCCTAAGTAATGAATATAGTCCAAAAAAAAATTAATAATTTCAAAAATGTCTCTAGCAGATCTCGAACTCGAGACCTGCATGTTATAGGGTGTATGCTTTAACCGTCTAAGCTATAGGCTTATTTGGTTTTATTATTACTACATGTGATAATTATAGTCAGTAGGTTTGTAACTGCCAGTTTAATTTAAAGTATAATCTTCATTTTAATTTCTTAGTTTAAGCACTTTTATTTAGATTCAGTTTTTATAATATTTTATTTAAATAAAAAAAAATAATGTTTTTATTAATTAAAAAGTTTTAATTAGTTTATTTTAACAATTAGATTTTTTTATAACTTTAGATTTTAAATAAATTTAGTTTAAAAAATATAAATTTGGTTAAAGTAATTTTAATAAAGTTTTATTAGTTTAAAATGTTTAATTAGATTTTTTAAAATAGATTAAAAGTTATTTTAATTAAATAGAATTATTTTTATAAATTGTTTAATAGTTTAATTTTTAAATAGTTTTAATTTTTAAGTAATTAATTATTTGTGGATTTTAAATACGGGGTTTACGATTCATGCACTTTAGGTTAATTTTTAATAGTTTAAAATTAGTAGATTTAAATTGTAGTTTAAAAACCGAAAACCAATTCGATTCAATTGTCCAAATCAAATCAAAACGTCTCAAATTCACAAGATCTTCGTGTACAACGAACTCGACTCACTCACGTGTTTAATTGAATTCGTCATTGGTATTATTAGTCTATTACTTTTTCCTAAAGGTAATTTTCTAATTTACCCTATAACGTAATCTCAAATTATCACTATACTATCCACGATACATCAAAAATTTTGGCGCCGCTGCCGGGGATCTTGTGTACGATTCGCTTTTGTGGAGATTTGTTGATCGTTGATTTGAAGACCCTTTCCGTCCTCGGAAAGTTTTGTTATATTCTTATTATATAGTATGTATCGTTTTTATGAAAAATACCAAAAATAATCTTCTTAATCCTCTATCATGTTTAATTCTTTTTCTCCTCACCCTATAAATTTTAATTCCTCCTTCGTCGATTGTGTTGGGTGTGGAGAACCATTATATGGTTTTTCACCATGTCGGTGGTGCACGTGTGAGCGTTGTGGAAATGACTTACGAAACGATATACGTGTTGGATTTTGTCCTTATTGTGATGATATTACTTCATGTGGAAATCCAAATTTTTTGAATAATTCTCTCGATTTCAATCCACCTCCACACCCCACATACGAGACGCCCTTGAGTGAGTTTTGTGGAAACGATTCTCATTTTGGTAATGATTGTTCGCATCGATTCTCGCTTAATTACGAGCAAGAACCGAGCTACAATCAAAACTTTAATGATAATTGTTATCCACAAGATTCGACGAGTTTATCACAACAATATCTTTGTTGTGAGTATTGTGGAGGTCCTCACGAGAGTTTTTGTTGTCAACCGATGGATCAAAATTTTTATGAGCCTAATCCTTGCTATAATTCGATTTATTCTGTTTTGACCAATCTCCACAATATTCTTTCAATATTGAACGATTTGAAACAATGAATCAAAGAAATGTTGAAGTTGTTGAAAAAAGTATGAAGATTTGTTGCTTGAAAAGAGACAAATTAATCAAGAGATTAATAACATTACAAATGAATTAGGAAGTCGACGTTTTCATGGAGAAATAATTGATGAGGGATTTAGACGAGATTGTGAACTTAAGATTAGACAACTTTCGCAAGATTATAATGGTTTAAGCATTGAGATTCGAAAGAAAGAAAAAATTCAAGAGGAGGAAAGATATCTTGCTAATCGTGAACTCGAGCGTTCTCTTCTTTTGGATGATGATGAGGATAGTAGTATTTCTTTGAGAGATCTTATTGCTCTACATCCTTTGTCTAGTGCTATTGTGTTTCCTATTCGTATCTTGCCGGCTATTGAGCTCGAGGATTCTCCCATCCTAGATGATGTGGAAATCTCTCATGACATCACCACTCCTATTCATGATTCTTCCATCGTGGAACCCGAAAATTCTCTAAGCAAGGGGGGCTAGCATATTAGCACTATTATTGTCCAAATCCCAAGAGAGTTTGACGGTATTTCCAATGAGATGTGTGATTTGCCACATTGTGATGACTCGACTTCTTCCATTCACGTTGGTATTTTCTCCAATCCTAATGATGAAAATTGTGATTTTGAGGATGATTCTACTTCTAGTGAATTTTCTAATGAGGAGTTCTCCGATGAACTTTCTTATAAAGATGATATTCACGACTCGGATTTTGAGGGGTTCACCGATGGACCTACTCTTCTTCACCCATTTCCACCGGGAAATGAGGATGATAGTGATCCGTTTTATGAGAGGTTCACTTTTGAACTTGCTCCTTTAGACCCATTTCCACCGGGAAATGAGGTTGATTTGACTATTCCGATCCTCGAGAAGTTCTCCGATGAACTTACTCATTTAGATGTGGAAGACGTGATTCTTCGTGAGAAATTATCCAACGTCTATCTTCTCATATCTAGGATCGAGGCTTTGAATTCTAAGCCTAATGTCAAGTCTTTCTCTCCATCTCCTATTCCCGTTGAGGATAGTGATCCGCTTATGGAGGAGATTGACACTTTTCTTGCTTCTCATGATTCGATACCACCGGGTGTTGATGATATCGACCCGGAGGGGGACGCTCTCTTTTTAGAGAATTTACTTGATGATGATGTCGTCCCAAGTCCTCCTCCCACCCACTTTGACCTTAATGTGAGGGTTTTTCATGTGTCTCATATTGAGTACCATGACCCTATTGATCACATTTCTAAGGGTGAAATGGTCGTTAAAGCTAAGAATGTTGATTCCACTTTGGATGAAACTTTTATACCACCATTATCATGTGCTTTATATGATATTGGATTAGCATGGGGGAACGACACCGTGTTATCCATTCCTTTCTCCACCGAGGACGAGGTATTCGATCCCGGAATAGTTTATTTAGGGAAATCTCGGCCTTTCACCGATGTAATAATTGAAAGATTTATCGATCATCTTGGTGCGAGTTTATCTCGGGGAGCATGCTACATCCATACCATTGTTTGTGACTACCATCTCTTTTTAGAGATTTGTGTTGGAGTTTCATCCTTTTGTTTGTCACCCGACAACGAGGATGAGATCTTTGACCCCGACATCGCGCTTTATGTTGGCTTTTACTCCAATATGCCGGTTTTCATCACTTTCCCTAAGGACCAATGAATGCGGGGATCGAGTCGAGCTCATGACTCGGTGAACAAAAACGAGGTGCCTTGTGGGGGAGTCCCGTACATTCTATCTCCTTTCTATTTTCTAACACCTAATAAGGCTTGATCTTTCAAGCTCGTGCTCGTGTTTTTGTTGTGTTGTGATCTTAGGTATGACACTAATATTTGAAGACTCTCGTGTTCGGTTTTTGCCGGTCCACTTGATCTTCCATTCTTTGAATGCCAAAAGGGGCACACTCTTTACCCTTGATTATTATTGACTAACGTTTTATCTTGAGGCATAATTAATAAACGGCTTATAGATTTGCGTGCTCTTACCATGCTAGGATTTTGCATTAGACTCTTCGTATTTTAGCAAGGGGGTGTTACTCTTGAGCTAAGAAACATTGAGGACAATGTTTGGTTTTAGCATGGGGGAGTCAATCGATATAATCGCTTGCAATTGCTTTTGTCGTGTCCAAACGTATTGTTTTTCTCATTTTTCAATAAAATTTTAAATTTTTAGTGTTATTTTTAAGTTTTAAATAAAATAAGTGCTTTTGACACGAATGTAGGCTTTCCGTTGGTGAAAATAAGAATAGTTTTTGACTCGACTCGGTTTTTAACCTTAGCTTTTCCTTAACGTATTTGAATTAAGTTTTGCTAGGCTTTTATATAGGAAGCTTTAAAATGCGAAAGTCTTAATTCATACGAGTTAAGAACAAGAACTTTTCGCAAGCTCCTATAATTGATCCTAGAAAGTCGTCTATCAAGGGAACTTTAAAACGCAAATTCTAAAACTTGAAAAAGTATAAGAAGATGCAAGATCCTATAGATGACTTGAAAACCCAAAACTTTGATTTAATAGGCTAAGTATCCATTGATTTCACATTCTTGAAATTTTTCGATATGGAGAACAAGAGATGATAGAGCCAATTATAAGTTTGGTATTCTTTCGGGAATTTATGTGAGTTAATTATGAGCCTATTCTCCCATCGCTTGTTAATAAAATTATTTGCAATAAATAAGGTTGAACGATTTGATAAGTTACTTAGCTTCTAGCCCAAGATCGTTTAAAAGTTGCTCGGTATGGATTAGAGTTCATAGCCAAGGCATAACTTATGAAGCGGGATGCGAAGATTGGCGAGTCCAAAAAGGTCCTAACAAGACATGAGGGCTATGTTTTATTGCTAAAGATCTCAAGTGATGTGAAGAATCATTTATCAAAAATCAATATGAAGGATCGAGACACACGACGAAAAGCAAATACTCCCCAAAAGTCATGGAGAAGTCTATCCAAAAAGACCATAATAAGGTATGAGGATAAATGAAGCCAAGTCCAAAAAGGAGGCGGATCGTTGTATGTCAAAATCCCAAATAAAGATTGGAGAAAAATGAAGAAGTCGTGGTCCAAGTATGAATCTCTCAAAACTTCAAGTGAAGAAATCCCTATATGAAGAGAAGACCATTATTTCATGAACGTGTCTCAAGGTTTGAAGTATAAAGTCACTGCCAAATATCGGTCCGAGAAAGGTCTCAAATCGCGAAGCAAGTTATGCCAAGATATGAACTTTATGAAGTCCCGAGAAGCAGTTTTAAAAGATTTTGTCCTTTAGCTAACTATTGATTAAATCGTTCACTTTGTTTTTGGCCTAATAAAATATCGAAATAAGTCAACAATGCATCCTCGTGATCATTCAAGACAACAATAAATATAAGAGATACACCTAGGAATAAGGGAGTCTAAGTGATTAATTAGCCCACATGAGTTCGTGTTAGTTTGCTAACTTATAATAACAATGATCTTGTTTTTGCACTTGGCATGGAAAAGTGAAAAGTTGAGGACGATGAATCTGTTTGAGTTTTATGATCCTTAAAGTTATTTTTCAATAATGAAAGCAATACATTATGTCTTTGCAAAATATAAGTCAAAAAGTTGAATAATGGTGTAGTTATAGTTTTATTTTATCATTGCATGAGGACACAACAATTGCTTAGCATGGGGGAGTTTGATATGAGCTAAATTACTCATATCATTTGTATCTTAAAACAATGAGATTATGCATGAAATGTATCAAATATGCCTTGTATTTGTTTGTTTCTCGTTTTAATGTGTGTAGGTACCAAATTCACGAAAACCGGTGAAACCGACACGAGATTTGAAGGATTTTGTCAAAAGTCAAACAATGAATCAATTTTAAGACGGGATTCGAGTTTTATCAAAGTTATTGGGCCTTGGTGGGTCCCACATATGCTTAATGGGCTTGAAAAGCCCATCATTTTGACAAAGGATTTTAAGAAAAGGGCTCAAGATGATTTTGTGGGTAAAAAAGCCCAAAAGAAAAGAATAAAGAAACGTTGGATGTTATAAGCCCATCACACAAGAAAAAGTAAGTCAGTGGAGTAAAGTTTATTTATCTTTTGGGGTCAACTTTTCACAGTCAAAGAAACAAAACAAAGAAATAAAAGGAGACGAGAGAAAGAAAGAAGAATGGGGAAGAAAAAAAGAACGCAGCATATAAACCCTAGAAATTAGGGGTTTCTTCGAATCAAATCGCGAGTAGCTATCACGTTCGGATTTCAGAGATTAAGGGGAAGAAGGGCGCGTGTCTACACTCAGATTCCTAGTACTAAGCTCCAACGTGGCGTTTCATTGCGTCACATCTAAATCCTTATTGGTTGAATCACTTTCATTCAGTGAAGGTTCCAATCAGAGCTTGCCAAGTCAGCAAGAAACTAGCACACCTTGTGCCACGGTGGCAATCCGTGTGCACAAGGGTGTATCTCAACCGTTGGATCGAAACAGCCAAGGGAGAGAAGAAGATAGAGATGATCAAAGGGTCAAGATCAACGCATCACCAACAAACCCCCTCGTTTTAGCTATAAAACCCGATTCCAAAATGAGTAATCATCATCCTTTTTTCTTCTTTTTAGAATTATAATGTTAGTTTTAATTTAGGAATTGTATTTTTCTTTTATAAAAGTTGTAATGTTCCTTTGATTTAATGAAACTCGTATTTCAGTTTTAGTCTCGTTTTAATTTCACATTAAATTTTTCCAATTATCTGTTTGCAATCTAATATTTAAAACTGACGTTATAATTATAAGTTACTCGTTTAAGCTAATTCGATAGCTTACGTGAGTGATTAAGAGTGAAATAGGGAATAAGCTTAATCCCACTGGTTAAGTCTAAAAACAGGTTAATTAGTTGCTGATAATTGTAATCTGATGGTGATTCATCAATTTGTGGTTCCTGATGTTGTTATGGTGTTCCAATCGTGTTTGGGTGTCGTTTAGTTCTAAAGTCAGCTCAGCGCTGCACTTCGGCTCAACGGACTTCGTCAAACAATGGTTAAGCTCGGTTTATTGATTTTGTTATAGTTTAAAATGTTTCTTTTGCTGATTTTTACTTTTATTTTGTCTATACTTAATGATTCGAGGAATTTGATCTTTGTGTGATTATCTGCTATTGTGCTTTGGTTGCCTTATTTAGTTAACTGCTTTGTTTGTATTTGATGTGCATGTCTGTTTAGGAGTTTAGGATTTGATTTTGTGTTGCTAGTATTTCTGCAAGGATGTATCACCTTTTTTGTAACTCTGAAATATTTGTTTTAATGTTAAAATAAGAATCTGTTTAAGTCATGAATCTGTTAGGTTAATTGGGTGTTTTCTGATTTTGATTCTGCTAAGATTACTTTATTTAATAAGTATTTGGATTTGATGATTTAAGTTTATAAGTTTTCGAATATAATGTTAGATAATATCTTGTTAGATGTTGGGCGTTTAATTCTGAACTTTTGTTTTTAATGAATCTGTTTAAACCGAATGTTTAACTGTAAGTTTACTTGTATAATTGATGTTAATATGCTTGTTTCCGATATGAATGACGTTGGATCTGTTTAATTGTCTTCGCTGTGAAAGCCTGAATAAGCATACTTATTTTGATTGTGATTCTGCTTTTTGAATTTATCTGATTTAACTGTTGAATATATGATTGATGCGTTTTCTGTAATTTATCGTTCTCCTACTGCTTGTTCACTGTTTATCTATGACTGCTGATATAGATGATTTTGTTCACTAGTTGTTTGCTGTTATATGGTATATTATTTGATTTATCGCTTCCAATAATTTTGTCGAGTTATACGCTCTGTTAGATTACTGCTTTCCTTCGTTGTCTTTTGCCTATTGTTGGGTTGAGAAACAGTTTAGTATGCTGCTAGTAGGAATCGGTGTGATTAACTGATAAACGAACCAAAGTTTTGTCGTGGGACTGATTTTTAACTTTTGCTTTCACTTGATTGAATGCTGATATAAAATGACTGAGTAAATCTAATCGGATCTGTCGTTTTATTACTGTTATTCGAATTCACTGTTTTAATCGTATTACTGCTTGTGATCGCTGGTTGTTAGTATTCTAACTCAGTCTTGAATAATTTGTATTTAGAGTCTTTAAACTTTGATGCTGATTATTGAGGGTCTGATTGTTTGAGGATCTATTTTTGGATTTCAATCAATCTGATATTTCTACTTTTAGATTGCTGTTAGGATTTAAGTATACTAAGTAGTTACTGTAATTTTTTGCTTTGTATCCACGACTGAGATATGAGAATTTTGCTGCTAGTTTTCTTTGGGTTTACTGCTTAAGTTTACTGCATAATTTTACTCAGGTTCCTTCTGTTTTAACTGTTAAGTTTTTTTAGTTTACTGTTTTATTGTATAATGTCTCGAATCTAAGCTCCTAAGTAATGAATATAGTCCAAAAAAAATTAACAATTTCAAAAATGTCTCTAGCAGGTCTCGAACTCGAGACCTGCATGTTATAAGGTGTATGCTTTAACCGTCTGAGCTATAGGCTTATTTGGTTTTATTATTACTACATGTGATAATTATAGTCAGTAGGTTTGTAACTGCCAGTTTAATTTAAAGTATAATCTTCACTTTAATTTCTTAGTTTAAGCACTTTTATTTAGATTCAGTTTTTATAATATTTTATTTAAATAAAAAAAAACAAATAAATAAAAAATGTTTTTATTAATTAAAAAGTTTTAATTAGTTTATTTTAACAATTAGATTTTTTTATAACTTTAGATTTTAAATAAATTTAGTTTAAAAAATATAAATTTGGTTAAAGTAATTTTAATAAAGTTTTATTAGTTTAAAATGTTTAATTAGATTTTTTTAAATAGATTAAAAGTTATTTTAATTAAATAGAATTAATTTTTATAAATTGTTTAATAGTTTAATTTTTAAATAGTTTTAATTTTTAAGTAATTAATTATTTGTAGATTTTAAATATAGCCGGGTTTACGATTCATGCACTTTAGGTTAATTTTTAATAGTTTAAAATTAGTAGATTTAAATTGTAGTTTAAAAACCGAAAACCAATTCGATTCAATTGTCCAAATCAAAGCAAAACGTCTCAAATTCACAAGATCTTCGTGTACAACGAACTCGACTCACTCACGTGTTTAATTGAATTCGTCATTGGTATTATTAGTCTATTAGTTTTTCCTAAAGGTAATTTTCTAATTTACCGTATAACGTAATCTCAAATTATCACTATACTATCCACGATACATCAGTCTCCTGTTTTAATTTCAAGCTTTAACTTTTCCCGCCTTTTTACTTAGCATTGTTTTAACTCGTCTTGTTTTAGTTTAACTTTTAAAGATCACATTTTTTATAAGTTTTCATCATTTACTTTTTAATTTTTAAAGTCTTTATTTTTAGTCTAAATATTTTAAAGCTTTCATTTTTTTTACTCAACGATATTTACATTTTCACTTTTAGTTTAAAATAGATAACCAAACTATTTTATTTTCCACCAAGAACGACTGAGTCGCACTTTCAAATTGTAATCAATTCGAAAAGACTGGATAAAAGAATCTTTTTCATACGAGGCAATCCCTTGTATTAAATAGCACCGCTGCCGGCTCTTTTCGTTAAGATTAACGGTTTTTAGTGAGAGACGCGTTGGATTTTGGGATCCGTTCACTTTTGAACGTTATTTTTCGTGTAAAAAATTTTCAAAAATCCATAAAAATTAAAAATTTTCAAAAATTCAAAAAAATAGAAAAACATAAAAACATAAAAACCAAAAAATTTCTTGTCTATCTTTCCTTTCTTTTTGTAGGTGTGTATGCGTACCCGTGCTCGTAAGAAGAAAGCAATTCAAGCCGAATTCGTAACTCCACCTATTGTCACCATGGACAATCGACCAATGATCGAGCTTTTGCAATCGCAAGTAGAGGGCAACACCGATGCTAATGTCATACCCGAGATTGGAGCCAACAACTTTGAGCTCAAATCCGGATTCATTCAAATGGTCTCTACTCAACCATTCTTGGGGCATACACTTGATGATCCTCATGACCAAATCAAAAGGTTCCTTCAACTCACTAATACGGTTAAGTATAATGGGGTTTCACAAGAGGTGATTCGCTTACAACTTTTTCCTTTATCCTTCGAGGGACAAGCCCGACATTGGCTTGATAAGGAACCGCCACAAAGTATTCTTACGTGGTCGGATTTAGAGACCAAATTCATCAACTACTTTTTCCCACCCTCACGTACTACCGCTTTGCGGAATGAAATCATTAACTTTGAATAAAAGTACGGTGAGACATTTAGTGAATCTTGGAACCGTTTTAAGGAACTTTTAAGAAAGTGTCCACAACATGGTTTCACAAAAGTACATCAAATTAATACTTTTTACAATGGTTTAAGCATGAATGACCAAGATTCACTAAATAGTACCTCGGGGGGGGGGGGGGGGGGGGGTAACATTTTGGTTAAGTCTTCTAATGCCGCATGGGATATTATTGAGAATAAGTCTAGAGTGCAAACTAAGAGTGTTCGGAATAATGTGGCTAGTGCTAGTACTAGTGACGCCGACAAGAGAATTGATAAGCTTACTTCGATTGTTGAAATACTTGCTCTACAAACCGCTAACAATACCAAAAGCATCAATGCATAAGTTAATGCTATGAGTCAGTCATGTGAAATATGCGGGGGATCTCATTCATACACCGATTGTTATTCGACTCATGACAATCCGGAAAATGTGTATGCCGCCAACGGTAACTTTTCTACGGGAGGCTATCAAGCACGTCCTCAAGGTGACCGCAATTTGCTCAGTTACCGTTCAAACAACTTCCTTTCACCACCCGGTTTTCCCCCACAAAACCCAAACAACCTCAATCGCAACAATCAAAACCAACCTCGAGCTTCCAATCAATATCAAACCCAAAGAAACCCATATCTACCTCAAGGAAACAATCAAGTTCACTAACCACCCGCTTATCAACCACCTACCTACCATGCTCTTCTTCCCACCCAACCCACCGCATTTAATCAAGAGGTTGACACTTACATGAGGACTAATGATGCGATAGTGCAGAATCTTCAGCGGCAAATCATCAACTTGAAAGGAGATATGTCGAAACAAGGGAATGATCTTCGAGCCGATATGCGAAACTCTTTGACCAGTCAAACGAATGACTTAAGGGATATGATGGCTAGTTTCTTCCAAAGTAATCAAGCCTCTGGTTCGGGTTCTCTTCCGACTAACACCGTTGCTAATCCAAGAGGGGAGATGAAAGCAATCACCACTCAAAGTGTAAAAGGTTTAAAGGAACCCGAGCTTCCTACACCTACACCGGTGATTGTGACAAAGGAAAACGAGTCCCCCTCTCCAATTCCTCCACCTTTTATTTCTCCAATTCCTCCACCTTCTACTTTCACCCCTCCACCACCCAAGGATGTGAGTGAGACTTCTATTCCAAAGCCTTCATCTCAACCCAATATACCTTATCCCTCAAGGTTGAGGAAAGAGAAGTTGAAGAATAAGGATGATATTCAGGTTTCTAACTTTCTTAAAATATTTAAACAACTGAATTTCAATATCTCCTTTGCTGAGGCTCTCGGTCACATGCCGAAGTGTGCTAAAATGTTTAAAGATCTTCTAAGTGACAAAGAAAAGCTTCTTGATATCACTCTGACCCAACTTAATGAGAATTGCTCCGCAGTGATCTTATGGAAATTACCAACCAAACTTGGTGATCCGGGTCGTTTTCTCATTCCTTGCAACTTCCCCGGGGTAGAGAATTGTATGGCCCTAGCCGATCTAGGTGCTAGTATCAACTTAATGCCTCTAAGCGTTTGGAAACAATTGTCTCTAACCGAGCTAGTCCCCACACGAATGACATTGGAATTAGCTAACCGTACGGTTGCTTATCCAGTGGGGATAGCCGAAGATGTCTTCGTCGGTGTCGACAAATTCACATTTCCGGCGGATTTTGTTGTCGTTGACTACGAGATGGACCCCCGTGTTCCATTAATCGTTGGACGTCCATTCTTGAGGACCGGTCGCACTCTCATTGATGTAGCCGCGGGCGAATTAATCATGAGAGTTAGTGACGATAAAATCGTCTTCAACATGGGTAAAATTTCTCAACGGCCTTCTGAAAACGAGAGTGTTAATTTCATTGACGTTCTTGATGAGGCTTGTGAAGAACATTTCAAAGACGCTTGTAAAAGTGGTTCTTCTTCTCTACCCATTGTTGAGACCGTTGCCTCTATTTCTCCCTCTCTGACTCCATTTGGAGAAAGTGATTTCCTTTTGAAAGAATTTGAAGCAACTTTGGGAGATGTGGACTTACAATAAGACGATTCTCCCTCCAATTGGGATGAAGACATTCGTACCATTGAGAAAATTCTCAATAAGGACCATATTTCTCCACCATCTCCTAAGGAAATCTCTATCGATGATCCGAATTTGACTACGCCTTCCATCGAAAATCCTCCGGATTTAAAGCTTAAGGATCTACCGTCTCATCTCGAATACGTGTTCCTTGAAGACAATAAGAAGTTACCCGTCATCATTGCAAAGGATTTGAAAGAAGACAAAAAATCTCGACTTATCGACGTGCTGAAGAATCATAAGAAAGCGATTGCTTGGAAAATCTCCGATATTCGTGGAATTGATCCTCACTTTTGCACACATAAAATTCTCATGGAGGACGACTTTAAACCCACTATTCAAAACCAAAGAAGGGTGAATCCCAAGATCCATGACGTTATCAAAAAAGAGGTTATCAAACTTCTTGATGCGAGAATGATCTACCCTATCTCGGATTCACCATGGGTTAGTCCGGTCCATTGTGTGCCTAAGAAAGGCGGAATCACCGTTGTGCCCAATGAAAACAACGAGTTTATTCCTACTCGTCTCGTTACAGGGTGGAGAGTTTGTATAGACTATCGCAAACTCAATGATGCTACGAGAAATGATCATTTTCCCCTTCCTTTCATGGATCAAATGCTCGAGCGTCTAGTGGGTAATGACTATTATTGCTTCTTAGACGGTTTTTCTGGGTATTTTCAAATTCCCATCGATCCTAAAGACCAAGAGAAAACCACATTCACTTGTCCTTATGGAACATTTGCTTACAAACGAATGCCTTTCGGCTTATGCAATGCTCCCGGGACTTTCCAAAGGTGTATGATGGCTATCTTCCATGACATGGTTGAAGAAACTATGGAAGTCTTCATGGATGATTTCTCGGTCTATGGTGATTCTTTCTCTCATTGCCTTGCCAATTTAGAACGTATGCTCAAAGGGTGTGAAGACACTCGTCTCGTTCTTAACTGGGAAAATGCCATTTCATGGTAAAAGAAGGTATTGTGCTAGGTCATAAAATCTCCAAAGCCGGTCTTGAAGTCGACCGTGCTAAAGTTGAAGTGATTGCTAAATTACCTCCACCTTCAACCGTGAAGGGTGTGAGAAGTTTCCTTGGTCATGCGGGCTTCTATCGTCGATTCATTCAAGATTTTTCTAAAATCGCTCGCCCGATGACCCACCTCTTAGAAAAAGATACTCCTTTTATCTTTTCTAAAGAGTGTATTGACTCCTTCAATCTTCTTAAGGACAAGCTAACTAAGGCACCAGTCTTGGTTACCCCTAATTGGGAGCTACCTTTTGAATTGATGTGCGATGCTAGCGACTTTGCCATTGGAGCGGTTTTGGGCCAAAGAGTGAAAAAACACTTCCAACCAATCCATTATGCTAGCAAGACAATGACGGGGGCTCAATTGCATTATACCACTACCGAAAAAGAGCTTTTAGCTGTAGTGTATGCTTTTGAGAAGTTCCGCCCCTATCTTGTTCTTTCCACCACCATTGTCTATACCGACCATTCCGCGTTGAAGTACTTGTTAACTAAACAAGATTATAAGCCAAGACTTCTTCGTTGGGTTTTGCTCCTTCAAGAATTTAAAATTGAAATTCGTGACAAGAAGGGAGCCGAAAACCTAGCCGCGGATCATCTAAGTAGACTTGAGGATCCTTATCAAGGGGATCATCCGAATCAAGAGATCAACGACTCTTTTCCCCTTGAGATCTTAATGTCTATCAATTCCAATCTTGATGACACCCCGTGGTTTGCGGACATTGCAAACTACTTAGCGGGTGGTATTCTCATCGAAGGGTTAACATCCCAACAAAAGAAGAAGTTCTTTAAAGATGTTAAGACTTACTTTTGGGATGACCCTTATCTCTTCAAACAATGTGCTGATCTGATTATTTGTCGGTGTGTTGATGGACCCGCAGCTTTAGACATTCTCGAAGCTTGCCATAAAGGACCCACCGGTGGTCATTTTGGTCCCAACTACACCGCGAAGAAAGTGTTTGACTCGGGATTCTATTGGCCCACCATTTATCGTGACGCTCACGAGATGGTTAAAAATTGTGATGCTTGCCAACGCCAAGGCAAGATCACACATAAAGATGAGATGCCTCAAAATTTCATCTAAGAATGTGAAATCTTTGACGTATGGGGTATCGACTTTATGGGGACATTTCCATCATCCAAAGGGAACAAGTATATCCTCGTAGCCGTTGACTACGTATCTAAATGAGTTGAAGCAAAGGCTCTCCCTATGAACGAAGAGAGGGTGGTTGTGAACTTTCTGAAGCAGCTTTTTGCTCGATTCGGTGTTCCTCGTGCTATCATTAGTGACCGCGGGACTCATTTTTGCAATGATCAATTTGCTCGAGTCATGGCTAAGTACGGTGTCAATCACCGTCTTTCCACCGCTTATCATCCTCAAACAAATGGTCAAGCCGAGATATCTAATCGTGGATTGAAGAGAATATTAGAGCAAACTATGGGAGAGCATCGTGCCTCGTGGGCCGATAAGTTAGATGATGATTTGTGGGCTTTCCGTACCGCATATAAGACACCCATTGGTTGCACTCCATATCATGTTGTGTACGGGAAGGCATGCCACCTCCCTATTGAGCTGGAACATAAGGCGTACTGGGCCTTGAAGTGGGCCAATTTTGACATCAACAAAGCCGATGATCTTCGGAAGATTCAACTCAACGAGCTAAATGAACTAAGGAATCAAGCTTATGAGAATTCATTGATTTACAAGGAGAAGACCAAGATCATTCATGATTCAAGGATTAAGAACCAAGAGTTTCACGTTGGTGATCAAGTTTTACTCTTTAACTCTCGGTTGAATATTTTCTCGGGCAAGCTGAAGAGCCGTTGGTCTGGTCCATTCACCGTCGCCAAAAGTCTTCCCCTATGGCACCGTTGAACTTTCTCAACCAAATGGGCCTAATTTTAAAGTGAATGGCCAGCGCGTGAAGCTGTACTTTGGTGAGGACATCTCTCATGAGATTATTCCATCCCTCACCATGTTTCCCATGAATTAGTTCTGGGTCGAGTCAGGCTCGTGACTCGGTTAAAAAAAACAAGCGCTTCTCGGGAGGCAACCAGTTGATCTATCCTTTATCGTTTTCATAATAAGTGTAGGGGGAGCCCCGTAGGTGTTTGTTGTCTTGTTTCTTATGTTGTGCATGGATTAAAGCTTCAAAGATCCATTCTCGATGACTTTTGACGAACCGTGATCCCGTGTACCCGTCTTCCTGGTTCTATCCTAAACTGTCGTGATTCAATATTTCATATCTTATATGTTCACATTGAAATCACCATTGTTGTCCTTTCCTTAGCAAGATTTAAACAAAGTTCACAATGTCCTAAGTGTAGGGGAGTTTCTTCCCACATGCTTAAACATTGAGGTCAATGTTTATATCAAGTGTAGGGGGACTTCTATCGAAGTTAATGGGCTTTTCCATGAATTTGTCCTCATTTTAACCGGAAAATCTAATTTTTCGGCATTTTTCAAAAATTTTAATCTATTTTGGCCTATTAGTATTTACCATTGTTATAGTTATTTTCTTTCTTTGTTAGAATAAATTTTAATAAAGTGGTTGTAATTTTTAAACATTGTGAATCTTTTGACTCAACCCGAGTTTACTTATCCAAGTTTACTCTAGCTAGTATCCTTAACGTGTTTAAGTCAAGTTTTGCTAGGCTTTTATATAGGGAACTTTAAAACCCGAAAGTCTTAACTCTTACGGGTTAAGAACAAGAACTTTTCGCAAGTTCCTATAACTGATCCTAGAAAGTCGTTTATCAAGGGAACTTTAAAACGTAAATTCTAAACTTGAAAGAGTCTAAGAATTTGCAAGATCCTATAGATGACTTGAAAACCCAAAACTTTGATTTAATTGGCTAAGCATCCACGAGTCTCATTCCTTGAGATTTTAAATTGTGGAGAACGAGAGATGATAGAGTCAATTATAAGTTTGGTATTCTTTCATAAATTTATGTGAGTTGATTCTAAGCTTTTTCTCCCATCGCTTGCTAATAAATTTAATTGCAATAAATAAGGTTGTACGATTTGAAAAGTTACTTAGCTTCTAGCACAAGATCGTTTAAAAGTTGCTTGGTATTAATTAGAGTTCATAGCCAAGGCATAACTTATTGAAGCGGGATGCGAAGATTGGCGAGTCCGAGAAGGCCCTAACAAGGCATGAGGGCTAAATTTTGTTGGTAAAGATCCCAAGTGATGTGAAGAATCATTTATCAAAAATCAATATGAAGGATTGAGACACACGACGAAAAGCAAATACTCCCCTAAAGATCATGGAGAAGTCTATCCGAAAAGACCCTAGCAAGGTATGAGGATAAATAGATCCAACTCCTAAAAGGAGGCGGATCGTTGTATATCAAAGTCCAAAATAAAGATTGAAGAAAAATGAAGAAGCCGTGGTCCAAATATGAAGAATCTCTCAAAAACTTCAAGTGAAGAAATTCCTATTATGAAGAGAAGACCATAATTTCAAGAACGTCTCTCAAGATTCGAAGTATGAAGTCGCTGCCAAATATCGGTCCGAGAAAGGTCTCAAATCGTGAAGCGAGTTATGCTAAGATATGAACTTTAAGAGGTCCCGAGAAGCAGTTTTAAAAGATTTTGTCCTTTAGCTAACTATTGATTAAATCGTCCCACTTTATTTTCGGCCTAAATAAACTATCGAAAGAAGTCAAACAATGCATCCTCGTGATCATTCAAGACAATCATAAAATATAAGAGATACACCTAGGAATAAGGGAGTCTAAGTAAATAATTGGCCCACATGAGTTTGTGTTAGTTTGCTAACTTATAATAACAGTGATCTCATTTTTAAGCTTGGTATGAGGAACGTGAAACTTGAGGATGATAAACATTCATGACAACCAAAACCCCAATGTAAGTCTTTGATTTCTTACTTGTTTTGTTCTTTTAGTTTCCTTAGTGTTTAGTATTTAATAAAGGCCAAGGTGGATTATTTATGATGAAAAATGTAAACCGTGCTTTGAAATTAATGCATTGCATGAGGGCATTGCAATGGTCAAGTGTAGGGGATTTAATAAGTGTGAAAACACTTATCCTTTTACCACTTATTTCCAATAATAACAAGACCAAAACGAATATTTTATGCCGTAAAAGTCGGAATTATGCGTGGTTTGTGTTTTTTATTGTGTTTCAGGATAAAAATATGAAAAAGGAATAAAACACGGGCTATCACGGGCTTTTATCGAAGAAAAAGACAAAAGACAAAGTCAAAAGATCAAGAGTGCAAACAGAACGAAAGTCCAAGACCTATTCTGAAGATTTATCGAAGAAAAAGTCTAAAGACGGAAGTTTAAAAAAGTCAAAGAACTCAAGTCTAATTATAGAAGAAAATTATAAAACAAGTTCAATTTATATCGACAAATCCCGAGACGACGTCGAGAAAGACAAAGAATTTAAATCGAGTCGAGACGAGAAGAAAGAAAGAAGGAAGCAACAGATGCCCTCCCCTCCTCCTATATATACCCTCCTAATATGTCATTAGGAGGGTAATACAAGGTTTTTGGCCAGTAAGAAAATATCGTTGTTCCAGTCTCTTCGAATTGAAAAATGGATTAAAGTGCGACTAAGCTGTCTTTGGTGGAAACAAATGTTGTGTCGTTGTAGTAAAATTAAAATGTAAGACTTAAAAATATAGGTAAAGTAAATAAATCTGAAAATGATTGAAAATAAATGACGGGAAATTAAAGCACGACGAAAAGTAAATGGGCAATTAAAGTAACTAACGCAAACTTAAAACTATCCTAAGGCAAACTTAAACTTAATCTAAAGGCAAGCTTAAAATAAACTAAGGCAAGTAAACTTAAAGTGCGACTAAGTAAAAAGGCGGGAAAAATAAGGCTTAAAAATTCAAACTTAAAAACAGAAACTTAAAATAAACTAAAAATACCTCACTCGGAATAATCCTTCGTTCGGAATAATCACTCGTTCGGAATGTCACCTTCGTTCAGAATAATTCTTCTTCACTCGGAATATTTACTTCATGCGGAATAAAAGCTTTATCCGGAATATTAGCTCAAAAACCTTCATTCGGAATAGTCAAACAGAAGCCTTCATACGGAATAAATCCTTTATTCGGAATATGTCACTTATCCGGAACAAATTCTTTATTCGGAATATTTGCCTGCTGATTCGGAATAATCCACTGGTTCGGAATAGTGCCTTTATTCGGAATATTGCCTTGATCCGGAATATTTGTTATTCCGAATGAACAACCTTGATCCGGAATACCAGCCTGGTTCGGAATATTTGTTGTTCCGAATGAACAACCTTGATTCGGAATACTGATTATTCCGAATGAACGACCTTGATCCGGAATATAAGTTGTTGATCCGGAATATCCAGTTGACTCGGAATATGCTGCTGATCCGGAATATTGCAGACTAAAGCCTTTATTCGGAATATATGCTTCACTCGAAATAATGGTTCATCCGGAATATTTCACTTATCCGGAATAAATCCTTCACTCGGAATATAAGCTTGGTTCGAAATAACAGCTTGATCCGGAATATTCAACAAAATCCCTTCATCCGGAATATTTGGCGTTGATCCAGAATAAACCTAGAAAACAGAATATAGCGAAGAACAAGGGAAACAAAAAGAACCACAAATCTAAACAAAATCAACCAAAGGATTAAACCAAAACAACCACTAGTGATCTAATAACAATAACTTATCAATCCAAATCAATAAAACTAACAATAAACACCATAAGAATCAAAACCCACTTGATTAAATCAATAAAAACTTCAAGAACATGAACATAAACAATAAGCATAAAGATTAAAGATTAAATAAGAAAGGAAGATAAGAGATTAACAAGAAAAGTAAAGATTCAATAACAATAAAAGAAAACTTACTTGAATTCAAATGAATTAAAGATGCAAGACAATTAAGTAAATGACATGAATTTAAAGTGCAAGTAATTAAAATGGAAGACTAATTGTCACACTTAGCCAACAAAAACAAATGAAATCACTAATGATCTATTTATAGGGGAGGAGGTGATTAGTGGAAGGAAGCTTCCTCCCCTCTTTCTTCTTTCTTTAATTATCATTAAGTCCTTGTCTTCCAAATTCTTTGACTTTTGTCTCGGGATTAATAAACTCGTCTTGTAATTTCTTCAATAAATTAGACTTGAGTTCTTCGGCTTTTAGTAAACTTCCGTCTTTTGACTTTTTCTTCGATAAATCTTCAGAATTGGTCTTGGACTTTCGTTCTTTTTGCACTCTTGATTTATTGACTTCGTCTTTTGTCTTTTTCTTCGATAAAAGCTCGTGAAAGTCCGTGTTTTCTTCCCTTTTCACATTTTCGTCCTAAATCACAACAAAAACACAAACCACGCATAATTCTGACATTTACGACATAAAATACACGTTTTGGCTTGGTTATTATTGTAGCTAAGTGGTAAAAAGGATGGGTGTTTACACACCTATCAAATCCCTACACTTGACCATTGCAATGTCCTCATGCAATGCATTAGTTACAAAGCACGTTTTACCTTTTCCATCATAATCAATCCATATTGGCCTTTATTAAAGAGATAGAAAATTATAAACATTCAAAGGAAGAAAGTAAAGAAATCAAAGACATACCTTAGGATTTTGGAAATGTCATGAATGATCATCATCCTCAAGTTTTCACATTCTCCAAACCAAGCTTAAAAACGAGATCATTGTTATTATAAGTTAGCAAACTAACACGAACTCATGTGGGCCAATTATTCACTTAGGCTCCCTTATTCCTAGGTGTATCTCTTATATTTTATTGTTGTCTTGAATGATCACGAGGATGCATTGTTGACTTATTCCGATAGTTATTAAGGCTGAAAATAAAGTGGGATGATTTAATCAATAGTTAGCTAAAGGACATAATCTTTTAAAACTGCTTCTCGGGACCTCATAAAGTTCATATCTTGGCATAACTCGCTTCACAATTTGAGACCTTTCTCGGACCGATATTTGGCAGCGACTTCATACTTCAAATCTTGAGAGACGTTCTTGAAATTATGGTCTTCTCTTCATAATAGGAATTTCTTCACTTGAAGTTTTTGAGAGATTCTTCATACTTGGACCACGACTTCTTCATTTTTCTCCAATCTTTATTTTGGACTTTGATATACAACGATCCGCCTCCTTTTAGGACTTGGATCTATTTATCCTCATACCTTGTTAGGGCCTTTTTGGATAGAATTCTCCATGATCTTTACGGGAGTTTTTACTTTTCGTCGCGTGTCTCGATCCTTCATATTGATTTTTGATAAATGATTCTTCACATCACTTGGGATCTTTAGCAACAAAATTTAGCCCTCATGCCTTGTTAGGGCCTTTTCGGACTCGCCAATCTTCGCATCCCGCTTCAATAAGTTATGCCTTGGATATGAACTCTAATCCATACCGAGCAACTTTTAAACGATCTTGGGCTAGAAGCTAAGTAACTCTTCAAAAAGTACAACCTTATTTATTGCAGATAAATTTATTAGCAAGCGATGGGAGAATAGGCTTATAATTAACTCACATAAATTCACGAAAGGATACCAAACTTATAATTGACTCTATCATCTATCATTCTCCACAGTTTAAAATCTCAAAGAATGAGACTCGTGGATGCTTAGCCTATTAAATCAAAGTTTTGGGTTTTCGAGTCGTCTTTAGGATCTTGCAAACTCTTAGACTTTTTCAAGTTTAGAAATCGCATTTTAAAGTTCCCTTGATAAACGACTCTCTAGGATCAATTATAGGAACTTGCGAAAAGTTCTTGTTCTTAACCCGTGAGAGTTAAGACTTTCGCGTTTTAAAGCTCCCTATATAAAAGCCTAGCAAAACTTGACTTAAACACGTTAAGGATACTAGCTAGAGTAAACTTAGATAAGTAAACTCGGGTTGAGTCAAAAGATTCATAACGTTGAAAATTAAAACCACTTTATTAAAAATTTATTCTAGTAAAGAAAGAAATAACTATACAAAGGGAAAAACTAATAGGCCAAAATATATCAAAAATTTTAAAAAATGTCGAAAAAATTAATTTTCCGGTTAAAATGAGGACAAATACAAGGAAAAGGCCACTTAACTTCGATAGAAGTCCCCCTACACTTGATATAAACATTGTCCTCAATTTTTAAGCATGTGGGAGTAAACTCCCCTACACTTAGGACATTGTGCACGTTGATTGAATCTTGCTAAGGAAAAGACAACTAACGAGATTCCTATTTTAATATTTGAGAAATATAAAATAGTGAATCGAAAAAAGTTTAGGATAGAACCGGGAAGACGGAAACACGGAATCACGGGTCGTCAAAAATCATCAAGAGTGGATCATTGAACGCTCGAATCCCTGAATATGAGAAGAGAGGAGATAGAAAACACCAACGGGTCTCCCGTACACTTAGGATATAAATAGCTAAAAGATAGATACATGGGTTGCCTCCCAAGAAGCGCTTGATTTTTGTTCACCGAGTCGTGAGCCTGACTCGACCTTGATTAGCATAGGAAGAAGCTTGAAACATATCCACCGGGATAAAATACATAGTTTTCGTCCATCAAATAGCACAAGCTTAAGGCGAACAAGGCAAGCCAAAGAAGAGTAGGCAAGGTTCCCTTAAGCAAAGATGGAGCACGGTGGGAGCAAAGGTGAAGAGGTGCAAGCATATCTTCATAAGTTCCAATTTATTTCATCAGACGGATACTGAGATGGCTTGAAAAGTGCAATACCGGGGTCGAACACCTTTTCCTTTAGGGGAAAATAACACTCAGGCTTAGCAGAATTTGAAGATGATCCGCTAAGAAAATGCGCAACGTCGTCCTCAGAAGGTGGACAAAGAGGTGTCAAAACATACGTGCTGCGGATGTTGGTGTCGTCCGGTGTTGTTTCCTTTGAAAGAATTTTCTTCAAATCCGTAGAAGGATGAAGACCATAATCATCAAAGTCTAAAGGAGGGGCATCACTCTCATGAGGGAAGTAAGTATTGAGAAAAGTAGAAAAGTATTACTCAAATGAGTAGTCATCCAAAGTAGGATTAAGCATGGTTGGCGGAGGATCTTCATCATGAGAAGAATCACTCGAAAGAGTATCGGCCTCATCAAAATCATCATAAGTGGGCATGTCGGGATACTCGGAAGTAAAATCATCATAATCATCTCCATCGGAACTAGAATCATCATCATAAGCATCATAGATCGGTGGAGAATCATATATGGATGAAGGTTCCAAATTGGAGAGAGAATCATCCACATCATCTTGAAACAGTGGATTATCATTGCAAGAATCAAATAGAGGATTGTTGTAGACGACAAAATTATCAAGCACATTAATCATATTCACTGATTCTCTTCCATAGGATTTGCTTGTAAGCTTCCCCATTTCAAAAACTTGTGCATCCTCCCCGACTCTTAAAATGAGTTCACACTTATCCACATCTATTAAAGCTCTACCGGTTCTCAAAAGTGGGCGCCCAAGTATTAACGGAATACGAGGGTCCATTTCATAATCAACAACGACGAAGTCGAACAGAAAAGTAAATGTGCCAACTTTAATGAACACATCTTCGGCAATACCAACGGGGTAAGCGAGAGTGCGATTGGCTAGCTCAAGAGTCATTTTGGTGGGTGTAAGGTCGGGCAATGATAACTTTTTCCAAACATTGAAAGGCATCAAATTAATACTGGCCCCGAGATCGGCTAAGGCAGTAAATTTTTCGGTTTGGTTAAAAGTACAAGGTAGCACAAAACGACCAGGATCTCCAAGTTTTTCCGGAAGTTCTTTAAGAAGGATTGCAGAGCAATTTTCATTCAGGCGAGTATTAACAAACTCGACCATCTTCTCCTTCTTATTAAGCGATTCCTTAAACATCTTGAAAAATTGTGGCATTTGAGCAAGAGCTTCAACAAGGGTAAATGTGATTTTCATTCCGGCTATCTTTTCCAAAAAGTTAGCGACTAGAATGTCATTCTTAGTCAAAATTCTAGCCTTGTTGAGTCGAGAAGGGTAAGGAATGCTAGGGTTGGGTGGTGGAGGTGTAGAAGGTGAAAGTTGAGATGTTGAAGGGTTAAAGGTGGAAGGTGGGGTTGGTGGAGGGTTCTTCTTGGGTACTTCTTCATGACGAGGCGGAGACGGTAATGGTGAACTAATACTAGGTGTGGGATTAGTAGGGATAAATGGTGGTGGAGGAGGTGTAGATGGTGTAACTGGGGGCGGGATAGATGGTCCTACTACAGTTATTCCACTGCGGGTAGTAATAGCACTCACATTCGTTCTCGGATTGGTGACGGTGTTTGAAGGTAGAGAGCCCGAAGTAGAGGGTTGAGTGGTGGGTAAGAAACTAGCCAGCATATTCTTCAAATCATTCATTTGATTGCTGAAGGAGGATTGTATATCATTTCAAAGCTCGGATCTAATGTCATTCCCTTGCTTAGTGATATCCCCTTTCAAATTGATAATTTGGCTTTGCAGATTCTTAATTTGCTCTCCTTGGGTTCTCATTAAAGCTTCAACATCTTGATTGATGGGTGGGGCTTGTTGAGCGGGTGGGTGATAAGGATTAGAAGCTCGAGGTGGGATTTGGTTGCTTCTATTGTAATTGTTGTTGGGGTTGTGGTTTTGAGGAGAAAAACCGGGTAAAAGATAGTTGTTGGACCGGTAACTTAGCAAATTGCGATCCCCTTGAGGTCGGGCTTGGTAATTTTCTGGTGAATAATTACCATAAGCCGCATACACGTTTTCCGGATTGCCTTGAGTAGAAGGACAATCAGTGTATGAGTGAGGACCGCCGCATGTCTCACAAGGATTGGCTACCGCTTTAACTTGTTGTTGGTTTGAAGCGATGAGCAAGATATTTTTGTTCATTTCGGCCATCATGCGGGTGAATTCGGTCATGTCGGGGTTTGCTGAAGTAGAAGAAACATTGACTCTCGGGTTGTTCCTTGAAGAAGCGGAGGAATCCCAATTTTTGTGATGAGTAGTCATGTTCTCAATAAGCTCTCTACACTCCTCGAGTCTTCTTTTCATAAATGTGCCACCGGCGGCTGCATTAACCGTATCACGATCATGAAAAGTCAAACCGTTGTAGAAAGTATCAATTAAGGTTACGGGGAGCATGTTGTGGTTTGGACAACGATCGATCAAAACATTATATCTTTCCCAAGCATCAAAGAGAGATTCATCGGGTTCTTGCATGAAACCGCTGATTTGATTTCGAAGGCTCGTGACCATGGATGGTGGAAAGTAGCGCGACAAAAAGCGTTGAGTCATGTCATCCCAAGTATGAATGGAATTCTTGGGGAGACGATCAAACCATTTTTCGGCGTGGTGTGATAAAGTATGTGGAAAGAGTTGAAGGCGAAGAACATCCATAGTAGCACCGGGCAACTTCATGCTTTGAGTGATAGTAATGAATTTGTCGAGGTGTTTGTTGGCATCATCATCAGGCATTCCGCGGAATGGATTAGTTTGCACTTGCTGGATCATGTGATGCTTCAACGAAAACTCCAGAGCCGTGATTTGCATCGGCGCAATCGGTCCTCCTCGTCCAAACATGGTAGGTTGACAAAGCTCCTCCATTGTCCGAAGGTCGGGCTGTGGAAGAACATTGTTGTTGTTATTGTTGAGGTGCGGTGGATTATTGTTGTTGTTCACACCTGCCATAGCTAAATCTTCACGAGTCTCGGGCTCTGGATAAGTTGAAGATCTAGTACGCATACACCTGCAAAGGCAAAAGAAAAAGATACCAAACACAAAGAGAATATATACACTATAAAGAAAATAAAATCTTTTTGGGTTTTTGAAATTTTTTATTTTTTATGGATTTTTGGAAATTTATAAGCAAGAAAATAACGCTAACGAATGAACGGATCCCAAAAAGCAACGCGTCTCTCACAGAAAACCGTTAATCTTTACGAAAAGAGCCGGCAGTGGCGCCATTTAATACAAGGTTTTTGGCCAGTAAGAAAATATCGTTGTTCCAGTCTCTTCGAATTGAAAAATGGATTAAAGTGCGACTAAACTGTCTTTGGTGGAAACAAATGTTGTGTCGTTGCAGTAAAATTAAAATGCAAGACTTAAGAATAAAGGTAAAGTAAATAAATATGAAAATGATTGAAAATAAATGACGGGAAATTAAAGCGCGACGAAAAGTAAATGGGCAATTAAAGTAACTAACGCAAACTTAAAACTATCCTAAGGCAAACTTAAACTTAATCTAAAGGCAAGCTTAAAATAAACTAAGGCAAGTAAACTTAAAGTGCGACTAAGTAAAAAGGCGGGAAAAATAAGGCTTAAAAATTCAAACTTAAAAACAGAAACTTAAAATAAACTAAAAATACCTCACTCGGAATAATCCTTCGTTCGGAATAATAACTCTTTCGGAATGTCACCTTCGTTCGGAATAATTCTTCTTCGCTCGGAATATTTACCTCATGCGGAATAAAAGCTTTATACGGAATATTAGCTCAAAAACCTTCATTCGGAATAGTCAAACAGAAGCCTTCATCCGGATTAAATCCTTTATTCGGAATATGTCACTTATTCGGAACAAATTCTTTATTCGGAATATTTGCCTGCTGATTCGGAATAATCCACTGGTTCGGAATAGTGCCTTTATTCGGAATTTTGCCTTGATCCGGAATATTTGTTATTCCGAATGAACAACCTTGATCCGGAATACCAGCTTGGTTCGGAATATTTGTTGTTCTGAATGAACAACCTTGATGCGGAATACTGATTATTCCGAATGAACGACCTTAATCCGGAATATAAGTTGTTGATCCGGAATATCCGGTTGACTCGGAATATGCTGCTGATCCGGAATACTGCAGACTAAAGCCTTTATTCGGAATATATGCTTCCGTCGGAATAATGGTTCATCCGGAATATGTCACTTATCCGGAATAAATCCTTCACTCGGAATATAAGCTTGGTTCGGAATAACAGCTTGATCCGGAATATTCAACAAAATCCCTTCATCCGGAATATTTAGCGTTGATCCGGAATAAACCTGGAAAACAGAATATAGCGAAGAACAAGGGAAACAAAAAGAAGCACGAATCTAAACAAAATCAATCAAAATCAACCAAAGGATTAAACCAAAACAACCACTAATGATCTAATAACAATAACTTATCAATCCAAATCAATAAAACTAACAATAAACACTACAATAATCAAAACCCACTTGATTAAATCAATAAAAACTTCAAGAACATGAACATAAACAATAAGCATAAAGATTAAAGATTAAATAAGAAAGGAAGATAAGAGATTAACAAGAAAAGTAAAGATTCAATAACAATAAAAGAAAACTTACTTGAATTTAAATGAATTATAGGTGCAAGACAATTAAGTAAATGACATGAATTTAAAGTGCAAGTAATTAAAATGGAAGACTAATTGTCACACTTAGCCAACAAAAACAAATGAAATCACTAATGATCTATTTATAGGGGAGGAGGTGATTAGTGGAAGGAAGCTTCCTCCCCTCTTTCTTCTTTCTTTAATTATCATTAAGTCCTTGTCTTCCAAATTCTTCGACTTTTGTCTCGGGATTAATAAACTCGTCTTGTAAATTCTTCAATAAATTAGACTTGAGTTCTTCAGCTTTTAGTAAACTTCCGTCTTTTGACTTTTTCTTCGATAAATCTTTAGAATTGGTCTTGGACTTCCGTTCTTTTTGCACTCTTGATTTCTTGACTTCGTCTTTTGTCTTTTTCTTTGATAAAAGCCCGTGAAAGTCCGTGTTTTCTTCCCTTTTCACATTGTCGTCCTAAATCACAACAAAAACACAAACCACGCATAATTCCGACATTTACGACATAAAATACACGTTTTGGCTTGGTTATTATTGTAGTTAAGTGGTAAAAAGGATGGGTGTTTACACACCTATCAGAGGGTGTTAGTTAGTTAGTTAGTTAGTTAATTAGTCAATTTTTAGTTTTTATTTTTAAGTGTGTTTTTAATTTTTCTTCTCTCTATTTTTTCAAGCTTGTCAAACCTTCATTAATCTTGTAATCTTTGATCTTAATCTTCATATTAATCAAGTTTATTTCATAATTCTCATTCTACCTTTCTTAATCATCTATTGTTTTTGCTTAATTAATCATGTAGTTGGTTTAGTTTTGTTGATGATATGATTGTTTAGTTTTTTTATTGTGCTTATTGAGTTGGTGTTTTAATGTTTTTAGATTAAGGTGCTTATTTTCTTAATTTTTATGATTAATAGTTTTTAAAATAAGTTGATTTTGATAAATTTAATATTTTTATAAAAAGTAGATTTTCAATATTTATATTATTTAGTGTTTTCATAGATTTTAAATTGTGGCTTATTAGTTTTTCCTAAAAGTCTATTTGGTTAAAGTTTTGGTAAGTGCTTAATTTGGATTTGCTTATTTGCTTAATATTTGTGTTATCCGGGTTTCTTAAACCCTTACAATCCGAATAGTTGCCATAACAGTGTATTCCGCATATAGCTAACTATCCATCATTCCGAATAGTGTGTTTAAATTTATTCCGGATATAGCTCCAATTCTGCATTCCGGATAGTGTGCATCTTTCAGGATTCCGAATAGCAACTAGTTCTGATTATTCCGGATAAGCTTCACATTTCGTATTCCGGATAGTCTCCAAATCCCCAATTCCGGATAAGGTGTTTATTTTGGATTCCGGATAGTGGTCCAAAGGGTGGATTCCGGATAAGCATACATTCCGCATAAGCTCTAGAAGATTATTATGGATTCCGGATAACCTCAAGAACATCATATTCCGAATAGCTAGTTTTTCCTGGATTCCGGATAGCACTGATTCCGGATAAGCAACATGAGTTCGTATTCCGGATTGTGTTTTGTGTATTCCGAATAGTGTCTTGGTCTCCTGTTTTAATTTCAAGCTTTAACTTTTCCCGCCTTTTCACTTAGCATTGTTTTAACTCGCCTTGTTTTAGTTTAACTTTTAAAGTTCACATTTTTTATAAGTTTTCATCATTTACTTTTTAATTTTTAAAGTCTTTATTTTTAGTCTAAATATTTTAAAGCTTTCATTTTTTTTACTCAACGATATTTACATTTTCACTTATAGTTTAAACTAGATAACCAAAGTATTTTATTTTCCACCAAGAACGACTGAGTCGCACTTTCAACTTGTAATCAATTCGAAAAGACTAGATAAACGAATCTTTTTCATACGAGGTAATCCCTTGTATTAGTAAATAAGTTTCCCAAGTAATCTTTGATACTCAAAAATTTTTAAGAGAAATTTATCACCATTACTTTCATCAACAACCAAAACACAATTTTTAGGCAATGGATTTGCTGCTGGTTTAGTTGCAAGTAAACCAAACTCATGAATAAGTTCAAGACAATATTTCCTTTGGGTCATGCAAATCCCGTTAGAATTTTCAAGAATCTCAATACCTAAAAAATACCTCATAATGCCAAGGCCTTTAATCATGAATTTGGTTTTTAGAAAGCTTTTAAATGATTCAATTTCCTCAATGCAGTTTCCAGTAATGATAAAGTCATCAACATACACAAAAAGAGCAATAAACATATTACCATTCTGTTTAGTGAAAAGAGAGTAATCAAACTTACTTTGGATAAATCCATGCTCAACCAAGACAGTGGTAAGTTTGCATTCCATTGCCTTGGGGCTTGCTTAAGACCATACGAAGCTTTATTAAGCTTACATACCTTACCTTTATCTTTGCAATTGAACCTCAAGGGTAGAGTCATATAAATGTCCTCATCAAGATCACCATACAAGAAAGCATTGTTAACATCAAGTTGGAAAAGAGGCCAATCATTAGAACAACAATGCTAACAAGACCTCTAACAGTGACCATTTTCACAACAGGACTGAAGGTCTCATCAAAATCAATGCCTTCCCTTTGACTATAGCCTTTAAAAACAATTCTAGCTTTAAACTTATCAACAAGGCGAAACGACTTGTATTTAATCTTATAGATCCACTTATTGTTAATAGCTTTTCTATCAGCAGGTAAATCACATAAGGTCCAAGTATTGTTCCTTAAAAGAGCCTCTATTTCATTGTTCATAGTCTCAACCCACCTACTATCTTTCACAGCTTCATAGTAGGTGTAGGGTTCAACAGATTGATTAAGAGTGGTAGCAAAGCAGAAATTAGTACTGTTCAGCTTAGAGTAGTTAACATGCTTCTCAATACCATACTTAAGCTTGCTATCAAGAACAAAATCATTGAGTTTGGCAGGCAACTTAGTGGGTATACTAGACTTTCTAACAGGTCGCTCCCCTTCTTGAGGATGCTCCCCACTATGCTCAATGGATATGTTAGGAGAATTTTCATTATCAAAATTGCCCTCAGAGCAGGATTGCACATTTTCACCCATGGTGGTTGCAGAGTTCTCCTCCTGATAATGGACAAAGGCATCATCAATAGTGGGGTGAACCCTACAATCCATACCAGGTGTTGCTCTCTCATCATCATTGGGACTTGAAGGTGTTTGGTTATCATAAAAGGTTAAGAGTTCAATATCACTTGTAATGACTACATCTGTTGAATCTTTTCTAATATTGTTTTTCATTTTGAAAGGAAAGAAAGTTTCATAGAACTTCACATCTCTAGAAAATAAAATTCTTCTATTATCCAAGCTAAACAGTTTGTAAGCCTTTTTAAAAGAAGAGTAACCAATTAAAACATATTTCTCAGACCTAGATGTGAGTTTGTCACTGTTATTCAGACAAGTAGAAAAACATAGACATCCAAAACACTTTAAATGAGAGAGATTAGGTTTTCTCTATAGAGCAATTCATAGGGGGACGGGGACCTACCATTTAAGACAGAAGAGGGGAGCCTGTTAATCAAATACACAGTAGTTAAAATACATTCAGACCAAAAATTAATAGGAATCCCACCCTGAAATATAAGACTCCTGGCAACATTAAGCAGGTGCCTATGTTTCTTTTCAGCAATCCCATTTTGCTGAGGGGTATGAGGACAAGAGATCTGATGGATGATACCTAAAGAAGAGAGCATAGTGTGAACTTTGTTGTTAACAAATTCAGTCCCATTATCAGATCTAATTTTTTTATTTTAGAATCAAACTGATTTTCAATAAGATTAATAAACTGAGTTAACCAATCAAAAACTTCATCCTTAGATTTCAAGAGATAAGTCCACACAACCCTAGAGTAGTCATCCACAATGGTAAGAAAGTATCTATGCCCTTCTTTACTTTGAACTTTGTAAGGGCCCCACAATTCCAAGTGAATAAGGTCACCAAGTTGACTAGATTTGTGATTACTCAAGGGAAAAGGTTTCCTTGTTTGTTTAGCCCTATGACAAGTTTCACAAACAGAAATGGTGGTGTTTTTGGAAATTTTGAGGTCAGTCTTGAGAGTATTGAGGACTTGGTCAGAGGGATGACCAAGCCTGTAGTGCCAGATATCTTTAGAGGTGTTAAAAAACATGGCAGTGTTAATAGTACCTAAGCTCTTATTCTTAAGGTCATCAAACAAATAGAGCCCCCCTATATTCACTACCAGTCCCAAAGTGGTCCCCTTGGCCAAGTCCTGAATATAACATTTATCCTTATCAAAACCAACAAACAGTTTGCTATCTTTAATAAGTTTGTTAACAGATAACAAGCTAACACAATAACCAGGCACAACCAACACATTATGGAGAACAACATTATTAGAGAGTTTGAGGTCACCAATGTGACTAATATTGGCAATAGTGCAATTGGGATGACCAACCGAAATGTTGAGATTAGAAATGTCAACAACATTGCACATACCAACTGTGGAAGTGGTAAGGTGTTGGTTTGCCCCATAATCAATAATCTATCCCAAAGTGATGGTTTTGATAGAAAATTTAGAGTGTCTACAAAAAAAATTGGAAAAATGAATATTGAACCAAACATTAGCATTAAAAAAAGGATATTCTACCTGCCATATTGGACTGAGTGTTGCTAGAGGTGTCATTGATCAGATTAAGAAGCTTCTGGATTTGTTTAGTGGTGAAGGAGTTTGGAGAATTACAAGTGGAAGCTTGTTTTTCTCCATTTTTAATATCACAATTAGCATTAAAATTAGATTTAAAACCAGTTTGCCTTTGACTATTACCCCCCTTTTTGTAACCAGCAGGATAACCAACCAATTCAAAGCATCTATCAACAGTATGACCAATTTGATTGCAATGAGTGCACAAGAGGTTAGGTTTAGGAACCCTATAACTTTTGGACCCATTGCCCTTGTTAGGGGTTCTATTAGAAGCATTGGAAGTACTTTTCCTATTTTGGTTAAAGGTCTTATCAGTAAAAGAAGTAGCATTCAATTTTGCCTCTGTATGGTCAGAGTTCTCAGGAACACCCCTATGGGATTCCTCTCTAGATACAGTGACATAGGCTTCCTTAACATTAGGAAGACGATCCCTGGTGAGAAGTGCAGTTCTAACTGGTTGATAACACTCATCAAGCCCCATTAGAAACCCCATAAGCCTCATGATTTGCTGATGCAAAGCCAATTCAGTGCTAGCAGAACATGAGCATTTAACAGCACAAACACATTTAGGAATTTCAGAAACAACATCAAACTCTCTCCAAAGAGAGTTCAACCTGTGATAATAGTCAGATAAAGAACTACCCCCTGTTTAACAGACCCAATCTTTTGAAGTAAGTTATAGACAATAGAGCCATCAACTTTATCATATGTTTCATTAAGGTCTCTCTAAATAGTAACATCATTTTCAGAGTAAACAAGGCCCATATACACATCATTAGAAACAACATTCATAATCCAGGTAAGAACCATAGCATTGCATCTATCCCATTGGGCACACAAGACATCATCAGTATAAGACTCTCTTAAACAAGAACCATCATCAAAAGCATACTTGTTTCTAGCTTGTAAAGCAAGTCTCATAGCATTATTCCACATTCTATAATTTTCAGTTCCCAATAACTTGAAAGGAACAAGAACAAAGCTACTATTATCACTACTATGAATATGAAGTGGGTTTCCAGCATCCAAATTGCTAATGAGAGCAACAGGATTGGTAGTGGTTTCAGGAAGACCCCTACCACCACCATTTCCTCCACCACCATTGGGTGTAGGAGGAGCACCACTAGCACTCATGATTCACACAAAGAGAGAGCAGAACAGACAAAAAACAATAAACAGATAAGAACAAAAAACCAAAAAACCAAGTCTAACAAGCCAGAGAAAACAAGAAAATCACAATAAACACTCAGAATATGAGCACGAGAAATGTCAAGTAGTGGACTGAGATTGGCCAGAGTAGGTATCCACACCAGTCAAGGCTGGAGGGTCAAGGTGTTAACCGAATCCGTTTGCACCTACAAACTTGAACAACAGTAGCTCACAAAATTAACCAAGAGAGAGATAAGTAAGATAATGAAAGAGGACTTACAGTGCATTAACAACAACCGGTATCTATAAAAAAATTACCCAATCTCTATATTCACTTAGTCTAGAGGATGGGCGAGCCACCAACAGGAAACCCCCAAAAAAGAGAAACAAATTAGGGTTAGCAAACCCTAATAATGATTTACTTGAGCGAACTTACCAAAAAAGGTAACGGCACCACCAAAGGTGATACTAGGATACCAGAGAGAGAAAAAACCCCAAAAAATTAAATTAGGGTTTCAAGAAACCCTAATTTAATCTTCAAATTTTCAACGGCACCACCGAAATAAGCAACGACACCACCAATTAAAGCTTCCTGGGCACCAAAGAATTAAAACCCCCAAAAATAAAATTAGGGTTTGTGAAAACCCTAATAATAATTTTTGAGAAAAGGAACGATACCACCAATACAAGCTTCCAGAGACGTCAAGAGAGCTAAGATCACCACTAAAAAAGCAAAACCCTAAAAAATAAAGTAAGGTTTCACCAATCAAAACTTATATAACAAAATACACGAGAGAGCATAGATAGGCTGAAATATCTACAACCTAAATCTCTGATACCATCTTATAAAACATAATAAGCGCCACTACTTTTACTTCTCGAGATATGTTTTATGATGACTTTACTTTTGCAAGTGCTACATTTCTTCAGCCAAACAGAAATGACAACTTGTTCATCTTCTATTCTTTTGGAAACCAAATCACGACCATTTATGTAGTAATTTTTTTTCCTTTTTTTGTTACCCATAGTGTGAATTTGTCTTCTGATTGATATTTGTGAACTTATTCACATGGAAACACCGGTTATGAGATAAAGAAGAATATCACAGCGGAGAGAACAACTTGGGTATACAACTTAGCGACTCTATATGGATTTTTGTGTTGGGTCTGAACACTCTATGGTAGGTTTTTTTTTTTCTTTTTCAAATATGAAAGAAGAACACACGTTTGTTTATAGAGACAAACATCGCGGAGAGATCTGCGAGATTTAAAAGATAAAAAGAACGGACAAACCATCTTTATGTATGACTGGCTGCCAAGAGGAATAAAAGTAGAGGAAGAGAAGAACTGTTCACCGGGTTTAAAGATTATGGCTCATGTTGGCCAACAGGTAGGATGAGAGAGATATAAAGTTTTGACGGGCGGTATTGAAGTGACGACTTGAAGACCGAGTAGGTCTCAAGATCGCCATGCTCATGATACCATGTAAAAAGATGATGAAAAGAATAGAAAAATGGATAATCTTGGAAAAAGAGGAGATTTGAGGGAGTGGTATTAAGGCTGCGACATATGATGATGCCCGATCTGCTATGGTTTTGATGATAGAGAGGATGAGATTTTGTTTTGAGAAGCGGCTCATGGCGGCCGACATTAGGATGATGGAGATGAGACTTTTGACGGGGTGGTAGAGAGACAGTGAGGAAGCGGCTCATGGTGGCCGACTAGATCCACCTGTGCTCTGATACCATCTAAGATGATAGAAAACCCGTCGGTTCTATCTGTTTATTTTATTGATAGGTTATTTATAATGAAATAACCAAACCCTAATGACAAATTTTAATGGGCTCACAACTCACAACCCACAAGTCGTGTTTAGGCCTAACTATATCATCTAATAAATCAAAGATAAATAAGCCTGTCGCAACGCACGAGTTGAAATCCTACAGTTACTACTATAAACGAAAAAGAAAAGAGACATCTATTTTTCTTTTTGAACTATTTTTCAATTTCTGTGTGTGATTTTTACGCAGAGGTCATGCTAATTTTCTCTGTATCGTTCCAATTTTATCGGATGTCCCGGAAAGGAAAAAAAAAGACGTCTATTTCGTTTCAATTTTATCGGATGTCCCGGAAAGGAAAAAAAAAGAGACGTCTATTTGCTAGAAGGCGTTGGGAAGCCTTTCCATACCATGAAGGAACAAAATACATGCAGAATATATATTTTCTTAGAGATGTCGTTGTGCGTTCTATTACTGTGTTAAATATAGTACTCCTAATACCAAGCCATTTCAACGATCAACTCAATAAATACACGCGACGTTTCGGTTGTGTTGTACCATCGTTGTCACGTACACACATATTAATGCATCATGTCGATGTGTTTGTAATTAAATATTCAAAGAGCATATCCAATCCTTACATCGTTTTGTTTTTATCATATGTTATGTATCTAGAATTGCCGAATAGATACTGTATCTGTCGCGTTCATTTTACCGTAATTCTACTGTAGACCGAGATAGCACTCAGAATCAGGCGCGGAGCTAGATCATTAAATCGTCGGGTGCACAGAATTTTTGATACGAATATTTACATAACACGTAATTTTGAGAAAAAGTGAAATTTTTAATAAATATATACATTACGCGAAATAATTCTATCAGGTTCTCGTGCATTCCCGAGAACCCCTAGCTCCGCCCCTCTCAGAATATCGTAGACCGTCATTTTTACTATTTATGAGTACATTCAGGAGTTGACCTTTTTCAGAAAAGTATTCACATATATACTCGTGAGAACGTGTCCAGCCTAACCTAAAGTTTCAGAACAATTTTTATATAATCTTCGTATTTCATACAATATTTGTGCATGGTGTGTGAAGCTTGGATCAACTAAGGACGGAGCTTAATTATTGGAAATCAAGAGTGGTTTCAATTTTTATTTTTTTTTATAAATATATTTGCTTTAAGAGGCTCAATTTATATGTTCATTTGAAATTTGTACTAGTAATATGTATTACTAGAAAACTTTAATATTAAAAATGTACATTTCTCTCGTACGGATTTTAAATTTAATTTTGGATTTGAAGTGTAATATGTCTCTTCGTTAATTACTAGACAAGGCCCCGTATATGAAGGTATATGACTATATGTTAATCGAAGCCCTTTTGCGTGTATTACTTAGGTTGCTTTCTTAGTGGATGACATAAAAGCGACACACAATAGTGATTCTCTCTAAGAAATTACAAAAAGCAGCTTAATGTATAAAAAGACTTTCTAGGATATTTGTATGGCATTGTCATAAAGTCAGGGATGAAATCAAGACGAAATATTATTGGGTGTACAAATTTTTTGAACCGTAATATAGCATATGTAAAAAATGAATTAAAACGAAGGGTAGAAACATATTCCGATTGACTGGGTGCATTTAAGATGGATTTCGAAAAAATCGGTATTTTCTTCACAGATTAACACTACGCAAAAAAATTTCATAAGGGTAACAGGAACCCGCGAGAACCCTTAACTCCGTCCCTGCATAAAGGACATAACATCAACGGTGTGAAATCCGCAACGTCAAATCAAAACGTTACTAGAATAATTCAAAAACAAATCAATATCGACTTCTTAGGTGCTGGCCTACGTAGCCCACATTCTTAAGATAAGGGTCCAGCTTTATTTGGACTAGCACTTTGGGTTTCATGGTTTATTGCATTTTTTCTTCTTTTTTCTCAGTAATCCTAGATTATTGATCAATAAAAAGTCGATGATATATTACAACACCAAACCCAATTTTGTATCTAGCATACTAGTAAGATAAACGAAAATGATGTACTATTTCTTAAGCTTGCAGGAATAAAGTTGTAGTGTATTTTGTTTCAGAATTTAGATCTTGGGTTGTGCATGTGTTAAAAATCGTTGTGTTTCCGTTTCGTTTCGAGTACCCGGAGCTATAGAGCACGAGAAATGCAAAAGAAACACGCTAACAACTATTTCAAATTAACCGATTCATGTTCTTATTAGAATACTCCTTGGCTAGTATATAGATAAAGAGCGTGGTTCCTAATGTAACCATAGTCGAACAATAAAAACTCATAGTTTAGTTAGAATCAAATGATTACCAAGATTAGACGCTACAAACATCAATTAGCAACTATCATTTCTCTACGCTTATATTTACAAACCGCGGTTCCAGAAAAAGTGTTCACAATCTTTACATTTTTACATAACTTTATACCCTCCTCCTCCGCTTTTACTTAAGTCCATCTTCGTATATCCACGATGCCTCCTCTCCCTCCCGTAAATCACCCAGAAAACAAGCGAAAACATTACAGCCAACGACACTAACAACAGTCCTATATATATCCAGTTGAGGTAAAGCTTTAGCCCAGGACAATGATCTTGTGATATGTCACTAAATGTTTGTCGAACAAATGTACAGTCTTGAAGATCCACTAAAAATGGCCCGTAAAGGTATAATGAGTAACTTAATTCTATGCCAGCCGAAATTTGTGTAAACGAGTCAGGTGTTAAGCGGCCCGGGGTACTGCACATTTCACCATTAGATGTAACTTGACAAACATATTTTCTATATACATTTGTGGCCTCACTTAACGGGACTTCATCGGGATCACACGTTCGGTTAGTAAAGTCAGGATTGAATGGGTTGCAAAGGGTTGGCATTAACGGGCCAGATTGATTAAAGAAAAGGGGTGCGTAATTTGGTGGGAGATTTGCATTAGTGACGTTTCTTACGACTTGGTTGATCACGTTTAAGATTTGAACCGTGACTTCTTTGGTTCTTTTTGAGGTCTCGAGGGCTGTGGTGTTGTCGACACATGGAAGGATATCGTCTAAAGCTGTATGAGCGGTTGGATTCTCGACCCATTGGTTCATTGCCTCACAGCTATCTGCAGTAACGCTATTACATGGTACAAATTAACGCGCTATACAATTGTTGTTAGTGATTCAATTGGTAATATAAAAAAACCTACTTGTGAAGACAAAGGAATACTCCACACAAAACAAACGTTATGGTTACAAAAACCCATCCAAACAATACGAGTCTGCAACATTAAACGTGTTTCTCGTAAGAAGTAACGCTCCGAAAACATTTGATTATATAACGAAAGTTTTTTTGTATATCTCACTCACGTATAAACCATGCATTGCAAGCCAACTATCGAAAACACTGCAATACAACATAGAAAAACATCACTCAACCTTCAAAAATGAACTCGTCATATCATATCGCAGTATAAAGAGTGAACCATATATAGTAACTTACTGAAGCCAAGAAACGTCCATAGGAGCATCACTGCCGATATAACAATCAAGGCTATTCTCCTACAAGAACACATTACGTATAAAATGTCTGAATATAATAGTTAAATCGTTATTTTAACCCTCTAACCATTCGAAACAAGTTGCGGGGATGGGTATAACAAACTTACACCCTTTCAAGGATGTCTACGATATCTTCTTTATTCTCGTTAGTTCTTGCAGAAAGTTGAATAGCCGAAGCATTAAGTTTTGTCTGAATTTCCTCAATATTTTCTTGAACATTCACAGGCAAGAACACTTGTGCAACGGTTATTTTCTTGGCAGCAGCAAGATCATCAGACACATTACGAAGCGCTGTAGCTGTTATATTAGCTTGATGCACGATATATCTCAATGTTTTTATTGTACAATGGTGAAATTTCCACTGACCCGTGTACAAAACTATGCATCCAACCCTGTAAAAACAAAGGCTTTCAATAAATATTGATGATATAATTTGTAATTAGTAAGGAATTTGAAATAGTGATTACACTGCCGTGATAGTGAAGAGAATTAGAAGAATGAGCGATAGAGTGTAAGCTGTGTTGGAATAACCATAAGGTTCTTTTCGGCAACAACAAAGGCAGCAGCATATTAACGATAGAAATAGACCGAAGATCACAAACCAAGCTGCAGCCACCACGAAGAATGGCGCAGCCGTGAAGGCCACAGACTGCAATACATGCATGAGAATAAACTTTAAAATGTCCTTACACGATCTTGAACTATCACTATCAATTTAGGTTTGTTATTAGAGAGACAAATTATCTTAACGGTTCAGGGAGCTAGATAAGAAAGGTTACAAGATGAAACTGGATCATTAGTTCATGCAAGTCAATTCGACCTTACTTTCTTATAAGTTCCGTGCACACACGGATCCATAATCCAGATATGTTTTACATTTCATCATGCATAAACTAATGATATGAAGGGTTTTTTTTTGCTCAATATAATCCAATCTAAAAACAATAAATCATTTGATGAAATAAAATATGAAATCAGAATAATAAGAAACTTACAGCCCAATAATGTCGTTCTTTAATATTCCATCCTCCTCTATATTTCTTGAATTTATCAAGAGGATCTTTTCTTGTTGTTCTATCTTGAGCCAACACAAGTGATACATTTCCATTCTTTTGTTCCTCGCCAAGTAACCCTCTTCCAAATTTTCCTACAATATCACCTTTGTTAAAAACCCTCAAATTATTTGCAACAAAAACCCGTGTTCGTATAAAAGGTATACAAATATATAGAATAAGATCGTGAGAACGAACGAAAACCTGAATAGGGTCTTGACTGTGGGAATTTAAACTGTGATTCACCCTCTGATAGAAAGAAAAAAAGGGTAAGAAAAACAAGAAGAAAATATAATTGGTATGATTTTTTCTTTCGCATTATGATTTTAAAAGCTATGCTTTTGGGTATGAAGATGGTGTTCTTTCAGGAATACATTTGAGCCATAGAAAATTATGGGGGCCGAAATTTGCTCTAAGATATGATTTTTTGTAGAGATTTATTACCAGTAATGAAGGTTTATGTTTCTTTTTCCCGACATAGACACACATGATGTGTATGAAGAGTGAATATAGGGAAGAAATAGTGTGGAATTAGAACTGTTCAAATTTGTGAATTTTTTTGAAAAAGTGTTGTGACAACTTAAATCCCTTACGATTTTAAACATTGCAATTACATTCATTCGTACGATCGGTTTTAAATAGTACAATGCAACTCTAACAAGTTTTTGTTAAAAGGGTTTTGTTCTTCATAAATTCATAAAATGGGTAATGACTTGTGCCACATCTATTTTTATGGGGAAATAAGGCTCAAGCAAGGTGGTCCCATCCATCTATTTGTTTAAAATATTAATGAAAGTGTTTAACCTAATAATGTTGATAAATCTTAACCAAACAAGTTTGATGACGTATAGTCTTTAGTCGGATTGAATAACCCGACCCACGGGTGCTATTTGTATCCATTGGGTATGGATCAGTACTTAGTAGCGCGCGTAAGGCCCATGGGGCTCGGTAAGCCGCTGTCGCACGTGGTTTATTCTTTTACCGTGACCTCGTCGCACTGCGACAGGATCAAACAGAATATAATCTATTTTATGATTATATTCGCATAAGGAAATGAGATATACACATGCCATCGTTACCCGATAAGGATCAATCTATTTTCTGGTCATTATCTCTTCCTTAGGCCGCAAGATTAGGAGAGCCAAGCCAGGACTCTCTCGGCTATAAAAGGAACCCCTGAGGTTCCACAAAGGTATGATACTCACATATACTCTAAACCCTCACATATACTCAAACCGATTACATACTCTCACGCCGAAGTATAATCGTGGGACACGCGGCCACGGTAATCCTAACAGTGTCTGTTATTTAGTGTGCATGGTCTTCAAACAAGATTCACTTGGTGCAAGAGCCGGAGTGTTGGTCCCTAGTAACTCGTTATTACTTATTATCTTAAGTAATAACTCTTACTTTGACTCAAGTGTGTTGTTTTAACAATAGATAAGAACTATGAAAGATAAAAACAACAATACCAATATAATTTTCAACGTATAGACTTTTATTAGAATCAAATAAAGAATCTATAACCCATTTTGTTTGCGGAATAACAAAGTGGTTGAATGACAATGGGGTTTGATCTCCTCTACTTAAACGTCTAACCAAAGTTAAAGACTAAGCTCCAATCTAAACGTTCATATGCATCTTGGCTATATGGTTTATTTGGTATCGAGAGAGAAAGGTTTTCTAAAGTTTAAGCTCTTGTATTGGTTAACCTTTCTCTCCCAATTGTACACTCCTTATATAGGGAGTGTAATTAGGGTTTTCATATTGCATGTACCAACGCATGGGTTTATCCAGTGGGTGGTTGATGCCCATGCTGGATAAACAGTACAAAGTACATATTAAACTATTCTAGAAAAGATAAAGGTTGTACTTATATCTAAGTATACAAGCAACCTACTTTGACTATAAAGTTATATTTTCCCGCCTAATGCAAACCATCAGAATACTGAAGAGTCTTCAGTATCCTAGAGGAGATCGACATCATTTAGTTTGATATTGTCAAACCAAACTGAACTGAAAGCCCTTCTTTAGTCCTTGTTCTTCAGCAACTAGACCGCCTAGTATTTGAAGCGAAGACTCCTTTATTTTCTAAGTTCACTGGAAGGGGAGTGCTGAACTCTCTTCAGCTATAAAGTCTTCAGTAGGAACTTTGTTCCTCTGGTCATCCTTCAGCAGACTGGCCTTACTGCTGAGCATGAAACACTTAGGGGGATTTTATATTCAAATCATAGAGTTGCTTCAAGGTCAGTAAATACTGACCCAACAATCTCCTCCTATTTGGATATACAAATAGCCTAAGTCTAATGTCAATTGTAAGTGAGCATAACAACTTCTTCTTACTTGCACTGAACTTAATAACTTATAAACATTAGATAATCATTTATTAAAAAACATTACAAATTACAACAAAAATATTACAAATGATTATTCAGTTCTTCTTAGGCCTAAGTTCTTTAATGATGGAAGTCTGAGTTAATGGATCTGAGTTTCTGTGGTCTAATATAGCAAGCAAGCACATGCTGAAGGTTTTAGCAGCATCAATAAGTCCTTGATTTTAAAAACAAGAACGGTTTATGAAAAATTTTATAAATCAAACCGCTCTGATACCAATTGAAAGTCCCTTAATATGACAATTGTTGATAAGCTATAACTCTTGTAACCACGAAACACAATGAAATAATTTTCAAACGCGTAATGCTTTATTAAGTATTATAAACAAAGTATTACAAAGTGCTATGAATACACTCATTGAATGACAACAAAATATGAACCCTAGAAACAAGTAAACTAGATTCGAGACTCAAGTTTACAAGGGAACCAATGAGACGTTGGTAGACAGCTGGGGGCTCAGCGGTTCCAAGGTGAGAAAGAACTTAGATAAATTATCCAAGCACAAGGGTTGATTTAATTCTTCTTTCTCACTCCTATTTATAGTGTACGAGGTTGCTTCCTTAGTGGGAGTAGTTGATACGTGTCACCTTCTGAATGGAAGAGTACAACGTATTAAATGCATGTCCAAATCGAGACATACCTTTAAACAACTTTAGGTGAACAGTTCTGCCAACTGTTCACCTTTTGTCCCACTAGGTCATACTAGGCTTTATCTTGAATCTCTTGTTTTGTCTCACTTGGTAGATTCTCCCGCCTAAACTATAAAGGATTGGATAAGCTTTGCTTATCCCAGACTTCTAGGGTTCTTAAGTGATCTCTGAGTGTTGTCAACTCAGAGATCCTTGAACACCAGTACATTCCTTCAACATCCCAGCTATCCATAATCGCTGGTGAGTATGACTTCAGATTGTCTTCGACTTCTCTGACGTTGTCTTTGACTTGAATGTTCCTGGTGTGCCAGCTGAGGCTTTGCCTTCCACTGGTCTAGTCTCTGTTGCGGGTCCTCTCAGCGATCAGTAAACACTTAGTCTAATTAAACAAATCTAGACTAGGCCATAGTTAAAACTTTCATTGGCCCAACAATCTCCCCTATTTGTTTATAAATTATACTAAGTCTAAAATTATTGTAAGTGAGTACACAACTTCTTCTTACACATAATTTAACAAACATACCTCAGAGTTTTATTAAACATAAAGAACCTAGTCTATTACAAGAACACCCAGAGGTGTAAACATAAACAAAAAGTAAAAAGGTTCTTCAACGATCGAGGCCTTGATCATAGATTCTCTAGGCTTCAACTTTGTCACTCCTAGAGTTGATGACTAGCTCAACTTCAAACTCAAAATCCTCAACTGTTTTGCAATTCCTTAGGATGCCCTGTTTGAGTCTGATAAGCTGGATGGTTGATGCCAGATGTAGTTCATTCATCCGCTGAAAGCAATACTCACAATTACCATTTATAAAGACCATACCTGTCTCTGGTTCTGAGTATACTTGGCCCCCTACTGGTTTAATGATCTCTTTGGGCAGAACCAAGTTTCTGTGCATCCCATAAACAACAATGTTTTCAGTGACCAACTTCTCCACCAGAGGCCCCATTTGGGTTTTTCTTTTCCTTTGTCCTTGAGAATGTTGTTTTTGTGAAAGTTGAGGAGGCAGAGGTACCTTCAGCTTCTTTGCCGTGTCTCTTACCCAATTTAGCTTTGCTTGAATGTTTATAATCATTTGGGCAGCACCAGGCCCAGTCTTCTTTTGGGTAAGAGACAACATTTCTAACCATTCAGAGAGGCCCAGATCTCTGAGTTTAAAGTCACTGAAGACTTTGTAGTTGGTTAGTTGGTTCTCTCTGTAAAGGGTCATCACCACTCTTTTGTCTTTGTCAGTGTAACATGCATACTTGGTGATTTGACCAGGTTCAGCTCTCTGGTTTACAAGTCTTTCATATTCCTTTTGAAGGTTGCTCCTTTTAACCTCCAGTTCTTTGAGCTTAACCATCTGAGCTTCCTTTACAGCAGGAGAGAGTTTGTTCAGAGCTTCTTTGCTCTTGAGTTCAGATGCTCTGATGTTTGCAAGCCTTTGGTGCTCCAAGATTTGAGCCTTTGCCTGCTCTGGGGTGAGTGGTGGTTCATCAGCGCTCTTGAATTTGTTCAGGTCAGAGTGTTTGGAGAGCTTGGTTGTAGATCCGCCTTCTTCTTGGAGGGAGTGCAGGGTTATTTCAGGTTGTTCAATGACAATTCCTTTACCCCTATCCTTTATTGCTTTAGTGCTGGGGTTGAAGGATCTGAGAGGTTTTGGTGTAGGAATCCCTGCTGAAGGTGTTGGTTGTTTAAGTGACTGCTCCCCCTTAGGTGAAGCAGTGTCTTCTTCTTCTTTAGAGGTGGAGGTTGCTGAATTCTCCCCCTCAGGCATAGCGCCGGCAGTAGCTGTGCCTGATCCAGGCTTGAGGAACTTAACGAATTATTGATGAACAAATAAGCAGATCTCTTTAAGTTCCTCTTGCAACAGCTCTTGAAGAAGTTTTCTTAAAGGCTCAGACGCCTTAGCAATAGCTGCAACATTTGCTTTGACAACTGATGTGAGGACATATGGTATGTATTGCTGGAGGCTCTGGTCTAGAACAGCTGGGAGGTGAGCTTGCAAGGCATTTCCCAGTAGTTGCGGAAGTAAGGCAGTCATAGAGGACTCCACAGATGAAGTTAGTGAAGTCTCTAGTGTGGTGGTGAGTTCCTCAGCAGCATGGGTTAGTGTTTGTAATTTAGAGAGGATGACATCATTTGTGACTTTGGGCTTGGTTTTACTGGTGTCACCCCTCTTAATCCAGAGAACCTCAGCAGCGAGTTCCTGAACATCTTTCATTTGAGGAACATGGACAGGCTTGAGTTTTTGTAAATGTTCTAAGTGTTGCTTGGCCCCTAGTTCCATGACATTTGGTAAGGTTAGGAAGGGAACTGCGGTTGGTGTATAGAGCCTCTGGTCCAATAGCCGCTTAGCAGCCAGTTCTTGCACATTGGGCATTGATGGGTTTCAACTCTGATGTAACTTGGTCATCATCAGCATCCATATCAGCATAATCTGAAATGGTCAAGTCCTCTTCAATAACGAAGACCTCATCCTCTGGCATGGAATCAATGTCTGACATGGCATTGAGATCTATGTGGGGGGCTTCAGCATTTTCATCACCAGCAATGGAATAGGCATCATCATTCTGTTGTTCTTCATGAAGATTATGAGCATGTTATGACATTTGTTAGTAACCAATTGTGAAAAAAATATGAAGTTATAGATCGCCAGTCGCTGCCCCTATGAAAGCTGGGTGTGATTATCCAGCCCCCTAAGGATTTCTCCTTGGGACTCTTTTAAGTGTGAAATAGTTATGTTGAAGGGTCGCCATTCGCTGCCCCTAGGATAGCTGGGTGTGATTATCCAGCTCCCCCATAAGGATTACTCCTTGGGACTCTTTTGAGTTGTGAAAATTATGTGGTGAATGGTCGTCGTTCGCTTCCCCTAGGATAGCTGGGTGTGATTATCCAGCTCCCCCTGAAGGATTGCTCCTTGGGACTCTTTTAGTTGTGAATTCATGGAAGTTAAAGGTCGCCATTTATCTCTACCCCTAGGAAGACTGAGGGTGATTATTCAGTCCCCTCAAAAGAATAAATTTTTTGGGACTCTTTTAGTTGTGAATTATATAAAGGTAATGGTCGCCTTTTATCGCCGCCCCTAGGAAGACTGAGGGTGATTATTCAGTCCCCCCAAAAGAATAAATTCTTTGGGACTCTTTTCAAATGAGGGGACCCAGAGACCGCGTGAAGTGCAGAGACTCTGGGTCGGGACCTATAGCATGCTCAAGTTGGTATGGACAAGAGCACAGTCCAGAGGGTGAAGGATCATCGGGGTGCGTTATGAGCACAAATGAATCATATCCTTGTGTTAAGACAGAGTGTACAAATAATCCTAAGAGTTCTAGGTGCTGACACAGACACTCTATGGGTTGAGGCAAACCCTAAGACTTCATCACTCTCTCCTATAGAATGTTGAGAGTGATTGTATGTGAACATCCAAGAGAATAAAATGGCAAACTAATACCTGAGAGATATCAGCGTTGAGAAGGTTCTTAGTCGTCTCTGCTGATGGGAGACGCTAGACTCAGGTTGTTTGTCAGCGGTAGGCTCTTCAACCACATCCTCCAGAGAAGGGGATGGGTTCTTCTTGGTCTTGGAAGGATTAACAGAAGGGGTTTCAGAGGAAAGGGGTATGTATTCCCTCTTCTTCTTCTTTTCCTTGGGCACCTTAGGCTGAGAAGAAGACTGCACAGAGGTCTTTAACAGAGACTTGTCAGTTGCTCTTTCAGCATTCACCTCATTGTGAGGGATCAAGGGCTCTCCATCAGCAACCAGTAGCCCAGCGACCTGCATCATGTGCCTGCTGAGAGGCACTTCGTCTTCCAAAGGAGTCTTTAGTGATGCATCAGTGATGTGATAAGGAGAGAAGGAGAGAAGTTCATCATTTGTGTAGCCTTCACCCAGCATATCTTCTAAGAGAAGAGAGAGATATCTTGTGTAGCAGATGGTGGCTAGTCTGTTCTTCTTCCCTTTGTTTTCTAGCTTAGCAATGAGGTCAGAGTAAAGTATATGAGCGATCCCTATGTCTTGTCCCCAAATTAAGCTGTAAGCAATTGCTTGCTGGACTCCATTAAGTTGATCATGAGACCCCTGGTTTCCACCCAGACATTTCACAATGTATAACATCAGCGTCCTCCAAATAGGTGAAAAGTAGTTCACTTTGATCAGGGATTTGTTCTAGAAACCTTGTGTGGTGAAGGGTTTATCATTGTCGTCATGAGGACGAAGGGTAGCCAGAGCCTTCTTCACCGTGGCACTGGCAGGCACAGTGGACATGCCTTCATTGGCTGGAAGTCCAATGACTTTGGCAAAGGTATGAAGATCAAAGGTGAGAGGTTGGGGATGTGTGGAAAGGTTGAAGGTGATGTGTGAAGAGGTTTGATCAACTTCCGCGCTATAACAGAACTCCTTCAAATATTGGTGGTAGCATGTGGAAGGTACTCTGGTTATGGCTTCAAAAATGGAGGAGTTTTTGAGGAAGGAGAACAATGGTTGGTAAAAGGGAATTGTTGTGTTCCAAGAGAGCTACAAATTTGTTTAAGGCAATTTTGCCATCGTGTATCCCAAAATCAACGTTCGAGGCGGCCATGACGGTGAAAGCGGTGTTTGTTGATGAAGACGCCATTGTTGAAGTGAGGAAGAAATGAAGGTTTTGGAGAAGATGAATAGTATGTGTGTGTGAAAATAATGAGTAATGTGAGTTTTGAAAAGTGAGTGAAGGGTTTTGATAAAAGGGTTAGCCGTTTTACAATTAAAGCATTTAATGCAAAAATTACCTTTTAGGAAAAGTGAGACCCCTTGACTCTTCATGTGATATTTCTGTCCCTTGGAAAGCGGGAAAGTTGTTGACAATAAAGGTTAATCATTTGAATTAAATATGGGAATATATTAAGTCCCATTGGAATGTAACTACATCGTTACATTCAATTCCCTTTAATGCCCAAAGACAGAGAACAGAGATCATTTATCAGATTTGTTTACCAATATTGAGCATACCCAGCTCAGCAACCAACCTAGTAAAACTTGGCTCAGCCAGAGGCTTGGTGAATATATCAGCGAGCTGGTATTCCGTGGGTATAAAATGAAGCTCAATATCACCTTTTAAAATATGGTCTCTGATAAAGTGATACCTGATGTCAATATGCTTAGTTCTGGAATGAAGTACCGGATTATTTGAGATGGCAATAGCACTTGTGTTGTCACAGAATATGGGAACCTTTTCATAAATGATCCCATAATCAGCCAGTTGACTTTTCATCCAGAGAACTTGAGCACAACAACCAACGGCCGCTACGTATTCAGCTTCAGCTGATGACATGGCCACAGAGTTTTGTTTCTTGGCGCTCCAGCATACTAACTTTCCTCCAAGGATCTGACAACTCCCAGAGGTGCTCTTTCTATCAAGACAACACCCAGCATAGTCAGAGTCTGAGTAGGCTTTGAGGTCGAAGCCTGATCTATTAGGATACCAGAGACCCAATGTGGGAGATCCTTTTAAGTACCTGAAAATTCTTTTGACAGCTACAAGGTAGGATTCCTTGGGGTTAGCTTGGTACCTAGCACAGAGACATGTGGCAAATTATATGTCTGGTCTGCTTGTTGTGAGGTACATCAGTGACCCAATCATGCCTCTATATAAGGTCTCATTAATAGAGACCCCTTAGTCATCAGCTCCCAAGTTGTAGGGAGGAAGCATGGGGCATTTCACTGATGCACAATCATTCAGATCATACTTCTTGAGAAAAATCCTTAATGTATTTTTCTTAACAAATGGAAATTCCTTTTGAATTTTGTTTAATTTGAAAACCCAAGAAAAAAGTTAATTCCCCCATCATGCTCATTTCATATTTTTTGGTCATTAATTTGGCAAACTGTTTGCTCAATGTAATATTGGTTGAACCAAAAATTATATCATCCACATAAATCTGTACTAAAATGACATCACCCTTGGACCTATAAGTGAACAGGGTTTGATCAATGGTACCTCTGACAAATTTATTTTCAAGTAAGAATTTTGATAGGGTTTCATACCAGGCTCTAGGCGCTTGTTTCAGCCCATAGAGTGCTTTGTGAAGTCTGCAGACGTGATCAGGATACTCACTGCTTTCAAACCCTGGGGGTTGATAGACATATACTTCCTCTGCAAGCTTCCCATTGAGGAAAGCACTCTTCACATCCATCTGGTACACAGTAAACCCCATATAAGCTGCAAAGGCTAGGAAGATTCTGATAGCTTCCAATCTGGCTACTAGTACAAACGTTTCATCATAGTCAATCCCCTTAGATTGATTATATCCCAGCACCACAAGCCTAACCTTGTTTTTAATAATCATGCCAGCTTCATCCCTCTTGTTTCTGTAGACCCATTTAGTTCCAACCACTTGCTTTCCAGCTGGAGGTTTTACCAGAGTCCACACCTTGTTCCTCTTGATCTGATTCAACTCATCTTGCATGGCAACAACCCACCCTTCATCTAGAAGCGCAGCTGCCACATTCTTAGGTTCATCCTCATAGAGAAAATTAGCGAAAAGGCATTCATTCACTGAGGTGGTTTCCAGAGATCTCAATTTGCCTCTGGTGGTGACTCCCTCAGAGGGTTCACCAAGAATATTCACTAGAAGAATATCTTGGTTCCTACTCCATTTGGATTGAGGAGTAGGAGTCTTTGTGGGTTCAGGAGTCACAACAGGTTCAATGAATACTGAGGGATCTTCACATATTATTTCTTCATCCATAATCTCTTCATCAATAGGAGAGATTGGTTCGATGACATCAGCATTCATAGTAGTGGGTGGAGTGATTTGTTCAACATTTTCAACCTCTAGAGTGATGTCAGAGATTGAATGAGGATCAAATGCATGAACATAAGGGAAGTCCTTGTGACAGCCCTTGGATGATTCCTTGGGATATGAGAAATCATCCTCTGGATATGATTTAACTTCATTGAAGTCAATGTCACATTCTTCTGAGTTGGTGTGGTTGATGACAGCATCTGCTTCATTGAAGGTGACATGGATGGATTCTTCTAATTCTTGTCTACGGATGTTGAATACTCTGTAAGCTCTGGAGGTGAGAGAGTAACCAACGAAGAATCCATCATCAGACTTTTCATCAAATTTTCCCAGGTGATCTCTGTAGTTGTGTATGAAAACTGGGCAACCAAAGACATGGAAGTAGCTTACATCAGGGGCTCTCTTCCTATATACTTCATAAGAGGTCTTGCCATGTCTCTTCACAATAATGGATCTGTTTTGTGTATGACAAGTTGTGTTCACAGCTTCACCCCAAAATTGTTTAGGAAGTCTTGATTCGCTGAGCATAGTTCTAGCAGCCTCTATGAGGGTTCTGTTTCTTCTTTCAGCGACACCATTTTGTTCAGGGGTGCCTGGGTTATAAAAGTTATGTGATATTCCCTTTTCATCACAAAAGGCTTCCATGGCATGATTCTTGAATTCAGTGCCATTGTCACTTCTGATAGCCTTAACTCTGCAGTCATTGATATTCTCTATTTCTCTGATGAAGGACATTATTCTTTCAGCAGCATCACTCTTTCTTTTGAGAAAGAATACCCATGTGAATCTGGAGAATTCATCTACAATGACTAGTGTATACTTGTTGTGATTAAGGGATTGAGGTTTTACTGGTCCAAATAAGTCCATGTGAAGGAGATGGAGGCACTTATTTATGGAGAATGATTGTTTAGTCTTGAATGAGGCTCTGTGGTGCTTCCCTTTCTCGCACACTGAGCAGGGTCTGTCTTTGGTGAAGGTCAGAGAGGGAAGTCCAACTACTAAATCATTCTTGGCCAGTTTGTTAATGTTTTTGAAGTTGAGATGGGAGAGTCTCTTATGCCATAGCTAATTTTCACTATCAGATGCTTTGGCATAGAGACAAGTGTTTGTCCCTTCTGGACAAGATGTCATGTCGATGACATACACATCCCTTCTCCTGGGTGTAATTAGAACAACATCATCATTTTGATTGAAGATTGTTCCTTGGGTCTTGGTGAACAGAACTTTGAAGCCAGCATCGCAGAGTTGACTAATGTTGATTAGGTTGTGCTTCAGTCCATTGACATAAGCGACCCTTGTGAAGGTTATTCCATTACAATCCACTGAGCCATAAACCTTAGTAGCCCCTGAGGAATCATCTCCAAAGACTACTTTAGGACCAGACTCCTTTTTATATCTATACAGATATTGTTTAACCCCTGTCATGTGTCTGGAGCACCCGCTATCCAGATACCAAACAGATTTCTTCAGCTATTCCTGCATAGATATAACAAAGCCAGATTAGTTTCTATGATGAACCCACTTTCCAGTGGGTCTATGCTGTCGCTGACCAGCGACATTGGTCCTTCTCTGGTTTCCTCCCCCTCTTTGGTTGCAATCCCTGGGTTCATGACACATGCTTCCACAGATGTCACATCCAGGATAATGCTCGCACTCATCAGAGTGATGGTCGAAGAAGCCACAATACTTGCAGGGGGGGTTAGGTGTGTAACCCTGAGAGTTATCTCTGGGTTTAGGCTCAGCCTTTCTTGAGGGTCGATGAGGAGTTTTTGATCTCATTTGAGTTCTGGTTCTTTGAACCGCAATGACCTCCTCATGCTCTCTAGATGTGTGTTCAGTGGACTCGCATGTGATACATTTTGGTTTCTTAGTGCAATCCTCAGATGAGTGATTCTTGAAACCACAATGCTTGCAAGGTCTGAACAAAGCTCTCCCCTTGGAGCTACTAGAACCTTCACCAAGAGATTTAACAGATGGACTATTAACTCTGAGGTTGATTTGTTCTTTCAACCCTTTTACCTCTTCCATCAAGGTGAGGAGAAGTTGCTTGGTGGGAGAAAGCTCTTTATGGGGATGAGTGGGTTTGTTGGAGTCCTTAGCCACAAAAACCTTTTTATTCGCTTTATCAGCGACTTTGAGAATTGAATTCCCGGGGGTTTAAGTTGGAGGTTTTGGGCCAAGCAAGGAATCAGATGGGTTGGCACCAGCGAGTCTTGGTGGGGCTGGTACCAATGATTCTTTGTCAGAGTTCTTCTCATCCACAGAGGTGGAAGAAGGAGAAGAAACATCTGAAGGGACAAATTTGACATTGGGAACAAGGATATATTTTTTGTATCTACCTTTTCCCCCAATAGCCCGAACCACATCACCAGGTATGGATTCTTCGACTATTTCTTCCACTGTGGATTGAGCCAAATTCCATTTTTCAATGATTTTATAAGTTCAGAATTTTCATCAGACAAAGACTCATTTTCAATGGATAATTTGCTTACTTCATTTTGAAGTTGATTTGCAAGATTCACAAATGGTTTATAATTTGTTAATTCAGATTGGCAAAGATTTAACTCTGTTTTAAGACTATGAAATTTGTTTAACAGGTTTTTTCTTTGCTCTTCCACAAAGTGGAGGTCAACCAAGGTATAGTCACTGACATGGTCTCTATCAGGACCTTCAGACATATATAACATTCTTTGTACCTTTTTCATGGTGATGTCCACCCATTGATCAGATCTTGCTTCACTTTTACCCACAGCGGGTTCTTCATCAGAGACAGCCATAAAGGCTCTGACGGTGGTGGTACCTTCATCCTCAGAAGTGAGGGGTTCATCATCCCAGTCGAATGAGGCAGCGATCAGACCATTTTCAAACTTCTTAACATCTTTTTTCTTTGTTTCATCATCGGCTTTCTGGTTGAGTTTTAGTAGTTCAGCTTTCAAGGCTTTATATTTGACTTTGTAGTCCTTCTTCCCTTCTGAGTCAGAGAGAGAGGTTTGCTTGAAAGGTGAGGTGGAAAACTTCTTCTTGCTGTTGTTGTTGCTGGATGAAGGGAAGCTTGGAGAGGAGGTTTTGTTTGACCAGCAATCTTTCTGATAGTGACCGGTCTTTTCACAAGTGTAGCATGACACCTTGGATTTATCAACCTTTGCAGATCTAACTCTACCAGATCTCTTGTAGTACCTCTTTTGATCAGCAAAAAGAGCTTTGTCATAGAACTCAGCATGTAATTCATCAAGAAATTCTTGACTACTTCTGGTGTCCTCTTCAATGTGAGAGTCACTGTCCTGAAAGGAATGGTTAGCAACAAGAGCTTTTGAACCAGTGATACTGGTGGTAAACCTGTCAGTCTCTGATTTGTAAATGGAGTCAATTAGCCCTTCTTCATAGTTATATCTACCAAACAATTGGGCTAAAGTATCATTCTTTATAGCATTGTTAGCTCTTAAGGTCTGATTTAGGCTAAGGCATTTTCTAGGTAAGCTATTGACAAAAGTAGCATTAACCTCAGCCTTAGGTAGAACAACTCCATTGTTTCCCAAATCATTCAACAAAATCTTAAGCCTAGTATAAGTTTGTGCAACAGTTTCTGTTTCCAAAGCTTTAAAAGCATTAAAATTAAGTCTAAGGGCTTGGATTTAGGTTTCTTTTGTTTCCTCTAGACCTTCATACCCTAGAACTAATTCAGTCCACATCTCCTTAGCAGAGTTGCATTTAATGATGGACTTCATAATGTTCTTGGGTAGGCAAGAGACTATGATACTTTTGAGTCTCTTGTCCTGGTTAGCCAGAAGCCTATCCGCTGGAGACCATTGCTAACAGGTTTTTTAATGGGTCTCTTAGGGGTAGAGGAAACGACCAGTGGTACATAGGGACCATTTTCTAAGATTTCTATCAAGAAGGGTTCTAAGTCATCTAAATAGATAAGAAATTCACTTTTCCATCTTGAGAAATCCTCTTCATCGAATGCTGGTACATTGGACACATGTGACCCCCCTCGAACATCAACTTGTTAGGGAAGGTCATCATCATTATTACCAGTGCTTACAACTGGTGTAGGCATGGTAGTAGATGTGGTGGCCGGTATGGTGGTCGAAGTGGTACCTAAACTGGTTTGACCAAAAGGTGGAAGAGGTATAGTATCAGCCATATTAAGATCTTGATTTTAAAACAAGAACGGTTTATGAAAAGTTTTATAAATCAAAAACCGCTCTGATACCAATTGAAAGTCCCTTAATATGACAATTGTTGATAAACTATAACTCTTGTAACCACGAAACACAATGAAATACTTTTCAAACGCGTAATGCTTTATTAAGTATTATAAACAAAGTATTACAAAGTGCTATGAATACACTCGTTGAATGACAACAAGATATGAACCCTAGAAACAAGTAAACTAGATTCGAGACTCAAGTTTACAAGGGAACCAATGAGACGCTGGTAGACAGCTGTGGGCTCAGCGGTTCCAAGGTGAGAAAGAACTTAGATAAATTATCCAAGCACAAGGGTTGATTTAATTCTTCTTTCTCACTCCTATTTATAGTGTACGAGGTTGCTTCCTTAGTGGGAGTAGTTGATACGTATCACCTTCTGAATGGAAGAGTACAATGTATTAAATGCATGTCCAAATCGAGACATACCTTTAAAAAACTTTAGGTGAACAGTTCTGCCAACTGTTCACCTTTTGTCCCACTTGGTCGTACTAGGCTTTATCTTGAATCTCTTGTTTTGTCCCGCTCAAAACACTTGGTAAATTCTCCCGCCTAAACTATAAAGGATTGGATAAGCTTTGCTTATCCCAGACTTCTAGGGTTCTTAAGTGATCTCTGAGTGTTGTCAACTCAGAGATCCTTGAACACCAGTACATTCCTTCAACATCCCAGCTATCCATAATCGCTGGTGAGTATGACTTCAGATTGTCTTCGACTTCTCTGACGTTGTCTTTGACTTGAATGTTCCTGGTGTGCGAGCTGAGGCTTTGCCTTCCACTGGTCTAGTCTCTGTCGCTGGTCCTCTCAGCGATCAGTAAACACTTAGTCTAATTAAACAAATCTAGACTGGGCCATAGTTAAAACTTTCATTGGCCCAACAGTCTTCAAACAAGATTCACTTGGTGCAAGAGCCGGAGTGTTGGTCCCTAGTAACTCGTTATTACTTATTATCTTAAGTAATAACTCTTACTTTGAATCAAGTGTGTTGTTTTAACAATAGATAAGAACTATGAAAGATTAAAACAACAATACCAATATAATTTTCAACGTATAGACTTTTATTAGAATCAAATAAAGAATCTATAACCCATTTTGTTTGCGGAATAACAAAGTGGTTGAATGACAATGGGGTTTGATCTCCTCTAGTTAAACGTCTAACCAAATTTAAAGACTAAGCTCCAATCTAAACGTTCATATGCATCTTGTCTATATGGTTTAGTTGGTATCGAGAGAGAAAGGTTTTCCAAAGTTTAAGCTCTTGTATTGGTTAACCTTTCTCTCCCAATTGTACACTCCTTATATAGGGAGTGTAATTAGGGTTTGCATATTGCATGTACCAACGCATGGGTTTATCCAGTGGGTGGTTGATGCCCATGCTGGATAAACAGTACAAAGTACATATTAAACTATTCTAGAAAAGATAAAGGTTATACTTATATCTAAGTATACAAGCAACCTACTTTGACTTAAAGTTATATTTTCCCGCCTAATGCAAACCATCAGAATACTGAAGAGTCTTCAGTATCCTAGAGGAGATCGACATCATTCAGTTTGATATTGTCAAACCAAACTGAACTGAAAGCCCTTCTTTAGTCCTTGTTCTTCAGCAACTAGACCGCCTAGTATTTGAAGCGAAAACTCCTTTGTCTTCTAAGTTCACTGGAAGGGGAGTGCTGAACTCTCTTCAGCTATAAAGTCTTCAGTAGGAACTTTGTTCCTCTGGTCATCCTTTAGCAGTCTGGCCTTACTGCTGAGCATGAAACACTTAGGGGGATTTTATATTCAAATCCTAGAGTTGCTTCAAGGTCAGTAAATACTGACCCAACAATCTCCCCCTATTTGGATATACAAATAGCCTAAGTCTAATGTCAATAGTAAGTGAGCATAACAACTTCTTCTTACTTGCACTGAACAATTAATAACTTATAAACATCAGATAATCATTTATTAAAAAACATTACAAATTAAAACAAAAATATTACAAATGATTATTCAGTTCTCCTTAGGCCTAAGTTCTTCAATGATGGAAGTCTGAGTTAATGGATCTGAGTTTCTATGGTCCAATATAGCAAGCAAGCACATGCTGAAGGTTTTAGCAGCATCAGTAAGTCCTAGACCACCATGAAGAGAGTAAAAGATCCTTTGAACATTCGAGAGAAGTTCATTGTTCATTTCATCAAGATCACTTATACCCACAAAGTCTTGACGTTCTTGATGATTGAACATAATCATTCCCAGTTCTGGTTCGTCCAGTACATGACCAGGGAGATGATTTTGAAACTGAACAAGGCCTTTGTATTTATTTTTAGTGACAAAGATGTCACCAACTTCAGGTTGTATAAGATTTGCTCTTTTGTTCAGCTCCAGTATTGGATCTTGATCTTCTAGAGAAACTTGAGTGTTGATGTTCAGAATTTCACCTAGTCTTTCATGATTTCTCATATAGTGCTCGATTCTGGTGCGAACTTCATCCCATCTCTTGGATTTTCTTTTCTCGATCATCACACTCATTTCCATCCCTTCAGTGTAAGAAAGTTCTTTTCCTTGAAAGTTTTTAAGTATGTCATCAGTTCCATCACCCCTATAGAACTTGAGATTTATGTCGCCTTTGCTGGTCAACATGTCAACATTGGTGATTGGTGAGATATTTCTTTTGTTAAGCCTTGTTATACAAAACTTTTCATATAACACTTTCTTCTTGAAGACACTTTCTACTTCAACTTTTCCAATTTGTTCATACAAGCTTAGCTTCAGATCTCTTAGCTTTTCCTCTTACTGAAGCTTGTATAGATTGTTAAGTTCTTCCTGAGTAGCCACTCCAGCGCTGATCAAGCGATCATTCATAGTAAGGTCTCCTTTGTTTTTGGGTATAAAGGGAGGTGAACCACCGTCAGTTATTTCCCCACTTGTGGTTATCCCTTGCATATCATCATCTTTGGCTGATGACTCTCCCTTACCCTTTGCTGGGCTCTTTTCAGTGATTGGTGACTCATAGACAATGGATTGTTTCTGAGCCTTCTTTTGGGCATGTTTCTGAAAGAGCTGATGGATTGTGTTTTTCTCCCCCTAATGTAAGGATTTTACTCGTTGAAATTGTTCGTTTCTCGGAATCTCCTCGAATTGATCTCTGGTTAATTGTGCGACTCAGTTGTTCTTGGTGAATCAAATAAAAGAGTTGTCGTTGTCTAAAACTAAGTAAAAATAAAGATTTGAAACAAATAGAAATAAAGTAAAGACGGTAAAAAGAAACAATGAAAGATTAAAACTTGGCGAAAAGTAAATAACGAGAAAATTAAAAGGCAAATAAAGTAAATGACGCAAATCAAAACTTAAACTAGAAGGAAAACAAGTAAAAATGCGAATAAAGAAAAAGGCGGGAAAAATAAAGTTTAAAACTAAAAACTGAAAAACTTTATTCGGAATAAAAATATGCTATGCGGAATAATAGCTCTATGCTGAATAAAATGCCTACTCGGAATATTTACTCTATGCGGAATATTTAAGAACATGCAGAATAAAGGAAAAATGCTCTATGCGGAATAATTAAAAGAAACACTTATGCGGAATAATTTTAAGACAACACTATGCGGAATAATAGATGTTACTCGGAATAACTCGCTACTCTGAATAAAATGCCTATCCGGAATGACTGAATATTCCGAGTAAGGGACTCCTATTCGGAATAATAAATATTCCGAATAAGAGACTCTACCCGGAATAATAAGTATTCCGTATAAGAAACTCTACTCGGAATAAACAAGCATTCCGAATAAGGGACAAAATAAGCTGATGATCCGGAATATCTGAATAGGATACAGTAACATGAACGAGAAACAGAGTATGAAGAACGAAGCTCGAATTTGATCAAATCTAAACAAAACAAACCAAAAGATTAAACCAAAACAACCAATAAGCATCAACTAACAATAATTAATCAAAACAAATCATCAAAACTAACAAACATAACCAAATCAATCAAAACCCACTTGATCAAAATCATAAAAACTCAAGAACATGAACAATGAAGATAAAGAACAAATCAAACAAGAAAGGTAGAAGGAGATTAACAATAAGTAAAGATTAACAACAATTAAATGGAAACTTACTTGGAATTAAAAGGAAATTAAAGGTGCATTACATGAAGATTAAGGTGCATAAAAGTAAAGAACAGGAAAATGAAAAATTGGGAAGAGAGGCTTGTCAGGCCTCCAACAACCTAAAACTTGAAACTACCTAATATATATATAGGGGGATTAGGGAGGAGCTTAGGAAGCTTCCTCCCTCTTTCTTCTTTTCCTTAATTGCACACTTAAGTCCTTGATCTTCTTAATCTTTTGTTAATCTCCTTAATACTTGGACTTTGTTTTGGGATTTCTTCAAACTCGTCTTGTAATCTTTAATAAATTAGACTTGAGTTCTTCGGCTTTTTAGTACACTTCCGTCTTTTGACTTTTTCTTCGATAAATCTTCAGAATTGGTCTTGGACTTCCGTTCTTTTCGCACTCTTGATATTTTGACTTCATCTTTCGTCTTTTTCTTCGATAAAAGCCCGTGAAATCCCGTGTTTTCTCCACTTTTCACCTTTTCGTCCTAAATCACAACAAAAACACAAACCACGCATAATTCCGACATAAATGACATAAAATACACGTTTTGGCTCGGTTATTATTGTAATTAAGTGGTAAAAAGGATGGGTGTTTTCACACCTATCAAATCCCCTACACTTAACCATTGCAATGTCCTCATGCAATGCATTAGTTACAAAGCAAGATTACATTTTCCATCATAATCAATCCACGTTGGCCTTTATTAAAGAGATAGAAAATTATAAACATACAAAGCAAAGAAATCAAAATCATACCTTGGGTTTTGAAAATGTCATGAATAATCATCATCCTCAAGTTTTCACTTTCTCCAAACCAAGCTTAAAAACGAGATCATTGTTATTATAAGTTAGCAAACTAACACGAACTCATGTGGGCCAATTATTCACTTAGACTCCCTTATTCCTAGGAGTATCTCTTATATTTTATTATTGTCTTGAATGATCACGAGGATGCATTTTTGACTTATTTCGATAGTTATTTAATCCGAAAATAAAGTGAACGATTTAATCAATAGTTAGCTAAAGGACAAAATCTTTTAAAACTGCTTCTCGGGACCTCATAAAGTTCATATCTTGGCATAACTCGCTTCGCGATTTGAGACCTTTCTCGGACCGATATTTGGCAGCGACTTCATACTTCAAACCTTGAGATACGTTCATGAAATAATGGTCTTCTCTTCATATAAGAATTTCTTCACTTGAAGTTTTGAGAGATTCATACTTGGACCACGACTTCTTCATTTTTCTCTAATCTTTATTTTGGACTTTGATATACAACGATCCGCCTCCTTTGATGACTTGGATCTATTTATCCTCATACCTTGTTAGGGTCTTTTCGGATACACTTCTCCATGACTTTTGGGGAGTATTTGCTTTTCGTCGTGTGTCTCGATCCTTCATATTGATTTTCGATAAATGATTCTTCACATCACTTTTGGATCTTTAGCAACAAAATGTAGCCCTCATGCCTTGTTAGGGCCTTTTCGGACTCGCCAATCTTCGCATCCCGCTTCAATAAGTTATGCCTTGGCTATGAACTCTAATCCATACCGAGCAACTTTTAAACGATCTTGGGCTAGAAGCTAAGTAACTTTTCAAATCGTACAACCTTATTTATTGCAGATAAAATTATTAGCAGTCGATGGGAGAATAGGCTTATAATTAACTCACATAAATTCATGAAAGAATACCGAACTTATAATTGGCTCTATCATCTCTCGTCCTCCACAGTTTAAAATCTCAAGGAATGAGACTCGTGAATGCTTAGCCTATTAAATCAAAGTTTTGGGTTTTCGAGTCGCCTATAGGATCTTGCAAATTCTTAGACTTTTTCAAGTTTAGAAATCGCGTTTTAAAGTTCCCTTGATAAACGACTCTCTAGGAGCAATTATAGGAACTTGCGAAAAGTTCTTGTTCTTAACCCGTGAGAGTTAAGACTTTCGCGTTTTATAGCTCCCTATATAAAAGCCTAGCAAAACTTGACTTAAACACGTTAAGGATACTAGCTAGAGTAAACTTAAATAAGTAAACTCGGGTTGAGTCCAAAGATTCACAACGTTTGAAAATTAAAACCACTTTATTAAAGATTTATTCTAGCAAAGAAGAAAAATAACTATACAAAGGGAAAACTAATAGGCCAAAATAGATCAAAAATTTTGAAAAATGTCGAAAAATTGATTTTCCGGTTAAAGTGAGAACAAATACAAGGAAAAGACCACTTAACTTCGATATAAGTCCCCCCTACACTTGATATAGACATTGTCCTCAATGTTTAAGCATGTGGGAGTAAACTCCCCTACACTTAGGACATTGTGCACGTTGTTTAAATCTCGCCAAGGAAGAGACAACTAAAGAGATTCCTATTTTGATACTGAGAGAATATGAAATAGTGAATCGAAAAGAGTTTAGGATAGAACCGGGATAATGGAACACGGAATCACGGTTCGTCAAAAGTAATCAAGAGTGTGTCTTTGAAGCTCTAATCCCTGCACATGATAAGAAAGAAAGCAAGAAACACCACGGGGCTCCCCCTATACTTATGGTGAAAATAGATAGATAATTGGGTTGCCTCCCAAAAAGCGCTTGTTTTTGTTAACCGAGTCACGAGCCTGACTCGTCCCCGAATTAAATAGTCCATGGGGAAACCTCGAATGTGATACCGGGATCAAAGACCTTGTCCTCGTTCCCGGTTGACATCAACAAAGGAGAGGCGGGGGGATAAGTCTTGAATGGGAGAAAAGTCATTGCAACATACGAGAAGTATGTGAATTTAAGATCCACGGGAGGTGGGTTGGGTATAGTAAGCACATTGTCCTCCCCCAAAGACAATGGAGGCTGAGCATTCGGCAAAGCTGTATTGTTATCAATCAAAGCATAATCAATGTCACCTCCCGGGTCAAAGCACTCATCCTCCGTGATAATGGCTAAAAGGGAGGATGGAAGGTGCTCGGGAGGGGGACTTGGGTCAATACTTTCCTGCAGCAAATTATCAAAAATAATGTCCCCCTCCGTGTCAGAGTCATCAATACCTGGAGGGATGGAGTGGATATCGATTTCTTCCAGCAATGGGTCATTATCTTCAACGGGAGGGATAGATGGAGGTAAAGACTTGGAAAGAGAAGGAGAAGTCAACTCTTCGATTTGAGCAATAAGAAGATGATCTTTCCGTAATCTATCGCGAAGAAGCACGTCTTCCACCTTATCCACAAGATCATGTTCATCGGTGAACTTCTCATAAACCGAAGAGAATAAATCGTCATCGTCTGCATCTCCCGGTGGAGATTGAGAAATTTCAAAAGTGAAATTCTCATAGCAGAGAGAAGAATCGTCATCAGTAGGATCGACCTCGTCCGTAAGAGCAACGTCGTCCTCAGGCTCCATAGCAGGTAAGTCACAAACCTCATCATCCAATACTTTGGTGAGACCAACATCACTAAGCTCATTCAACGAATCTAGATCCTGAGACGTAGTAGGAACATCGAGAGTAGGAGCAGTAACTTCAGAAAATGAGTTGAAAGTGCATACAGCATCATCGTCATCATCATCATAATAGTATTGACGGACAAGCGGAGGGGTATAATCACTAAGATTAGATACTTGCTCTTGTTGCAGTCGCTTTTCCTCGTCTCTAAGTTCTTTAAGCAAAACATCGGCTTCTTGAAGTTGCAAAACAATGGAGTATGTTTCTTCATTAAAGGTAGTGAGTTGTGGGTCAAGATTAATTTTCTGAGAGGATTGATGATTGAGGGTGTGATGTGGGGGCTCAAAGTGTTGAAAACCTGAATTATAGCAAGGTTGTGGCTCATCGTTGTTCATCGGTTGAGAATAATTAGAAACTGGGTTTGGTTCATAATAATCCATAGGTGAAGAAAACTGAGGACACGGATTTTGCTCATAACAATTCATTGGTTGACAATAATAGGTATCGTGAGGACCCCCACAGTTGTTGCAAACCGGGTATGGAGAAAAATCAGGTGCGTCTTGTGGATAGCTATTATCATTGTCACAATTGTGCCCCGGTTCTTGCCCGTGACCATACGGGTATCGAACCGGGCACGAAACATGCCAATGAGAATTGCTTCCATAATAGATGCACGGGGGAACAGGAGGAGGTGGGTTCAAAAAGGACGAATTAGTCGAGTTGCACAAAGGACAAAATCCGAATAGGAATTGTGTGTTATCGAGATCGTTTCCACACCGCTCACATGTACACCATTGACAAGAGTTGTTTCCAGATAATTGTTTCCCACACTGGACGCAATGGACATAAAAATCCATAAAGAAAGATAGATAAGTAAGAAGAATATTTTTGGTGCAAAACTTTGAAAAGAAATGCTTTTTATGATTTTTCAAATGTTTTTGGATTTTTTGAAAATTGTTGGACACGAAAAATAACGTTCACAAGTGAACGGATCCCAAAATCCAACGCGTCTCTCACAAAAAAACTTTCGATCTTCACGAAAAGAGCCGGCAGCGGCGCCGTTTTAATGTAAGGATTTTACTCGTTGAAATTGTTCGTTTCTCGGAATCTCCTCGAATTGATCTCTGGTTAATTGTGCGACTCAGTTGTTCTTGGCGAATCAAATAAAAGAGTTGTCGTTGTCTAAAACTAAGTAAAAATAAAGATTTGAAACAAATAGAAATAAAGTAAAGACGGTAAAAAGAAACAATGAAAGATTAAAACTTGGCGAAAAGTAAATAACGAGAAAATTAAAAGGCAAATAAAGTAAATGACGCAAATCAAAACTTAAACTAGAAGGAAAACAAGTAAAAATGCGAATAAAGAAAAAGGCGGGAAAAAATAAAGTTTAAAACTAAAAACTGAAAAACTTTATTCGGAATAAAAATATGCTATGCGGAATAATAGCTCTATGCTGAATAAAATGCCTACTCGGAATATTTACTCTATGCGGAATATTTAAGACCATGCGGAATTAAGGAAAAATGCTCTATGCGGAATAATTAAAAGAAACACTTATGCGGAATAATTTTAAGACAACACTATACGGAATAATAGATGTTACTCGGAATAACTCGCTACTCTGAATAAAATGCCTATCCGGAATGACTGAATATTCCGAGTAAGGGACTCCTATTCGGAATAATAAATATTCCGAATAAGAGACTCTACCCGGAATAATAAGTATTCCGTATAAGAAACTCTACTCGGAATAAACAAGCATTCCGAATAAGGACAAAATAAGCTGATGATCCGGAATATCTGAATAGGATACAGTAACATGAACGAGAAACAGAGTATGAAGAACGAAGCTCGAATTTGATCAAATCTAAACAAAACAAACCAAAAGATTAAACCAAAACAACCAATAAGCATCAACTAACAATAATTAATCAAAACAAATCATCAAAACTAACAAACATAACCAAATCAATCAAAACCCACTTGATCAAAATCATAAAAACTCAAGAACATGAACAATGAAGATAAAGAACAAATCAAACAAGAAAGGTAGAAGGAGATTAACAATAATTAAAGATTAACAACAATTAACTGGAAACTTACTTGGAATTAAAAGGAAATTAAAGGTGCATTACATGAAGATTAAGGTGCATAAAAGTAAAGAACAGGAAAATGAAAAATGAGGAAGAGAGGCTTGTCAGGCCTCCAACAACCTAAAACTTGAAACTACCTAATCTATATATAGGGGGATTAGGGAGGAGCTTAGGAAGCTTCCTCCCTCTTTCTTCTTTTCCTTAATTTCACACTTAAGTCCTTGATCTTCTTAATCTTTTGTTAATCTCCTTAATACTCTGACTTTGTTTTGGGATTTCTTCAAACTCGTCTTGTAATCTTTAATAAATTAGACTTGAGTTCTTCGGCTTTTTAGTAAACTTCCGTCTTTTAACTTTTTCTTCGATAAATCTTCAGAATTGGTCTTGGACTTCCGTTCTTTTCGCACTCTTGATATTTTGACTTCATCTTTCGTCTTTTTCTTCGATAAAAGCCCGTGAAATCTCGTGTTTTCTCCACTTTTCATCTTTTCGTCCTAAATCACAACAAAAACACAAACCACGCATAATTCCGACATAAATGACATAAAATACACGTTTTGGCTCGGTTATTATTGTAATTAAGTGGTAAAAAGGATGGGTGTTTTCACACCTATCAAATCCCCTACACTTAACCATTGCAATGTCCTCATGCAATGCATTAGTTACAAAGCAAGATTACATTTTCCATCATAATCAATCCACGTTGGCCTTTATTAAAGAGATAGAAAATTATAAACATACAAAGCAAAGAAATCAAAATCATACCTTGGGTTTTGAAAATGTCATGAATAATCATCATCCTCAAGTTTTCACTTTCTCCAAACCAAGCTTAAAAACGAGATCATTGTTATTATAAGTTAGCAAACTAACACGAACTCATGTGGGCCAATTATTTACTTAGACTCCCTTATTCCTAGGTGTATCTCTTATATTTTATTATTGTCTTGAATGATCACGAGGATGCATTTTTGACTTATTTCGATAGTTATTTAATCCGAAAATAAAGTGAACGATTTAATCAATAGTTAGCTAAAGGACAAAATCTTTTAAAACTGCTTCTCGGGACCTCATAAAGTTCATATCTTGGCATAACTCGCTTCGCGATTTGAGACCTTTCTCGGACCGATATTTGGCAGCGACTTCATACTTCAAACCTTGAGAGACGTTCATGAAATAATAGTCTTCTCTTCATATCAGAATTTCTTCACTTGAAGTTTTGAGAGATTCATACTTGGACCACGACTTCTTCATTTTTCTCCAATCTTTATTTTGTACTTTGATATACAACGAACCGCCTCCTTTGATGACTTGGATCTATTTATCCTCATACCTTGTTAGGGTCTTTTCGGATACACTTCTCCATGACTTTTGGGGAGTATTTGCTTTTCGTCGTGTGTCTCGATCCTTCATATTGATTTTTGATAAATGATTCTTCACATCACTTTTGGATCTTTAGCAACAAAATGTAGCCCTCATGCCTTGTTAGGGCCTTTTCGGACTCGCCAATCTTCGCATCCCGCTTCAATAAGTTATGCCTTGGCTATGAACTCTAATCCATACCGAGCAACTTTTAAACGATCTTGGGCTAGAAGCTAAGTAACTTTTCAAATCGTACAACCTTATTTATTGCAGATAAAATTATTAGCAGTCGATGGGAGAATAGGCTTATAATTAACTCACATAAATTCACGAAAGAATACCGAACTTATAATTGGCTCTATCATCTCTCGTCCTCCACAATTTAAAATCTCAAGGAATGAGACTCGTGAATGCTTAGCCTATTAAATCAAAGTTTTGGGTTTTCGAGTCGCCTATAGGATCTTGCAAATTCTTAGACTTTTTCAAGTTTAGAAATCGCGTTTTAAAGTTCCCTTGATAAACGACTCTCTAGGAGCAATTATAGGAACTTGCGAAAAGTTCTTGTTCTTAACCCGTGAGAGTTAAGACTTTCGCGTTTTATAGCTCCCTATATAAAAGCCTAGCAAAACTTGACTTAAACACGTTAAGGATACTAGCTAGAGTAAACTTAAATAAGTAAACTCGGGTTGAGTCCAAAGATTCACAACGTTTGAAAATTAAAACCACTTTATTAAAGATTTATTCTAGCAAAGAAGAAAAATAACTATACAAAGGGAAAACTAATAGGCCAAAATAGATCAAAAATTTTGAAAAATGTCGAAAAATTGATTTTCCGGTTAAAATGAGAACAAATACAAGGAAAAGACCACTTAACTTCGATAGAAGTCCCCCCTACACTTGATATAGACATTGTCCTCAATGTTTAAGCATGTGGGAGTAAACTCCCCTACACTTAGGACATTGTGCACGTTGTTTAAATCTCGCCAAGGAAGAGACAACTAAAGAGATTCATATTTTGATACTGAGAGAATATAAAATAGTGAATTGAAAAGAGTTTAGGATAGAACCGGGATAATGGAACACGGAATCACGGTTCGTCAAAAGTCATCAAGAGTGTGTCTTTGAAGCTCTAATCCCTGCACATGATAAGAAAGAAAGCAAGAAACACCATGGGGCTCCCCCTACACTTATGGTGAAAATAGATAGATAATTGGGTTGCCTCCCAAAAAGCGCTTATTTTTGTTAACCGAGTCACGAGCCTGACTCGTCCCTGAATTAAATAGTCCATGGGGAAACCTCGAATGTGATACCGGGATCAAAGACCTTGTCCTCGTTCCCGGTTGACATCAACAAAGGAGAGGCGGGGGGATAAGTCTTGAATGGGAGAAAAGTCCTTGCAACATACGAGAAGTATGTGAATTCAAGATCCACGGGAGGTGGGTTGGGTATAGTAAGCACATTGTCCTCCCCCAAAGACAATGGAGGCTGAGCATTCGGCAAAGCCGTATTGTTATCAATCAAAGCATAATCAATGTCACCTCCCGGGTCAAAGCACTCATCCTCCATGATAATGGCTAAAAGGGAGGATGGAAGGTGCTCGGGAGGGGGACTTGGGTCAATACTTTCTTGCAGCAAATTATCAAAAATAATGTCCCCCTCCGTGTCAGAGTCATCAATACCTGGAGGGATGGAGTGGATATCTATTTCTTCCAGCAATGGGTCATTATCTTCAACGGGAGGGATAGATGGAGGTAAAGACTTGGAAAGAGAAGGAGAAGTCAACTCTTCGATTTGAGCAATAAGAAGATGAGCTTTCCGTAATCTATCGCGAAGAAGCACGTCTTCCACCTTATCCACAAGATCATGTTCATCGGTGAACTTCTCGTAAACCGGAGAGAATAAATCGTCATCGTCTGCATCTCCCGGTGGAGATTGAGAAATTTCAAAAGTGAAATTCTCATAGCAGAGAGAAGAATCGTCATCAGTAGGATCGACCTCGTCCGTAAGAGCAACGTCGTCCTCAGGCTCCATAGCAGGTAAGTCACAAACCTCATCATCCAATACTTTGGTGAGACCAACATCACTAAGCTCATTCACCAAATCTAGATCCTGAGACGTAGTAGGAACATCGAGAGTAGGAGCAGTAACTTCAGAAAATGAGTTGAAAGTGCATACAGCATCATCGTCATCATCATCATAATAGTATTGACGCACAAGCGGAGGGGTATAATCACTAAGATTAGATACTTGCTCTTGTTGCAGTCGCTTTTCCTCGTCTCTAAGTTCTTTAAGCAAAACAACGGCTTCTTGAAGTTGCAAAACAATGGAGTGTGTTTCTTCATTAAAGGTAGTGAGTTGTGGGTCAAGATCAATTTGCTGAGAGGATTGATGATTGAGGGTGTGATGTGGGGGCTCAAAGTGTTGAAAACCTGAATTATAGCAAGGTTGTGGCTCATCGTTGTTCATCGGTTGAGAATAATTAGAAATCGGGTTTGGTTCATAATAATCCATAGGTGAAGAAAACTGAGGACACGGATTTGGCTCATAACAATTCATTGGTTGACAATAATAGGTATCGTGAGGACCCCCACAGTTGTTGCAAACCGGATTTGGCTCATAACAATTCATTGGTTGACAATAATAGGTATCGTGAGGACCCCCACAGTTGTTGCAAACCGGGTATGGAGAAAAACCAAGTTCTTTCTCCAGATCATCTCCAGACATGCTGACAACAAACGTAGGCAAGTGTCCTACCTTGGCTCCAGTGGTGAGATGCACTTCCTTTGGAATCTTTGGAGCATCATCATGAGTATGTGGATCAGTTCAAGCCCTTCACCACCAGGGTTGATTTGACCTGATGGATCCTGAGAAAGAGTCCCTGATAAGTTTAGATTAATGATAATGGTTTTGGTTCCTTCAGTAGAACCATGTTGTGGGGGAGCTACATCATTAGAAACAGATAGGCCAGGGTCAGCATCAATTGTTGGATTTGCTGACACATCATTCCCTGATGCAGACTTAGAGTGACAAGTGATAGAAATTAGTAATGAAATATGACTTGTAAAAGAACTTACCAATGCTGACTCCACACTACTGAGCTGAGGGTGAGCTCCATCTTCACCCTTCTCTCCTAAAGAAGTTGAGAGATGGGTTGCTTGCTGGGCCTCTTTATGCAAATCACCTCCAGCAGAGACCGATGGAGATGGCTGGCTGGGGTTCTTGTCCTTGGCCAGGGACTTGGTCTTTTTCAAATCATGGCCTTGGGAATCATCATCAATCTTCTTTGAGGAAGATTGTGTGAGGGTTTTCCTCTTTCTGGACTCATGTCTAACCTTCTTGGTATTAATTTATGTTTGCTTCTGACGAGGTCCAGATGAAGCCCCAGGCTTTTTGCCTTGTAGATCCCCTTCTTCAGTTGGAGAAGTGTCTTTGGGAGCTTTGTACACTACTGGACCATCTGCTGAGCAGATGTCCAACATGGGTTGTGTAAGACGAGGATCAATGGTGCTGACTGGAATGTTCTAGCGAGTGAGATGAAAGATCTTAAAAATTAGGTTCTCTCCATTGATTTTTGAAAAGTCATTTCCAAGATGGTCAGCAAAGAGGAGAGATAGAAATCTGGTATATACAACGTTTTTCTCTCTAGTCTTTTTCTCCAGCTTCCGATGGAGATCTTCAAAAATAAGCCTCCCAAAATCAGCTTTAACACCCTTGGCCAGACAGTATAAAATAATAGCATCTTTGTGATTGATCTGGTCAAGGCCTCCAGTTTTCCCCCAAACATTCAATGAGAATGGTCATCAACAATTTCCATCTTGGTGGCAAAGCACTTCTTTTTAACCCCCCTTTCAGTAATTTCTTCAGTATACCTAATCTCTTTAAAGAAATTTTTGACAACCATAAAATCATCAGGTATTGCAAATAGTATAACCCCAAATCTTTTCTAAATAATTTTAACCCAAATCTACCATGAATCCTAATCGTGGTAGAATCAAACTCAATGGACTTCCTTTTAATAGAAGCATCTGCTGTAAACCAAAATTCTTTTAGCGCATTTTGAAACATCATACCAGGATCCTCAAATAAAGCATACCTTAAAACACTTTTGGATAGATAAGTCAAAACTTGTTCCCCAGGAACAAACTTGATGGATTCAGGTTTGAGCAAGGTGATGTTGTTGGGTTTGAAGAAGATATCATCAATGGGATAGTTAACATGAGTGGATGGTTTAAGAGTGATTTTGGTAATCTTGGGGGTGGAAGATGATTCAGCCATTGGTGTTTCTGTGTGTGTTTTGAAAGAGAGAGAGAGAGAGAGAGAGAGAGAGAGAGAGTTTGTGTGTGTTTTTGGATGAAAAGATTTGTAAGCGTGGAATGAAATCCAATTGTTAGGGATTATATATAAACTTTAACTGATTTGTAAAAAGTTTTTAAAACCATTTGAAAAAGTTATACATCTTTTAGGGTTTCTTTTGAACATTTGGCACAAACTTTCTCATTAATGTTCTGGAATAAGGTATGATTTTCTGTTGCTTTGAACAGTGAAACGCCCCACGTGTCAGAGAGTTGTTGACTGTGGATGGAGACGTTTGAAATTTTCTTAATTAACAAATGAAACCTTTTTGAAAGAATGTTTGTTTGATTCACAACAAATTTAATTCTATTAACTCTTTTAATCACATGATTGATAGGTTTTAAATGCTGTTGCTCAGATATGCTGAAGCTGATGGCGATACTTGTGAGCTTCAGTGCGTCAGATGAGGCGACAAAACCCCATATACATGTTCACATAAGTGAACAAGACATATGATTTCACACTCCTCTACTCAGGCCTAGCTACTCAGTTGTATTTAAAATTTGTTCAACATTGCTGAAGGAACCTTTTGATGACTAGTGATTAGTTGTTCAGCTTTAGTGAATCAGATAAGGCGACAAAACATAATATACACAATCACATAAAGTGAAATAGACACATGACATTGCACACTCCTTTACTCAGACAATGCTACTTAACATTAATCAAAATCTTTTAAGAAATGTTGAACCTTCAAGCTTCTTCAGTGAATGCTGAAGGTCCAGGTTTTGTATCATCAATGTTCAGCATACCAAGCTCCATTATCAATCTTTTGAAAGTTGGTTCATCCAATGGTTTGGTGAAGATATCAGCCAATTGGTATTGAGTGGGGATGAAATGTAATTCAATGTCCCCTTTCACAATGTGATCTCTAATAAAGTGATATCTGATATCAATGTGTTTTGTTCTTGAGTGGAGGACTGGATTGTTGGATATTACAGTATCGCTAGTTTTATCACAAAAGATTGAACCCTTTTCATATTCTATGTCATAATCAGCCAGTTGGCTTTTCATCCAAAGAACATTGGCATAACATCCAGCAGCTGCTACATATTCAGCTTCTGCTGAAGACATGGCAACTGTTTGTTGATTTTTAGCACTCCAACATATAAGTTTGCCACCTAGCAATTGGCAGGCACCAGAAGTGCTTTTTCTGTCCAAATTGCAACCAACATAGTCAGAATCTGAATACCCCTTTAGATCAAATCCTAAGGATTTGGGGTACCAAAGACCTAGACTTGATGTACCTTTTAGGTATCTGAAGATTCTCTTTATAGCAGTAAGGTGTGATTCCTTTGGATCTGCTTGGTATCTTGCACAAAGGCATGTAGAGAATTGAATGTCAGGCCTGCTTGCAGTTAAGTACATGAGTGACCCAATCATACATCTATACTGAATCTCATTGACTGATTGTCTAGTGAGATCAGGTCCTAAGTTGTTAGGGGGTACCATTGGAGTCTTCACTGAAGCACAATTGATATCATACTTCTTCAACAGATCCTTGACATATTTTTCTTGATTGATGGAGATGCCTTGGTTAGATTGTTTAATCTAAAGACCAAGGAAGTATGTGTGTTCTCCTATCATACTTATCTCAAACTTGCTGGTCATAAGCTTGGCAAATTTTTTGCAAAGTTTCAAGCTTGTAGAACCAAAGATTATGTCATCCACATAAATTTGTACCAAAATGGTGTCAGTTTTAGATTTATAGATAAACAAGGTGCTATCTATTTTTCCTTTGACAAATTTATGTTCAATGAGAAAAGTTGAGAGAGTTTCATACCATGCTCTTGGAGCTTGCTTCAGTCCATACAAAGCTTTGTAAAGCTCATAGACATGATTTGGGTATTTACTACTCTCAAAGCCAAGAGGCTGAGTAACATAAACTTCTTCTTTTAGGTCACCATTTAGGAATGCACTTTTGACATCCATTTGGTAGATGATGAAGTTAATGTAAGTGGCATATGCAAGGAAGATTCGTATGGCTTCTATACGTGCAACTGGAGCAAAGGTTTGATCAAAATCAACACCAGGCTCTTGATTGAATCCTTGAGCCACCAGCCTAGCTTTATTTTTGGTCACTGCATTGGTTTCATCTCTTTTGAGCTTGTAAACCCATTTGGTGCCAGTGGTTGATTTACCACATGGAAGAGGAACCCATTTCCAGACTTTGTTTCTTTAAAATTGATTGAGTTCCTCTTGTATTGCATCCACCCATCTAGGGTGTGTGAGTGCTTCAGAAACCTTTGTAGGTTCAATTTCTGAGAGAAAATTTGCATAGAGGCATTCTCTAGATGAAGCAGCACTCAGTTTCTTTTCCATAGATCTAGTGACTCTACCTTCACCAGGATTACCTATTATATTCACCAGCTATATGTGACTATTTTGAGTCCAAGATTTTTGTGGAGCTAGAGAATAGGTACTGGTATCATGATTAGAGCTAGAGCTTAGAAGTCCATGACATGGACTTGGACTTGGAATGTCTCTAGTGTCAACTGAAGGATATTTACTGGACAAGGGTTCAATCATTGGAGGGCTTCCTTCTTGGTCAGAAGTAGCATATCCAAGACCTAATTCCCTAGAGATGATAGGAGAGCTTTGAGCAGGGGCTCAGATTGTTCTTCAGCAGCTGCATATGATTGATCATTTTGATCATGTGTGTCAGCATGCTGATTGTTTTGAGGCTGACCATTTTGGTCATTTGTGTTCCCTTGTTGATCATTTTGAGATTGATCATTATTTGATTGACAACCATCAGTATGTGATACTGAGGGATTTCCTTTTGTAGGACTTGTCATATCTTCAAATGGATCAATATAAGGGACTGAGTTGCTTGTTTGATATTTTTGAGAAGGCTCATAGTGATGAAATTCATCAGATGGATAATTTTGAGATTCATGTATATGAAGTTCATCATCTGATGGATTTGTAAAAGTGAGAGCTTCAGAACTTTCATTGAATGTGATGTGATAGGTTTCTTCAATACATTGTCTTCTTGTGTTGAAGACTCTGTGTGCTTTAGATACAAGGGAGTATCCAAGAAAGTACCCATCATCAGATTTTTCATCAAACTTTCCAAGGTGATCCTTGTGATTGTGAATGAATACTGGACACCCAAACACATGTAAGAATGTGATGTTTGGAATTCTCCCCCTGAAGACTTCATAGGGAGTTTTCATGTGTCTCTTCACAATCATGGATCTATTTTGAGTGTAGCAAGCAGTGGCTACAACATCAGTCCAAAAATTCTTAGAGAGAGCAGATCCATCAAGCATTGTCCTTGCTGCTTCAATCAAAGTTCTGTTCCTTCTTTCAGCCACACCATTTTGTTCAGGTGTGTAAGGAGATGAGAAATTTTGGGAAATTCTTTTGTCATCACAGAATTTGATCAGTGAGTGATTTCTGAATTCAGTGCCATTTTCAGTTCTAAGTTGTTTGACATGAGTGTCATTTTGATTTTCAACTCTTTTGATTAATGACATAATGGCATCTGGTGCATGGCTTTTCTTTGTCAGAAAATATACCCAGGTGCACTTAGAGTACTCATCAACAATGACAAGTATATATTTTTCATGACAAATGACCCTAGGCGAAACTGGGCCAAATAAGTCCATGTGAAGCAAATGAAGACTTTCTTTGATTGAGAAAGTTTGCTTTGTTTTGAAACTGGCCCTATGGTGCTTCCCTTTTTCACATGCTGAACATGGTTTGTCCTTGGAGTTGACAAGTGAAGTAAGACTAATAACAAGATTTTGTTTTGCCAGCAGAGTTATTGTTTTGAAATTGAGATGTGAGAGCCTCTTATGCTAAAGCCAATTGGTAATATTAGAGGCTTTAGCAAAGAAACATGTCTCCTGAGTAGAGTTCATGTTCATGACATAAACATCTTTGACTCTTGGAGCAATCATCACAATTTCATGATTGGAGTTGAAGATTGTACCTTTTTTGTCATCAAACAGCACAAGATACTTTGCATCACAAAGTTGACTTATGCTGATGAGGTTGTACTTTAATCCATTTACATATGCTACCCTTGAGAAAACTATACCATTGCATTTTACTGAACCAAATCCTTCAGTAGTAGCTGATGAGTTATCATCAAAAAAACTTTAGGACCTTGTTCCTCCATATACTTGGGCAAATAACTTTTGGTGCCAGTCATATGCCTTAAGCAACCACTATCTAGGAACCAAATAGGCTTCCTGAGATCACACTGCACAAGTTAAGGAAATGGTTAGTTTTGTTTTGAAACCTACCTTTGTTGGGTGGGGGTTTTAGATCTAGAAGGTGTTCTAGATCTGAAGGGTCCTCTTGTTGAGGGTATGTGTGATTGCTCAGAAGAAGAAGAGGTTTGTACAGCTTTTGCTTTCTTAGCCTTGAGGGATTCACCTCTTCTGAACCACTCTATATGGTTGTGATAAGATGTAGTGTGGACATCGCTTCCACAAGTCTCACAACATGTGGTAATAGAGTTTGGGTTTCTTGGTTTAATACCTCTTCTGAGTGAGATGATTCGATTATATCCATGAGTGTCATGGTCATAACTTCCACAAATATTACAAACAGGGTAATAGTGGCAGTCATCTGAGTGATGATTGCCCAAACCACAATGAATGCATGGTGGGAAAGGCATATTTCGCCTGGAATGAGATGCTTCAGATTTGTGAGCATCAGTACTTGTTTTGGCCAGCATATACTGAGTGTGTTCACAAGTGCGATGGTCAGTCCTTTCACATTTTGTATAATAAATCACTTTTAGTCAAGTTTCAGTGAGATGGTTATTTAGACCACATAAATCACAAGCCCTTTTAAATTGTATCTTGTACTTGAGATGAGGAGAGTCTGAAGGTTCATCTCTGAATCATGTTGGTGTTTGCTTCTGCCTAAGTTGCAATTTAAGATCATTGATCTCTTGCATGACAAGAGACATTCTCTCATCTTCCTAAGATCTAGCATTCTTCAGTTTATTTGTTGAAACTAAAGAGGTAGTTCCCATATATGAACCTTCAACAGGAGCTGAAGAGTTCTTTGAAGTGTCAATTTTGACATGCTTTGAAGAACTACCTTCGTGAGTGGTGTGTGACTTGATGATAGACTGGATAGTATTGGGTCCAGTAGAAGGTTCAGCACCATCCAGCTTCTCCAAAGGAGGAAGTGGGGTACTTACTTCATTCTCTATATCATCATCTGAGTCATCCTCAGTAACTGAGGACTTAACTGGTGCTGAAGTGTCAACACTTGCTTGAAACTCAGAAAGAAGGATTCGTCCAGTGTTATGATTGGGTAAATTCTCTTCACCTGACCTTTCAATGTCAGGGATCGAGCTACCATCCTCATTTGAGGCTTTGACAAAGACGATAGGTTTGGTGCTGGAGGATCCTTCAACACCAAGCATTTTTCTCTTTTGAGCAGGTATTTGTTCACTTATGCATTGATTAACCCTATCAGAGTTTCTAAGCCAAGATTTAACAATATCTTTTTCTTCTTTTAATTCAACTCTTAGGGAGTTATTTTCCTCAAAAATTTCTTTGTTCAATTGTTGAAAGGTAAGAATATCAATTTTAGCCTCTTTTTGCTCTATTTGCTTACTTTCAAAATCTTCAAGTTGTAGAACAAGTTTGTGAAATTTTTCAAGCAAATTGTTCAACAAATTTTAGATCAATGAATAAGTAATCAAAAAAAAAATTAATGTCATTTTTATCTTCTAATTCAAGAAGAGTTTGTACCTTTTTGATTGTGACATTGCCACATTCACCATTTCTAGCACTTTCTTTGGTCACAACATTTGAATTGGCCCCTTCATCATCAGCAAGTGCCATCAGCACTTTCACATTCACCATTTCATCATCATCTAAAGAAACATCTTCTTCATCCCGTTCATAGGCTTCAGCAACAAGCCCTTTGTTCTTGTCTTGCTTGGGAGTCTTGGATGAGGAGATTTCAGTACTCATTAAGGCCAATCTAGCCTTGATTTCTCTGTATTTGGCCTCAAAGTCTTTTGTTGGTCTGAGTTCAACCCTGTTTTGCTGAAATGGAGTAGAAGCAATTTGTTTTGGTTGAAATGATGATTGACCAGATGGTCTTGATTGAGTTGGTGAGGAATATGAAGGGAGAGATGTTTTGAATAACAATCCCTAGCATAGTGACCAGTCTTCCCACATTTGTAGCAATCAGTGTCAACTGAAGCTTTTGTGGAGCTGGAGAACTTGCCTCCTTTCTTATAGAACCTTCTGGACTTGGCCAGAAGTGCTCTTTCATGAAATTCCTCTTTGAGGTCATTCAGATATTCCTCACTAGATCTAGTATCTTCCTCATCATCAGGACTATCTTGGTAGTCTTGAATGACAGCCTCACTGAAGAAGGCTGTGGACAAGGGTGTAGCAATGGTTAATGCTTTACTCTTGCTTGAGCCTTCATAAATCCTATCAACCAGGTTTTCTTCATATTTAAGTTTCCCAAAAAGAGAGGCTAGATCACAATATTTAATGTGATTAGCATTTCTCAAGCTTTGACAGAAACTGAGCCACTTCTTTGGTAATGCATTAACAAAAACTGTATTGATTTCAATTTTGAAAGCTCAACACCATCATTCACAAGTTCATTCATCAGTGCTTTGTATCTGGTGAATGTCTGTCTGAGGGTTTCCCCTTCTTTGTGCTTGAAGGTGTTGTATTGAAACTTTAAATCCATGATTCTGGTTTCTTTTACATCAAAGGGTCCCTCATGGTAAAGAATAAGGTCCTCCCATGTTGCTTTAGCTGTTTTACAATTTACAATAGAATTCATTTGGTCATCTGGGAGCACAGACACGATGAGACTTTTGAGACGCTGATCTAGGTTAGCATCTTTTCTCTCATCAGCAGTCCATTGTGCTTCAGGTTTTTTATTGTCCCTAACAATGGGAACAAAAGGACCATTTTCAATGATTCCAAGGAATTGAGGTTCATTTCCAACCATGTGAACAAGAAACCTCTTCTTCCAATTTGTAAAGTTGGCTACCTCTAGTACAGGAGCAACATTAAGTTGGCCACCCCTATATTCTAGGGTTTGTGGTATAACTTGAGCCATTTTTTAGATCTTGATTTGAAAACTTTTAAATGAGCAGTTTAATAAAATAAGAGTTTAACTAATCAAACTGCTATGATACCACTTGTTGGTCCCTAGTAACTTGTTATTACTTATTATCTTAAGTAATAACTCTTACTTTGACTCAAGTGTGTTGTTTAACAATAGATAAGAACTATGAAAGATTAAAACAACAATACCAATATACTTTTCAATGTATAGACTTTTATTAGAATCAAATAAAGAATCTATAACCCACTTTGTTTGCGGAATAACAAAGTTGTTGAATGAAAATGAGGTTTGATCTCCTCTACTTAAACGTCTAACCAAAGTTAAAGTTTAAGCTCCAATCTAAACGTTCATATGCATCTTGGCTATATGGTTTAGTTGGTATCGAGAGAGAAAGGTTTTGAGTTTAAGCTCTTGTATTGGTTAACCTTTCTCTCCCAATTGTACACTCCTTATATAGGCAGTGTAATTAGGGTTTGCATATTGCATGTACCAATGCATGGGTTTTTCCAGTGGGTGGTTGTTGCCCATGCTGGATAAACAGTACAAAGTACATATTAAACTATTCTAGAAAAGATAAAGGTTGTAATTATATCTAAGTATAAAAGCAACCTACTTTGACTTAAAGTTATCTTTTCCCGCCTAATGCAAACCATCAGAATACTGAAGAGTCTTCAGTATCCTAGAAGAGATCGACATCATTCAGTTTGGTATTGTCAAACCAAACTGAACTGAAAGCCCTTCTTCAGTCCTTGTTCTTCAGCAACTAGACCGCCTAGTATTTGAAGCGAAGACTCCTTTGTCTTCTAAGTTCACTGGAAGGGGAGTGCTAAACTCTCTTCAGCTATAAAGTCTTCAGTAGGAACTTTGTTCCTCTGGTCATCCTTCAGCAGACTGGCCTTACTGCTGATCATGAAACACTTAGGGGGATTTTATATTTTAATCCTAGAGTTGCTTCAAGGTCAGTAAATACTGACCCAACACGAAGTCCACAAGACCCCGAATTAAGCCTAATTCGAGTCAAGCGCGGTCCATCCAACTTTTGTATCAACAAGTTGGCGTCATCCGTGGGACCTTATACTAAACTTCAAACATTATGAGAGATGGCATGAGCGGAGGTGGAAAAAAGTCATCGACAATAGACGGCAAGATCACATCCGCATGGGATACCCCTGGATCTGCCAGCGAAGCAAATAGCGGGGATGTAGCGAATCCACCTCCTCGAGGAGCGGGCACATTGTTATCAACTCCCTTGCCTACTATAGGAGAGAGGAACGTGAATCAGGGGTCGGCTCAACCTCCTCCCAACAAAGACAAACGGAGATTACCTCCCACACCAGCTGAAAAAGGAGAAGTAGTTGCTACAGAAGCACAAGCAATGGAAGAATATGTAGCAAACAACTTACAAGCCCTACTTTCGCTCGCTACAAAATATATGAAAGACCAACAAGTTATAAGGGAAAAGAAACGTACAAGACGCTATCATTCTACAAATAAGGACTCGTCGAGTTCAGACTCAGACAACAGTCGCCCTATAGGGCGCGAGTGGGAACGCTCCTCTCCAGAAACTTTAGAAGGCGAGACGCACGCTTACCAGTCACACAAAATAAAAGATCGAGACTTCTCGCAACCATGGAGAAGAGGAAGAATGAATGCTTTCACAAAATGCATTCAGTGTTATCCCGATACAATGAAGTGTCGCATGCCGACAAACGTCAAAACGTACGACGGCACTACAGATCCAGAGGACCATATGAAGGTCTTTGAATCACAAGAAGGTATTGAGCAATGGCCCGAACCTGTATGGTGCAACATGTTTAATTCTACAATTGTAGGAAACACACGTAACTGGTTTGACAGACTCCCGCCGCGAATGATCAATGGATTCAAAGTGCTACGTATAGCATTCAAAATGAATTATGTGCAACAAAAAAGATACGATAGAAGCGCCGTGTCGTTGTCAAGAGTCAAACAAAACCAGAGGGAATACTTGGAGGACTTCTTGGAACGCTTCAAGAGCGAGTCCCTCCAGATAAAGGAATGCCCGGAAATCCTGAAGGTATCTTGTTTTATGGCAGGAATAAGCAACCAAGATCGGATACGAAGGTTAAAGCAAGATCTGATGCATGGTACAAACGTGGCAACGAAGGACGAAGCAGAGGGTGAGCTAAAATTTTTCTAGAGGAAAGGACATCTCGTTTCCACTTCTCAGCGCGAGCACTGTTTCAGATGGCCCATTGATAATAGAATTAAACATCAACGACCATATTATTCACCACATGTATGTCGATTGAGGCTCATCGGCAGAAATCTTGTACGAGCATTGATTTTTAAAACTAAGCCTGGAGATAAGAAACCAGATGGTACCTGCGACTTCACCACTCATTGGCTTTAGTGGGGAAGCAGTGTGGCCTTTGGGCCAATTAAGGATACTAGTAAATGTGGAATATTATGAACACTCAACAAAGGTCTCAATGAACTTCCTGGTAATACGCTTGCCATCACAGTACAACAGAATCATTAGGAGACCCGCTATCCTCGCAATGCGAGCGGTACCCTCAACAGCCCATGGCATAATGAAATTTCCAGTGGAGGGAGGATTTGTAAAAATATTCAACACAGTCATACCACTCACAAAATGCAATACGATTGCGGAGCCACCTAGAGTAATGGCAGAGCAAAAAATTACAGTCACATCAAACCTGAAGGTTGCTATTCATCCAGAATATCAGGCTAGGAGATAACAATTGGAGGAACACTATCTGAGAAAGGAAGGTCGGACATGTGTAAACTTGTAAGGGACAATTTAGATATTTTCATGGGAACCAAAGGATATGACAGGCGTACCACGATCAATAGCGGAGCACAGGTTAAAAATCCGCGAAGGATATCCACCAGTCAGACAAAAGAAAAGGGGACAGGCCTCATAGCGCAGTAAAGGAATACTAGATGAACTAATAAAGCTAGTAGACGCGGGAATCATGCGAGAGGTCTACTACTACGACTAGCTTTCCAACCCAGTCATGGTTAAAAAACACGATGGCAGCTAGCACATGTGTGTTGACTTTACAGGCCTCAATAAAGATTGCCCTCAGGACTGCTACCCACTCCTATAGATAGACGGGAAGGTTGAATGACTGTGTGGATATCCTTTTAAATGTTTCCTAGATGCATACAAAGGATACCACCAGATACAAATGGCAGAGCAAGATGAGGAAAAGACAATATTTCATACTAGTCAAGGAGTATACTGCTACACGAAAATGCCCTTTGGACTCAAGAACGCGGGGGCCACATACCAGTGACTAGTAGACAGGGCATTTGATAGCCAAATCGGGCGAAACTTGGAAGCTTATGTCGATGATTTAGTCATAAAAAGCCACACGGAGGACGAATTCATCCGTGATATAGAGGAAACTTTTTCCACACTTAGGGGAATCAATATGAAGCAAAACCCCAAGAAGTGCACTTTCGGCGCCACTGAAGGCATGTTCCTGTGTTGCACGATAGATCCTAATAACATTAAACCTTTCCCGGAGAAGACGAATGCAGTCATACAACTCCAAAGCCCGAGAACAAAGAAAGAAGTACAATCGCTGAATGTAAAACTGGCAGGACTGAACAGATTCCTCTCTAAATCTGCGGAGAAATCATTCCCCTTGTTCAAAACACTCAAGAAATGTATAAAGAAGGGAGACTTCAATTCGACAAAGGAGGAAGAGGAAGTTTTCGATGAATTGAAAAGACATCTAGCAGTACTTCCCATGCTGGTCGCACCTAGGCCGAAAGAAGAGTTGATAGTATACCTTTCGACTACAAACGGAGCAATTAGTGCGGTACTAATGACGGATAGGGAAAATGTACAGACACCAGTATATTTCATCAGCAGGGAACTGCAAAGCTCAGAGTTGAACTACTAGTCCATGAAAATCTTGGTATTGGCATTGGTATTCGCAGCAAAAAGGCTGCGACGTTACTTTCAAGCACATCCTATAGCAGTAATCACAAACCAACCAATAAAGCAAATAATATCGAAGCCAGATGTAGCAGGAAGGTTGAAGAAGTGGAGTGTTCTACTCATGGATCACAACATTACATACAGACCCCTCACTGTCCTTAAGGGACATATTCTGACAGACTTCGTTACTGAAAAACCAGAAGAAGATGAACGGAAATCTGCACAGGAGGAAGATAATCAAGACCCATGGGTCTTATTCACTAGGGATCCATATAATGAAATCACAAACCTTTATTTTTTTATATTTTAATACTCGTATGTAATGTTTTTTTATATTTGTTACCATTATAAAGCAAGCTTTGAATCAATTTAGTGAGGCCTCTTGTTGGTATCCAAAAATACGAAAAAAGTACTTTAACTTATGAGAGTATAAGTAAAGAAATGAATAATAAAATCTTGCAAATAGTTCCTTTTTACGGGATCGTTTCTTATGAGATTCATGGGAGTTCAACTTGTGAAAAATTTAGTTAGTTTTATTGATTGCAAAATCCTTTTTAAAGGAGTTTAGTGGAAATAAACGACTAAAAGAGTACATTTTTATTAGTTTTAGTTTGTATTCAAAAAATTTAGGGTTGATTGTTCCTTATTCCTAATACAGTCATTAAAGAGGCTAAAAAGTTGTTTGAAAGCTTCACGTGGAGTCAGGAGAAAAGGTGTACGGGAGGGCTAAACAATACTTTAAAGAATGTGTGTAAACCAAAAAAAATGCGGTACTCTTAGCTTAAAATCTCTTGAGCAGTAGAAAATAATTCTGACAATTAAGCATTTGTAGAATATTGCAAGCAAAAAAGATCTTATTCAAATGAAATGGGTCAAAATGTACATATTAAATGATAACAAATTATAAGAAATTCCAATTCACAATAAGACGAGCTAGGATAGAGGAAATTTTTGAGTTTAGAGAAACAGTTAGATTTCACGTGTGAAGTTTTTGAAAAAGGGTGAATCTACACAGATGTGACATGATGCATGAAATGAAAATGATTCTCTTGTAAGTATTGTATTACTAAGACAAGTTTTTAGTGTATGGCTTTCTATTTCAACAAATATTGCAAACATGATGAATAGTAGTCAGTTGTAGTTACCAATTGAACAGATTCATCCACACCCAAATTTAAGTCAAGTATTGCTAAAAAAAATCAATTGTGTAATATAAGCGTTAACCCGAATAAGCATGACAGGTAAGATGGTTAACTAATAAGTATGAACAATGTTTAGAAAGATACGATAAGTCAAGAAGTGTGACAATACGCATTTTTCTAGGAACACAACGAGGAAATTTAATCAGAAGTACAAGATCTTGAACATTTATTAAAAATTATCAAAAACCTAGAAAAAAAGGACCCGATGAAACAAGCTCATTGGACCGAGAAAATAAGCCCAAACCAAGTTTTGGTACATGGTTATTACTAATTTACTACCAAGTCCACTAAAGCCCAACAATAAATCCAATCCCACATCGCAAGGAAACCTACTAGATGAAATACATAAAAACATTTATGGCTGAGCAAAACCAACCGATTTTCAAACTGAACAGATAAACTGAGCCGAAGCGAACCGATCAAAACCTACCGACCATTTTCGGTTCTATATTCGATTTTGCATATTTATATCGGTTTCGCTTGGTTCGGTTCGATTTTGGGTTAAAAACAAAAAATAGACCTAAACTATATATTCGGTTTTTTTGCTCGGTTTCGGTTTCGGTTTGGATCGCTTTATTTTGGTTCAGTTTTCGGTTCGCGTTTATCTCAAATTTGGTTTTCAGTTCGGTTCGATTCAATTTTTTATCGGTGTTCGACCCTAAGAGCATCAACAACACATAAAAGAAGGGAAGAAAACATACCTCAATACTAATTTGTGGGTGTTAGGTTGCCATCTACACCAATCATAAGCATATCAGTTTCATTTATCATTGTTTTATCATTATGTAATGATTTCACTTTAAGCACCTACGACTTAACTTCGTCTTAGTTTACTCTTTCTTTCTTCTCTTTTATCAAATCTTTATTTTCCTGTCTAAGAGTTCCATTTAAGGCGATCTTTGTTTTTAGTAAAATACATGTGAGTGAACTATAAATCTGACCGATCAAACGCACTCAAATATAAGGACTGTGTGTTTTCCTCTTCTTGTTTAGACATAGTGAAAGGGAGGTAGATCTTACTTAGTAAGAGGTGCATGAATTATCCGAAAGCCTCTTACTCTTGGTATCTCCTTCATCACTTTAACTTGACATGGATATGTCACACTCTCTTATGCTGTTTGTGGACTCTTTATTATGTTATTTTGTTGGTGTAGTTTTTGCTTTAAAAAAGTTTCAAGTAGTGAATGAAGAAAATGATTGAGAAAGTGAGGAGAGATAATAGTGTATAAAAGAAACAAGTGAGTGTGTCGGGAAATGTAAGGTATCTAGTACCTCTATTATTTTTTTAGCAATGTATAATATTATTCCTGTTGAGGAAAATGTTTAATTTTTTACCTTCTCTTTTCAAATAACTACATTAAGTTTTAATTGAATTTGTTTAAAAGTTTATTCACACTGAAAACTTTTTCTTTAGTGGTTTTGATTAGGAGAAACAATTTATGGTGTGCCACGAGTTAATATATTTTTTCGAGTTTATATTGATTTCAAGTCGGGCTTAAATCGTTTATTTTATATTTTATGAGGTTTGGCATAAATCAAGTGGGGTCGACATGTCAACCCTGTTAATAATTAATTTATTTAATTATTTTTTATTGTTTTAAATTTATGTTAAAAATATTTTTGTTTCATGCTTATACAAGATACTTATTCAACGTATGATTATAGTTTAATATATATCATAAAAATAAATAACTTAGACCATTATGACAATTAAAAAAAATAACAAACGACATTATTTTCTTCAGATTCAGACTTCATAATCACCTCTTATCAATAAGATGTGATAGTTAGATTTAGAACTATCTTAATAAAAAAATACAACCTTAGGTTAATGGTTTTAGTGATTTTCAACGTCATATTTGCTTATTTCTTTACGTTACTACAAGTTTTTAGTGATTTTTTTAAAGTCAACTTTCATAAAATTATAATCAACATCTTTTTTATTTCTTTAAAGTTTACTAAACAATTTTCTTTGTTGCATTGAAAACTTAAATTAAATGTAGGAGTTAGTTTGATTAGGAAAGTTGCTAGTATTGATAAAGTGGTTATTCAAGAGTAATTATTAGTATGGGTTAATACGATGAAACTTACCGATAGGGTTGTGAAACTTAAGTAGTGGATTGACTCGTTATTATTATCCTTTTCATCGTATTTGGTTGTAATTAGTTTTTCGTGACATCTTTTCTATTACTACTAACTACCATTTAAGGTTTTTCTTCTAATGTCATCTCTTTCATTTTACTATATCCATTTTTGCATATACAAAAAATATCACCATTATGTCACGGTTAATATTTCTTAAAAAATAACTATTAAAAAGATTTAACATATGTGTCCTTATTAATTTTTGTTTCTATTCAAAATATTCAGGGTTTAGTGTTCTTTAATTCGAAAACATTCATTAAAGAGGCTAAAAAGTTGTTTAAAAGCTTCACGTGGAGTCAAGGAGAAAAGGTGTACGATAGGGCTAAAAATGATTCAAGAATGTGTGCAAACGAAAAAAGTGCGGTGGTCTTAGTTTAAAACCACTTGAGCAGTAGAATATAATTCTAACAATTAAGCATTTGCGAAATGTTGGAAGCAAAAAAGTTCCGCTTTGGATGAAATGGGTCAATAGGTACATATTAATTGATACCAAATTATGTTAAATTCTAATTCACAATAAGGCGGTTATGGATCGAGGATATTATTAAGCTTAGAGAAATAGTTAGATTTCATGTGTGAAGTTTTTGAAAAAGGGTGAATGTGCATTGATGTAGCATGATGCATGAAATGAAAATGGTTCTCTTGAAAGTATTGTATCAAAAAGACAAGTGTTTAGTTTATGGTTTTCTATTTCAATAAATGTTGCTGACTTGATCAAAATAGTCAGTTACAGTTACCAATTGAACATATTCGTGAACACCCAAACCTAAGTTAAGTATTGCTAAAAAAACATAAGTCAAGAACTGTTAACCCAAACAAGCATGATAAGGTAACATGGTTAAGTTTTAAGTATGAACAAAGTTTAGAAGGATTCAATTTTGTACCAATGTTCGGTCCTAAGAGCATCGGCTACAAAAAAGGGGAAGAAAACATACCTCGATACTCATTTATGTGTGTGTTAGCTTGCCATCTACACTAATTATAAACTGATCAATTTCATTTTTCATTGTTTTATCATTATGTAATGATTTTTACTATAAGCACCGACAACTTAACTTTGTCTTATTACTCTTTCTTTCTTCTCTTTTATCAAATCTTCATTTTCCTTTAAAAAAGTCCCATATCAAGGTGATGTTTGTTTTCAGTAAAATACATTTGAGTAAAATCTGAATTTGGCCGGTAATACGCAACCAAACATAAGGATTGTTTATTTTTCTCTTATTGATTAGACACAGTCAGAGTGCGTTAGATTTTACTCAGTAAGAGGTGCATAACTTATCTAAATGCCTTTTATTCTTGGTACCTTCTTCATCACTTTAACTTGACATGAATATTTCACACTCTCTTATGCTGTTTGTTGGCGCTTTTTTATGTTATTTGGTGGTGTAGTTTTTGCTTTGTAGAAAATGCAAGTAGTTAACAAAGAAGATGATTGAAAAATTGAGGTTAGATAGTAGTGCATAAAAGAAGCACGTGAGTGTGTCAGGATATGTGAGGTGTCTAGTACTACTGCTAACTTTTTTAGCAATGTATAATACTACTGCTAATGAGAAAAAACGTTTAATTCTTTACCTTTTCTTTTCAAATGACTACATTAAGTATTTATTAATTTTATTTAAAAGTTTATCCACAATGAATACATTTTCTTTTGTGGTTTTGATTAGGAGTAGCAATTTATGGCATGTCACGAGATTAGTATATTTTTGTCGAGTTTAAATTGATTTTGAGTCGGGTTTGAATCATTTATTTTATATCTCATGAATTTTGGCATAAATCAAATGGAGTTGACATGTCAACCCGGTTAATAATTAATTTATTCAATTATTTATTATTATTTTAAATTTATATTAAAAATATTTTTGTTTCATGTTTATACAAGATACTTATTCAACGCATGGTTATATATCATTAAAATAAATGACTTATACCATTATGAAAAGTACAAAAAAAACAAACAACATTATTTATTCAGATTCATACTTCATAACCGCCTCTTATCAATAGTATGCGATAGTTAAATTTAGACCAAAAACATCTTAATGAAACACACACAACAGTAGGTTGATGACTTTAGTGATTTTTTAACGTCATATTTTCTAATTTCTTTACGTGAAAACAAGTTTCTAGCGATTTTTTTAACGTTTGTTATTATAAAATCATAATCAACATCTTTTTTATTTCTTTAAACTACACTAAATAATTTTCTTTGTTACATTGAGAATTTGAATTAAATGTAGGAATTAGTTTGGTTAGGAAAGTTGCTAGTATTAGCTAAGTGGTTATCAAAGAGTAATCATTAGTATGGGTGAATATGATGGAGCTTACAGATAGGGTTGTGAAACTTAAGGAGTGGGCATCGACTCGTTATTTTTATCCGTTTCATCGCGTTTGGTTGTAACTAGTTTTTCGTGACATCTTTATAATTACTACTAACTACTGTTTAAGGTTTTTTTTCTAATATCATCTCTTTCATTTTATTATATACATTTTGTATATACACAAATATATCACCATTATGTTGTGGATAATATTTCTTAAAAAGTAAGTATTAAAAAGATTTGACATATGTGTTCTTAACTTCTTATTAATGTTAGTTTCTATTCAAAATTTTTAGGGTTAGTGTTTTTTATTTCTAGTATGGTCATTAAAGAGGCTAAAAAGTTGTTTAAAAGCTTCATGTAGAGTCAAAGAGAAAAGGTGTACGAGAGGGCTAAAAATGCTTTAAAGAATGTGTGCAAACAAAAAAAGTGTGATGGTCTTAGTTTAAAACCTCTTGAGAAATAGAAATAATTCGGACAAATAAGCATTTGTGGAATGTTGGAAGAAAAAAAGACCATCTTTGGATGAAATAGGTCAATATGTACATATTAAATGATACCAAATTATGAGAAATTCCTATCCACAATAAGGTGGCTAGGGATCGAGGAAATTATTGAGCTTATAAAAATAGTTAGATTTTATGTGTGAAGTTTTTGAAAAAGGGTGAATCTGCACTGATGTAGCATGATGCATGAAATGAAAATGGTTTTCTTAAAAGTATTGTATCAAAAGACAAGTTTTTATTATATGGTTTTTTCTTTCAACAAATGTTGCTGACTTGATGAATAGTAGTCGGTTGCAGTTACCAATTGAACATATTCATCAACATCAAAAACAAGTATTGCAAAAAAAACTTAAGTCAAGTATGTAATATAAACGTTAACCCAAACAAGCATGATGAGGTAAGATGGTTAAGTTATAAGTATGGAAAGAGTTTAAAAGATATAAGAAGTCCTGAAGTGTGACAACAGACATTTTTACAGGCACACAACGAGTAAATTTGATCAGAAGTACGAGATCTTAAACATTTATTAAAAATTATCGAAAACCCATAAAAGAAATGGACCTGAGGAATCAAGCTCATTGGATTGAGAAAACAAGCCCAAACCAAATGTTAGTACATGTTATTACTACCAAGTCCACTAAAGCCCAACAATACATCCAATCCCACTTCACTAAGAAACCTACTAGACAAAATACATAAAAATACTTATGGTTGAGCAAAACCAACCGAAATTCAAACAAAACCGATAAACCGAGTCGAAGCAAACCGATTGAAATATACCGACCATTTTTAGTTCAGTTTTCGGTTTTGAATATTTATATCAGTTTCGCTTGGTTCGGGTTAAAACAAAAAATGTTCCTAAACTATATATTCGGTTCATTAGTTTTTTGTTCGGATCGGTTTTGGTTTTGTTCGGTCTATTTTGGTTCAATTTTCGGTTTGTGTTTATCTCAAATTTGGTTAACTGTTCAGTTCGATTCAATTTTGTACCGTTGTTCGGCCCTAAGAGCATCAACTACAAAAAAGGGAAGATAATATACCTCAATACTCATTTGTGGGTGTCATCTTGCCATCTACACTAATCATAAACGTATCAATTCTGGTTTTTATTTGTTAGCCTTAAATTATTGAGTCAAACAAGAATGTTCAGTCATATGTTTATTATGTATCATTTCTTAGAACGTTGTTATAAGTAGTAAAATAGTCGGGAATCACGGGCTTGAATTTAAGGTATTAAGTTCATGTTTAAGGAACAAAAAGCCTAAAAGGAAAGTCCGGCCCATTAATATATAGCCCATAAAAGTCCACATGCGGGTGGACTATATAAATACCCCTTATCATGTTAGGAGGGATGGCTCATTTCATTTTTTCTCTCTCAATCTAATATCATTCAAGTTTCACACACTTCTCTAGATTTCATCTATCTTCTTTACTTATTTCATAGATCTACAATGGTGAAGTGATAATATCATGGGTACAACATTTGGTATTACCGGCACGGGGTAGATTAGGGATTAGATTTGGTTTTAGATTGTGTCCGTGTGTTTTATTGATCTACATTGTGGAAACCTTGGTTTCCGGATCTTTGAAGCAACTAGGAATACATCATGTTCATATGATTATATAATCAAAGCGGAATAAGAACATAACACATTAACAAGGTGTTTAGGAACGAATAACATGAATTAAAACAAAAGGGTTGCTCATTATATTAATAATAAACAACCACTAGACGTGTATACATTGAATCCCACGTCTAGTGCACACACGCTTTAGGTTTACATTGTGAATGAATTATATGAATAAACCTAATACCCTTGGTTCCTTTTATAGTGTAAGGATTAGGGTTTACAAGAGATAAGACTAAATAAACATGTGAATCTTCTATTTAAATAAACTTATGCAGAATATATCTTGCATGTTTATCTAAATAGAAGCTTCCATAAGCTTCTTGTCTACAATTCTGTCAACTCTTGAATTGCATGTAACAACTCTTGAATTGCACACGACAACTCTTGAGCCAACAACTCTGGATTTGTTCTTGTCAACGCCTAAATTGCTCTTGGCAATACTTGGACAATAACTTCATGTTTTCTTCGTTTTTGAGTTTCTGCCACATCAACTTTTTGACCCAACATACATCTCGCGCGTTATTTTGTGTGTGTGTTTTTTATGGTTTAAACTTCTTACAAATCATCTATATAATTGTGGTAGTGATTTGAGTTTCTTGTTTTGGTTAGGAAAGAAAACGTGACTACGAGCGTTAGTGTGCCTTTAAGTGATGAAACTAGGGAACCTAATGATTCAGATGAATCACAAAAAACATGGAATCCAATTTATCAAATGCTCCATCATGTTCTAAATCTTATGTAGGTGATCAAAATAATTCTCTTCATACTAGAATCCGGGTGCACCAAGCACACGATGGGGAATCTCAAGCTTCTAATTAACTTTGTGGAGAAGTTCCTGGGTACGGTCCGATTCGGAAATGATCAATTTGCACCGATCCTAGGATAAGGAGATTTGGTTCAGGGGAATATCACGATCAAAAGGGTATACTACGTCGAAGGGCTCAATCAAAATCTTTTCTCGATTGGTCAATTCTGTGATGCGGATTTGGAGGTTGCTTTTAGAAAGAAGACATGTTTTGTTCAAGATTATGATGGGAATGATTTACTCACCGTTTCACGGGGAACAGATCTCTACACAATTTCAGTTCAAGACACAACTTGCACAACTCCAATTTGCTTCATGGCTAAAGCTTCAACGACTCAAGCATGGTTATGGCATCAACGTCTATCTCGTCTCAATTTTGATACCATCAACTTGATTTCCAAGAAAGATATTTTGAGAGGCCTTCCAAGCTTGAAATTCATCAAAGATCATCTTTGTTCTTCTTGTGAGCTTTGTAAAGCTAAACGGAGCAGTTTCAAGACCAAGGTTACACCAAGCTCTAAAGGACGGTTAGATCTTCTTCATATGGATCTGTGTGGTCCTATGTGTGTTCAAAGTATCAATGGGAAGAAATACATTTTGTTAACCGTCGATGACTACTCAAGGTACACGTGGACTCATTTCTTGAGGTTCAAGGTTGAAACACCTGAAGTTCTTATTAACTTCCTAAATCAGATACAACGTGGTCTTAAAGCTCAAGTAAGGGTAGTTCGTACTGACATAGGCACAAAATTTTTGAATTATACTCTAAAGAAATATTTTGAAGATGAAGGAATTGAAACATGAAACATCTATTGCTAGAACACCTGAACAAAACGGTGTTGTTGAAAGACGAAACCGTACTTTGGTTGAGGCTGCTCGAATATTGTTATCCGCTTCAAAACTACTATTATTCTTTTGGGCCGAAGCCGTTTCAACCGCATGCTACACACAAAACCGTTCCTTAATTATTCCAAGACACGAAAAGACACCATATCACATAATTCATGATTGAAACTTTCCCTCAAACACCTTCACGTCTTTGGATGTACATGCTATATTATCCGAGATGGTGAAAATTTGGATAACATGAAAGAGAAAGGTGATGCATGCATTCTAGTGGGATATGCAACTCATTCCAAGGGATATAGAATTTACAATAAGAGAAAAAAAAATTTCTTGTCGAATCGAATCATAGAAGATTTGATGAATTGAAAGAAATTGCACTTGAACAAAGCAATTTAAGTCCCAATCCACAACGACAGAAGACTTCTTTGCACAACCGCACGAAACTCGAAACTCATGACCACAACAATGAGCCGTCAAGTTCAAAGCTGATTCACGAACATGTTCCTCGAGCAGATATGACAGTGGATATAAAAATTGAAGAGTTGGAAATGTTATATGGACCAATGTTTGATGAATATTTCACGGGGGAGAAACATGTTGTATCAAAGTCTTCCGCTGTCACTCATGAGAAGAATGATAATACCGATCCTCATCAACAAAAGGATACAACTTCATCTACTTCGACACGGGTTGCTGCAGATTTACCTCCTCATAATATCACATCAACAACCGATCTTACAACATCCTCAACTACTGTCAAGGGCGTGGTACGATGAGCTCTCAAAATTCCTGATATCTAAAGGTTTCTCAAAAGGTTTCATTGATCTAACTTTGTTCATTTACAAATATAGGGATGACATTTTGCTTGTGCAGATTTACGTCGATGACATTATTTTTGAGTCTATAAACCCAAAACTTTAAAAATGGTTACAAATATAGGGATGACATTTTGCTTGTGCAGATTTACGTCGATGACATTATTTTTGAGTCTATAAACCCAAAACTTTAAAAATGGTTTAAAAACTAATGCACAACAAATCTGAAATGTCAATGATGGGTGAACTAAAATTCTTTCTAGGAATTCAAGTTCACCATCCCCAAGTGGTATCTTCATTAACCAAGCTATTTATTGTCAAGATATAATCAATAAGCATGGTATGACCTCATGTGACCCCGTTAGGACACCATTATCCACCTCATACCTAGATGCTGACTTGGAGGGATTACCCATAGATCAAACAAAATACCATTCCATGATCGGGTCCCTCATGTACTTGACAGCAAGCAGACCAGATATTGCACACGCAACATGCTATTGTGCACGATATCAAGCCAGACCCACTGAAAATCACCTCAAGGAGGTTAAACTGATCTTTCAGTACCTCAAGAACACCATTCATTTGGGACTCTGGTATCCGAAGGAAACCAGTTTCTTTGTAACAGCCTATTCAGATAATGATCACGCACGGTGTCTTGATACTCGAAAAAGTACTTCTGGTGGTGCACAATTTCTAGACAAGATAAGCTCGTGGGATGGTCTTCCAAGAAGCAGGATTGCACGTCACTTTCATCAGCCGAAGCGGAGTATGTGTCTCTATCTGAGTGTTGTGCTCAAGTTCTTTGGATGAGAACATAACTCATGGATTATGGGTTCCACTTTGATAAAGTACCTATGTACTATGACTCAAAGTCGGCCATAGCCATCTCCTGCAATCCGGTACAACATTCCCGCACAAAGCACATTGACGTCAGATATCACTTCATAAAGGAACAAGTTGAACGCGGTATAGTTAAATTATACTTTGTTGGAACAGATTACCAATTATCCGACTTGTTTATGAAAGCTCTATCGAAAGATAGGTTTGAGTACCTCGTTAGGAAAATTGGTATGAGTGTTTGACTCTAGCAAAACTGGAGATTCTGGCAAAGTTACTTGCTTGATTCATCTATCAAACATCCACTTGTATATATCTATGAAAAAGAAGAATACAAAAATATAAACATCTAAAAACAAAACACCAAATTAAAAATCTTTGAAAATACAAAAATATTCTTCTCGACATGTCTTTCAGTATCGGTAATATGGACGCGCCTAGAAATGTCGCTCAATAACGACACGAGTGTGTACATAAAGCTCGAATGAAAATTATAAATATTTTTCATAACATGTCATTTCTATTTTTAATAAAAGAAAATGTCTATTTTAGACAATATTTCCAACAACGGGTAGAGAAATCTATCTTTGGTTGAGCTTGTCACAAAACATTCCAAGTTTTGAGCTCAACACAATGGCTTGTAATCACTTTTAGATTGCAACTCGGATCTATATTTACGGGGAGTGTACGAATTAGTGATCTTACCCTTGGCAAAAGAAGAGAAATCTTCTTACACTTGAGTGGATTCGTCAAGACATTCAAAGTGTATGAACTCAAGTTTATGCTTTAGAAATACCATGTCGCCAAAAAGAAATGGTTTTAAAAAAGCATTGAACACAATTTTTTCAAGAGTTTTTCAATGATTATTCAAAATCTTTAAAAAATTGTGTGTTCAACAACTCCCATTGTAAAATCCGCATGCTTTTGTCATGAACAGTACACTATTAAACGTACGTACAGATTAAAACCTTCCTTTTATATCACGAACACATGTCACGATTATTACTTACAGGAACTATGTACGTGTTAATACACGATAATTATTAAGTACATGTTATTACACGATAATTATTAAGAATAATAATTATAGTTGCGAACATTTAAACATAAACATTGAACTACGTATATAATGTTTAACACACGATAAATATGTTTACGTATAGCACATATATAAGCTACAAAAATTAGAACACGACATTGGAACCATGAACACGCGCATATGTATGTATGTATTTAGACGAATCTTAAAACAAATTGAGGGTGTGTTGATGGGGTGCGTCCAAAGAAGGGAGGGAGTGGGCTTAAGGCCCAAATGGGTAGCCTAGTGTCGACTAAAACAAAAGACGGGAGGGAGTAATGGTTTTATATTATGAAACATAGACAAAAGAAACCCTAAAAACAATAACAGACGATCGTTTTCTTTCTTCCCATCTCTTTTTGTTTCTGGCGTCATCTTCCATTCCAAGAGCCAAGGGAATTCATGGGTGGATCAAGGAATTAAGGTGTGTGTTTCGTATATTGATTCATTAAACCCTAATCACGAATTGGTTAGTTTTAATTCTTTCTTTCTTTTAATTAATAACTAATTGTGCAAGAACACATAAGAAAGAAATCTGTATATGATTAATAACGTGGGTTTTATCAAGGCAGCATGTTTTGGGTTTGATGATGTTGTTCGGGGCGGTGTACAAGCAAACCAAGACTCATAGGAGTCTCGGTGGTAGCAATCTGCCACCAGCCGTAAACCCTTATGGGTGTGGGCTTGGTTTGTGCAGTCGGTGGCAACATAAGCCCACCAGCCGCAACCCTAAAGGGGTGTGGGCATGGTTGTTCTGCTAGTGGGAAACCCATCAGGGGTGTTTGTTCTAGCAGTGGCAACCGAGAGCCTCACAGCTCTTGGTGGGAGTTTTGGTCACAGCAGGGGGAAACCCGGCTCAGCCGGTGGGAACCCCTGAGCCTTCATTGGCAACAAGCAGCAACACAAACGGACAGGGGGTGTTTGGCTGCTGGTTTTAGATAGGGCGTTTGGTAAACAGTTTTAGAAAATTTAAAAAGGGGTGTTTGGTTATCATTTTCAAGCTAGTTTATTAATTCAATTAGAATATTAAATTAATCATGCAATATTAAATTTATTTAATCTATTTAATATTGATTTTAATCTTGTCAAGTTAAGTTATATTATTTTAGTTATACGAGAATTACTAAATTTGTTTGGTCCGGTTCATGGGGTTTCGGGTCCGGTTCACGTCATGTTTAAAATACACGGGTCACGATTTCTTTTACAAGTTTAATTTATTTTACAAGTATATAAATTTTACAAGTTAATTAAATTAATTTTCATGGTATATAATTAATTTAATTAAAATCATGGACTTAGGTGAATTATTATTATTAAATAATATATGTTTTAACCTAAGTATTATTTATTATTTTTACCCTATAGTATTAATTAATTATTAAGAATGGGATATAATTAATTAATAATCATGACTTAGGTTATACTAATATAATACCAGTATATGTTTTAACCTAAGTAGTATTACCTTTTATTTAATTAAATCATGTTATATTTAATTAAATACTTTAACCTATAGTTTATTTAATTTATATGAAATAATTAATAAACTATACTAATTAATCACATGACTTAGAATATTAGTCAGTAAACACTTAAGCTTATATTCTTGGCTTAATAATCTAGCTTATTTCTAATTATGGAAACTTTCTGTTTTTTAGAAACTTATCTAATTTAAGCAGTAAATTTATTTTTGGAAACTTTCTATTTTTGGAAACTTTCTAGTTTTGGAAACTTTTTATTTTAGGAAACCTGCTATTTTTAGAAAGTTACTTATTATTACACAACAAGTATAACAATACAAGAAATACAAGTAATACTTAATCAGAATAGACAGAATACATGATAAACACAGTATAACGTTAGAATCAGTAAAATAAGACATGAACATATAAAACAAGCTAAGACATGTTATAAAACCAGTTTCGTATACAGTAATCAGATACTTATACACGTATGTTATTTATGTAGCATTAGTGATATCGAAGTAGGACTCTCTTCCGTTCGTCTTCTTCGTTCATTGGATTTACGGTACGGATTCTCCGTCCTTTCAGTATGGACATTCTTCCTTATTAGGATTTCCCGTATGCAGCCAACTATTTTCCCCAGTATATGTTTTATATGTTTTTGAATTGCTTATGTTTAATTAGATACCTAAAGACATATACATGCATGACCAGTTTCACCTAGTTATGAGGTACCATAACCATGACACTAGAGGCACCAGTGTTATGACTCCACCACGACGGAGTGATAGCTCGTGGCGTCCCTTCAGCTTTTGGCCATATTAATATTATCAGGTGGGCGTATGGGTGCATCCTAGTTTACATGCTTTCAGCAGATTATTCAGGTGAATGTCGTGTGTGCCTTGCATCCTTCACAAGGAGCTGATCCCTCCTACCCAAACAGTATATTAATTAGAGGCATCCCCTCTAATTGCATGACGAGGTCACCCCTCCAAGTATTTATCCACGTTGATATTTCATGACCTATATTAGCTTAACGGTTAACATGTTAAACATTTTTTATAAGATAAACATAAGGCTTTTCAAACTATAAAACCAGTTTTATTAAGTTATTACCAGGTTTTCCAGGACTTATTCATTTCCGCTGCTATATGTTTTACATGCTTATATTATTCATTCCATGATTGTATATCCGTGCACTGAGCGTTATGCTCAGCCGTTACTTTCCTTTCCATGTCCCAAAATGACAAGTATCTAAGGACAGACTCGAGCATTTTGGAGGACATGCATAGGATGGAAGTTGCCATAAACTTCTTCTCCTTCTGCCTTCATATACTTATGCTTGTTTAAGTCTTTCATTCATGTCATTTACTTTATTATGTTTTGGGCTTATGTTTGGGAACCGATGTTTGATTCCGGTTTACCCTATGGTCATGTATGTTTTACTACATATTACCTTGCATGCTTTGATGACACGTCATAATTACGCGTAACGGTCCACTTATCAAAGTGGGGTGTTACAATTATGATATCAAAGCCAAGGCTTCGACCTGTAGGCTCTAAAACTTGACCTGTGACTAGTGGGTAGTCACCAGGAGCTTCCTAAACCAATGCTTGTTCCACGTATTGATGTGTTCAGCGCATTGTTGTTTTAACCATGATGTTTTCAGCACCTTGATGTTTTCATCGATATTGTTTTACTAATATGGATGGACAATCGTCATTCATATTTAGTTATGTGTCATTGTTTCATGCATGATGTTCCTCGTGAACTGTGGCTATGTGGACTGAACCCCAGTAGTTCATAATTAGTCACATAAAATTTTTCTGATAAGTTTTGACAAATGAGTTTCATTTATTATGTTTCATGTATCATTGTTGCAGGAATTATGACTAAGTAATGGTTGGTATAGGACTGGCCCTATTTAGTCGCATGTGCTTTTATCGAAACTTTTAACTTTGGGACCGACCCATAGGCGTCCCCTCGCCATGTCTTTTGTTTTGGGTCTGATGCATATGCGTCCCCTCGCGCATATAAAGGTTTTTTATAAACTGCATCATGTATTCATGCATAAAACTTTTCTCATGATTTATAAGCATAAATTTTTTTTCATATCCCCTCATAAGTTACAATATGTCAAGTATGCTTTCATACTATCATGGTTAACTTCAGTTTCATGCTGATTATGTTATACACTCCTTCATGTTAAATTGTTTCATGTTTCTTCTTGATAATTCCGTCTTCATGTTGATTACATCTTACGCCTCTTTTGTTATTTATGCTTTCATGCAAGACATTGTTGGATTTCATTGAAACCTGCTTTCATGATAGTCATGGTTGGTTTTCATTGATCATGCTTTTAGGCAAATCATCGTTTAATTTTGTGTAACCACACTTTAACGTTTCTCTAAGCAACCAGAATGATGTCTATGCTAATATTGCTAGGCTATCATGATGATCAACCCAGTTTGGTCTTCAAACCATGTAAAATCATGTCAAAAGATCGGTCCATATCGATCATTTCATGTGCATTCCACGTGTACTCCACGTACAATATTTCATTTGTATTACACGTACCATAATCCATGTGTATTTCACTTACAATACTCAATGAGTATTCACTAGTCGATTCTAAATCATCTCATGCGTATTCCATTTGTTGATGTTCTAAAAATTATTGATGCCGCTCATAGCTTGGAGATGTTACTAAGGTTGATGCTGCTGATGTTTGGAGACACTACGAGATGCTGATGGTGTTCACAACCTGGAGATCGTACAAGACGAAGACAAAGGTGTTAGATCAGAGCGATCGGACGAGAATATGCTTCACCACCAGACGATTTCCATCAATCATTGTCCCAAATTCTTAGTTACATGTCACACGTCATTCTGTTTTCGTTTCAGTCATATGAGTGGAGAATCGGTACCAGCCGGCCACTAAACTGAATAGTTACATGAATCACAGTCATGAGAATGACCGTCATGGAACTGACAGACAGGACGATAGTAACCACTACTATGACAACAACTATCCTAGAAATCGCAACCGAGGCTCCGGCCGTGGACATGATTAGACATACAAATGATCAGTATTACAACCGATCCGTCAATTTTGGCATGATAACCTAATATTTCTAGTTCTATTTGTTTCACACCTCGAGACACATGTGAAGACATCAGTCAAGACACATGTCTCATGTATGCTTTCAGAAGACACATGTCAAGACACCAGTCAAGACACATGTCATGCGTATATTTCCAAGACACGAGTCAAGACACATGACTCACGTCAAATTCTGGAGCATCCCTAAGAAATTCAGGGTGCCCTCCAAAGGGTATACCTATTTCGTTGTGCCATGTATTAATCAGGCCACAAGGATTTCAGTACCAGCACCGGCATATCAGTGAGAACTATCACGGTTGCTCGATTGACACTTTCATTTCTTGCACCCATATTTTATATATATTCATGACCATAAAGAACGCTATTCGTATTCCCATGTATACGAAGGTTTTCCTTCAGCCTAATGATGAGATCCAAGCTGCTAACGCATTACATCGGACAGACACGAGTTGAATTTAATCCTAATTATGGACTATGAACAACACACCCTGCTACGATTCATGATGGTGTACAGTAATGTTCAGGCTCCTGAATACATTCAGCATGGTTTTCCATCAGGAAAATCTTTACAAATTATCTATGCTTTACAAGCACGTGCTTTGTTAGCCATGACTGATAAAAAATAAAAATAAAAATTTCTAGCTGTCAGATAAGACACGACCATTGAAGTTCCTTTTTCGCATAACCAGTTGATTGTTCCAAAATCTTCCAATATATTCTAGAAGAATCTTCAAGGAGAAGGACGGTAACATGAGATTATGTGTCGACTAGCGTCGATTTAAAACAATTCACCATCCATAACCGTTATTCTCCTCCACGTATTGACAACATAACCAATCAATTTAAGGGTGTTAATCACCTTTCCAAGATCGGACTCATGATCATGATGCCAACAGTGACGAGTGAAAGAGAAGGACATGTCCATGACTGCTATTCGTACATGACTCGATCGTGCTAGATTCATGATTTTGTATTAGTCTCATAAGTGCTCCAGCAGCATTATGAACTTAATAAATTGAGTTTCCATGAACTCATAAACAAATTAATCAGTGTTTTCATTTATGACAACCTAACCTTCTCTAAAGACTGGAGAAGAGCAGGAAGACCATATTTGTTCTATGTTGCAAATTCTACGACAGGAGGAATTTCACCCTAAAATTTTTCAATATAAATTCTGGTTGATTACAGTAACACGCTGAATCACACGGATTCTCACGGTTAATCTTAACATGACTCAACTTATACGAAAAGGTGAGAACCCTACACTACATTAGTTGTTCCAAGAAAATCCTTCTCTAAAGGGTTAATTTCGGAGACTCAGAATTTCACAAACTTCTTTGTATCAAGTTTCTACGAAGCAAGATACAGTTACGTTCATATCTAAGTACCTGACATACCAACAGGTTAAGATAGAACACCAACAGACTAGGATGTTTTTCATCATCTGAAATTCTGAATAAAAATGGGACAAGATCTACATGGATTTTGGTTACCAGATTAACGCAAACTTAGAAGAAGCATGATGCTATCTGGGTTATTGTCAACGGTTTGATCAAGTCTGCAGAATCCTTACATCCGCAAGGATTTCAGAACCAACAGATTGATCAGACATATTCCAGCCAAGGCTCATCCGATCACTTGGCAATCACTCAGCTATCGGGTCAGACAAAGGTTCGCACTTTTGCTCCTTATGTACGTTCACGTTCTCGTTCCAATTTTAAGACTTACTGTCACACTCACGTTCATGACACTAGTCACGTTCATGATCGTATCTTAGTTTACGATTTTACGTTCATTTTCGTTCAAGGAAGTTTTACAAGAAATTGAGAGACCAGACTCAAGTTTAGTAAAACTCTCTATCCTCAGACAGACGTTTAACGTCACATTCCACGTCTCACCTTATAGTGTTTGGCATTACCGCCGTCATATTCTAAGTTCACGATATGTTTCACATGTCATGTTCATTCCACGTTCATCATATCACGTTCACAACATGTTACACGTATCATTGATCACGATATGTTTTCTCATACTACACTCACCATATCTCCACGTATCACGTTCAAAATTTTTCACGTATCACGTTTAAAAATTTTCACGTACTATGTTTCAATATGTCCCAGTTCCCCTTGCATGTTAATTCTTATCCACTCGGCCAGATTAAAAGAAATGTATCTTACGTCAGAAATTTTTACGTATTTTCCAGTCAAACTCAGGATGACCTGACCAAGATTTATCATTGTGTCAAGATCTTGAGAAGGAATCATTCCAAGAGGGAAGCCACTTGGAAACGGACAAGTTCATCCAGACTTCTTATCCGTTTTTCTCTTGTCGATTAGATATGTCTTTTCAGTCACGTCACATTCCATGTCCTTTTAAGCTATGTCACGTTTCACGTCACCTCCATTTCCCTTTATCTTGCATACCCTTCTAGTTTGAGTCGGGTATGTTACGCTTCCAGTTATGTTATATATAATTCGGGGACGAATTATTCTTTTAAGGGGGGAAGAGTTGTAAAACCCGCATGCTTTTTTCATGAACAGTACACTATTAAACGTACGTACAGATTAAAACCTTCCTTTTATATCACGAACACATGTCACGATTATTAATTACAGGAACTATGTACGTGTTAATACACGACAATTATTAAGTACGTGTTATTACACGATAATTATTAAGAATAATAATTATAGTTGCGAACATTTAAACATAAACATTGAACTACGTATATAATGTTTAACACACGATAAATATGTTTCGTATAGCACGTATATAAGCTACAAAAATTAGAACACGACATTGGAACCATGAACACGTGCGTATGTATGTATGTATGTATTTAGACGAATCTTGAAACAAATTGAGGGTGTGTTGATGGGGTGCGTCCGAAGGGAAGGAGTGGGCTTAAGGCCCAAATGGGCAGCCTAGTGTCGACTAAAACAAAAGACGGGAGGGAGTAATGGTTTTATATTATGAAACATAGACAAAAGAAACCCTAAAAACAATAATAGACGATCGTTTACTTTCTTCCCATTTCTTTTTGTTTCTGCCGTCATCTTCCATTCCAAGAGCCAAGGGAATTCGTGGGTGGATCAAGGAATCAAGGTGTGTGTTTTGTATATTGATTCATTAAACCCTAATCACGAATTGGTTAGTTTTAAATCTTTCTTTCTTTTAATTAATAACTAATTGTGCAAGAACACATAAGAAAGAAATCTGTATATGATTAATAACGTGGGTTTTATCAAGGAAGCATGTTTTGGGTTGGATGATGTTGTTCGGGGTGGTGTACAAGCAAACTGAGACTCATAGGAGTCTTGGTGGTAGCAATCTGCCACCATCCGTAAACCCTTATGGGTGTGGGCTTGGTTTGTGCAGTCGGTGGCAACATAATCCCACCAGCCGCAACCCTAAAGGGGTGTGGGCGTGGTTGTTATGCCAGTGGGAAACCCATCAGGGGTGTTTTTTCTAGCAGTGGCAACCGAGAGCCTCACAACTCTCGGTGGGAGTTTTGGTCACAGTAGGGGGAAACCCGGCTCAGCCGGTGGGAACCCCTGAGCCTACAGTGGCTACCAGCAGCAACACGAATAGACATGGGGGTGTTTGGCTGCTGGTTTTAGACAGGGCGTTTGGTAAACAGTTTTAGAAAATTTAAAAAGGGGTGTTTGGTTATCATTTTCAAGCTAGTTTATTAATTTAATTAGAATATTAAATTAATCATGCAATATTAAATTTATTTAATCTATTTAATATTGATTTTAATCTTGTCAAGTTAAGTTATATTATTTTAGTTATACGAGAATTACTAAGTTTGTTTGGTCCGGTTCATGGGGTTCCGGGTCCGGTTCACGTCATGTTTAAAATACACGGGTTCGATTCATGATTTCTTTCACAAGTTTAATTTATTTTACAAGTATACAAAATTTACAAGTTAATTAAATTAATTTGTCATGGTATATAATTAAATTTAATTAATATCATGGACTTTGGTTAATTATTATTATTAAATAATATATGTTTTAACCTAAGTATTTAATTATTATTTTTACACTATAGTATTAATTAATTATTAAGAATGGGATATAATTAATTAATAATCATGACTTAGGTTATACTAATTCAATACCAGTATATGTCTTAACCTGAATAGCATTACCTTTTATTTAATTAAATCATGTTATATTTAATTAAATACTTTAACGCATATTTTATTTAATTTATATGAAATAATTAATAAACTATACTAATTAATCACATGACTTAGAATATTAATCAGTAAACACTTAAGCTTATATTCTTGGCTTAATAATCCAACTTATTTCTAATTATGAAAACTTTCTATTTTTTAGAAACTTATCTGTTTTAAGTAGTAAATCTATTTTTGGAAACTTTCTATTTTTGGAAACTTTCTAGTTTTGGAAACTTTCTATTTTAGGAAACCTACTATTTTTAGAAAGTTACTTATTATTACACAACAAGTATAACAATACAAGAAATACAAGTAATACTTAATCAGAATAGACAGAATACATGATAAACACAGTATATCGTTAGAATCAGTAAAATAAGACATGAACATATAAAACAAGCTAAGACATGTTATAAAACCAGTTACGTATACAGTAATCAGATACTTATACATGTAAGTTATTTATGTAGCATTATTGATTTCGAAGTAGGACTCTCTTCTGTTCGTCTTCTTCGTTCACTGAATTTAAGGTACGGATTCTCCGTCCTTTCAGTATGGACATTCTTCCTTATTAGGATTTCCCGTATGCAGCCAACTATTTTCCCCAGTATATGTTTTATATGTTTTTGAATTGCTTATGTTTAATTAGATACCTAAAGCCATATACATGCATGACCAGTTTCACCTAGTTATGGAGGTACCATAACCATAACACTGGAGGCACCAGCGTTATGACTCCACCACGACGGAGTGATAGCTCGTGACGTCCCTTCAGCTTTTGGCCATATTATTATTATCAGGTGGGGTGTATGGGTGCATCCTAGTTTACATGTTTTCAGCAGATTATTCAGGTGAATGTGGTGTGTGCCTTGCATCCTTCACGAGGAGCTGATCCCTCCTACCCAAACAGTATATTAATTAGAGGCAGCCCCTCTAATTGCATGACGAGGTCACCCCTCCAAGTATTCATGCACGTTGATAATTCATGACCTATATTGGCTTAACGGTTAACATGTTAAACAATTTTTATAAGATAAACATAAGGCTTTTCAAACTATAAAACCAGTTTTATTAAGTTATTACCAGGTTTTCCAGGACTTATTCATTTCTAATGCTATATGTTTTACATGCTTATATTATTCATTCCATGCTTGTATATCCGTGGACTGAGCGTTATGCTCAGCCGTTACTCTCCTTTCCATGGCCCAAAACGGCAGGTATCCAAGGACAGACTCGAGCATTTTGGAGGACATCATAGGATGGAAGCTACCATAGACTTCTTCTCCTTCTGCCTTCATATACTTATGCTTGTTTTTAAGTATTTCATTCATTTCATTTACTTTATTATGTTTTGGGCTTATGTTTGGGAACCGATGTTTGATTCCGGTTTACCCTATGGTCATGTATGTTTTACTACATATTACCTTGCATGCTTTGATGACACACCATAATTACGCTTAACGGTCCACTTATCAAACTGGGGTGTTACACCCATCCTCAAAAGTTAAATGTGGATCACATCCTCGTAATGACAATTCAATTGGATCAATTTTTGAGGGGGAGCTTTACAAAGTCAAAGTTTTTATGTTGTTGGATATATTAAGTCAAGACAATTTTTATGTATCCAACAAATTGTGTATAATTATTGGTGGATATTATTCACATAAAAAGCTTTGATGTTCGTGAGCACATTTTTTAACGACAATCTTTTATGTGTTCATGAACATGTAATGTGCGAGTACAATTTTTTCAAGAATTTTTCAATGATTATTCAAAATCTTTCAAAAATTGTGTGCTCGACACTACATAAAATGTTCCAATAATTAATGGAAGTGAGACACATTTTTCTCCCGAAAGATTTTCAAGACTATTTTTTGTGATATATTTTAATCAAATTTGGTATCTCGAATATCAATAGATTTTATATATTAGAGATATGGGAGAAAATGTGATTAAAATGTGATCTAATTATATGAAACGAACATATAAGACTCAAGAACTTTAACTCTTACCCGCATGTGCTAAACACTTTCGATTATTGATGCACATGTGAAGGGGGAGCTCTTCTAAAAGACAATCAAAGTTTTCAAGTGGTTTTATGGTTACGATCTAATACCCGCAACCTCTATAATTCATGACGTTCTTGCTGTCAAAAGGTGGTCTGGTATATGTCCTATGATCCAACCAGAACCAGAGGGATCTTCCTAGGGACAATCCTATAGATTATTAGAAGTCCTTAGGAAAGATGGAGTAGAATATGAACGTATCTGAATGTAGGATATTATAAATCTTTCTTATGTTTAGAGAGAGAAAGAGATAGAAAGATAGATGATTTCACACACACTTTAGAGAGAGAAAGTGATTAACTATGTGTAAAAATGAATGAAACCACACCCTCTCCATCTAACGAGAGGGTTTATATACCTAAGCCCATGAGATGGGCTTGGGCTTACATTGGGCCGCCGGCCTACACATGTTGTAGGCTTGGCTTGGCCTTGTTTGTTGAATATTAAGTTAACTAAACTACGAGCTACTAATTAGACTATTGTTGGAGTGACCGATCCTTTCTAATACGTAAAACGTATTTCCAACAATCTCCTCCTAAGGGAGGTCACTCAAAACAAGGGCGTTACCCAAGTTACAATATTAAAATAAACCTAGCATACTATGCTTGTCTTGAGCTCATAGTCTTCGTCTTTCTTTTCTTTTTCTTTTCTGGTGAACATGCTGATGTGATATTTGATATCAATCTTTAGCATTAATCTCTTGCCTTGATCTTATGCATCCATCACTTGTGACTTTCGCCTCTTCGTGACTTCATGTCCCACATAATTATACCTTCGTAATTCTTGAAAGCTTCAGAGTTCGATACAGCGGAAGACTTAACTTTTAGGCTTTCTTGAATTACATGAGGTATTAAGTGCATAAAGTATAAGCATGTGGGGACGACTTCTTCTCGGATTCCGCATCGCCACCGTCTTCAAATGCCGCAACATAAGTAGACACGAACGAAATAGCTTTGAACATTTCATTCTAATTCGGTAGCATTTTACCTCCGGTCGGTGAAGACCGTTGGACGATATAAAATATCGTACTTGTGGCAGGTATATTAAATTAAAAATCTCCTTGACAAGATTTCGCGGGTAAACCCGTTCTCTTTACTCGACCGTCCAAAGCTGACTGCGAACATAAAGAGTGAATCATTTGGATAAAATTATCCGCATGATTGAAGCCGTCAATTCTGATTCCTGGAACAAGTTTGATTCATTAAATAATCGCACCATCGTTGCTTTTCAGTTGTCACGAGGTTGATTCATATTGAATCTTGCAAGTTACCTACCAAGTATTGTTTAAGGTTAACACTAGAAGGATTTCCACTCATCACTGTGAACACTATAGAGTGTCACTCTGAGTGTTCTGGCAAGATCTCTGAGATATTGCGTAGAGGTCTGGAACGTGTTTAAGTTCAGTTTAAGAATTAAACCACTGTTGCTTTCCAGTTATCACAAGCTTGATTCATAAAGAATCGCACAAGTCACCTACCATGAGCTTTTTGATATTCGCTCAAGAAGGATTTCCATCTTGATTGTAAATACTTTCGTATTACTCGGATGTTCAGGCAAGATCATGAAGATTTTGCGTAGGACTCTTAATATCTTTCTTACTTTTCACAGTGTGTGAAGAAGCAAGGAATTATGAAAGTGTGTCCTAATGAGATGTTTGATGATCTCAAATGGCTCTAGACTCAATCGTGCATGGATTTTAGTGATCGGAGGCTGGAGAGGAGTGCCACCATTTCAATACCAATTTATTCGGAGTGAATAAATCAATAGATAATGCGTTTTCTCCGTGTGATTAAAACAAATACCTTTTGAGAGATATCTGAGTTAGCTGGGATGAGTTGTGCATTGCATTACTGGGTCCATGATGTCTATCTTCAATATCAAGCATCATTAAAAATGATCTCAATAGCATATGTGTTGACCCGGTTTCTGCCTAAGGTTGTAAGGAGGGCTTCTTTCTTTAGACCCTTTATCTTTACAATTCTTTTTCACTCTTCAACCCCTTCAATGCTTACCAATACGTCATAACTAGCACCTTGTTATGATTGTTCCAGTGCTAACTTAAGTACTTGGTCGGCATTCATCTACATTCACAATCTTTCCCCATCTTTCCTAAGGACTACTATTTCTAGCTATGGAATATCATTGGGAAGATTCCTCCGGTTTTGGAAGAGTCATTGGACTTAACCTATCCTACCATCCTTATGTCACCACAATCTTCATCGTCGTGAAATAAATGGGTTGAGGGTAAGTATATGTCACCATGAAAATCAATTTCGATATAGCAAATCCATTTTGCTCCCCCTTAACATATGCCACGATATTCAAAAACATTTCGCACATGTCGGGATGAGCCATCACATTAAGTCAAACCATTTGTGATAATTTCCCATATTAAATCACATTTTCTCCCCCATATTAAAAATATTAACCCAATCGATGTTTTTAATATCAATTGATTTAATGTAGTTTTAACAAAGTTTTTGGGAAGAAAAATGCAAGTCCATTTTATCTTCATGATACCAAATGTATGAGATATGATACCGATTTGTAACATGATCACATATTCACCATATTAGAATGAATTCACAAGGTTGGACCTGATTGATGAGAACATCATATGATAAGATCAAATGGTTCTTGTTGGTAAATGTTGGTCGCTTCGTCACGTCTGAAATCATCTCTTGACATCACATGTACGACTGGTATTTTTGTCTTGACACCAGTTTGTGAACTTGGCACTTTCGGCATCAAAGATTCTGAATGCTGTACGATTGCCTCCCCTCAATTGTTGACCCATGTTCTATTGAAAGAGCTGTAGTCGCCGTTTGAGTAGTCGCATCGTCGAGTATGTAGATACCAATTGTAGAGTGCTATGGTAGTAGAGATGATAACTTCATAAAAACAAGACTTCTCTTGTTTTAACAAATAAATGCACTGAAGCGTACATAGATTTGTGTTAGACCAAGTTATAAAGTAAACTTGATCCCTTACAAGGTTTTAAAGTAAACCTTGCCCGAGAAACTTAATTCCCGTTGAGAGTCAAAGCTTTCATAAGAAATACTTGACTTTAATATGAAAAAGGGGTTGCAGTCTGAAATAACTACAAGCCATATATGCATGTTTTATGAAATATTTACAACTTTTATACGAACTCTATTTATGGCGCCGTGTCAATGTTAATCAACATTTCTAAGACCATAAATATTATCGTACCAAAAGACATGCCTTTGAAAAATAAAGTAAAAATATCTTTGGATTTTTATGAAAATTTTCAATTTTTATGGTTTTTATATGGTTTTATATTTTTGTATTTTGCTTTTGTGGATAAAAATATAAACAATATATACAGATGATCACCAAGAATACGGAGAATAGTTTACCACCACCATTCTTTCGCTTCATCTGCCAGTTCCTTTAGAGTCTTAGGCGAGAAAGTTTTCATTCCTAGCTTGTCGGCCAAAAATTCCATTCGAGCACGATCTAAAGCCTTCGTGAAAATATCCGGCAATTGATACTCAGATCGGACAAAGTAAAGCTCGATCACTCCATTTTCCACTTTCTCCTTGATAAAGTGGTAGCGAATGTCAATATGCTTCGACCGAGAGAATTGAACATTGTTGCAGCATAAGGCAATTGCACTTTTGTTGTCGCAGTACATCAGAATCTTGTTGAAACCTAGACCATAGTCGGTTAATTGCGATCTCATCCAAAGAATTTGAACACAGCAACCAGACATAGCTATGTATTCTGCTTCCGTACTTGAAATTGCAACGCTTTTCTGCCTTTTTGATGCCCAACTGATTAGTCGATCTCCTAGTAGTTGCAATGTTCCACTCGTGCTACGCCTTGTATCTTGACAACCCGCGTGATCCACATCTGCATATGCCATAAGTGCAATCGAAGAGTCCTTCGAATACCAAAGTCCCAGATTAATGGTTCCTTTAAGATACCGAAAGATACATTTAACAGTAGCTAAGTGTAACTCAGTAGGACGAGTTTGATACCGAGCACACATGCATATAGCAAACTGAAGATCAGGTCGACTGGCTGTGATGTACAGAAGGGTACCGATCATTCCACGATAAAGTGTCGGATCAACGGCAATTCCAGGTGGATCTGCATCAAGCTTAGTTCGTTCCGCCATTAGAGTATCCACGGGGTCGCAAGATTCCATCTTATATTTCTTAAGAGATTCAAGGGCATACTTGGATTGATTGATAAAGATGCCTTTGGTACTCTGAGATATCTGAAGTCCTAAGAAGAATGATACCTTACCCATCATTGACATCTTAAACTTGGAAGACATGAGTGTCCCAAACTCATCGGATAAGGTTTGGGTCGAGGCAACAAATATAATATCATCAACATATATTTGTACCATAATCATATCTTTACCTCGTTTCTGAATGAACATCGCTGGATCCACCTTGCCTTTAGCGAAGCCTTGCGTAATGAGGAATTGTGACAATAGATCATACCATGCGCGTGGAGCTTGCTTCAACCCATATAGAGCCTTCTTAAGCTTGTACACATGATTAGGATATTTAGGATTCACAAAACCATCTGTCTGTTGAACATAGACTTCTTCCTTGATTTCACCATTCAGTAATGCCGGCTTCACATCCATCTGATAGACGATCATATTCATGTGGGCTACATAAGCAATGAATAGTCTAATAGCTTCCAAACGGGCAACAGGTGCAAAGGATTCCATAAAGTCGATGCCCAATAATTGCTTATATCCACGAGCTACTAGTCGAGCTTTATTCTTCAATATTCCGCCTAACTCGTCGAGTTTCACCTTGTAAACCCATTTCAAAGTGAGTAATTGCACTTGATCTGAGCATGGGACAAGTTCCCATACTTTAAGACGTATAAATTCATTAAGTTCTTCTTGCATAGCTTCTATCCAACAGTATTGAGTAAAAGCTTCTTGCCATGTCTTAGGTTCAACTTCAGTGAGAAAAGCATCAAAATGACAAAACATTGCATTTTCTTGTAACTGACTTCTTGTGGATACTAGGCGATTAGGGTCACCAATAATAGAATCTATAGGATGATCCTTTGTCCACTTGCTGTCATGTTCACGAATCCGTGGATTAGAGTAGACTGTAGTAGGAGCTTCCTCTAAGGTGGACGAACCGGCTTGATTATGGTCGGGAATTGGTACACCAAAGAATGGAAGTTCACGCATTTGAGAGAATTCCAAATCGTGATCATCATCATCCTCTTCATCATCAATAGGCATGACATGGGTATTTGAAACATGTGTTGGTTGAGAATTACTCGTTGAAGGTATATCTTGACCAATTGTAGGTTGTCTGATTGTGCTTCGGTTGCTGGAGCGACAACTTCGGTTACCAGAGCTATTACCTCAGGTTCTGGAGCAACAATACTTGAAGGAGTAAAGAATTCATCAAAGAACGGTTGAAACAACGTATCCCATTCATTCCCAGAAGGTGGTGTAAATGATGATGAAGTAGGGTTATTTGGGACAAGACCAGAGCTAATGTTACTGGGTCCTATTTCATGAAGTGCGGGTTCAGAGCTGCTTTGCTCAGAAGCCATTGCTGTCAGCTCATCAAAATCAACATTCACAGTTTCGAGGATCTTGCGATATTTACAGTTGTAGATTCGGTATGCCTTCTTTGCGGGTGCGTAACCAATGAAAATACCAATATCAGCCTTTGGTTGAAGTTTTCCAAAATTGTCACTATCATTATTTGGATAGCAAAGAGAACCAAATACATGAAGATATGATAAATCTGGTACTTTTCCATGGAGAAGCTCATAAGGTGTTTTACCATGGCGTTTACGAATTAGTGACAAGTTTTGGGTGTACACTTCTGTAGATACTGCTTCTGCCCATAAAAACAATGGAGCCTTTGCGTAAATTAACATCGTTCGAGCAGTTTCCATAAGTGTGCGATTTCGCCTTTCAACGACATCGTTTTGTTGTGGAGTGCGAGCAACGGATGTTTCATGAGATATGCCAACTTCTTCATAATAATCACGTGAAATTTGATTCACAAATTCGGTTCCATTATCTGTACGAATGCGTCGTACAGTAGTGTTGAGACGCACTTGAATCATCTTGAGAAATCCGATGATGAATTTAGGTGCCTCATTTTTTGTTGTAAGAAATTTCACCCATATAAACCGAGAGTAATCATCTACAATTACGAGGATGTACTTTTTGCCACTAAGACTTTAAACACGCATTGACCCACCAAGATCCATATGCAACAAATAAAGTTTCTCTTGGTTGGTATCCTCAGTCTTAGGTTTGTATGATTTCTTAGTGCTTTCCCACATTGTACACGCGAACACAAATGATCCTTGTGAAATGAAAGTTTAGGAAGACCACGAACAAGTTCGTTTTTCGCCAAATGATTAATAGCGTCAAAGTTAAGATGAGATAACCGTCGATGCCATAATAATGACTTAGTCTTCGATGCTTTGGAGAGAAGACATACGGGAGAAGCGGCCATCATGTCTTATAGAGACAAAGTATACAAATTATTCCCTCGAGTACCTTTCAATAAATCAACCCCTTCCAAATTACGTATGAAGCAGGTATGCTCTCGAAAAGCAACTTCTAGGTTTGCATCACAAAATTGTCCCATAGAAGATAAGTTGTGACCGAGACCTTCCATATAATACACTCTTGAAATTATAACATTCCCAATATGATATTCATCGTAACCCATTATCTTTGCAATATGATCATTTCCAAATCGAACCGTACCAAGAAACCTGCTGACGAAATTTCTGAGCTGAGAGCGATCTCTGGTCATATGCTTGGAGCAACCAGAGTCCAAATACCAGAGAACAATTTGGACCACCTGTTTTCAGTAACAACAGTAGACAATGCATTGGAAACTATTGGTTCCAGAGTGTTAGCAGATACAGATATAATATTATCAGAATTGCTAACATTTTTGTGACCCTTAGATTTCCTGCATTTTCTAATGTGAGTTTTAGTACTAACAGGTTTTACAGTTCCAACTTTCTTAGGTTTTGGATTATTAGCAGGCACTACAGTAGGAGTAGACCTATTTAAAGGGCACTTGTTTCCTACAGTAGTGTTGGTGTTCCTAGTTAAAGGACACGCTTGTGTTTTGGTAGCCTTGGTACTCCTAGTTAAAGGGCACTCTTTCTTCGCTTTAGTGGGAGCGATCCTAGTTAAAGGGCACTTATTTCCTACTATAGTGAAAGTTCTACCAGTGGGGCGCCACATCTAACTAACTTGGGTTAACACTTTCCCAGTCGGTTTCCATTCTAATCCATTTTTCCGGGCATTCATCCCATTCACATGGTCAATAAGGCAAGAATCATGACGACTAGAAAACATACATTCATTTCAATTCCAACATTTCAAATTAGAATTCACAGTAGGCTTAGAACGCTGCACAAGCGCAGAGCCTTTAGGTTTAGCTACATGATTCTTTTTATTCAAAACAGAGATAACATTCCTAGGGTGGGCTTCAACTTTCTTCTTCTCTTGACTACTAGATGGGGGCAAAATCCTATCATTCTTCTTGTTTATTTTAAGCTTATATCTTTGAGCCTTAGTAGTGGTGATTACTCCTGTAAAAGGCAACACGGGAATATTAAAAGCTGGTTTTGATTTTTTCTTATCTTTAGTGACCAATGTTTGAGATAGTTTAGTCCTAGGGCCCTTATTAAATGGTGTGACGGCTATAAGGTTCCTTTTGATTGCACTAGAGGACGATGCTGAGACAATGGTTGCTGTGACAACCGTGGTTTTGAGGTTCGTCACTTAGTTTTATTTTGTGCTAGTTACGTGTCTTTACGTGTTTATGTGCTAATTGGTGTGTATAGATTGTGGTTTGGATATCGTTTTCGGTACGGGGTACCTTGTGAGTGAAACAATGTGTGATGATTTCATGTTCATGAGCTCACATGGTGGTGACTATGAAATGAGATGGTGTTATTTAGTGGTTTTACGTATACGTATATGTATTATAGAAAATCATATTTTTACGATTTACGGTTTAGCATTTTGAGGTCTCGGAAGAGGTATTTAGTCACGGGAGTATTTTTCGGGATGGTTTTAAGTCATTTAGGACTTAGTTATAAAGTTTATTTCAAAATTTGAGATTTTTTTTAAAACTGTATATTTTACGTCTTTTACGGTAAAACGCGTAAATTTGACTAGTTTTACGGTTTTGAGGTTTTGGAAGCTTTAGGAGCTGAAATAAATTAAGGTAAATTAAGGTAATATTAATAACTTAATAATTAATAATAAAAAGAAAAAAAATAAAGAATATATAGTCGGTTTTGGACGCAAGGAAAAGAAAGAGAAAAAAAGGAAAAAAGAGGAAAAGGAAAGTGAGTTGTAATTGGGCTAGGATTCTTGGAAATATATAAGGATTTTAAGTAGATCAAAACATCATAAATCCTTGGAGAAAAAATAAATGTCGACGGTATAGGGAGTGTTTTTATGGTTTCATGAGTTCTTTTCATCTTACATTAATCTAAAGGTAAAACCTTCATAACCCTTTTCAATTAAATTGTTTTAATGTTTTCTTTAATCATCTTATGATGGATTTAGGTTAGGGTTTAATTTAAAAACAGTATATATATGTTATATTAATGATATTATGATGATTACATAAATTAGGGCTTGTAATTGGTGGGGTTATGGGTAATTAATTAGGTTAATTTAATTAAACCCGTTTTTAAAAACTGAGCAGAATTTAGGGTCAATTGTTTTGATCATATAGGGAGTTATACAAACTCTTATTTTGCGATCCAAGTATCTTTGAAAAGGTAATTGAAGTGGCTTTCCAATGCAAGAAACGAGAACTAAATTAGAAGTCAGGAAGTGGGTCAAAAACAGGTTACAACAGTCAGAGGTCAAAACAGTCTTGAAATCAGCCTGTTTTCTTTTTATGTTTTAAGATGGTTAGGGTACTTAGGAGTACACTTGGACCTTGAAACGAACATGAGAGTTAGTTTATATGCTATATAAGATATATGGAGGAGGGATAATCAATTGGGATAGTGGAAGACCCCCTAATCATAACAAACTTTTTGTATGTTTAAAATCAGTAAAATCTGGATAAACAAAAGTATATAGATATATATATATATATATATATATATATATATATATATATATATATATATATATATATATATATATATATATATATATATATATATATATATATATATATATATATATATATATATATATATATATATATATATATATATATATATATATATATATATATATATATATATATATATATATATATATATATATATATATATATATATATATATATATATATATATATATATATATATATATATATATATATATATATATATATATATATATATATATATATATATATATATATATATATATATATATATATATATATATATATATATATATATATATATCGGGGCCTTAACAGTAGCTTTAAGGTTGGGTCAAATGGGAGGTGTTAACTAACATATGTAAGGGCATAAATATTCCCTTTACAGAGAGCATGGGTATGTTTAGGTGTGCGTTTGACTTATAGTTTGGAGACCTAAAATTGGGACTGTTTTGTGTAAAATATGAACGGGATAGTTATCAAACTTAACCAAGTTAAGGACTTGTTAGGGAAGGGTAATGTGGTGTTTAGAGCATATTAATGAGGGTCATATATGGGAGAAGGCTAGATGTCCATCAAAGGTTGATGAGCCGTCTTAGTGATTGGTTCATGTTTTGATTATGTGTTTTTGGTTTGTTAGCTTTTTGCTAGTGCATGGACTTTTGGAGAAGCTCAATCAGGTGAGTTTCAGAGTCCCATGTTTACTAATGTTTATGACTTCCAGATGGGATGGAAGAGACACTGTTTTGTTGTTTATAAGTTTATGTTGTTAATGTTTTGCGTTGGTAATGGACTTGTGTGTGCACACTTATATGATTAACTGCTAGTTGATTCTTGATTGTTTATGTTTTGACTTGGTACCAAGGGTATTTTGGCAAGGAGGGGCCTTGGGATTGGTTCATAGGTGTTTGGACGCCTATGGGAGTATGGTGTTTGGTAAGGCTGGGAGCCTTGGTTTTGGATTTGGTTTGGTTGTTTAATCTTGAATATTAGTTGTTAATGCATGTTTGTATCACATTGTCCATATGTTATTATTTTGTTATTATTCACAACTTATGGTTTGATTTTGGCGTTTGAGTCTAAACCTATGACTCTCACCAACTTTGTGTTGACGTGTTTTAGTGTCTCTTTCAGGTGATATTATGGTTAAGCGTGGGTACATAAGTGGCTAGGATTTGGAGAGCGTAGGAATGCATTTAGAAGGAGATCCCCGTTCCTTCTTAGTTTTATTTGTTCATTTAATAAGTGATACTATTGGCACACATATGTTTGTTTTGGTTATGTTATGTGTTTGTCTTGGATAAGAGGTAGGACTGTTACCTACTTACCTAGACTCCTGCATTGTTGAGATATTGTCATGACTTTTGTGTCACCATTTTATGACATTTCTTATTTCATTTAGTAATCTCTATAGACACGCCATGTTGTGATGATATCCATACGTCGCGCCCCATATTCTGCCATGGTGGGGTGTGACAGAATGGTATCAGAGACAATAGTTATAGAGAATTAGGTTGCCTAGTCGCGTAGCCTACTCTATAGCTTAAGGGTCCCTTCATATAGGCGTCATAAGAGTATGTGTGCATTTTATAATAATTGATGTGTTTGGATATTATTTATTACGATGTTTTGACTAGTATGAATTGAACCATAGTATGTACATACTTAGCGACATGTTATTTTCTTTTCGGGTTGTGACTAGTGCGGGTTGAACCATAATTGTCCACGCTAGTCATTGTTGTATTTTGCTTAAAGTGTACATTATAGTACATAATTTGGTACAAGGTAGTTTCTATCTTTTGTTGAGTTATTTTATATACCTGAGGTATGTTTTTTTTTTATGTTTAAGTCATGTTCTTTAAGAATCGTGTGGTGGTTCGAGTTACTAGGAGTACATGGGTAGGACGGATTTTAAGCCGTTTCCACTCTTATGGGCAACATGACTTATAACTGATTATGTTTTCGTTTTAGATTTAGTCTATGCTGTTTAGCTAGACTATGGATTTATGTATTTCAAGAGTTTGACTATGTTATTTTATTAGTTGGAGTTTTTTGACCTTATTGTTTATGTGGTTATGTGCCTAGGTGAGTTGATGGATTTATGTGTTATGTGTTGTATTGATTCTTATAAGTGTCATCATAGGAGGGAGTGCATTGGGGAAAGGGTAATTATATAAGTATGGTGGCCAACATAGTTATATAAGTACCACAACTTCAATGGGTTCCTAAGTATGATTGCATGAAAGAGGGTTAGTACGTGCTTGTATACGATGAGATGTGGATTATTGGTATATTTATAGTATATGGGTTTATGTAACGGTTGCCTACAATATGGACTGGTTTTAGTGATGGGTTTTGTGCCTTGTTGTGGCATGGTGAGATGGTGAGATGGGGATTACTCGTGTGAAAAAACGAGTGTATGACGCGATTGGTTGATCTGACATGTATGGTAACGAGTATGTTTTGGGTGATTTAATAGGTATATATATGCGGATGTATATATATACTACTATGTGTTAAGTTATGGTATATGGTCGTTCACTAGTTATTATAACTTGAACGTACCTTGTGTTTGTTCGTGTTTTATGGTGCTGGAGTTTGATGGAGTTCCAACGACGTTTTGAGTCTCTTGGATGTGTGTCTACATTCGGGTATGTATTTTTATTAATGCGAACTACTAAGTTTTCCTGCAAATAAGTCTGACTAATTATAGGAAAACGGTTTTGAAAATAATTTGTAAGTGTATAGTATGATATCGTAACTTGCATTTTTTTTAGTTGTAGTAGTAAGTTATAAAAAAAAGTTGTCTTGGAAATAATTGGATTAGTCATCTATGTAACATGTGATAATATATTTTAAAGGGGTAAAGAAATTTTACAATAATTTTCTTAAGTGGAGTTAAAATTTTCGAAGTATTTAACTAGACGGAAAGAGTAAAAAGGGAGATTTTATTATAGTAATGCTAATAATAACACCACACCTTGTAAACGAGTAGTAGTTTAGTTATAACCAGCCTAACTGGATTTTATAAAATAATAATAAGATAGAATAAAAAAACAGTGTATTTTATAAACATGTATTAGTTTCATAATAACAAGCGAAATAAGTTTATTATGGGTAAACAAGATAATGGTTAGGATTGGAGTATACTAACTAGTTGATATCTTGATAGAATGATGAAGATAAAGGATGAGTTATTGGTTAAAAATGAGTATGATTGGTTTTAGTAGTATGGGAGTTTGGTTCTTATGAGAAGTAACTAATTAGGATGAAAGTTTTAAATTTTCTAATGTATCGAAATTTGGTAATACTAATCGTGACTAGACTAATTTTTTCGTTGTTGGCACACTCCATCGATCTTTCGGATTACATTGTTTTGTTTTCAGTTGTTTTGGCTAGGGTTCGTTTTACTCTATATTTTATTGGGACACGATTGTTTGGAATTTTTTTGTTACACGTCATGGTTGATTTATTTATGCGATTGTGGGAACGTTAGGATGAGAGAATAGAGTTAGGTAGTATTACTTATGGTTATATACTATAATGGAGAGATGCATTTTGGTTTAGAGGTTGTGTTGAAGGAATGATTAAGAGTTGTGGAGTCTTAGAACTTAGATTGGTTACGGGAATAACGGACTAAGTAAAGTTAGTTGAGTGGTCGTGAGAACGAGATGTCATGCTATGAGAAGTTGGTTGAAGTACCATTAGGAGATTGATGAAAGAACCAGCGGATGTGAGGGTAGAGTAGAAATTTTCTACTAAAGATTGGGCAAATAATACGCAAGGGATTGGTATAGTTATGGAGGCAAGGTAGTAGTAGACACGTGAAGGGAAAACAGGAATGTAAAAGAATGATTGGTAGGAGGCAAATTAACGGTGAAGTATAACAAGTAAGGAAGAGTGAGCCATTGAGGGGTTGAAGTACTTTTAGAAATATTGTGGTCGATGAGTTGAAGTTAGAAGCTACTGGTAGTGTGAAGTTCCTAGGTAACATCATGGAGACGAGAAGGAGGGCGTAAAGAGCTACATCGCGAACCAAGGAGCTGAAAGGACTACGTGTCGGCTGCAAGAAGGATGCAAGAGATTTCGAAGGAGTCACAAAAGTTGTGAGGACTGGAAAGGTGACAAGCACTATGATGGGAAATTTACGTATGGTTCGTGACGAAGAAGGGCAGATCGAGTATCGGAGTGGAGCTAAAAAGAGCTGAACCGGTGGATCATGATGAAATGAATACATGACAAGGGAGATTAAGAACTCATGGAAGTAACAAGGGGATCGAGGGATGAGAAGTGAAGCTGAGCTGAATAAGTTTCGTGGAGAAGTGATTAGAGAGTCGGTTTTGTGAAGGTGTTATGAAAGATCTTTGAAAGAGACAGCTATGCATTATCCAATGCACTAGTGATTTCCATAGATCTTATGAATGAAGTATGGAATTTTTGTTGGACGGGATAGTGTAGGAATAAGGGAGAACCATGGAAGGAGAGAACCAAGTATTCCTAGAAGATGATGATTGAAAATACCTCATGTTGGGTGCAAGATCAAAGTAGAAGTATGAGATTTTAATAAGAATTCAAAATGTGGCTTAGTAGACAAATGGAAACCAATGTGGGTATAAGATGAGAGTGTGATCCGCATGGAATCACATGAAACTCTAGTCTGTCCCTATTAGGAGGGAGTAGGAGAACTGGTTATGAGAAAAACAAGTGAAGCTACTTGGAAAATTTTGGCGTATAGATGACTAGATAGACTTAGTTAGTGGAGCTGGATTATTATATATGCCTAGAATGCTAGAGGCATTTGGGGTACAAGACGTAGAGAATGATCTATACAGATCATGAACGTCTCCAACACATATTTAATCATCTTGATTGAACGTTTGGAAAAGGTGATGGGTGGAGTTAAGTGATGAAAGAAAATTGCAAGGCCAAGTACCATCTGCGAAAGGCAAGCATAGTTGATGAGACATGGAATAAGAAGAATGAAGTGAAGCTGAGACGAACTTGAACTATATGGATGACGTATTAGGGTAGTTTGGATGAAGGATGTAGGTTGCACGAGTTGAGTTGTCTAAAGCAGAGAACGCGTCAACATGTATGTTGTGTGGCTTGGACAATCATATGGTGAAAAGGGACGCAGACTATACTTCCTACATAGATAGGAGTAGCTTAGAAAGGGCGATGTAAGGACGAAGTTGGTGAAAGGGATACATAATGGGGTGGAGGAATAAGTACGAAGAGAGTTGGGTGATAATCGATAGACTGACTAATTCATCTCATATTTCAAGAGGAATGAGTAGTCACGTAGTTGAGAAGTTGGAAGGAGTGCGTACGGATGTGATGGAATAGAGGGCTTTGCGTAAAAGTTAGCCTAATATGTATGGAATGCCTTATGAAGGATTATGGCAAAGGAAGAAACGATGGGAAGCATCACATCGTGATGTATGGTAGGAGTTGAGGAAGAAGAAGGAAGTGTGTATAGAAGCGAAGCATGAATGAAATAGGTCGAGATAGGAACCGAAGGTAAAACTTTGGTAGAGCTTAATGAGTAGAATAAAGCACAACGCAGGCTAATACTGTCGTAGTGTGGAAAAGGAAATGGCACTGACCTATACTGATTGTTTGGGAGGCTTAGTATCGATAATCGAATGGATGAGGAGTTATAGGTGTGATGTGCAATAGGGACGAAGGGCTTGGTCTAACTGAGTCAAGATGAGGAGCAATATGACCTTGAAGGTAGGACATTGTGTAGGTATAAAGGAAGTGTTGGATATAAAAAACATCATGAAGAAAAGTGAGAAAGAAGTGTATAGGTGCTACTAATGAGCTATCCAAATTTAATGGAAGTAGTTGTAGCATGGGTTTGGATGGCAGTTGATAGACTAACTGAGATAACCGTCCTTTTGATGATGTGTATAGATCATAAGTTGATTTGGATTGGAAGAACTAATGGATATGTGAAAGACCGTCATAGGTCATTTTGTAAGGAAATTGGAATCTTTAAGTAGTTTAGAGTATGGACTAAAGGGAGTTGATGAACTTGATGGGATATGAGTATATCTAGCTAACTGGAAAAGGATAGGCAAGTGAGATATTTATACAACCTTAGGTGTTACACTGAGGGCATGAGTGATTGATTTAGAGGGAGTTAGGAAACTCTTTAGCGATGGCTGAGTTTTCATATAATGATAGTTATCATACTAGAAGTCGATAAATGCCATTTGAGGCACTATATGAAAGGATAGGGTGAGTTGTCCCCATTGTGGACTAGAATTGGTAAAAGAGGCTACTAATGTGGTAATGGTGATTGTGGAAAGAATGAGAGCAACAAGGGATGCTATGTTGAAAAGGAGGAAACCACTAGAGTTTAGTGACAAAGTTATGTAGGGAGTTTCACCCATAGTAACGGGTGGTATGTTTTGGTAAAATGGAAGAGTTAATGTAGAGTTTTGTAGGTCTATTTATGATATTTGGAAAGATCGGACCAGTAGCTTATGAGCATAGAACTACCTGGGGGAAATGAGTGGTATACATGATATATTTCATGTATTAAGATTTGTAAATGTTGTTTGGGAATGCATATTTGCATGTACAGTTATTCGGGATTTGTGTTGATAAGAGTCTTTGTTTTATCAAAGAGTTACTTGTGAGATTTAATGGCTGTAAGGTCAAGGGTTTGAGAATGAATTTAAATATTGTTGGTTAGTATATGTGGTAAATCGAGACTTGAACTAAAGTTCACATGGAAATAAGAGGAATTCTTTTAGAACAAATATCCTCAGTTGTTTGCTAATGGTATGTTTGATCCTAAGGAGTAAATCTCGGGACGAGATTTCTATTAGGAGGGAGTGATGTGACAACCGTGGTTTTGAGGTTCGTCACTTATTTTTATTTTGTGCTAGTTACGTGTCTTTACGTGTTTATGTGCTAATTGGTGTGTATAGATTGTGGTTTGGATATCGTTTTCGGTACGAGGTACCTTGTGAGTGAAACGATGTGTGATGATTTCATGTTCATGAGCTCACATGGTGGTGACTATGAAATGAGATGGTGTTATTTAGTGGTTTTACGTATACGTATATGTATTATAGAAAATCGTATTTTTACGATTTACGGTTTAGCATTTTGAGGTCTCGGAAGAGGTATTTAGTCACGGGAGTATTTTTCGGGATGGTTTTAAGTCATTTAGGACTTAGTTATAAAGTTTATTTCAAAATTTGAGATTTTTTTTAAAACTGTATATTTTACGTCTTTTACGGTAAAACGCGTAAATTTGACTAGTTTTATGGTTTTGAGGTTTTGGAAGCTTTAGGAGCTGAAATAAATTAAGGTAATATTAATAACTTAATAATTAATAATAAAAAGAAAAAAAAATAAAAATAAAGAATATATAGTCGGTTTTGGACGCAAGGAAAAGAAAGAGAAAAAAGGAAAAAAAAGGAAAAGGAAAGTGGGTTGTATTTGGGCTAGGATTCTTGGAAAATATATAAGGATTTTAAGTAGATCAAAACATCATAAATCCATGGAGAAAAAATAAATGTCGACGGTATAGGGAGTGTTTTTAGGGTTTCATGGGTTTTTTTCATCTTCCATTAATCTAAAGGTAAAACCTTCATAACCCTTTTCAATTAAATTGTTTTAATTTTTCTTTAATCATCATATGATGGATTTAGGTTAGGGTTTAATTTAAAGACAGTATATATATATATATATATATATATATATATATATATATATATATATATATATATATATATATATATATATATATATATATATATATATATGTTATATTAATGATATTATGATGATTACATAAATTAGGGCTTGTAATTGGTGGGGTTATGGGTAATTAATTAGGTTAATTTCCGTTTTTAAAAACTGAGCAGAATTTAGGGTCAATTGTTTTGATCATATAGGGAGTTATACAAACTCTTATTTTGCGATCAAAGTATCCCTGAAAAGGTAATTGAAGTGGCTTTCCAATGCAAGAAACGATAACGAAATTGGAGGTAGGAAAGTGGGTCAAAAACAGGTTACAACAGTCGGAGGTCAAAATAGTTTTGAAATCAGCCTGTTTTCTTTTTATGTTTTAAGATGGTTAGGGTACTTAGGAGTACACTTGTACCTTGAAACGAACATGAGAGTTAGTTTATATGTTATATAAGATATCTGGAGGAGGGCTAATCAATTGGGATAATGGAAGACCCCCTAATTATAACAAACTTTTTGTATGTTTAAAATCAGTAAAATCTGGATAGACAAAAGTATATATATATATATATATATATATATATATATATATATATATATATATATATATATATATATATATATATATATATATATATATATATATATATATATATATATATATATATATATATATATATATATATATATATATATATATATATATATATATATATATATATATATATATATATATATATATATATATATATATATATATCGGGGCTTTAACAGTAGCTTTAAGGTTGGGTCAAATGGGAGGTGTTAGCTAACATATGTAAGGGCATAAATATTCCCTTTATAGAGAGCATGGGTATGTTTAGGTGGGTGTTTGACTTATAGTTTGGAGACCTAAATTTGGGACTGTTTTGTGTAAAATATGAACGATATAGTTATCAAACTTAACTAAGTTAAGGACTTGTTAGGGAAGGGTAATGGGGTGTTTAGAGCATATTAATGAGGGTCATATATGGGAGAAGGCTAGATGTCCATCATAGGTTGATGAGCCGTCTTAGTGATTGGTTCATGTTTTGATTATGTGTTTTTGGTTTGTTAGCTTTTTGCTAGTGCGCGGACTTTTGGAGAAGCTCAATCAGGTGAGTTTCATAGTCCCATGTTTACTAATGTTTATGACTTCCAGATGGGATGGAAGAGACACTGTTTTGTTGTTTATAAATTTATGCTGTGAATGTTTTGCGTTGGTAATGGACTTGTGTGTGCATACTTATATGATTAACTGCTAGTTGATTCTTGATTGTTTATGTTTTGACTTGGTACCAAGGGGATTTTGGCAAGGCGGGGCCTTGGGATTGGTTCACAGGTGTTTGGACGCCTATGGGAGTATGGTGTTTGGTAAGGCTGGGAGCCTTGGTTTTGGATTTGGTTTATGTAACACCCCATTTTGATAATGAAATGTCACGCGTAATTATGGCGTGTCATCAAAGCATACAAGGATAAATGTATAAAACATTACATGACCATAGGGATAACCGGAATCAAACATCGGTTCCCAAACATAAGCCCAAAACATAATAAAGCAAAAGAAATGAATGAAAGACTACACAAGCATAAATATATGAAGGCAACAGGAAAAGAAGTCTCTAGCAGCTTCCATCCGATGCACGTCCTCCAAATGCTCGAGTCTTTCCTAGGGTACCTGCCGTTTTGGGACATGAAAAGGAAAGTAACGGCTGAGCAAAACACTCAGTGCACGGATATAGACATAGTATATGTGACTAAAACATAATAAAGACTTAATAGCAGCGGAAATGTATAAGTCCTGGAAAACCTGGAACATGTTCATAAAACTGGTTTTATAGTTTGAAAAGCCTTATGTTTATCTTATGAAAACTTTTTAACATATTTTACCATTAGCCAATATAGGTCATGAAAATCCACCGTGCATGAATACTTGGAGGGGTGACCTCATCATGCAAATTAGAGGGGCTGCCTCTAATTTAATATACTGGTTTTTGGGTAGGAGGGATCAGCTCCTTGTGAAGGATGCAAGGCACACACCACATTCACTATGTAATCCTGAATAAAACATGTAACTAGGATGCACCCATACGCCCCACATGATAAATATAAATAAATGGCCTAAAGCTGAAGGGACGCCACGAGCAATCACTTCGCCGTGGTGAAGTCATAACATCAGTGCCTCTAATGTTATGGTTATGGTACCTCCATAACTAGGTGAAACTGGTCATGCATGTATATGGCTATAGGTAATCTTAATTAAACGTAAGCAATCAAACACGTAACTTATACTACGGGAAAACAGTTGGCTGCATACGGGGAATCCTAATAAGGAAAGAATGTCCATACTGAAAGGACGGGAATCCGTACCTTATGTCCAGTGAACGAGAAAGACGAACTGCGGGGAATCCTACTTCCGAATCATCACTAGTGCTACATAAATACGTACATGAATAAGTATCTGCTTACTAAATACATAGCTGGTTTATGTCATGTCTTAGATTATTTTATGTGTTCTTACCATGTTTTACTGTTTAAAAGCCTTAAATTGTGTTAAATCTTATATTCTGCTTAATCTGATTAAGTATTTCTGGTATTTCATGTGTTATTATACTTACTGTGTAATAATAAGTAACTTTCCAAAAATAACAGGTTTACTAAAATAGAAAGTTTCCAAAAATAGAAAGTTTCCAAAAATAGGAAGTTACCAAAAATAGAAAGTTTCCAAAAATAGAAAGTTTCCAAAAATAGAAAGTTTCCAAAAATAGAAAGTTTCCAAAAATAGAAAGTTTCCAAAAAGAGAAAGTTTCCAAAAATAGAATTACTGCTTAAAATAGATAAGTTTCTAAAAATAGAAAGTTTCCATAAATAGATTAGCTGCCTTAATTAAATAAGTTTCCATAAATAGATTAGCTGCCTGAAATAAATAAGTTTCTAAAAATAGCTGGTTTCCATAAATAGATTAGCTGCCTTATTTAATTAAGTTTCTAAAAATAGCTGGTTTCCATAAATAGATTAGTTGCCTTATTCAATTAAGTTTCTAAAAATAGAAAGTTTCCATAAGCTGGTTAAATAAGCTAAGTATATAAGCCTAAGTGTTTTCCATGATTATTTTCTAAGTCATATGATATAATGTATAGTTTAATAATTATTTCATGTAATTTAATTAAACTATAGGTTATAATATTTAATTAAAGTATAACATGTTTTTAATTAAATAAGTTAACTACTTAGGTTAAAATATTTACTATTATATATTAATAATATAACCTAAGTCATGTTAATTAATTAATTATATCCATGATTTTAATTAATTATAAGTCTTAAATATATAAATACTTAGGTTAAAATAATTGCATGATCATTAATAATTAAATAACCTAAGTCATGTTATTAAATTAATTACATCATTTATTAATTTAATTTTAACATAAGTTCATAAACAAAAAAAACTAACATACACCATGAACCGGATCTAGGCTAAAAACATGAACCGGACATGAAATCGACACCGTACCCCGAGCCAACTCGGGGTACCCCGTGTTTCCCTTGCTGCCGTGGGACCCACACGCACCGACCAAGACCATATGGTCTTGGTGGTGGTCGGCTTGGCAAACCGAAACCCCTTCGGGTTCGGTTGCAGCCTGTGGCCAAAACAAATACCCCTTAAAAACAACCCTTTGATTTAATTTAACACCTAAACATGTTAGATCTATGATTAATTATTATGTTTTTATAAAAACATCACATGTTCATACTTAATAAAAAGATTAAATTAAAAGAAAAGGTTTAAAAAGGTTTTACCGAATTCGTGGATCAAGAGAACGAAGAACAAACACGATCAATCACCAAATCTTCAAGATCAAGATCAAAAATCATCTTGTATGGTGTTCTTAGGGTGGCGGCACAAAGGAGAAGGAGAGGAGGGTTTTTAGGTTTTTGCTAAAAATCTTATGTAAGTTGTAAATGAGTAGTGAAAATCCCTTAAACCCCTTTTAGTAAAATTTGATGGGCTAAGCCCATCCTCCCTCCCTATTTCATGGTAATGGGGCCCACAAGGGGTAACCCGAATGTTTTTCCGTGTCTAAAATATTGGTGTGTTCTCGTGTGTTCTCGTGTTCGTGTTTTACGTGTTTTAATTAGTTATCGATCGTGACTTAATATATTTATTCGTGTTCGTAATAAATATATACGTAACTAATATTAGCCCGTGATTTAATACGTTCATGATTTCATGATCGCATGTTCGTGATTAATTATCATCAAATAATTATTACGTGCTCGTGCGTAGTAAATACTTATCGTGTTCTAACACGTACGTAATACGTAAAATCCTAACACGTAATCTTAATCATGCTATATTAAGAAAGTTTAAATCTAGTACGTACGATCTTAAGGGTACCATTCATGGTAAAAGCATGCGGGTTTTACAGTTTGGTTGTTTAATCTTGAATATTAGTTGTTAATGCATGTTTGTATCACATTGTCCATATGTTATTATTTGGTTATTATTCACAGCTTATGGTTTAATTTTGTCGTTTGAGTCTAAACCTATGACTCTCACCAACTTTGTGTTGACGTGTTTTAGTGTCTATTTCAGGTGATATTATGGTTAAGCGTGGTTACATAAGTGGCTAGGATATGGAGAGCGTAGGAATGCATTTAGAAGGAGATCCCCATTCCTTCTTAGTTTTATTTGTTCATTTAATAAGTGATACTGTTGGCACACATATGTTTGTCTTGGTTATGTTATTTGTTTGTCTTGGGTAAGAGGTAGGACTGTTACCTACTTACCTAGACTCCTGCATTGTTGAGATATTGTCATGACTTTTGTGTCACCATTTTATGACATTTCTTATTTCATTTAGTTATCTCTATAAACATGCCATGTTGTGATGATATTCATACGTCGCGCCCCATATTCCGCCATGGTGGGGTGTGACAGCTGCGAACATTCTTACCTTTTAGAGTATGAAGTGTTTCTTTTAACTCAGCCAAGGCCAGATTTTTATCACTAATTTGTTCCCTCAAATCAGATATTTCCACCGACTTTTGATTCAATTGTTCAATCAATGATTGATTCTGTGCAGTGGTATGAGCACATGCGGGCTGTACTGAATCGAAGAGTCGTGTATCTTTCTGTTTTAAGTTATCAACTTTGGACAAAATCTTGGAAACTCGATTATCTAGATCAAGTTTAAAATTCTCTGCGGCATCAAGTACGTTCACACAGTTAACTCCTTACACTTCTCTACGTCTATCGGCAAAGATTTAGCAACCTTGTCACTTGGCTGACGCTGTTTTGATTGTAAATTCAATCGATAATTCTTTTGAAAATTTGCATCATCGATATTAATACCTTCAAATGACATTTCAAAGATTTCTTGAATAAATTGTTGCTTGCATTCAAGCGAAATTGATGAGACTGCTTTTATACATAGTCTCATCGTCCAAATTGGGCTTAAAATGTATTAAATATCATCAAAATACCCAAATATATGCTTGTGTTTGTTGCTTCTGTATTTTAGGTACGGATATTGAGAAAATGACAAAAGATCACAAGAATCAGTAAAAAACGAACACGGGAAACGAAGCCGCACGATGAACCAAGCCCTAATGAAGAATTTTCCAAAGAAAACCCTTGAAGATTTGAAGAATTATGAAGATTGGTCCTCCAAGTTTGAAGAATTGACACTTTATACCCTTGTATCTTCATAATTACAAGTTTGGTCCCTAAAGTTTGTCAAAATTACAAAAAGGACACTTAACTTTGAAGAATTGGCAAATTTAGTCCCTTAACAAATCTAAATTGTCAATAATGGTCCTCCAAGAAGTCAACAAACAAGTCAAAGCCTTAAAATATGAAGACATGTCAAAAACAGTCCTTAAAGAATGAAGAAATTGCATATTTAGTCCTTGTTTCAAGTTTATAAACAATATGTGCCAAAAATGCCAAAAGCTGAAAGTTGAAATCAAAGGAAATGGGAGTTTGCTGATTTATTACAAAGTGAAAGGAAAGTGAAACTTGAGGGGGTCAACCAGCCAGACACCCAAACTCCTCCCATCCAACCATCCATCCACATCACCCCTCTCATCCAATCATCTCCCACCACCTCACCACTTCATCCACATCAGACTTCCACCCACGTTTTTTAAATAATCAGATTTATTTAAATCTGATTTTGGTGGTAAACATTAAGTTTAAAAAACTTAATCCCTTTTCAGATTAAACCCGTCCTAAACCACCCATAAACCTTAAAAACCCCAGGGTCAATTAAACTAAGAACAAAGGGTTTTTGCTCCATCTCTTCCAGAAGGCTAATTAGGGTTATTGTCAACAAAACCCACATCCCAAATCAACCCCACACTCACCCTGGACCCCCCATGAGATTCCCCTTTGAACGTCTCTTTCCCACAAAACCCAACACCAGACAAAATGGACGACGAAGATGTTTTTACTTATCCTCCACAACAAATGAAGGGTTTAGATTGACTACAACAAGCTGGCATTCACAAGACTCCAACTGCATAATCACATGGCATTTTTTGACTGAAAATTCAAAATTCGTCCAAGGGTATCTTGGGAAATTCATGTATTAGGGTTTCAAGTATCTAGATAGTTCTATGTAGTCCTATATAAGGAGTATGTGTATTGTGCATGACCCTTGTTCTTTTTTCTCCTTTTTTCACAACTTTGTAAATCCTGTTTTTATGAATGAAAAAGGTTAAAGTTTGGTGATGAGAAGAAAGAGCCATCTTCATTGTTTGATTGGTGTTTAAATTTCAAGTTTGTTTACTTTTTAAGTTTTTAAAATTTAAGTCTTGTTTTCAAGGTTTCTGAAATTTGGATTTTTGGTAAAATCCTTGTTTCAAGAGTTGTTTTCAGGTTTGTTAGAGATTTCTTAAGTGTGTTCAAAAGAAGTTTTGGAATTAAAGTTTGGTGGTTTGAAAAAGGTTTTAAAAGAAAGTAACAAAAATCAGAAAGTATACTCTTGTGCTTGTTCGTCCTTTAAATCTTAGCAGGTTCTTGCTTGTTTGATAAAGGTCCAGCTCAGGTCCGGACCTGAAAGGAGGTGACATTTGCAGTCACTAAGGGACCTGGATGTAGGTCCCTTGTGGTAAAAATCTTGTCTCATTTTTCATATTTTTATATCTTATGTGATATTGCATGATTTAAATGAAAATCTGTTCTAGTGTTGTTTAGTTGTTGGGATTAGCTCATTTGTGTTTGTTATGCTTGTTAGTATCATTTAGAATCAAACTTGATTGGATTTTATGTGATTTGCTTTGGAAAGTTCAAATTCAGAAGTTTAAGGGGTGTTTGGATTAAGGCTTTATATGGTTTATATGATTTAGTCTTGGCTTGAATCTTGTTTAACTGCACTCACTAGGTTGGTATTAGGTTGTTTGCTACTTGTTTGTCAGTTTGGGTGAGTTTTTAAACAATTTGCATGTCAAAAATTTGGTCATATAGTCAAAAATCAGATAAGTGCCTTTGTGACTGATTTTAGTAAAATTTGTGCTTGATTCTTGATTAACTGCTAGATCTTAGGTCATTTGAGGCTTTGTGATTGATTGAATGCTAGTTGGTTACTTTGTGTGAAAGATTTGTGCCATTAAAAATCATCTTTGTGCAAGTAAAACCAGCTAATATACTCTTCTGTCACTTAAGTATAACAACAACTTGTACTTGGTGATTTGTGTGAATTTTTGTTAAGTTATTGGCCTGTCTATGTGTTTGCATTGACTCCTTATACTCCAAAGAGTATAAGGGTGCCTTCTTGTCCAACAATCAACACCACAAATCAAGGTTCAAGCCCTCTTGAACCTCCTTTTCACAAGTGAAGATAACTGTTCTTCTTTGTGTTCTTCAAAAAGTGAACTGAGCACGTTTTGGTTTCCATTTAAGCTTAATCTTGATTATATTGGACTAGTGTTTGTGTTTTGGTGATCTAAGTAGTATCTGGTTTGTGTTTTTAAAAGAAAAAAAAAAGAAAAAAAATTGCAAAAAGCTCACCTTGCCTGGGCTCGAACACGCGACCTTGCTTTCCAAGGGCTAGCGTGTTAACCAATGATCTAGATGGCTTTTTACGTTTACATTTCATTTCATTACTTAATTAAGTAGTGTTTGTTTTATAGCTTATTTAGATAACAACTTTTAAATAAGCTTTTTCTAGCTTATTTCTTGTAGCTTTTTCCTGTTTAGCATTTTTCCTAGGATATTATTAGGATTGTTGACTTTTCTGAGCAAAAAGCAAATTTTTCCCATTATTTATTAATTTATTAGGATTATTTTAAGTTTTAATTTTAGAAAGTCATTAAAAAATAGAAAAAAGTAATTTAAAAATCTGGAAAAATAGTTTTTAGGTTTTTAATCATATTTTTGAGGTTTACAGCTATTTAGGTTTTCAATTTAGCTTATTTTTGATTTTATTGGATTTTAGGGTTTTTGAGCAACTTTAAAATTTAATATTAAATTATTAAATAGGTTTCAGAAAATTTGGATTGCATTTTTGTTTTAGTTACATTATTTAGGATTTTTGGTAATTTTTTAGAATTTATTTACAAACTTTTTATTTTTTTGAATATTTTAATATTATTTTATTGCTAAAAATAGAAAGTTGGTTTTTTCTAGTTTTTTCATTTTTCCTAGGTTAAGGACACTTAATTAGGAGTTTTATCACTTTCCAAATATTTTTAGGACTTTTCAATTAATTTCTAGAATTAATTTAAGTTTTAATAGATTTTAATAGTTTTTAAGTGTTTAAAAATAGTTTAATTTGGTTTTAAAATTTTTAAAAATAGTTTTTAGCTTAATTAGGATATTTTTGAGGTTTACAAACTATTAGATCTTGTTTAAGGCTTTTTAATAATTAAAAGTGATTTTTAGGGCTTTAATTAGCATTAAAAAGTCATTATCTAATTAATTAAAAGGTTTTAGCAAGTTTGGATTTTTTGTAAACTCTTAGAATATTATTGGAGATTTTTAGTAATTTTTAGGAATTTGTAGGTTAAAATTTTAATTTTGGCACTATTTACGGTTTTACGTGTTCGCCTTTTTCGTCATAGTTTAATTCGTCTTTGTAACCGTCTTTCTCTTCTAATCCCATTTCTTTCTCAATCAATATAATCACAAATCAATATCAATTCAATACACAACGCACTTGCCTCCTCGAGAACGAACTCACTTAGGGTCATTCACACACGGTTTTCCTAAATCGTCGTGCACACTTGCCCTACTTTGTGCATCCTTTTCCTAAAGGGTACAAAAATTCTACAATCATTTTGGCGCCGCTGCCGGGGAGGCGTGTTGTGTTTTGGTTAAACCATTGTTGTTTTTATATAGCCATAAATAGCTAATTGTATTAGTAGCACTCTACTAATACGTATTATCGGTTTTTCGTTTTTTGTGAATACTATTACTATATTGTATACGTAGAACAATAAATTTACAAGTACTCCAAATACGTGAGAAATCACAACCTTGACTTGGGAGGTCATTACCCAATCATTGTATTCGAATCTCAAACTAAAGAAAAAGGCAAAAATAGATAAATACTTTCGTGAAGCTCGATTTTGAGAAATACAAACTATAAGGTGGGTATAAGGCGGTTGTATTTCACGACCTAAAGGAAAAAGGCTCTTAAGTGCTTCGCGCAGCCTCGTTTCCTCCGCTTGCTTGTGCGTATTTTGATTTTGAAAGCTAATCGAGGGTTTTGCCGCCCAAAGTATTACTAAGTATCATATATATTTTCTTGGTTTCTATTGATTAAACCCTCTTGAACGATTTGGTGGTCCACCATCGTTCTAAAGTTATCGAAGGCGTTCACTTCACGTGATCGTTTTCATTCCTTGAGGCTTCTTTAATCGAGAGATTTGATTAAGGAGGAGATCTGTAGATTTGTGTCTACTAATACATTCCAAAATCCAAAAAAGTAAAAACAATCAAAAACCACAAAAACATTGAAAAAGTAAAAACACCAAAAAGAATCTTCTTTGCTCGCCTTCTCGTTGTACGTGACGTTTATGCAAACTCGCTCTAAAGCAAGACGTGCTCGTAAACGAAGAAACAAATCCATCACTCCTTCTAGTGAGGAGTCTCCTATTGACGAACCCATTGTAGTGAAAGAAGCACCCATGGCTAATCGAACTATGATGGAGTTGCTTCAAGCACCCACCGAGGGTTATGGAGAAGCGATTGTGATTCCCGCTATCCTTGCGGAGAATTTTGAGGTTAAGACGGGTTTGTTGTCCATGATTCAAAACAACAAGTTTCGAGGTGACGAAAAGGACAACCCTCATAACCACATTCGCCAATTTAATCGTCTCACCGCCACATGCAAGTTTAAGGATATTTCAAACGACTCGATTAAGATGATGCTTTTTCCGTATTCCTTAGCGGGGCCCGCAAAAATTTGGTTAGAGAAAGAGCCACCCAATTCTATATTGACGTGGAAGGATCTCGTTTCAAAATTCGTGAACCAATTTTTTCCGCCCTCTATGACTACGCACTTGAAAAACGAGATTTCAAAGTTTTCGCAAGAGTATAATGAGAGTTTTTCAACGGATTGGAATAGGTTTAAGGAAATGTTGCACGAATGTCCTCATCATGGTTTTTCCGACTTGCATCAAATAGACACGTTTTACAATGGCTTGAACGATCATGAGCGTGATTATCTTAATGCCGCCGCGGGTGGTAATTTTTTGTGTAAGACGGTCGAGGAAGCATTGTTAATCATTGAGAATAGGTCTAAGGTGTATAGTCCTCGTAGCACGTCGAGTGTTCGTAAGACTTCGTCTTCGTCTTCATTATCACACACCGTTGATGCTTGCCAAATCGAGGCTAATTTGGAAAACAAAATTCTTGACAAGTTGAAAGGATTGTTAATTGAGTTTAAAGTTGGTGAACAACCCGCTCCCGCTACGATTAAAGCGGTTGAGGTTTCTTGTATGTATTGTGGTGGAGCTCACGATTATTCCGAGTGCATTACCAACGGTGGTAACACTTCGAGTGCCTTCGCGGCCGCGGGAACTTATAACCAAAACGGTCAAGTTCCTCGCACTAATCAATTGACTCCACCGGGTTTTCCACCAAATCAAAATGCTAACAATTATCGAAACAATCAAGTTGGTTACCAAAGCAATCAAAGGAACAATTTTAAGGGTAATAACAACTATGGGAATCAAGGAACTAGTAGCCAATTGCAAAATCAAAATCAAAACCGTAATTTTCAAAACACAAGTCAAGGTCTTCAAAATGTTTACACAAAAGAACTTCCAATGGACTTTTTGAATTACGCCACGGCAAATGATAAGATTTTGGAAAACATTCAAGAGCAATTGGCTAGTCAAGCTAGGGACACGGCTAAAAACACTAAGGAGTTGGCTAACTTTGTGAAAGAAAATCTTAACATGAGAAATGAGTTGAAAAATGATTTTGCTAATCAAATTCGAGGTCAAAACAACAAGATAGAGCAAAGTCATGCTAGGCTTGAACAAAGAATTGACCAAAAAGTCGCTAGTCAAGATTTGAAGTTTAATAGTCAAGATGCTAAGCTTAATGCAATTTTAGAAGCCGTCATGGGAAACAAAGCCTCTACTTCGAGTGGTCTACCTAGTAACACCGTTTCAAACCCGAAGGGAGAGATGAAAGTGATTACCACACGAAGTGGTAAGACACTTAAAGAACCGACTCCTCAACCAATTACTCCAACGGTGGAGGAAATTGAGGAAGAACCCGAGGTGGTGGTCGAAAAGGAGCATATTTCAATCCCACAAAGTACCGCTCATGTCACACCTACGGTTGACCCATCACCCACATTGGAACCCGAGATTCCAAAGGCTATGCCTATGCCCCAACCCACACCACCCTTGCCTTACCCATCGAGACTTAGGAAGGAGAAACGACAAGAGCGCGACAACTACCAATTTGAGCTTTTTATGAAAATGTTTCGTGAGTTGCACCTTAATGTGAGTTTCACCGATGCTTTGGTCATGATGCCTCGATTTGCCGCTAACTTTAAGAGTATGTTGAACAACAAGGAGAAATTGCACCAAATGTCTAGTTGTTCGTTGGTTTATCTTAATCGCATACCTCAAAAAGTCGGTGATCCCGGTAAATTTTTGATCCCTTGTGCAATTCAAGATATGGAGGAATGCTATGCCTTGGCCGATCTTGGTGCTAGCATTAACTTGATGCCACTTGCAATCTTCAAGTCGCTCAATCTTCCTAATCTTATTCCTTCACGAATGTATATTGAGTTGGCCGACCATTCCACGATTCTTGCATGTGGTTTGGTGGAAGACGTTTTTGTGAAAGTAATCCTGTAGACTTTATCGTTGTTGATATCCCCACGGATCCTCAAGTTCCTCTTATTTTAGGTCGTTCGTTTTTAGATACGTCTATGGCTTTAATTGATGTGCATGCTAGAAAGATCAGCTTACGTTTCAACGACGAGGAACTTGTTATAAACGCAACTCAAAATTCTCAACTTTCTCATGTTTATTTCGTTGCTACCATAAACCTCGTTGATATGATCGACGTAGTTTGCGAGGAATTTTCACAAGAAGTTTTAGGGTTTGGTGATGAAGAAACTAGTGGCAATCCCACTATGTTAGATCCAATTCTTGATAATGCGACACCAACCTTCACTCCATTTGAAGGTGGTGGTTTTACGTTGGAAGAATGTGATGTTCCACGTACTTGTGACGAAGACCTCGACAACGATGAGGACTTCTCGATTATCAAGGATTTTCTCAACGATTTCCCATTTCCTCCACCAGAGGAGGTTATGAGTATCGAGCCCAAATCTTCACTTGAGGAACCACCTATTCTCGAGTTGAAAGATTTACCTCCTCACCTCGAATATGTCTATTTGGAGGAGGACGACAAGATGCTGGTTATTATTGCGAAGGATCTTTCGAATGATGAAAAAACCGCACTTGTCGATGTTCTAAAGGACCACAAAGGGGCGATTGCGTGGAAGTTATCCGACATTAAGGGAATCGATCCCAAGTTTTGTACCCACAAAATCTTAATGGAGGAGGATTTCAAGCCCACAATCCAAAGTCAAAGGAGGGTGAACCCCAAAATTCACGACGTCATCAAAAAGGAGGTCCTTAAACTCCTTGACGCGGGAATGATTTACCCTATTTCCGATAGCCCTTGGGTGAGTCCTATTCATTGTGTCCCTAAAAAGGGAGGGATGACCGTTGTGCCAAACAATGCCAACGAGTTGATTCCCACTAGACTCGTGACCGGATGGAGAGTGTGCGTTGACTATCGTAAGTTAAATGAAGCCACTCGAAAAGACCATTTTCCCTTTCCCTTCATGGACCAAATGTTGGAGCGTCTTGCGGGAAACGATTTCTATTGCTTTCTAGATGGTTTTTCCGGTTACTTCCAAATTCCCATCGATCCTCGTGATCAAGAAAAAACTACGTTTACGTGTCCATATGGAACGTTTGCCTATTGTAGAATGCCATTTGGACTTTGTAATGCACCGGGAACTTTTCAACGATGCATGATGGCTATTTTTCATGATATAATCGAAAAGACGATGGAAGTCTTCATGGATGACTTTTCCGTGTTTGGTGATTCTTTCACTTCGTGTTTGTCGAACCTTGAGAGAATGTTAAAATGTTGTGAGGAAACCAACCTTGTGCTCAATTGGGAAAAATGTCATTTTATGGTTAAGAGTGGAATCGTCTTAGGGCACAAGGTCTCGAAAGCGGGGATTGAGGTAGATCAAGCTAAGGTAGACGTCATCGCCAAATTACCTCATCCCAAAACCGTCAAGGGAGTTAGGAGTTTCCTAGGCCACGCGGGCTTTTATCGTCGATTCATCAAGGATTTCTCGAAGATTTCTCGACCCATTACACATCTTCTTGAAAAAGAGGCACGTTTTGTCTTTGACGAAGATTGTGTACGAGCCTTTGAGATCCTTAAGAGGAAACTTACCGAAGCTCCCATTCTTGTTGCTCCAAATTGGAACGTCCCCTTTGAGCTTATGTGTGATGCTAGTGATTACGCTATTGGGTCCGTTTTGGGGCAACGTCATGATAAGCACTTCTTGCCTATTCACTATGCTAGCAAGACGATGACCGAGGCTCAACTTAAATACACTACAACGGAAAAGGAGTTCCTTGCCGTGGTGTATGCATTTGAGAAATTCCGACCTTATCTCGTCTTGACAAAATGCATAGTGTATACGGACCATTCGGCTATCAAGTATCTCATGGCAAAGCAAGATGCTAAGCCGAGATTACTTCGTTGGATTCTCCTCCTTCAAGAATTTGATCACAAAATCGTTGACAAAAAAGGAGCCGAGAATCTAGCGGCCGATCATCTCTCTCGTTTGGAAGATCCTCACCAAAGTGTTTACGAGCCCAAGGAAATCACCGAAACATTTCCGCTCGAGACACTTGGTGTAGTGAATTCTAAGCTTGATTCTTCCACCCCATGGTTTGCGGATTTTGCAAATTACCATGCGGGTAAATTCATCATTAAGGGTATGACGACTCAAGAAAAACGAAAATTCTTTCGTGACGTCAAGTTCTACTTTTGGAATGACCCTTACTTGTTTCGAACTTGTGCAGATCAAATCATCCGACGTTGTGTTTTTGGCACCGAAGCTTCTAACATCCTTAGAGCTTGCCATGAGGGACCCACGGGTGGTCACCACGGTGCTAATCTCACGGCTAAAAAGGTGTTTGATGTCGGCTTCTTTTGGCCTACTATTTACCGAGATGCACAAGATCTTGTGAAGTCTTGTGATTCATGCCAACGACAAGGAAAAGCCTCACAAAAAGATGAAATGCCACAAAATATCATTCAAGTATGTGAGATCTTTGACGTTTGGGGCATAGACTTTATGGGGCCGTTCCCATCATCTCGTGGTAATAAGTACATTCTCGTTGCGGTTGACTACCTTTCTAAGTGGGTGGAGGCAAAGTCCTTGCCACCAATGATGCTCGTGTGGTAGTCAAGTTTTTGAAGCAATTGTTTTCTCGGTTTGGAACCCCTCATGCTATCATAAGCGATCGTGGAACCCATTTTTGTAATGACCAATTTGAAAGGGTTCTAAGGAAATATGGGGTTACACATCGTCTTTCTACGGCTTATCACCACAAACGAGTGGGCAAGTCGAGGTTTCAAACCGAGCTTTAAAGAGGATCTTGGAGAGATCCGTTGGGGAAAACCGACAATCTTGGTCGGATAAGTTAGACGATGCTTTATGGGCCTTTAGGACCGCTCATAAGACACCCATTGGGTGCACTCCCTATAAGCTTGTGTATGGAAAGAATTGTCATTTGCCTATCGAGTTAGAACACAAGGCTTATTGGGCCCTAAAGCATTGTAATGATGACATGGAGACTTCGGGAAAACACCAGAAAATGCAATTGAATGAATTGGATGAATTGAGGGATATTGCTTATGAAAATTCATTGATTTATAAAGAGAAAACTAAAAAGTTGCATGATTCTAAAATTAAAAACCGGGTTTTTAACATTGGGGATCAAGTTTTGCTTTTTAATTCAAGATTGAAATTTTTTTCCGGTAAGTTGAAATCCCGTTGGTCCGGTCCATTCACCGTGACTCAAGTATTTCCGTATGGGACCATCGAGCTAGCTCAAGATGATGGTCCTAACTTCAAGGTGAATGGACATAGGTTGAAGCACTACTTTGGCGGGGAAGTTCCATCCTTGAACTACCTCGACCAAGTCACCTTCCCCAATGATAATTAGTATTGAGGGGATCGAGTCGAGCTCATGACTCGGTAATCAAAAAAGAGGTGCCTCGTGGGGGAGACCATGCTTATCCTATGTACATATTATCGCTTTCTAATGTAGCTTACGTGTGGTGATTTGTGCCCTTCCAACCTTTGTTCCATGGTTGTTTGTGAATTGTGAACTTTAGATCATGATCTTCACGATTGGAGCCTCTCGTGTTCGTTTTATGGGAGCACTCGATCGTTTGCTTTGGAGACATTTCTCAATATCCATGATATATCCTTTTGATGTTCTAACCTTAGGTTTTTAGCACACTTCATAAACGGCTATTAATTTAATGGTTACACCCTTTCCATGCTAGATTAGGCATTCGACTACGTCTCTAGTATGGGGGTGTATGCACCCCTAGACTCGAAACATTGAGGACAATGTTTAACTTTAGTATGGGGGGGGGGGGGGGGGGGTGAATAGATACTTGCCTTGCCAAACCTTCACGCTTTCCAAAGTTTATGTTTTGTTTATCGTTTTTTTGCAAAATAAGGCTAAAAATGGCCAAATTTTAAAAATTTTCTCATGTTTTATAAGTGTTTGAAGACACGAATGTAGGTTTTCCGATGGCGAGAATAAGAGTAATTTTTGACTCGACCGTGCGTGTTGAGCACTTAGCTTTGATTTCTTAACTACACATTAGGCTAAGTCTCTTAAATGAGGACGAGAAATGATAGAGTTAATTATAAGTTACTATGCTTAACGTAGAGTACTCATATTCTTTCAAAAACTCATGTGTTCTCGTTATTTGCTTATTCTCCCTTCGCATGTAAATATTTTTTGCTTAATAAATATTGACTTAGCGGTTTAGTTAGGATTGTTGGGTTTCTAGTCTTTTCTAGTAGCTTCCCTGTAATTAAATTGGGAAGACATTAAGGTATCGCAAGCGTCACGGTTTTGAAGTATTGGCACCCCAATAATCGAAAGCTTCACCTAATAATAAGATTTCAAGTGCTCACCTAAATCTAGCAAACAATTTGAAGCCCCACAAGGCCTAAAATCTATGCAAAAATTGAAAGTGAATCAAGCCTTAATCTTCGAAGCTTTAAAGATCCAAAATTCGCTTTAGCGTGAGGATATACGTCTTTGGCTAATAAAACCACCGATGAGGCGGATAATAAAAGGCAAGGCAAGACCGAAGTCATAATAAAAGCTTCATGGCGAAGTTTAATAAAAGATGGAGGTAAACCAAAGATAATAAGGCCCTTCCGTTAGGGGGCGTATAAAAGTCTTGGTAATAAGTCTCATGTTCAAAACCGTTATAAAACCGTGTTTATCGATTCTTCTTGTCAACTTAATTTTTTAACATCGTTGTCTATTAGGAGGGGTTATTGATTTGATGGTCTTAGTTACACCATTAGGACTCTATTTTTAGACCTAAATCTCTAGTATCGCATAAGTCAACAATGTATCCTCGTGAAACATTCAAGACATCATAAAATATAAGAGATGCAACTTAGGAATAGTGGGAGAATAAGTACGTGATTTGGGCATATGAGTAGTGTTAGCATTACTAACTTATAATGACAATGATCTTGTTGCACGCTTGGCATGGAATTAAGGTGAAAATCGAGGACGATGAAATTATTTCTAACGAAGCATTCACGTTTCTTATTCTATGAACCTAAACGTCCCATTTTGCGATGAAAATCATACATTATGTCTAAAACGCAAGTAGTAGTAATAGTAGTAGTGTAGCTAGTTTATCGTTCAATAAAGTGAATAAAATGAATTTTGGAGGTGCTACGATACTTTATTCTAGCATTGCGTGAGGGCACGGCAATGGTTTAGTATGGGGGAGTGATGAGACTGCTTTTATACATAGTCTCATCGTCCAAATTGGGCTTAAAATGCATTAAATATCATCAAAATACCCAAATATATGCTTGTGTTTGTTGCTTGTGTATTTTAGGTACGGATATTGAGAAAATGACAAAAGATCACAAGAATCAGTCAAAAACGAACACGGGAAACGAAGCCGCACGATGAACCAAGCCCTAATGAAGAATTTTCCAAAGAAAACCCTTGAAGATTTGAATAATTATGAAGATTGGTCCTCCAAGTTTGAAGAATTGACACTTTATACCCTTGTATCTTCATAATTACAAGTTTGGTCCCTAAAGTTTGTCAAAATTACAAAAAGGACCCTTAACTTTGAAGAATTGGCAAATTTAGTCCCTCAACAAATCTAAATTGTCAATAATGGTCCTCCAAGAAGTCAACAAACAAGTCAAAGCCTTGAAATATGAAGACAATTTCAAAAACAGTTCTTAAAGAATGAAGAAATTGTATATTTAGTCCTTGTTTCAAGTTTATAAACAATATGTGCAAAAAATGCCAAAAGCTGAAAGTTGAAATCAAAGGAAATGGGAGTTTGCTGATTTATTACAAAGTGAAAGGAAAGTGAAACTTGAGGGGGTCAACCAGCCAGACACCCAAACTCCTCCCATCCAACCATCCATCCACATCACCCCTCTCATCCCATCATCTCCCACCACCTCACCACTTCATCCACATCAGACTTCCACCCATGTTTTTTAAATAATCAGATTTATTTAAATCTGATTTTGGTGGTAAACATTAAGTTTAAAAAACTTAATCCCTTTTCAGATTAAACCCCTCCTAAACCACCCATAAACCCTAAAAACCCCAGGGTCAATTAAACTAAGAACAAAGGGTTTTTGCTCCATCTCTTCCAGAAGGCTAATTAGGGTAATTGTCAACAAAACCCACATCCCAAATCAACCCCACACTCACCCTGGACCCCCCATGAGATTCCCCTTTGAACGTCTCTTTCCCACAAAACCCAACACCAGACAAAATGGACGACCAAGATGTTTTTACTTGTCCTCCACAACAAATGAAGGGTTTAGATTGACTACAACAAGCTGGCATTCACAAGACTCCAACTGCATAATCACATGGCATTTTTTGACTGAAAATTCAAAATTCGTCCAAGGGTAGCTTGGGAAATTCATGTATTAGGGTTTCAAGTATCTAGATAGTTCTATGTAGTCCTATATAAGGAGTATGCGTATTGTGCATGACCCTTGTTCTTTTTTCTCCTTTTTTCACAACTTTGTAAATCCTGTTTTTATGAATGAAAAAGGTTAAAGTTTGGTGATGAGAAGAAAGAGCCATCTTCATTGTTTGATTGGTGTTTAAATTTCAAGTTTGTTTACTTTTCAAGTTTTTAAAATTTAAGTCTTGTTTTCAAGGTTTCTGAAATTTGGATTTTTGGTAAAATCCTTGTTTCAAGAGTTGTTTTCAGGTTTGTTAGAGATTCCTTAAGTGTGTTCAAAAGAGGTTTTGGAATTAAAGTTTGGTGGTTTGAAAAAGGTTTTAAAAGAAAGTAACAAAAATCAGAAAGTATACTCTTGTGCTTGTTCTTCCTTTAAATCTTAGCAGGTTCTTGCTTGTTTGATAAAGGTCCAGCTCAGGTCCGGACCTGAAAGGAGGTGACATTTGCAGTCACTAAGGGACCTGGATGTAGGTCCCTTGTGGTAAAAATCTTGTCTCATTTTTCATATTTTTATATCTTATGTGATATTGCATGATTTAAATGAAAATCTGTTCTAGTGTTGTTTAGTTGTTGGGATTAGCTCATTTGTGTTTGTTATGCTTGTTAGTATCATTTAGAATCAAACTTGATTGGATTTTATGTGATTTGCTTTGGAAAGTTCAAATTCAGAAGTTTAAGGGGTGTTTGGATTAAGGCTTTATATGGTTTATATGATTTAGTCTTGGCTTGAATCTTGTTTAACTGCACTCACTAGGTTGGTATTAGGTTGTTTGCTACTTGTTTGTCAGTTTGGGTGAGTTTTTAAACAATTTGCATGTCAAAAATTTGGTCATATAGTAAAAAATCAGATAAGTGCCTTTGTGACTGATTTTAGTAAAATTTGTGCTTGATTCTTGATTAACTGCTAGATCTTAGGTCATTTGAGGCTTTGTGATTGATTGAATGCTAGTTGGTTACTTTTTGTGAAAGATTTGTGCCATTAAAAATCATCTTTGTGCAAGTAAAACCAGCTAATATACTCTTCTGTCACTTAAGTATAACAGCAACTTTTACTTGGTGATTTGTGTGAATTTTTGTTAAGTTATTGGCATGTTTATGTGTTTGCATTGACTCCTTATACTCCAAAGAGTATAAGGGTGCCTTCTTGTCCCACAATCAACACCACAAATCAAGGTTCAAGCCCTCTTGAACCTCCTTTTCACAAGTGAAGATAACTGTTCTTCTTTGTGTTCTTCAAAAAGTGAACTGAGCACGTTTTGGTTTCCATTTAAGCTTAATCTTGATTATATTAGACTAGTGTTTGTGTTTTGGTGATCTAAGTAGTATCTGGTTTGTGTTTTTAAAAGAAAAAAAAAAGAAAAAAAATTGCAAAAAGCTCACCTTGCCTGGGCTCGAACACGCGACCTTGCTTTCCAAGGGCTAGCATGTTAACCAGTGATCTAGATGGCTTTTTACGTTTACATTTCATTTCATTACTTAATTAAGTAGTGTTTGTTTTATAGCTTATTTAGATAATAGCTTTTAAATAAGTTGTTTCTAGCTTATTTCTTGTAGCTTTTTCCTGTTTAACATTTTTCCTAGGATATTATTAGGATTGTTGACTTTTCTGAGCAAAAAGCAAATTTTTCCCATTATTTATTAATTTATTAGGATTATTTTAAGTTTTAATTTTAGAAAGTCATTAAAAAATAGAAAAAAGTAATTTAAAAATCTGGAAAAATAGTTTTTAGGTTTTTAATCATATTTTTGAGATTTATAGCTATTTAGGTTTTCAATTTAGCTTATTTTTGATTTTATTGGATTTTAGGGTTTTTAAGCAACTTTAAAATTTAATAATAAACTATTAAATAGGTTTCAGAAAATTTGGATTGCATTTTTGTTTTAGTTACATTATTTAGGATTTTTGGTAATTTTTTAGAATTTATTTACAAACTTTTTATTTTTTTGAATATTTTAATATTATTTTATTGCTAAAAATAGAAAGTTGGTTTTTTCTAGTTTTTTCATTTTTCCTAGGTTAAGGACACTTAATTAGGAGTTTTGTCACTTTCCAAATATTTTTAGGACTTTTCAATTAATTTCTAGAATTAATTTAAGTTTTAATAGATTTTATTAGTTTTTAAGTGTTTAAAAATAGTTTAATTTGGTTTTAAAATTTTTAAAAATAGTTTATAGCTTAATTAGGATATTTTGAGGTTTACAAACTATTAGATCTTGTTTAAGGCTTTTTAATAATTAAAAGTGATTTTTAGGGCTTTAATTAGCATTAAAAAGTCATTATCTAATTAATTAAAAGGTTTTAACAAGTTTGGATTTTTTGTAAACTCTTAGAATATTATTGGGGATTTTTAGTAATTTTTAGGAATTTTTAGGTTAAAATTTTAATTTTGGCACTATTTACGGTTTTACGTGTTCGCCTTTTTCGTCATAGTTTAATTCGTCTTTGTAACCGTCTTTCTCTTCTAATCCCATTTCTTTCTCAATCAATATAATCACAAATCAATATCAATTCAATACACAACGCACTTGCCTCCTCGAGAACGAACTCACTTAGGGTCATTCACACACGGTTTTCCTAAATCGTCGTGCACACTTGCCCTACTTTGTGCATCCTTTTCCTAAAGGGTACAAAAATTCTACAATCAGAAATACAATTTGTTTGAATCTCATCAAAACTTTTTGAAAGCAAAGTATAAGAATCTTGAAGCTTTAAAAATTCAGCGTCAGATTTGTGACAAGTACTATCTACCACATTATCCACAAAATCAATATTATGCACAATAGAATAATTATCAACACTTTTATTCACACTGATGGAAACAATATCATAAGACATCACTTGCTTCAGAAGCTGGTCATTTTGGCGTGAAACTCGTTGTATTTCAAGTAAACTGTTTTCATAAGCATCATCCATTTCATTGAAAACACGTCTAACTTCTTCTATTTCCAAAAGCAAATCTTGATCAATATTACTAAGACAAGCTTTAACATTGTTTACAAATGGAACAATTCGTCTCAGAACGCAGCTCTAGTGTGCTCAAAATTTCATTCACCTTCCGTTATGGCCGAGGCCGTCGTACGTTCCAAAATAACCTTGTCAAAATTGGCTAAGTGTTGGTGTACCGCATTTAAGCTAACGGACGCCTTACTTACCGGTGGAATTAACTTTGTTAAATCCGTTTTGACAAGTGTAGGAGACGTACTAGGAGGGTTTTCATTTGACAAACTTTGGGGCACAAGAACTGTCAATTCAGCTAATTCCTTTTGTAAGCGAGTACGTGTCTTAGAAAATTGATCTTTATTATGCTTATCATAATCAATCTTATGGAATTTTGAATGCATTTTAGAATGAGTTTCTTCCGCAAGTGACCGTGTCTCCTCAGTACTACGAACAAAAGGTGCTTCTTTCGATTTGCCAATTAGGGTCATATCATAAAGACACGGAATATATTCCCGAGCTTGTTTTGCATAACCGGGATTAGGTGGTAAATCTTGAAGACGCTTAAGTTCGAGTTCTTTAAACGATTTAGTTAAAAGATGAACCTTTTCTGTGGAAGCGTATTGTTTTAAAAGCTGTTGTTCTTTGAATTTAAGAAGTTTGGTAGCATTAATTTCCGATTCAAACTTTTTAGACTCGAGAGTTTCGAAATCCATTTTAAGTTTCTGAAAATCGTTGACAACCGACTCTTTTGCTTTTAATTCATTGGAAAGATTAGCTTTTAATGATTCTATTTCTTTCAAGTGTTCAATCTTTTCAAAACGAAATTGGTCAAATTCAGAACACATTATTTTCTCTGCTTGAGGGACCATTTCAAAAGCTTTGACCTTTTCTTTATGCAACGCAAGCTCAGCTGTTAGGGGGTCCATTGAGCAACGATGCCCAAATTAGATGTCCATTTTCTTTGTTCAACATATAAAGTTTCATTCGGGAAGCCCAATCCTCATACATAGTCTTCACCAACATTGGTGGACGATTATCCGTACCCGAGAGGATGGACTTATCCGTAAGAGATGTGTGCTCCATTTTGTTAAGTTAAGATTTACAAATGTTGATCGAACAATGAGAGAAAGTAAATGTGTTTGTCGTTGTGAGTTGAAGTCGAGAAACAATGTTGAAATCCCCTAAAATATGTTCTCGATGACCAAAAAATTCCAAGACAAAAAAACACACAATTTTTTAAGGAATAATTTTTGGATCGTCGGAATATTGATCGGAATAAATGATCGGAAAACTGTCGGAATATCAGTCGGAAAACCGTCGGAATAAGTCTATCGGAATACCCCTGTCGGAATGAACCTGTCAAAATACCTTCTATCGGAATACCCCCCTATCGGAATACTCTCTATCGGAATACTCCTGTGGGAACACCTTCTATCGGTATACCCACTATCGGAATAAACCTATCAGAATATCCACTATCAGAATACCGTTGGGATCCCTTCATCGTAATAATGGTCGGAATGAGAAACCCTTTTCCGCTGTAAGTTGTCGGAATACTTAAACTCAACCAATTCGAGATTTTAAGACAAAAAATGATCAAAACACCTAAAAATTTTATGTTTTTAGCCAAAGTAACTATACCAAATCTCTACCACAACTATGTAGAAGATTTGTATCAAGAAAAAACAAAAAAAACAAAAAAAAAAAAAAAAAAAAAAAAAAATTTTGGTTCGTGTAAAATGGATCAAAATAGGCGTAAGAATCAAGAACACAAACACATAAACCAAACAATCATCCCATGGCTCTTGATACCATTTGTAGGATATTGTAAATCTTGCTTACGTTTAAAGAGAGAAACATATTGAAAGATAAATGATTTCACACACACTTTAGAGAGAGAAAGTGATTAAGTATGTGTAAAAATGAATGAAACCATACCCTCTCCATCTAAGGAGAGGGTTTATATACCCAAGCCCATGAGATGGGCTTGGGCTTACATTAGGCCGCCGACCTACACATGTTGTAGGCTTGGCTTGGCCTTGTTTGTTGAATATTAAGTTAACTAAACTACGAGCTACTACTTAGACTATTGTTGGAGTGACTAATCCTTTCTAATACGTAAAACGTATTTCCAACACTGAATGTCGACTAAGTACTTAAGCTAGCACTAGAACAATCACAAAAAGGTTCTAGTGATGATGTCTTGGTAAGCATTGAAGGGGTTGAAGAATGAAAAAGAAATGTTAGGATAAAGGGTGAAAAGAAAATAGCCCTCCATACAATTTAGGCAGAAACCGGGTCAACACATCATGAAGACAACACATCATAGACCCAGTGATGTAATGCACAACCCTTCCCCAGCTGACTTAGGCTTCGCTCAAAAGAAGTTTGTTTTAGCGTCACGGATATCAACACGACTTCTATTAACTTTCTCACTCCGAGATAGTTGATATTGAATAGGTGGCATCTGCTCCAGCCTCCGACCACTAAAAGGGCACACATAGAGTCTAGAGCCTAGAGATTAATCAAATCTCGTTAGGACACACTACATGACGAAGAAGAGATTCATACGCTATATCCTTGCGATATTGGTAGAAAACTCAAAGTGATACTACTTAGTATTCACAATGATGAGTGGAAATCCTTCTAGTGTTAACATCAAACAGCACTGCGGTAGGTCATGTGTGTAAGTTTATGGACTTATATTTAATAGTCGTGTGATAGGATCGAACTCGAGATTACGGGGTCGCACACAATACGTAAAGAGTTAATATAATTAATTAATATATATATTGTATTTATTAATTTATTTAATAAATATATTTATGTATTTATTAATTTAACCGAACAAGTAAATATATATCTCTAACGGTCGTTAAATAATTAATAGTTAAGTTATAACGATTGTTAAATAAATATATAGTATATGTATACAAAAGGAAAGAAGTTTGGAAGTTACCGAAACACCCCTAAGGGGTGTTTGGTCGGTCGGTTATGAGGCCCAAAGGGGGGGGGGAGCATTAGTTGCCTTTTATTTATCTTGTGCTACAAGAGTTGAGGCCTATAAATACACCTCCTTATACCTCATAATTCACACAACAATAAATCTTCTCCCTTTCTTTCTCTTTGGTCGATCGACACCCACAAACCACAAAGGGTTTCGGTTGGTTTTCTTGGTTGATCGATTGTATACTTAATCTAGTCCTAGCCCCTCTCTAGGGTTGTTGGGTAGATTAATTACAAGCGTTGTAGCTCGGTTTTCACGTGTTAGAATCACGGTTAGCTCGTTGTATTACGCGTGTACAAGAACGTAATATAGTCTTACTTTAGACTATATCTTTGTATATACGGTTTAAACCCGAATCGGTGATTTGTTCTTCGTCTTGTGGAATTACTTTAGCGTAAAGGTATGTAACCTAATTCGATTAATTATAATTGTGTTATTAATTATGATTTTGTTAAATCGCTTCCGCTATATGTGCTTTGATCTCGTTTAGGGTTTTATATAATTGTTATGATACTAATAAACCTTCAGTGGCATCGAGAGCTGTTTTAACATGTTATAATTATCGAACATCTAAAGTTTTTTAACTATAGTAGTTTTGAGTTAAAACTACATGTTTTTTAGGTTTTTCATAAAACTAGGGTTTTGTTGATTTAATAATTAGGGTTTTACTCTATTTTTAATAAAAAAAGTGAATTGTTTTGAAACCCTAAATTACATGTGGGATAATTTTAGATTATATTGTATGATTACTTGTTATGTCATGTATGGTTACGATCCGTCGAGATTTAATTGTTCAGATTTGTGGGGATTCCATGATTACGTGCATGTTTTCATGGATCGTAAAATTATATGTTTATATGATTTTATGCGCTACGTGATTATTTGATTCGATAAATCTAGAATTAGGGAAGACTTTTATATAGAGATATAAAGACCTAGATTTGATGATTATTGAATAAATCGTATGCATGTGGCTATTTGATTTATTTGTTGCACATATAAATTGTAATTATGTGTTTATGATTTAGTTTTTTTACTTGTTTATATAAAATTGTTGAATTGTTGTAAACAAGGGTTTTTTTGAAAAGAAATAATATGGACTAAATCATATTAAAAATAATGATTTGTTAAGAGATTTAAATTACATAAGATTATGATGATTGGTGAATTGCAATAATAATCTAACAACCTACTCAATTTAGAAAAACTATAAAGTGAGTTTAACGCACTACTAGTCATGAACCCGGTTAAGGAAGGAGGTGTTATGCCTTAGTCGCTGACCAAATTCCCGGCTCGCCTGTGCGTAAAAGTTGAAATTACCTACGATTATTAACTGAATTATACCTTAATGGTGATTTACCACAAATTCACATCCGAACCACAATGAATAAGGGTATTGCTTTGTGCGTAGCCGAGTTCTAGCAAAGTACGATGTGATGAGTTGTGGGTAAATTCTTTAATTGGTTTAACCAATACCGCAACATAATTTATGAAGAAATTTAATCTCATGGAAAGTTTACTAAATGTTTTATTAAACTTATGCTATGGAGATTGTATGCATGCTTCTCCATACGTGGATTTTGACATCAAAATTTATACCCTTAAAATTTTAAGTCGAATGCTCCTAATGACGAACACTTGAAATTACTTCGTCATCAAATGAGATTTTTGGATGATGTTGTGATGGAGAGAAAACCATTGGTAGAATGAGAATTCGTATGATGGTTTTACGTTACTAGATTAGACGACTTAATTAAGTTACTCAGTGAGATCTGGAAATTTAATGCATTCAGAAGGGATGAAACATGTTTACAATGCAAAACGTTTTTGGCAATGTAAATCCCTTAAATATCTAGAAATTAAAAATTGTTTGTCAACTGAATTGTTCGACAAGTCGCTGTGTTGAGTACATTCATTACTAGCAGATCAACTGATGTAATAGATCTATGTCAATATAGTTCTAGAATTCAAGGAAAATAATATAGTTTTTATACCGAGGTAATTTTATTTTCTTGAAAAGTATTTTGTTATCGAAATACTAATGTTTGAACTTATTTCTGTAAAAATGGATCAACCCACCAATAACACGATAAGTTCTGCGTTCAAAGCTTTCTTTGAACGACCTGAACTTACTGGCCCAATCTTTAATGATTGGTGCCGCTCGCTAAGAATTGTCTTGAGAGCAGCGGGTACTATCGATATCTTGACTACTCCCTATCCGGAGGATCTTGCTGAAGGAGCATCTGATGCGCAAAGGCTTGAACACGCTGCTAATGTTAAGAAGTACTCTGAGGTGGCTTGCTTAATGCTGGGAAAAATGGCTCCTGCACTTAAACAGAAGTATGAGCTATTTTCTCCAAAGCGAATGCTTGATGAGCTCAAGGCTATGTTCGAGAAGCCACAAGCTGTGGAGATCTACAACTTGGTAGATGCTTTGCATAGCTGCAAGCAAGCTCCAGGAAAGTATGTAAGTGCCCATTATTTGGAGTTGAGGGGTTATATGGAACAACTCATTGCACTAGGACAACCCTACGATCATAATATGGCTATTAACTTGATTAATAGGTTCCTTAACAAGGACTTCAATGATTTCGTTAGAAACTATAATATGCATTGCACGGGGAAGATAATTAATGATTTGCATGCAATGCTCATTGACTATTAAAAGGGGTTGAAAGGCAAGGCATCTACCGCTACGCCTTCTGTACTAACCATACAAAAGGGTATAGTGAGTAAGCCAAAACCGCAAACGAACAAGAAGAAAGGCAAAGGTAGGGGTAATAAGGGCAAACAAGTTGTGGCTTATTCGAAACCTAAGCAGAACTTTGGTAAGAGGAGTCAATCTCAAAAGGATGAGACTTGTCACCATTGCAAGGCAAGTGGTTACTGGAAGAGGAATTGCCCTCTTTACCTCGAAGAATTGCGAGTAATAAAGCAGAAGTCTGAGCAGAGCGCTGCAGCTTCAGGTACTTTATTTATGATTGAATTGTTCAATTTAACATACAAATTAAATTCCTGGGTATATGATACGGGCTGCGGTATTAACATTTGTAATAGGCTGTAGGGATTTAATCTAGAAAGGAAGCTTTCCTATGGGGAACAATATCTGCAAGTGGGCAATGGCGCACAAGCAACGTTTGAAGCTATAGGAACTTTTGATCTAGTTTTACCTTCGGTTTAGTAATGAGATTAAATGATTGTCATTATGCACCTACAATTGTTAGGGGTGTTATTTCCTTTTCTTGTTTGTTAATGGATTTATTCACACGATTAATAATAATGGAATTTCTGTTTGGAAAAATGGTATTTTCTATTTTAATGCAATTTCTGTGAATGGTGTGTTTGAATTAGACATGCATGATAATGAATCCAAGAACGATAAATTTATATTTAACATGTGTAAGAAGAGAAAGTTTGACAAAAACTCTTCTTATCTTTGGCATTGTAGACTTTCCCATATCGGGAAGACTCGTATACAAAAGCTTCAACGTGAAGGTCTTTTAGAAAATATCAATGATGAATCATTTGATAAATGTGAGTCTTGTATCTCTGGAAAGATGACCAAGAAACCTTTTAATAGCAATATTGAAAGGGCCACTGATCTACTTGGACTTATACGTACTGATGTGTGTGGACCACTTAGACATACGTCAAGGAAAGGTGCTAGCTACTTCTTAACATTTACGGATGAATTATAGCCGTTATGGTTATGTTTATTTACTTAAGCATAAACATGAGGTATTTGAAACATTCAAAGTGTTTAAAGCAGAAGTAGAACTGCAATTAGGGAAGAAGATTAAAGCTCTTCGTTCTGATAGAGGTGGTGAATATTTAAGTCAAGAGTTTATAGATTACCTAGGTGAGAATGGAATTGTTCAGCATCTTACTTCTCCCTATACTCCACAACAAAATGGTGTATCTAAAAGGAGAAATCGCACATTATTGGATATGGTACAATCTATGTTTAATCTTACAACTTTACCTTTATCCTTTGGGATTATGCTCTACAATCTGCTCTTCGCATATTAAATATGGTTCCCACAAAGAAGGTCGATAAGACACCATATGAACTATGACATGGCAAGAATCCATATTTGTCTTATTTAAAGGTCTAGGGATGCGAGGCGTATGTGAAACGTGGCTCGGGTGATAAACTCCAACAACGATCTATGAAATGTATCTTTGTATCATACCCTAATGAAACTATGGGTAACTACTTTTATTATCCACCTGAGAACAAAGTAATTGTTGCTAGGTATGGAGAATTCCTTGAATCTGATCTTGTTAACCAAGAATTCAGTGGGAGAAATTATGATCTTGAGGAGAGTCATATAGATACATTACCTTTGGAAAACACTAGCGATGTAATTCCTGTAGAACCAGAAAGCTGGCGGTCCACCAGAATTAGTTCCTCTGCGTAGATCCACAAGGATTAAAAACACAAACAACAATCTGTGTCTTAACATAGAGGATGATGAGGAGTTAGGGGATCTTGGTGAACCCGCTAATTATAAATCCGCCATACTTGATCCTGAGAAGGATAAGTGGATGGTTGTTATGGATGAGGAAATGAAATCCATGAAAGTAAATGATGTTTGAACTCTTGTAGAACCACTACCGAATGCTAAAGTAGCGAGACACAAGTGGATATACAAGAAGAAAACCGACATGGACGAAAAAGTACAATCCTATAAAGCTCGTTTAGTAGCTAAAGGTTTTACACAAACTTTTGGCATAGACTACGAGGAGACTTTTTCTCCTGTAGCAGACTTAAGAGCTATTAGGATTCTCATAGCTATAGCAGCATACTATGAATATGAGATATGGCAAATGGATGTTAAAACTACCTTCTTGAACGGTCGCTTAGATGAAGACATCTATATGCAGCAACCAGAAGGGTATGTTGATCCTGAAAATCCAGGACATGTGTGCAAACTTCAAAGGTCCATTTATGGTTTGAAGCAAGTATCACGTCAATGGAATAAACGATTTTACGAGGAAATCAAAAAGTTTGGATTTATTCAGAATCGTGATGAGCCATGTGTATATCGCAAAGCTAGTTGGAGTGATGTAGTATTTCTAGTCCTATATGTTGATGACATATTAATCATGGGAAATAACATACCAAGGCTTAAAGCTGTTAAGGATTATCTTGGTAAATGTTTTTCTATGAAGGATTTAGGAGAAGCTGCATACATTTTGGGAATTAAGATCTATCGGGATAGGAAAAGACGGTTAATTGGTCTATGTCAAGATGCTTATATAGATAAGATTTTGAAGAAGTATAATATGCATAATTCCAAGAAAGGTTTTTAACCTATGGAAGGTAAGCATAATCTGAGTCATGAGATGGATGCATCAACTCCTGAAGAGGAGGCACACATGAAGAAGGTGCCTTATGCTTCGGCTGTAGGATCTATAATGTATGCTGTTAGATGTACGAGGCCTGATGTGGCGTTCGCTCAGAACTTGGTCAGTAGATACCAACAGAATCCAAGGAAGCTCCACTGGACTGCTGTTAAACATATTCTAAAGTATTTGAGGAGTACAAAAGATATGTTTTTGGTATATGGTGGAAAACCAGACACGGAACTGAATGTTACAGGTTTCTGTGATTCGTCCTGGCAATGTGATAAAGACGATACGATGTCTCATACGGGTTATGTTTTTGTTATCAATGGAGGAGTAGTTGACTGGAAGAGCAAGAAACAAACAACAATTGCAATGCATGCTACTCAATCTGAGTACATGGCTGCTTCAAAAGCTGCAATGGAAGCTGTTTGGATTAGGAAGTTTATTGAAGATCTTGGAGTGATGCCTTCAATTAAAGAACCTATTGATATGTATTGTGACAATTCTGCCGCAATAATATTTGCCAATGACCCTAGAGTCATGAAAGGCGCCAGACACTTTATGCGTAGACATCACTACGTCCGAGAACAAGTTGAAGCTCGAGAAATCAAATTGATAAAAGTTCACACAGATGATAACGTAGAAGATCCTTTGACTAAGTCATTGCCTAGACCAAAGGTAGTTAAGCATGCCAAAGCGATTGGGCTGCAACTAGCTAGCAAACTCATGCAATAAATCTGTGATTAGTATTTGGATAAAGGATGTTATGACATTATTAATATAATAAAATAAAGATTGGGTTTCGTTTATTTTTATTATTTAATAAGTGTATCCTATTTTACATGTTTTAATTCATGAATAAAAGTTATGCTAAATGTCCGTTGTCGATTAATAATATTGGAATATTATTAAACTAAGACAAATCAAAATAGTGATAGAGTATACTTGAAAGTATATTGATCAATTTTGGATGATATTCGATGAATCGAATGTAGGACTTATCCCAACTATATGTTATTACTTTATGGATCTTTGTCATTAAGTAAAACATAAATAGTTATCCTTATACTTGAGATACCAGGAAACTGTTGTGAATCTAGTGCATCTTTGTGGAATAAGCTAACGCTAAACGTAACTGGTATCTATAAGGATTATTTTCAGAAGTGTTGCAAAATTCATAAGTTTTGCTCGTAGTCAATATGGAATTTATTTCCTCCAATATGTTTTAGAGTTTAATATAGCTGGGCCCCTCGTGGGATTAGTAAGATGTTTGTGTGGCCACACCCAAAATTGTTTTGGTAATCTTGCTGAATCTATGAACGAGAAACATAATAGTTAATGAAAGGAATGACTGAGATCCATATCCGTATTAACGTTGTATTAGAAATAAAAGGATAATAATAACGATGCAGAATAGTTAAAAGGTTTTGTCCAGGAGACCTTACTCGAATTGAGCTAGAGGCATTGCTAGTGTAACCAGACGCTAGTCAATGTAATCACGATATTACAAATATGTCCAAGTGGGAGCTGTAAGTTTATGGACTTATATTTAATAGTCGTGTGATAAGATCGAACTCGAGATTACGGGATTGCAAACAATATGTAAAGAGTTAATATAATTAATTAATATATATATTGTATTTATTAATTTATTTAATAAATATATTTATGTATTTATTAATTTAACCGAGCAAGTAAATATATATCTTTAACGGTCGTTAAATAATTAATAGTTAAGTTATAACGATTGTTAAATAAATATATAGTATATGTATACAAAAGGAAAGAAGTTTGGAAGTTACCGAAACACCCCTAAGGGGTGTGGTCGGTTATGAGGCCCAAAGGGGGGGGGGCATTAGTTACGTTTTATTTATCTTGGGCTACAAGATTTGAGGCCTCTAAATACACCTCCTTATACCTCATAATTCACACAACAATAAATCTTCTCCCTATCTTTCTCTTTGGTCGATAGACACCCACAAACCACAAAGGGTTTCGGTTGGTTTTCTTGGTTGATCGATTGTATACTTAATCTAGTCCTAGCCCCACTCTAGGGTTGTTGGGTAGATTAATTACAAGCGTTGTAGCTCGGTTTTCACGTGCTAGAATCACGGCTAGTTCATTGTATTACGTGTGTACAAGAACATAATATAGTCTTACTTCAGACTATATCTTGGTATATACGATTTAAACCTGAATCGGTGGTTTGTTCTTCGTCTTGTGGAATTTCTTTAGCATAAAGGTATGTAACCTAATTCGATTGACTATAATTGTGTTATTAATTATGATCTTGTTAAATTGCTTTCGCTATATGTGCTTTGATCTCGATTAGGGTTTTATATAATCGTTATGATATTAATAAACCTTCAATATGTAAGACTCTTTATGAATTAAACATGTGCAAAAACTAAAAAGCAATAATGGTTTGATTCTTAACTGATTCAAACTCGTTGTAGGTTTCTACGCAATATCTTTATGGTCTTGCCAGAACATTCAGAGTGATATTCATTAATATTTATAGTGATGAATGGAAATCCTTCTAGCGTCAACCTTAAACAGCGCTATAGTGGGTGACTTGCGAGATTCTTTATGGATCAAGCTTACTGGAAAGCAACAATGGTAAGATTCTTTATGAATCAAACTTGTTCCATGTATTTGAATTGACGAATTTAATAAAGCAGATATTTGTCTAATTGATTCACTCTTTATGATCGCAGTCTTGCTTTGAGACGGTCGAGTAAAGAGAACGGCTAGTACAGCCGCGAAACCATGTCAAGGAGATTCTTAAATAAATCTACCTAATCACAAGTACGGTATTTAATACCGTCTAACGGTCTTTACCGACCGAAGGTAAAACGCTACCAATTAAGGATGAATGTCAAATCCATTTAGTCCGTGTCTATGTTTTGTCTCGAGAAGGTGACGTTACGTTGTACTCATAAAAGTCGAAGATTCAAAACCACATATTCATGCCCAAAGACATTTTCAACAATCAAGAAATAAAAAGTCTTCCGCAACTCTGATGTTCATAATCTTCCTTAACAATTAATGTAGATGAATGACCTCTCTTTAAAGGAGATTGTCAACAAGCTTTCAAGATGGTGCATAGTGTGAGCATGTGGATGACGACACAAGATCGCAAGATGGCAAAGACAAGTAAAGGATGGTGACTAGCAAGAATGAAGCAGTCATTTTGAAGATCTCAATACTAAAGATTAATTATCTCCATAAATACTCGCATGTGGTAGAGGAATGACCTTCAGTGAGTGAGATGTTAGTCTCAAAATATTGTATCATCAAGAATGATTCAGTCACAGATTTGAAGATCTCAAGATTAAAGACAAAGTGGAAAGACAACGACAAAGGCTCAAAGATCAAACCATGAAGGAACAAGACTACTATTACACGTTCCCGACTTATTTATGGCGAGATTAGTAATATCTATAAATCTCCAAATGTCGTAGAGGAATGACCTCTCATTGGGGGAGATTGTTAGCCTCAAAGTATTGAGTCAAACAAAAATGTTCGGTCATAGGTCTATGATGTATCATTTATTAGAACGTTGTAATAAGTAGTAAAATAGTCGGGAATCACGGGCTTCACTTTAAGGTATAAAGTACATGTTTAAGGAACAAAAAGCCTAAAAGAAAAGACTGGTTTATTAATATATAGCCCATAAAAGCCCACATGCCGGTGGACTATATAAATACCCTCCTAGCATGTGAGGAGGGGTGACTAATTATATTTTTTTCTCTCTCAATCTAATGTCACCGAAGTTTGAAACACTTTCTCTCTCTAGATTTCATCTATTTTCACTTATTTCATAGATCTACAATGGTGTAGTGATAATATCATGGGTACAACATCATTGTCTTATCATTATGTTATGATTTTACTTTAAGCACATATGACATAACTTTATCTTAGTTTACTCTTTCTTTTTTTATCTTTTATCAAAACTTCATTTTTCTTTCTAAAAGTTCCATTTAAGGTGATGTTTGTTTTCAATAAAAGACATTTGAGTGAACTCTAAATTTGACCGGTCAAACGCAGTCAAAATAAGGATTGTTTGGTTTTCTCTTCTTGTTTAGACACGATAAGAAGGCGTTAGATCCTACTTGGAGAGAGGTGCATTACTCATTTGAATGCCTCTTACTCTTGGTACCTCCTTTATCACTTTAACTTGACATGAATATGCCACACTCTCTTATGCTGTTGCGGGCTCTTTTTTATGTTATTTGTTGGTGTAGTTTTTGCTTTGAAGAAATTATAGGTAGTGAACGAACAAAATAACTAAAAAAGTGAGGAGAGATAATAGTGTATAAAAGAATAACGTAAGCGTGTCAGGAAATGTGAGGTGTCGATAACTAGTATTATTTTTTAGCAATGTATAATACTACTGTTATTGAGAAAAACGTTTAATTATTTACCTTCTCTTTTCAAATGACTACATTAATTTTTATTGATTTTAATTAAAAGTTTATCCACAATAATATTTTTTTATTTTGTGATTTTGATTAGTAGTAGCAATTTATGGCATGCCACGAGATTAATATATTTTTATCAAGTTTAAATTGACTTTGAGTCGGGTTTAAATCGTTCTGTTTAACTCGTTTATTTTATATCTCATGAGTTTGGCATAAATCAAGTGGGGTCGCCATGTCTACCCGTTTAATAATTAATTTATTCAGTTATTTATTACTGATTTAAATTTATGTTAAAAATATTTTTGTTTCATGTTTATACAAGATTATTCAACATATGGTTATAGTTTATTATATATCATCAAAATAAACAATTTAGACCATTCTGACAATTATAAAAGCAAACAATATTATTTTATTCAGATTCAAACTTCATAACCACCTCTTACAGTAAGATGCGATAGTTATATTCAGATTGAAAATATCTTAATATAACAAACACAACCGTAGGTTAATGATTTTAGTGATTTTTTAACGTCATATTTGCTTATTTCTATATGTGACAACAAGTTTCTTGTGATTTTTTAAAAGTAAGTTTTTATTAAATCATAACCGATTTCTTTTTAATTTCTTTAAACTTTACTAAACAATTTTATTGTTGCATTCAAAACTTGAATTATATGTGGGAATTAGTTTGGGTAGGAAAGTTGCTAGTATTGGTTAAGTTGTTATTAAAGAGTAATCATTTGTATGGGTTAATATGATAGAGCTTACAAATAGTAGGGCTGTGAAACTTAGGAAGTGGGTACTCTTTATTCTTATCCTTTTCATTGCATTTGATTGTAACTAGTTTTCGTGATATCTTTTCTATTACTACTAACTACCGTTTAAGGTTTTTTCTTCTCATATCATCTCTTTCATTTTATTATATACATCTTTGCATATACAAAAATATATCACCATTATGTTGTGGATAATATCTCTTAAAAAATAACTATTAAAAAGATTTAACATATGTGTTCGGTTTTATGGTGTTCTTAAGGTTAAAATAGAGTCCCACACATTTTTATGTTATTTTCTCATGGCAGGTTGCAAACACTTTCATTCCAAAAAGTTTTACAACCTAATGCACTTGATCGTTGTAGTGTATTATGAATAAACACTTGAGGTTGTTAAATTAATGAACTCGGGGAATAGGATTTGAGGCTTTGTTAAACGCAAAGAAGGTTTAAAGGTGGGAAAAATATGCTTTTGTATGTGTTTTATGAAAACATTAAAAAAACAATGATTGAAAGTGGGGTTTTAACATCAATTTTGATCTAATTATACTATGCTACTTGGAGAATTCACATGATAATTAAAAAGTATGTTTACCTAATCATATACTACCCATTATAATGATCTTCCTAATTGTTATTACGTGTCACATTTTGTTATTTAAATGTGCAAGTGGTTTCTTAAAGCACTGACTCTCTAGCAAAAAGGTATGGAGACATTATCGAAAAAGTCATTCATAGAGCCAGTGTAGAGGGGAGTTCACTTGCACTACATACGTCATCACACACTCATAAACAGACACTTAAATAAATCATTATTGACGATCATGGACCTCCTCCCGTAGCCAGGACATCATCGTTTTAAACACACACGTCTCCTTATCAATAGTTAAGATATGAGTATCTAATCTGGTTTTTTAGAGCCTAACGTGCACACAATTGAAAGAAGCAATGAAAAACTAAGAATTACATCTTAACTTTCATGCAATCATAGATAAACATAAGTTAAATTAGCCATACATAGCAAGAGAAGAACAAGATAAACAATTAATCAAACAAAACATATACATTGTAGAACAATGATAATCTATAATCTAATCAAGAGGGTTGTTGTTAATCTAGAGAGAGAAACAAAGAAACTTTTATTAATATGTGTCAAACAACTAAATAACAAACACCCCTTTCCATGGTGGAAAGGGGTTTATATACCCAAGTCCTTAAGTGGACTTGGGCCTCCGACCCATGAACATGCTCATGGGTCGGGCTAAAACATAAGAATTACTTAAACAATACTATGAGCCTATAACTATATAGTTGGAGTGACCGAGACTTTCTTAATACACAAAACGTATTTCCAACAATCTCCCTCAAAGGGAGGTCACTCCAAATTTACAAAGTCCTAATCTAGCATGTTAGATCTTGTTCTTGAGCTCGTAGTCCACTTTTCTCTTTTCTCTTTTCTTTTTGTTGTGAATATGTTGATGTTGATCTTTTAGGTTTTGGCTTTAGAGTATTGTTCTTTTGACCCTTCACGTGCGATCTTTGCCTTCTTGTGATTCTTGCCTCCTCGTGACTTCATGTCCCACATACTTATCCTTTGTTGAATTCTTTGAAAGTTTCAGAGTCGATACAGCGGAAGACTTTTTAGGTCAGAATTTCTTGAATTTGCTGAAATATTTGAAGCAGAAGGGATAAATATGTGAGGACGACTTCAACAGGTACACCGCAACGTCACCGTCTTCAACAGGTATACCGCAACGCCACCGTCTTCGAATGCATCAACATAATAGGACACGAATAAAATGGCTTTGACATTTTATTCTAATTCGGTAGCATTTTACCTCCGGTCGGTGAAGACCGTTGGACGATATTAAATATCGTACCCGTGACAGATAGTTTCAATTAAGTAACTTCCTGACAGGATTTCGCGGGTAAACCCGTTCTCTTTATTCGACCGTCCAAAGCTGACTGCGAACATAAAGAGTGAATCATTTGGATTAAAAATCCTTAGGATTGAAACCGTCAATTCATGAAACCTGGAACAAGTGAATTTCAATTAAGATATTCACCATTGTTGCTTTCCAGTTGTCACAAACTTAATTCAAATAGAATCTTGCTTGTCACCTACCAAGTGCTGTTTGATGTTAACACTAGAAGGATTTCCACTCGTCACTGTGAACACTAAAGAGTGTCACTCTGAGTGTTCTGGCAAGATCATATGATAATGCATAGAGGCCTGGAATGAGTTTAAGTTCACTTAAGAATTAAACTACTGTTTCTTTCCAGTTTTCACAAGATTGGTTCTTAAAGAACCGCACGTGTCACCTACCATGAGCTTGTTTGATGTTGGCTCAAGCAGGATTTCCATCTTCATTGTAATACTTGCGTATCACTCGGATGTTCTGGCAATATTACAAGAATACTGCGTAGGACTCATAAAGATATCTTACTTTTCACAGTGTATGAAGAAGCAAGGAATAAACGGAAAGTGTCCTAATGAGACTTTTGATGATCTTGTGGCTCTAGACTCGATAGTGCGTTTTAATTTAGTGGGCGATGGCTGGAGAGGATTTCCACCTATTCAATATCAGTCTATTCGGAGTGAATAGACCAATAGATAACGTGTTGAACTCCGTGTGATTAAAACAAATATCTTTTGAGAGATATTTGAGTTAGCTGGGGAAGGTTGTGCATTGCATCACTGGGTCCATGATGTCTATCTTCAATATCGAGAATCATTGTAAAAAATGATCTCAATAGCATATGTATTGACCCGGTTTCTGCCTAAAGTTGTAAGGAGGGCTTCTTTCTTTACACCCTCTATCTTCACAATTCTTTTTCATTCTTCAACCCCTTCAATACTTACCAATACGTCATCACTAGCACCTTTTGTGATTGTTCCAGTGCTAGCTTAAGTACTTGGTCGGAATTCAGCTACGTTTACAATCATTCTCCATCTTTCCTAGGACTTCTAATTCTATCTAAGGAATTGTCCTTGGGAAGATTCCATCGATTTTGATGAATCATTGGACTAATACCTATACCTACAACCCTTTTGTCACCACATCCGTCGTGAATTAAGTGTGTTTTGGGTAAGTATTGTCACCATGAAAAATCCTTGAAAATCACATAAAGCACTTGTGATATTATAATCAAAGTTTTTTGTGCCTTAAGTGTTTTGATCATCAAAAAAACGCTCCCCCTTAACATATGCATGACACATATTAGTCTTTTTCATTGTTTAGCCAAATATCATTAAGTCTCCTTAATCCCATTTTCTCCCCTTTCTAAAATGTTAACCATCAATATTTTGGATATTAAATGGATTAACCGGTCTTTGGGTAAAAATGAAATCAATCTATGGCCATAGAACATATTAATGCTCCCCCTCAAGTTAATGAGGGTTAGTTGTAGTGCTTGAGTATGATATATTTTGAAAGATTTAAATCTCGTTAGAAATTCTTGAAACATTATCATACTTTCACACTACAACAAGCCACAAAAGCAGAATATTCACAATATTTACATATTCACAAATTTAATAATATGGAGATGACCTGAGGTAGTACGACCCATTAGATGGATCGTTCCATGAACTTGTGTTGCGCTCCATACGGTCTTCCACCAACGAATCGTTCTAAACCTCTTATGAGACGTCTTTCTCTCAGCTTCTCATCAATCTTCTTGATCGCGTATGTAGCACTCTATTGATATACCTTGTCCCATTCTACAGTGACCTCTGGAAGAGTCTTGTGCTTATTGAGATGCACCAGCTTGTCCCGAATATAGGAGAGAGTCCCGTCACTGAATATGTTGATCTCCAGAATTCTCATGAACTTCATAAGACCACGACCATTCAGGTAGAAAATACCAGGCATCGAGTCAGAGGTGCTAGTGTAAGAAGATTTGTCTGAATGCCTCTAGAAGACTTTAGTACGTGTTTTTGAAAGGTTGAGCTTCCGTTGATAACTTTCTACTCCAAGTTGCAGATCTTCAACTCTTTTCTTGATGACAACTCGACGTGTGTACATTCGAAGAGCTGAATTCAGGGCAATTAGCTCTTCTGACGTCAAGTGTCTGAGGGTGTTGTGAGTTAGCAAAAGCAGCATGTCCTCAATGTCCTCGAGACGAAGAAGTGGAAAGTCGCCTTCCTGGATAGTGTAGACTTTTTCATCTTCTCGAATGAGTCTGATCTCTGTCAAATGTTGATAGCCTGTTTTGGGTTCAATCCTAACGCCTTGGATGCTTTTGATTCGAATTAGGGAGAAGACTTGAGAACCTGAGTTGTGCACACATGCATAGTTGTAGGCGCGTCACACACGCTCATCCCAATGTGAAGCACCCAATTCAGCATATCGATCATATTTAGGATATTTTTGTGGAACCCAAAGACGATTAACTTTTTCTTCTAACCACAGTATCAAATCCCAAGTTGCAGCCTTTACCAATGTTAGGGAAGTTGCATACTTGTTTGCTCCCTTGAGAAAATATTCAAGATCCTCACTGACAAAGAAGTCAAGTGCAATTTGATCATCATCTGCAGTTGTCGTAGGAGGAGGTTTTTCAGGCGCATGAAGACCATCCCTTTGAGTGGTTCTCAACGCTTTCAGAAGTTCATTTGCGTTGTACTCGTATTCTGTGCTGCTGAGTCTTGATTTAACACGAAGGTTGGGATTTTTTAGTCCTCTCACAACCATTGCTTGAGTTACATTAGACCCATAGTTGTACTCCAAGAATCTTGAAAAGTCTATTGGGTTGCTTAGGAATTGAGAGAAAGTAGCTTCATCAGCCTTTGTCAATGGACGAAGTGCAGCAGCATTGGACACCCAAGGTTGTACGGGTGCATTTTCATCTTCCTCGAGTGTATCCACCCATGCTGGTTCACTTGACTCTGGAACATCAGGAACTGCAGTAGAGACTTGAACATCATCAACAGGTTCTGCTACTACTTCAGTATCTGGTATGTCTTGGATTGGATCAGATACTAGAATGTCTGGTATAGGTTGATCTGGTTCCATCAGTTGTTGTTGCACTAAAGGTGTCGTGACAGAAGCAACTAGGGCAGGTGTGGTTGCAGGAGTGGTTGTGGCTGGAGTATGTGATGAGGCTGTATTAGCATCTACATCATGAAACTTCTTGGTGCGTTTGCCTTGACGAGGTGTAGGTTTTGGAGTTGATTTACCCTTGGTAACCTCATTTTTGGAATATTTGTCACATTTGGACTTGTCTTGCTTGTCTCCATCCTTTTTCCCTGTATCATCGTTCCCTTCTTCTTGATCATCACCATTTTTGCCATTACCATCACTGTAAAACCCGCATGCTTTTACCATGAATAGTGCCCTTAAGATCGTACGTCCTAGATTAAAACTTACCTTATTTAGTATTGATCACATTCATGTGCTAATAATCAAGCAAGTGCATACGTGTATGACATGATAAGTATCGATTACGTACGAACTCAGGATAAACAGTTAATAAATATGTCACGTGAACATAATTAAATCATGATCACCATTTAAAATACGAACTAAAATAATTACGTAAATACATATAATATAATTACGAGCGTTAAGATTATGATAAACGACATGATAAAATAAACAGAAACACTTTAAACACGAACACGTTTAACCACGAACGAACACGAAACATCGGGACACGAGAAAGGTACGGGTACCCCATGTGGGCCCCCCATACCCACGGCACAACAACAAGAAATGGGCTAAGCCCATCAAGTTTACATGAAAGGGGGGGTAAAGAGTAAAAACTATTTTTCATTTTCACTTTTCAAGAAAGAAAACATAAACCCTAAAAGATTTTCTCCTCCTCCTCCTTGTTCTCTCTTGTGCCGCCACCTATAACACCACCTTAGGAGGGTGTTGTTGATTTTTGACATTAAAAACAAGTGCTAGAAACCGTGTTTGTTCATCCCCTTTCAAGCTACGTATTGGTATATCATTCTAAACCCTTCTTTTTAATTCTTTTTAATCTTTGATTATTTTCATGAACATGTTATTATTATTCTTATTAAAACATGATAATTAAACATTGATCTAACATGTTTTGGGGTAAATTAAAATCAAAGAACGTTATAAAAAGGGTGTTTGTTTTAGCCGCCTAGCAAACAAACCCGAGGGGGGTTTGGTTTGCTTATTGCCGCCACCACCAAGACCATTTTTGGTCTTGGTTGGTGCTTGTGGGACCCACGGCAGCAAGGGGGCATACGTACCCCGAGTTTGGCTCGGGGTACGGTGTCGAGTTCATGCCCGATTCATGGTTCGTTGGTTAAATCATGATTTATGTTACATGTTAATTTTTATGAATTATGAACTTAGGATATAAATTAATTAATAACATGAATTATTAATTAAACCATGACTTAGGTTATTTTAATTATTAATTTAGCATGATATTAATTTAACCTAAGTATTCTATGTTATAAGTTATAATTAATTAATTATTTAAAACATGCCTATAATTAATTAATTTAGACATGACTTAGGTTATATTATTAATAATAATAATACACATTTTAACCTAAGTATTTCATTTCATTTTAATTAAAACATGTTATACTTTAATTAAAATGCTTAACCTATAGTTTAATTAAAATACATGAAATAATAATTAAACTATATACTATATCATATGACTTAAGAAATAAGCTTATAAACACTTAGACTTATATGTTAGTTTATGTAACCAGCTTAATTCTAAATATGGAAACTTCTATTTATAGAAACTTAATTAAATAAGGCAACTAATCTATTAATGGAAACCTTCTATATATGGAAATCTATCTATTTCAGGCAGCTAATCTAATCATGGAAACCTTCTATATATGGAAACTTATTTAATTAAGGCAGCCGATCTATTTTTGGAAACTTTCTATTTTTAGAATTAATCTATTTTAAGCAGTAAATTCTATTTTAGGAAACTTTCTATTTTTGGAAACTTTCTATTTTTGGAAACTTTCTATTTTTGGAAACTTTCTATTTTTGGAAACTTTCTATTTTTGGAAACTTTCTATTTTTGGTAACTTTCTATTTTTGGAAACCTGCTATTTTGGAAGTTACTTGTTATTACACAGTAAGTATAATAATACATGAAATACCAGTAATACTTAAACAGATTAATCAGAATACAAGATAAACACAGTTTAAGGCTTTAAACAGTAAACCATGACCTAAAACATACCAAGTAAGCTAAAATGAGACATAAAACCCAGTACGTAATCAGTGAATCGATACTTATACACGTGTGTATTCATGTAGCGTTAGTGATCCAGAAGTAGGAGTCTTTCTACCGTTCATTCACTGGACTTGAGGTACGGATTCCCGTCCTTTCAGTATGGACATTCTTTTCTTATTAGGATTTCCCCGTATGCAGCCAACTGTTTTCCCCAGTATTTGTTTTATTGTTTTGAACTGCTTATGTTTAATTAGCATAATCTATAGCCATATACAAGCATGACCAGTTTCACCTAGTTATGGAGGTACCATAACCATAACTAGGGGTGAGCAGAAACCAAACCGCGAACCGCAAAACCGCAAAAAACCGTAAAAACCGAACCGCAGAAACCGCACCACGACAAAAACCGACGGTTTGGTTTTAAGAAAAAAGAAAAACCGCAAATGCGGTTCGGTTGCGGTTTTCGCCCGTAAAACCGAACCGCACCACACAATAATTATTTTATACTAAAAACGTCACATCGACTATTTTATGCGAGTTATAAGACTTCTAGCGCATATTATCATTGATATTCATATAAGTTATTAGTAAAGTGTTTGTTAGATTCAATTTATGCATTGTTATAACCGAAAAAAATAAACATTTTAAACAAAAAACCGCAAAAATCCATAATTATTATATAAGTCACAGGTAATGGTTCGGTGCGGTTAAAAACCGCAAAACCGCAGAAACCGCAAAAAAACCGCAAAACCGAAACCGCGGTTTTTGGTTCGGTGCGGTTTCTATTTTTATAAAAACCGCAAGTGCGGTTGTGGTTCGGTTTTAGTCAAAAACCGCACCAAACCGAACCATGCTCACCCCTAACCATAACATTGGAGGCACCAATGTTATGACTTCCCCACGGCGGAGTGATAGCTCGTGGCGTCCCTTTTCAGTTTTGGCCATATTATTATATCAGGTGGGGCGTATGGGTGCATCCTAGTTACATGTTTTATTCAGTATATCATGGTGAATGTGGTGTGTGCCTTGCATCCTTCACAAGGAGTTGATCCCTCCTACCCAAACCAGTATATTAATTAGAGGCATCCCCTCTAATCAGCATGATGAGGTCACCCCTCCAAGTATTCATGCACGTGACCTTTTCATGACCTATATGGGCTATGGTATATTTATGTTAAAACAGTTTTCATAAGATAAACATAAGGCTTTTCAAACTATAAAACCAGTTTTCTTAATACTTAACCAGTTTACTCAGAACTTAGTCTTCCGCTGTTATATGTTACATGCTTATCCTATTTCATGCTATATTGTACATCCGTGCACTGAGCGTCTTGCTCAGCCGTTTTCCTTTTCATGTTCCCAAAACGGCAGGTACTCAGGGACACTCGTAGATCTCAAACGTACGTGCATATGGATTGGAAGCTTTACTGTCTTTCTTTACTTTATGCATTTCCTTTACTTTAATACAGTTTGCTATGGACATTGTTTCGTCCTTTCCCTTTACAGTATTTATGTTTGTGTGTGATGAGTTCTACTTTGGGGTTACCGATGTTTGATTCCGGTATTTCCCTTTTATGGTCAAATAATGCTTAGACATTTATCCTTGTATGCTTTGATGACACACCATGATTATGCGTAATATTCCATTTCAAAAATGGGGTGTTACAATTATGGTATCAGAGCCCAAGGTTTCGACCTGTAGGCTCTCAATTATGACCTGTGATTAGTGGGTAGTCATTACGGTCTTCCTAGAACTGACAGTTGTTTTCATGCATTCATCATTTTTAAGCATACATATACATGTCATTGTTACAGGGTTTTTGACTAAGTAATGGTTGGTACAGGACTGGCCCTATTTAGTCGCATGTGTTTTATCGAAACTTTTAAATTTGGGACCGACCCATAGGCGTCCCCTCGATATGTCTTTTGTTTTGAGTGAACCGACCAGAGGCGTTCACTCTCGAGCATCAAAAGTTTTCATAAAACTGCATCATGCATTCATACAAAGATTTTCTTGCATAAAATTTTTCTCGTGAAATTTTTGGTATAAATTTTTTTTTCATGTATATATATAAGTTATATTTTATGTTTGAACTGTTAATCATATGTTTATGTTATACTGTCAGATGGTTCTCACACGCGAGCAAGAGCAGCTCAATGCTGCAATTCAGGCTGCCATGCAAGCCTTACTTCCTCAACTGAGGAATGACATTCGTGCTGAAGTCCAAGCTGCCAACAATCAGCAGCACAATCAGCCACCTCCTCCTCCTCCCCCAGTGACACTAGCAGTGTGGTTGGAAAGATTCAACAAGCTTCGTCCTAGTGCTTTTGAAAAGACTGATAGCCCCAGCGATGCTGAAAGCTGGTTGACTCACATTGAGAAGATTTTCAATGCTATGGGATGTGACCCCGCATTCAAGGTGAGATTGGCATGCTACCGGTTTGAAGGCGATGTACTCAACTGGTGGCTAGCCTTGACGCAGTCAGAAGGAGGTGATGAATGGGTCGCTGGTTTGACATGGGTCCAATTCAAGGAGAGAGTGATGGAGCAGTTCTTTCCTAAGGCAGAGCAGGACAAACTCAAGCGAGAATACCATGGGATACGTCAGAGAGCGGGCGAGAATAACAACGAATTCATGCAGCGCTTTCTTCGCTTAGCTGGTTTTCTGGGAGCAGCAGCTGGTACTCCTGAGGAGCAGGCACACCACTTTAGGTGGGCACTTCGCACCTCGGTCGCGAACAATCTGGTATGTGCTACGTTTAATACAGTAGCACAAGTGGCCGACGCAGCAAGGAAGCTTGAGATGTTGCAGGAACGCGATGAGTTCGGGGAAGCTGAAAGACCCGACAAGAGGTAAACATTTTTTGTTCTATCGATAACCAGACCCCATCCTATCATTATATGTTCTATAATCATCTCTTAAACTGTATCTTCCAGGCAGAAAACTGGGGACCGGTCTCAGCCGGCTACTCAGCAGCAGCCTAATCAGCCCAAAGGAAACGGTCACACTAACGACCGTTCTGTTGTGGAAAGACGCAACGGTAATGATAATTACCGTAACAATGTGGGACACTCCAACAACAGCAGGTCCTACTATTTACGCATCTTCTTATGATTTCATGTTATATCTCTCATGCTGACACTATATCAATCTCTACCAGGAACCACGGTAACGGGAAGGACCAGAACCACAGGGGTTCTCGGCCTAACCGTTCAGCTAACACTGGTGAATATCTTATGACGCATATGTCTTATACTCGTGCATATACTTTATATTAACACATTTTGTCATCAGCAGGCCCTCAGCAAGCAAGGACTCCTGCTGGAGGATTCACTCATCCTCTTTGCAGTACTTGCCATCGCAGACACCCTGGCCCATGTCGTCGTGATTCCGACGCGTGCTACAAGTGCGGCCTCCCTGGCCATCGTATGAGAGATTGCCGTAAGGGTGAAATGGAGGGTACTTCGGGTCATGCTGATACTAAACCGCCTCTTACCACTGGGCGTGTCTACACGACATCGCGCGATCAGGCAAACAAATCTACAGGTACCATTACTGGAATTTTGTATATGTACGGCCAAGCTACATGTGTTCTTTTCGACACGGGTGCCACTCATTCAGTTATTTCCACTACTTATGCCAAGAACATCAGGACACTTCCCTTGCCATTAGAAAATAGGCTTACAATTTCCACGCCTTTGAAAGACTCTGTATTAATAACTCATGTATACAAGAGTCTTCCTCTAGAGTTTGACGATAAAGTTCGTGCAGTAGATGCACTTCCCCTAGACATGATTGAATTCGATATGATTCTCGGCATGGACTGGCTATCCAAGCACCATGCTACCATAGACTGCCACTCATATCGGGTGATCTTCGGCGACATTAATGCACCATAGTACATTCATAACGGGTTCATACCCGGACGGTCTGTACAAGTCATATCTACCTTGCAAGCACGTGCATTACTGTCACATGGCTGCGAAGGTTATCTAGCTACGGTTCATGACATGGATGCTGAATCCCCATCGATTCAGGATCAACCAGTAGTTTCGGAATTTCAAGACGTTTTCCCAGCTGAACTTCCAGGCATACCACCTGCACGAGAAGTGGAGTTCAACATTGACCTTGTTCCAGGAGCTGAGCCAATCTCGAAGGCTCCATATCGTATGGCTCCCCTAGAGCTAAAAGAACTGAAGGACCAACTGCAGGAACTTCTTGAACGAGGGTTCATTAGACCAAGCGCATCTCCATGGGGCGCACCGGTCTTGTTCGTTAAGAAGAAGGACGGCAGCATGCGACTTTGCATTGACTACCGCGAACTTAATAAGATTACCATCCGCAATAGATATCCACTGCCACGTATAGATGATCTGTTTGACCAACTTCAAGGAGCCAAACACTTCTCAAAGATCGATCTAAGGTCAGGCTACCATCAGTTGAGGGTTAAAGAGCAGGACATTGCTAAGACTGCTTTTCGTACCCGCTATGGCCATTATGAGTTTGTGGTCATGCCATTCAGTCTGACTAATGCTCCAGCAGTATTCATGGATCTGATGAACAGAATCTTCCACGAATTCCTTGATAAATTTGTCATTGTATTCATCGATGACATCCTGATTTTCTCTAAATCCACGGAGGAACACGAAGACCATCTCCGTACGGTACTACAGATTCTCCGTCAGAAGCAGCTGTATGCGAAATTCTCCAAGTGTGAGTTCTGGTTAAACAAGGTGGCATTCTTAGGTCACATCGTATCAGCTGAAGGGATCACTATGGACCCAGCGAAGGTTGAGGCTATCACTAAATGGCCAAGACCAACGTCAGCGACTGAGGTCCGCAGTTTCTTAGGCTTAGCTGGATATTATCGCAGATTCGTGGAGAACTTTTCCCGTTTGGCACTACCTCTCACTAAACTGATGCGAAAAGGAGAGAAATTCGTCTGGAAAGAAGATCGAGAGAAGAGCTTCGAAGACCTAAAGCAGAAGTTAGTATCTGCACCTATTCTTACTCTCCCATCTGGTACAGGTGGATTTCAGATCTATAGCGATGCATCGGGGAGGGGACTGGGCTGTGTTCTCATGCAACATGGGAAAGTGATCGCGTATGCTTCACGGCAGCTTAAGCCCTATGAAGAAAACTACCCTACGCACGACCTGGAACTTGCTGCAGTGGTGTTCGCATTGAAGATATGGAGGCATTACTTATACGGAGAATCATGCGACATTTTCACGGATCACAAGAGCTTGAAGTATATCTTCACACAGCGAGAATTGAACATGAGACAAAGGAGATGGTTGGAACTGTTGAAGGATTATGATATTAACCTACAGTATCATCCCGGGAAGGCTAATGTAGTAGCAGATGCACTCAGCAGAAAGTCCGGAATGATCAACGGCATTGAGATCAAGGAACAAAACATAAGAGACTTGGAGCGGCTAGACATCGAAATCATGGTACGTGGGCAGCACGGATACTGGGCGAATCTTAGAGTAGAACCTGAGTTACTGTCTAGGATCAAGGAAGCGCAGAAGGATGATGGAGAGATTTGGGCGATAATTCAGAATTTGGAGAAGCAGACAGAATTCAGAATGGACGCAGACGGTATCGTTTGGCAGGGCACGAGACTTTGTGTTCCTGACAATCAAGAACTCCGGGAAGCATTGTTAGCTGAAGCTCACAGCTCCCCATTTTCTATACATCCTGGGTCGACAAAAATGTACCATGACATCAGACAGCACTTTTGGTGGAGTGGTATGAAACAGGATGTAGCCACGTATGTCTCCAAATGTCTTACCTGCCAGCAGGTTAAGATTGAACATCAGCGATCGGGCGGTCTCCTTCAACTGTTGGATATTCCAGAGTGGAAGTGGGACAAAATCACCATGGATTTTGTTACCGGTCTTCCGCCTACCAAGAAGAAGCACGATGCTATCTGGGTCATTGTTGATCGACTCACCAAATCAGCTCATTTCTTACCAATACGCAAGGAAGATCCGGTAAGTAAACTCGCAGATACTTACAGAAGGGAGATCATGAGACTCCACGGTACTCCCTCCAGCATCGTCTCAGACAGAGATCCTCGTTTCACGTCGCGATTCTGGAAAGGTCTGCAAAAAGCTTGGGGTACACAACTTAAGCTGAGTACGACCTTTCATCCTCAAACGAACGGACAGTCAGAGCGAACAATTCAGACATTGGAAGATATGTTAAGGTCGTGTGCGTTGGAATGGACAGGTGATTGGGACGATTACATCTGTTTAGTCGAGTTTGCATACAACAACAGCTGGCACGCAAGTATCAAATGTGCTCCTTTCGAAATGTTGTATGGCAGGAAGTGTCGCGCTCCAACTTGCTGGGATCAAGTGGGAGAGCGAACACTTGAAGGACCAGAGATTATAGAAATGACCAATGAGAAGATCGAAGTAGCTAAGCAGAAGTTGCAGGAAGCACGGTCACGTCAGAAGAGTTACGCCGATAAGCATCGTAGGGACATACATTTTAATGTGGGAAATCACGTCTTCCTCAAGGTTTCGCCGGCACGTGGTGTTAAACGCTTCGGGATCAAAGGGAAACTCAGTCCCCGTTTCATCGGACCTTTTGATATCATTGAACGAATTGGTGAAGTATCTTACCGATTGGCGTTACCTCCTCAGCTTTCGCACGTGCATAACGTGTTCCATGTGTCCTTACTCAGAGGGTACAATTATCATCCCCTTCACATGGTTCAGTATCCACTAGAACAGATACGTGAAGATCTCACTTTTATAGAGGAACCCGAACGAGTGCTCGACAGGCAAGAACGAGTCATGAGAAGGAAGACGATTCCATTCGTCAAAATTCTTTGGAGGGACCATACCGAGCGGGAAGCCACTTGGGAAACAGAGGAGTCTATCCGGGCTTCTTACCCTCACTTCATATTTTGAGTTCGGGTATGTTACTTCTTTTCAGCTTACTTTATCTATAATTCGGGGACGAATTATTCTTTTTAGGGGGGAAGAATTGTAAAACCCGCATGCTTTTACCATGAATAGTGCCCTTAAGATCGTACGTCCTAGATTAAAACTTACCTTATTTAGTATTGATCACATTCATGTGCTAATAATCAAGCAAGTGCATACGTGTATGACATGATAAGTATCGATTACGTACGAACTCAGGATAAACAGTTAATAAATATGTCACGTGAACATAATTAAATCATGATCACCATTTAAAATACGAACTAAAATAATTACGTAAATACATATAATATAATTACGAGCGTTAAGATTACGATAAACAACATGATAAAATAAACAGAAACACTTTAAACACGAACACGTTTAACCACGAACGAACACGAAACATCGGGACACGAGAAAGGTACGGGTACCCCATGTGGGGCCCCCATACCCACGGCACAACAACAAGAAATGGGCTAAGCCCATCAAGTTTACATGAAAGGGGGGTAAAGAGTAAAAACTATTTTTCATTTTCACTTTTCAAGAAAGAAAACATAAACCCTAAAAGATTTTCTCCTCCTCCTCCTTGTTCTCTCTTGTGCCGCCACCTATAACACCACCATAGGAGGGTGTTGTTGATTTTTGACATTAAAAACAAGTGCTAGAAACCGTGTTTGTTCATCCCCTTTCAAGCTACGTATTGGTATATCATTCTAAACCCTTCTTTTTAATTCTTTTTAATCTTTGATTATTTTCATGAACATGTTATTATTATTCTTATTAAAACATGATAATTAAACATTGATCTAACATGTTTTGGGGTAAATTAAAATCAAAGAACGTTATAAAAAGGGTGTTTGTTTTAGCCGCCTAGCAAACAAACTCGAGGGGGGTTTGGTTTGCTTATTGCCGCCACCACCAAGACCATTTTTGGTCTTGGTTGGTGCTTGTGGGACCCACGGCAGCAAGGGGGCACACGTACCCTGAGTTTGGCTCGGGGTACGGTATCGAGTTCATGCCCGATTCATGGTTCGTTGGTTAAATCATGATTTATGTTACATGTTAATTTTTATGAATTATGAACTTAGGATATAAATTAATTAATAACATGAATTATTAATTAAACCATGACTTAGGTTATTTTAATTATTAATTTAGCATGATATTAATTTAACCTAAGTATTCTATGTTATAAGTTATAATTAATTAATTATTTAAAACATGCCTATAATTAATTAATTTAGACATGACTTAGGTTATATTATTAATAATAATAATACACATTTTAACCTAAGTATTTCATTTCATTTTAATTAAAACATGTTATACTTTAATTAAAATGCTTAACCTATAGTTTAATTAAAATACATGAAATAATAATTAAATTATATACTATATCATATGACTTAAGAAATAAGCTTATAAACACTTAGACTTATATGTTAGTTTATGTAACCAGCTTAATTCTAAATATGGAAACTTCTATTTATAGAAACTTAATTAAATAAGGCAACTAATCTATTAATGGAAACCTTCTATATATGGAAATCTATCTATTTCAGGCAGCTAATCTAATCATGGAAACCTTCTATATATGGAAACTTATTTAATTAAGGCAGCCGATCTATTTTTGGAAACTTTCTATTTTTAGAAACTAATCTATTTTAAGCAGTAAATTCTATTTTAGGAAACTTTCTATTTTTGGAAACTTTCTATTTTTGGAAACTTTCTATTTTTGGAAACTTTCTATTTTTGGAAACTTTCTATTTTTGGAAACTTTCTATTTTTGGAAACTTTCTATTTTTGGAAACTTTCTATTTTTGGTAACTTTCTATTTTTGGAAACCTGCTATTTTTGGAAGTTACTTGTTATTACACAGTAAGTATAATAATACATGAAATACCAGTAATACTTAAACAGATTAATCAGAATACAAGATAAACACAGTTTAAGGCTTTAAACAGTAAACCATGACCTAAAACATACCAAGTAAGCTAAAATGAGACATAAAACCCAGTACGTAATCAGTGAATCGATACTTATACACGTGTGTATTCATGTAGCGTTAGTGATCCAGAAGTAGGAGTCTTTCTTCCGTTCATTCACTGGACTTGAGGTACGGATTCCCGTCCTTTCAGTATGGACATTCTTTTCTTATTAGGATTTCCCCGTATGCAGCCAACTGTTTTCCCCAGTATTTGTTTTATTGTTTTGAACTGCTTATGTTTAATTAGCATAATCTATAGCCATATACAAGCATGACCAGTTTCACCTAGTTATGGAGGTACCATAACCATAACATTGGAGGCACCAATGTTATGACTTCCCCACGGCAGAGTGATTGCTCGTGGCGTCCCTTTTCAGTTTTGGCCATATTATTATATCAGGTGGGGCGTATGGGTGCATCCTAGTTACATGTTTTATTCAGTATATCATGGTGAATGTGGTGTGTGCCTTGCATCCTTCACAAGGAGTTGATCCCTCCTACCCAAACCAGTATATTAATTAGAGGCATCCCCTCTAATCAGCATGATGAGGTCACCCCTCCAAGTATTCATGCACGTGACCTTTTCAAGACCTATATGGGCTATGGTATATTTATGTTAAAACAGTTTTCATAAGATAAACATAAGGCTTTTCAAACTATAAAACCAGTTTTCTTAATACTTAACCAGTTTACTCAGAACTTAGTCTTCCGCTATTATATGTTACATGCTTATCCTATTTCATGCTATATTGTACATCCGTGCACTGAGCGTCTTGCTCAGCCGTTTTCCTTTTCATGTTCCCAAAACTGCAGGTACTCAGGGACGCTCGTAGATCTCAAACGTACGTGCATATGGATTGGAAGCTTTACTGTCTTTCTTTACTTTATGCATTTCCTTTACTTTAATACAGTTTGCTATGGACATTGTTTCGTCCTTTCCCTTTACAGTATTTATGTTTGTGTGTGATGAGTTCTACTTTGGGGTTACCGATGTTTGATTCCGGTATTTCCCTTTTATGGTCAAATAATGCTTAGACATTTATCCTTGTATGCTTTGATGACACGCCATGATTATGCGTAATATTCCATTTCCAAAATGGGGTGTTACAATCACCATCACCATTATCATCACCATCGCTGTGTTTATCACTTCCTTCTTCGTCATTGGTACCTTCTTCGTCATCCGTACCTTTGTCTTCATCACTCCCGCCTTTGTCATTACTATCTTTGTCGTCATCACCCTTGTCATCATCACCCTTGTCATCATCATCATTGTTATCATCAGCATCGTCGTCATTATCGTCGGATTCATCTTCTTCGTCACTTAAGATATCGTAGGGAACTACTGAACCATGTTTCTCGAATATCTTAGTATCTTGATCGATGGCCGTCTTAAGAGCTTTATGAAGGATCTTTTGAGCTTTGGTTTTGTTGTAGGACCCGACTTGAATCATCCGAGCATGTAAGATTTTCTTTAACTCATAATCCGTAAACTTTTGAGCCATGAGAAAATCTGACTTTTTAGCGTCAGAATACTTGATCATGACGTTGCTTGCAGCAATTTGTTTCAACTCGTCGCGTAGATTGTCAACAGATTCCTTGACCTTTTCATCAAGTGATTGAACAATTGCTTCATTAGCTTCGGCAAGAACCTCTTTCTCAGCTCGGTACCTCTTTTTGAGGTCTCGAAGACGAATGAATGTTGCTTCGTTTTTGGTTTTTTCCTTTTCTTTGACGAGAGCTAGTTCTTCTGCATGGAGTTTGCGAGATAATTATAACTCTTCTTGGAATTTAGCAATGACGTCTTCTTAAGCTTTTCTTAAGGATTCTTCACTTTGTTGTCTACGAGCTAACTCTTCTTTAATCTGAACCATCTCTTCTTGTTAAGCTTGCAAGTGTTGTTCTATCTGAAGTATGAACATTGTTGATAATGATGGAATCAACGTTATCGGTGCAGCTGTGGTTTGTTGTGTAGGAGTAATGGTCACGGCAGTGCTAGACATTGAAGTGGAAAGAGGGAGACTTGGTAGAGTTAACAGGAGTTACATTAACGCAGGTGGAGTCTCTGTAATAACCGGTGGGGGTAGAGTTAAAACTAGTGGAGGCACTGTAGTAGCTGGTGGAGGCACTGTAGTAACAGGTGAAGGCACGGTAGAAACTTGTAGAGGCATTGTTGAAAGTGGTAAAGACACTGTAGACACTGGTGGGGTTACTATAGAAACTTGTAGAGGCACTATAGAAAGTGGTAAGGACACTGTGGAAACTGGTGGAGGCATTATAGATACTGGTGAAGGCATTGTAGTAACGGGTTTAGACACTGTAGAACTTATGACTTTGGTAGTCTCAACAAATGTTGTCGTATCAGTGGACCCGGTAACATCCATATCCTTCAATCCGTCATGAGGTTGTTGTTCATCATCAACATCATCAACAGTTTGGGCAGATTTGTCACGACGAGGTGTGTGCTCATCAGGTTTCCCAAATTTAGCAATATCAGAAGGTAGTATGGTTTCCTTTGCTTTCATACCAGAACCACAACCCAAGTGTCTTTCTTACTTAGCATGATAGCTGCCTTGAAATTTCGTTTTTCAGTTTTTCGAAGCATTTCTTCTTCATTGATATCTTCATCTTCATCCTCAAGCATTAGCTCCTTCCCACTAGACTTGGCAACAGTTTTCTTCTTTTTGGGCTTAGGTGAAGTTGTTTCATCTGATGGTTCACCTTGTTTACGTTTGCCTTTGCCTTTGGGTTTTGATGAAGAGAACTCTCCCAATGCAGCTCGTTCCTTTTGAAGTTCCATTTCATCCAACAATTGCTTGTATGCCGCACTTGCTTTGAGTTCATCAGTCAACATATGATTAGGAATAGCGGTTGGAATACCTGAGTAGACACCAGAGTGTCCATCGTGTTTTAAATCCACAAGAATATCATCGTCATCGGGAGTATGCTGAGGACTTCCTTCAAGCTTATCGATTGAGGCATCTAATTGCATGAAGTGACAAATAATAAGCTTAATGAAACGTGGGAAAGGAAAGTAACCTGTCTTCTTCTTGGTATTGTGGAAGAGTTTATAAGTAAAATCCTTCCATAGTAACTCTGCATAGTTCACATTCTTCCTCTCATAGATACCCCAAAAGATACAAGCAGTTGAAAAACGCAAAGAGTCATATCTAGTTGATTTAGCAGTAAAACACCGAACGAGTATTCCGAAATGTTTTCCAAGGTTGACCCAGGTTAGCTATAGTAAACTGAGACACCAGTCGTAAATCAGGATCACCGTATCCAAGAGAGTGATACATCTTCACAATTGCAGTCTTGTCCGGGTCGGCTGTAAACTTTTGACCTGCAGGTGGTAGTGGTAATCTGAATATTTGACGAAAGATAGAAATTGTGAGAATACATTCCTTTTTGTTGATGGTGAATGAGAACTTTCTGTCTGTTAGCCGTTTCTTTGAAGCCCAAAATTCTTGCATATAATCGGTTGGAACCGAAGTCGTACCCCAAAACACCTTCTTAATTGGAGTTCGACCAAGAATATCTGTGACCACTTTGAAAGCATAGTGAGCTGAGTCATAATCTTCTTTGTCTTCTTTTAGTCGAAAGTTGTTTGGTATGAACTGTAGAGCTTTGGTGGCTTCAAGTGCCTGATTAGCTTTGATTTGCTTCTCGGTAAGTTGAGACATGTTTTCTGCTTAAGACGAACAAACATACAAGATTGATATATCCAAAAATATATATATCATGTTGTATCTATACCTAAGCAAATCAAGCATATACCAAGGAGAACAAACACTACACCATCTTTGAATAAAGCTACAATATGTGGATAAATACACTTGACATTTTCTGAATAAGTGACATTTGCAAAGAAAACCAGTTTTTCGGAATAATAGATATTTTCAACAAAACACCTTTTTCGGAATAAATGACAATTTCAGAAAAATCCACTTTTTCGGAATAACAAACAATTTCAGTAAAAACACCTTTTTCGGAATAACATACATTTTCAGAAAAATCCTCTTTTTCGGAATAATTGACAATTTCAAAAAAAATTATCTTTTTCGGAATAACAGATATTTGCAGAAAAATCATCTTTTTCGGAAAAATGACGTTTTCAGTAAAAACAACTTTTTTCGGAATAATTATTTTTAATTCAAAATCCACTTTTTCAGTAAAATCCACTTTTTCGGAAAACCATCTTTTTCGGAAAAACCAACTTCTTCGGAAAAACTACTTTTCTGTGAAATCAACTTCTTCGGAATAAAAAACTTCTTCGGAATACTAACATTTTCAGTGAAATCAATTTTTTCGGAATAATGACTTTTTCAGTAAAACAACTTTTTCGGAAAAATTGCTTTTTCAGTGAAATTTACTTCTTCGGAAAAATGACATTTTCAGAAAAATCATCTTTTTCAGATAAATCTTTTTCGCAATAAATGACTTTTTTAGAAAAAATCTTCGAATAAAAGCCATGTTTTCAGAAAAATCTTCAAATAAACTCATTTTTCCAGAAACAAAATCTATGACATTCTAACCTACCATCTCGCTATGATTCTTGAGGCAAAGATTGAATCTAAGGAATCTTTCATGTATGTGGCAAACTTAGTTGGACTATTCTTAAATTTTGGATCCCGATATAGCACACGTGGGTTGGGTTTGGGAGCACTAGAGGTCGAGGCAGAGATGGTGGCTGGATTATCAACAACTTCTTGTCCTTTGAGTTGAAGTGTCTCCTTTAATTCAGCCAAAACTATGTTTTTGTCTATGAGTTGAATGTTTAAGTCTGAGATTTCCTCGCACTTACGGTTCAATTGTTCAACGAGTGAGTTTTGCTCTGCCGCATTAAAAGCGAAGCGTTCTTCTAGTGAACCATAAATATCTGAGAAACCCTGCTTTACTTTATCAAGCTCCCCTATCACAGATTTAATTCTATCTTCTAGGGCATGATTCTTAATCTCTGTAGCCTCTAGTTCCAATTTCTCTGCTACTGATTCTCTCTTAAGTCTCATAATTTCTTCTTCTAGAGCCTGAACAACCTGAATCATCTTGTCACTTGTCTCAACGGAGTTTTCACAATCATTTGTTTTTGAAAGAGTTTCATTTTTAGATTGATTCTCAATTTCAAGAAATATACAATGTTGTTGAAGCTCATTAAAATGTTTTGAAAGTGTGTCATAAGAATCTTGAAGCTTTAAAAATTCAGCGTTGGATTTATGACAAGAATGATTATCTACATTAATCACAGGCTCAACAATATTCACAGACATATCATGCACATCATCACATATATTCACAGGAGTAAATGAAATCTCATGAGCGTATTTAAGAGTAACAACTTGCATCACTTCGAGAGACACTATATGTTCTAAGAAACGGTCATATTCGGATAAAATCTTTTCTTTTTCAATTAAATGTTGTTCATAAGCATCATCCATTTCATAGAAAACTTTTTGAACTTCACCAATTTCAAAACTTAGATTACCCGCTAGATCAGATACTCCATTTTTAATATGGTTCACAAACGGAACGATCTCTTTCTCAAACACCGTTTTCATGTGTTCGAAAGCCCATTCTCCAGCGGTTAGAGCCGCTGAAGTCGTACATTCCAGGATGACCTTGTCAAACTCGGTAAGGTATCGCTCAATCTCTTCCAAGCTGAGCTTTACCGTACTTACCGGTGGAAGATTCTTAGGAATTTCCTTCGGTTCGTCCGAGTTAACGAGTGTAGGAATTATACTAAGGCATTCTCTAGTAGGCATGAAAGTGGATGTTTGGATAGTTCTCTTTTTCATATTAAATCGAGTTCTAAGATCTATTGTAGCATTTGTTGCATTCATTTGAGAATAGTCATATTCAGGATAAGTAGGAAGTAATTTTAACTGCATCTCGTCATATGGTGTCATGCTCTCATATTCATTCAAGAACACAATCGGATCTAATACCAATCCTAACTTGGTTGCATCATAAAGTCGTGTGTTGTGGTGAAATGCTTGCTTTGCATACCCCAGGTTAGGTGGTAGGTCTATTAGACGCGATAGATTGAACTCTTGAAAAGAAGAATGAAACAAGTGTACTAAATGTGAAGCAGCATATTGTTTTAAAAGCAAAATTTCAGTCTTTTAACTCTCTCAGACGCCTTAATTTTCGTTTCAACTCTTTTAGACTCGAGTATTTCGAAATCCGTTTGTAGTTTTTGAAAATTATTAACGGCTGATTCTTTTTCTTTGAGTTCTTTCGAAAGATTTACTCTTAAACTCTCAATTTCTAGCAGATTATCCATTTGAACTTGCCTAAACCTATCAAATACAGGATTGGTTAAGGTAGTGGACACATGAGTTAATTCCAAGGTTTTAACCTTTTTCTTATGCAAAGCAAGCTCGGCAGTTAAAGTCTGATTAACACTGAGGGTTTCAAGGACCGCATTATTCTTTTGGCTAAGCAAAGATGCCGAGACCATAACCAAATCAGGTTGAGCAGACGAATTGGTAGTCGTAATAGCTCCCGGTTGTGGTTCATTGAAAGTCTGGTGACTTGCATTGATATTGCTATCATTGTTTGTCTCCTCGATTGAGTTACTAACCACCGGAGGCTGTTCCGAATACTCAGACACTTGCTCAACTTGATAAGGTACAATACTAGTATCTGTAGCAGTATTTGGTACCTCAGAAATTGTATCAGCTCCATAAAGTGAAAGATTTGCCATGGGAGCTGCTTTGGTGGTGTTGAGATCATCACAGTCAGAGTCGTATGCATCTAAATCATCACATTGATATGCGACATTGTTTGTGATGGCTGATGTGAGACCGTCAGTGTCTGCGACTCCCGGATCTGCGAGAAATGCCAACTTTTCTTCATCGAGCTCACGTCCTTGGGCTTGAGCATTCACCAAGTAGATCTTCTCCTGAAACCATGTGCCGTCCCTTTTCCTCCTGGGCTGTTTACACTCTCGGGCCATGTGCCCTTCCCCTTTGCAGTTGTAGCATGTAATCACCTTCGTTTCGCCAGTGCTATTACCTCTTGTAACAGTAGTGTTAGATGAACGTGCACCAGCAGTAGATGAATTAGGTCTCCCCTGAAGTGGTTGCACCATGACTCTGCCATCTTGAATTGTAGCTTGTTGTCGAGAGTTAGAAGAGTTCCTTAACTGATTGTTTGTTGGAGCTGGCTTTCTGTAACCTCGTTTGTTCAATGTTTGAGTGAGATAAGCGGACATTTGAGCAAGTATATCAGTAGGACTATCCCCTTGTCTAAACTCAGGGACAGGAATCTCATCTTCACAATAGAACGCTAGTTCTGATTGAGCTACAAGGGAATTTGATGGAGCACTAACTTGTTGTGAGTAATGGGGTTGAGGAGCCTCAAGTTGTTGATAGGTAACAGCAAGGTTTGTTGGAGGTTGATAAGGTGAATATTGGTGTGAAGCATAAGGTAACGGATGTGAATCTCCTTGTGATGATGTTGCTGGTTGCTTGTATTGTTGGTGATAAGATGTAGGTGGTTGTGGCAAGATCGAGTACTGTGGGAAGCTTGGTGTTTGATACAATGGTTGATATGAAGATTGGTGTCCCAAAGCAAGCTGAGAGTTATGGTATGACAGTGTAGGATGGTTTGCCATTAATGCCAATGGTTCTTGATAAGATCCCTGAGAGAGTCGTTTTTGGATCACATGCTTCTCGTGTTGTTGTAAGAAAGCATAGAGTTGATCTAAATTGGACTTGTGCAAATCGCGAATCATCTTAACATCGGTGACATATTGACTCCATTCTTGGGGTAACGTGTTCAAGAACTTTGTGTTTAGTTGAAAATGTTCAATCTTAGATTGTACACATTCATGTCATTCATCAAAGTGGTGAAATGACAGTAGTAATCGTGAAGAGTCTCCCTTGGAATATATGTAAACCTATCAAATAAGTCATACAATTGACACTCTCGTTCTTGCTTAGTGAGAGAGGTCCCTTGTAACAAAACAGCTAATCGATCCCAAAGATTCTTTGCCACTGTGTGTTCACTTACCATTCTAAAGATATCGGGTGGAAGGGCTTGAAGAATTGTCTGAACGGACCTTTCATCTGCATTGGCAATGATTTTTTTAGCATCGGTTAACTCATGATACTCCCTAGCCCTTGTCACATTGTTGACGGTAACTTCTCCCCAATCTAATGGACCTTTTTCAATTGATTGAAGCATAAGTCGACCATTGGGTTTGCCCATGATGTACGTTTTCACACGACCTTGCCATGCTTCAAATAAATCTTTAATGAGCAAAGGTGGACGAGTGTCGGTACCTGAGATGATTGAGATATTGGTAAGTGAAGTCATTGTAGGCATGAATGAATGATGATGCATTGTTGGAACACTTGATTGAAAAAGATTATCTTTTGATAGTTCAATGAAGTAAGGATGTGAAAAATGTTGTTGTCGATTTAGATCGTGTGTTGATGTATCCGTATTGAAATCCACTAAGAATCCTAGAAAAATATTCTAAATAAAACCAATCACTAATCTTCGGAATAATCCCCTATCTTCGGAATAACCTTGATGTCCAGAAAAATGTGAATCTTCGGAATAATTGATTTTTCAGAGAAATCTTCAGAATAAGTGATTTTTCAGAGAAATCTTCGGATAAATCTTCGAAATAAGAGGATTTTCAGAAAAAGGACCAATCTTCGGAATAAAGGAACTTTCCAGAGATTTCTTCGGAATAAATGGATTTTCATAACTTTCTTCGGAATAAGTGGGTTTTCATAACTTTATTTGGAATATGTGGGTTTTCAGAACTTTCTTCAGAATTTGTGGGTTTTCAGAAATTTCTTCGGAATAAGTGGGTTTTCAGAAGTTTCTTCGGAATAAGTGGGTTTTCAGAAGTTTCTTCGGAATAAATTATCTTTTCAGAAAAGAACCAATTTTCAGAAAAATTGAACTTTTCAGAGAACTCTTCGGAATAAGTGATCTTTTCAGATATTTATAAACCCTTTTCCGAAATGACAAAATTTCGGAATAACAAACCCTTTTCCGAAATTTCTTGTACGACATGAAGAACAGTAACTAAATAATAGCTAACAGTACCCAAAAACACGAAAAATTTTTTGTGATTTCTACCAAGATAATCAAACAGTATGTTTTGTTTACCACTTTAAACCATAAAATCACAAAAATTTTCAAGATTTGAGATGGATTATCCTAAAACACCCACTAACCCAAACAAACACTAAACAACACGAATCAACATACCTTAAATCATCCCATGCTCTTGATACCAATTGTAGAACAATGATAATCTATAATCTAATCAAGAGGGTTGTTGTTAACCTAGAGAGAGAAACAAGAGAGAGAAACAAAGAAACTTCTATTAATATGTGTCAAACAACTAAACAACCAACACCCATTTCCATGGTGGAAAGGGGTTTATATACCCAAGTCCTTAAGTGGACTTGGGCCTCCGACCCATGAACATGCTCATGGGTCGGGCTAAAACATACGAATTACTTAAACAATACTACGAGCCTATAACTATATAGTTGGAGTGACCGAGACTTTCTTAATACACAAAACGTATTTCCAACATACATAATGTTGGGAATTATTATAAAGTACCAAGTACCGTTAGTACAAGTACAAGTATTGTTAGTGTTAGCTAGTACCGTTAGTGTTAACGCAGTATATGTCAAGTACCGTTAGAGTTAATGTAAGTACTGCTAAGTGGATTCGGACGATGATATCTTTAGTAAAGATATGTCATAGTTATAGTTAGATTATATCTTATGTAATATACTTCATAGTTTATAATATTGATAATATATCACGTGTGATATACTTGTCATAATAGAATATTCTAGGGTTCCTTACACTATAAAAGTAACATAGGTACAATGAGTTTCTGGTACCCATTGCAAAAGTCGATTAATAGAAGATCGAATAGTTAGATGAATTCTATTTTTCTTTGCTTTATAAGTTAGATTCCGTATAACTTGTTTAATTGAGTAAGAGTTCTCAAGTGCTCTAGTTTGATTACAAGCTATTGTACAAATTCTTAACAGAATATAGATCCATTCAAAGGGATCAACAAGTGGTATCAGAGCTTGTTGAGAAACTCTGAATAAGAAGAACAATACCCCAAAAGTCCTCAATCACAAAAAGCCTCACACAATGTCTCAATCCGGTGAACACCCTAAGTTGGAAGAAATTCCAATCCCTGATCCAGTACCATAGGGACAACCTCAGATTATGCAACATGCACCAGTGGTTCCATAGCTACTAGTTGCACAAACTACACAAGGTGTAGCCACACAAACTACATCTTCTCCCCATACTTTATCCGCTGTAAAGCTCCCTATTCTCAAAAGTGATAACTATGAGACTTGGGCTATGCAAATGGAACATTACATGAACCACACAGATCAAACTTTGTGGCAGGTTATCAAGAATGGGAACACTCCTAAGAAGTTACATTGGCTGCCTGATGGTACATGCCATGCTTTGCCTGTTGTCACTGCTAAAGAGGTACAAGCAGCGATCAGAGAGAGAAAGGCCAGAACTGCCTTAGCTATGGCACTCTCAGAAGACATACTTCCTAGATTTCATTATTATAAAGATGCAAAAGCTATGTGGGAGGCTATCAAACTTAGATTTGGAGGCAATGACAAATCTAAGAAGATGAAGAAGTTAGTTCTAAAATAAGATTTTGATAACTTCTCTATCTCCAGTGTAGAAGGAATCCATAGTGGTTATGGAAGGTTCCGTAAATTGCTTGTTTAATTAGCAGTTCATGGACATGTGATCTCTCATGAAAAAGCAAATCTAAAGTTCTTGAGAGGAGTTCCGCAAGAGTGGAAGGTGGTGGCTATGCACTTCTGTTGATCCCAAACTTAGATCGATTTAGCTTGTGTAAACGAGATTAAATCAAGTTAAACACGTAGAGAAACTTTGTTGTGTATAAAACAATTTAAGTATTATGCGAAATTAATACTCAAACAAGAACACACAAACAATGTAAAACAAACTTTCACTTGATTGATTAGAACAAACTTGCGTACAATGAAAGTGTTAAACAAATGAAAAACTTATATAGAAACAAAACCTAAAGGTCTTCTTTTATAGACTAAGAAGCCTTGTACAAGAGTCTACGTATCAATTATTTTAGGTAAAGATAAACATGGAAAATACATTGTTGATCATATCTTTACTAGAAACAAACTAGAAACATAATACGCGTAGACTAAGTCTTCTATTTGTGCTTGACTTCATCCTATCAACGCTTGACTTCTTCTTGTCAATGCTTGATCTGTCAACGCTTGTTTTCTTCTTATCAACACTTGTTTTCTTCTTGTCAGCGTCCAAGTGTACTGGCTACATTTTATTCCCAACAATCCTCCCCTAAACTTGATATCTACTCTAATGATCAAGTTTCTGAATAAAAACTAAGAACTAGGAGGATTGTTACAAATCTTATCATATTGGTAATAAACATGCCTAATCAAATATTTGGCCACGTCACTTGAATAGTCAGTCTCTAGCTGTGTTGTCTTCTCTTGTCCAAAACTTCTTTGGACATGGGATACTCAGCATCTACAAGAAGATACTCAGCAAACTTTGTAGAACTCAAATAATACACACCAGCAGCTGAATACAAACGCCATTGAAGTCCACTGATATCATCCTCAAGATCCTTCCAAACAGGATCTTCATCTTCTGGTGCACACATTATCTTGAATGTTGACCAAAGCTTTATTCCATTAATTGAAGTAGGTGCTTCAGTCTCATACTTGGCCATCAATAACCTCCAAAGGTCTGCCAAGTCTTTCCTATCCATACTTGCAAATAGAGACATAAGAGTAGTAAATGTGTGTACCTCTTTCCCATATCTGCCAATCATCTAAAACCCACTTGCATCTTCCTCATAGCTAATGATAGGGTTTCTGGCATCAAGAGGTAACACTTGTACCATATCTGAAGCTTCCATGGGTGAGAGCTTAATGCTCCTTCTTATAACAGCTTCACTGGGATTCAATTTATCCATATCTTTAGGAAACTCAAGTGGAACTCCCTTCTTCAAAGGCCTTGGAACAAGCATTGCCTTTTGAATCTCCATCTCTTCTGCAAGTTCTTCTCTCCTTTCATCTGAGAGAAGTCTGATAGTATTCATTTCCTACACTATTGCCCAAATGGGATAAGCCTTATACTCCAACTCTTCAAAGGTTAATCCCTGCAATTTCTGAAATGTCCATCCTGTTTGATGACATATGAGCAACATATAATAAAGCTCCCTTCTATCTCTCTTCAGCAGGGAGAAAACATTGCTAGCCTTATGCTTCAGAATTACCTTGCAATCTTTTTGAACTCTTAGAAGAATATCCAATCCCCAAATTTGATCTAAAATTGTCATATCTGGATTCTCCATAACCTTATCTTCCCAAGCATGGTACATCTGAGCAACTTCTGGCATATCATAATCTACCTGTAACTTCAACTCTCTAAGTTTCTCCCTTGCCAACTCATCACCATATTCAAGTCATTCTAGTTGTTCACTTATCATAACACTTGAATCTGAACTTCCTTCATCACTTCCTTCTTGTTCCTCAGAAGTGACTACAAATGGTGATTCACCAATCTTCTTCTTTTCTTGTTTCATGAGTTGTGCAGCGAACTTTGAATCAAACTCTACGTGTGTTATATCCTTTGGAACTTCTGTTTCTACCATGATTCCTTTACCCTTATCTAATGGATCAATGATGGGTAAAGATGATGATGGTACCTGTGAAGACACTTCCTTGATGATAGCTGATGACTGGAATACGTCAACCATATCTGCAGGTCTGTCAACGTTCAAATCCTGTGTGTCAGTGCCCAACTTACTCTTGTCAGCGCTTGGTGTGTCAGCGTCCAAACTCTTCTTGTCAACGCTCACTTTACTTGTCTCAGCGCCTCTTGTGAACTGCTCCATCATTGTTGTAAAGGACAAGTTCAAGTTTGTAGGAGTAACCAAAGATGTATCAAAACCTGGTTGCTTCTTCAATTCAGTAAGGGCTTCAGCCACACCCAAAGATTCTCCATTATGTGAGCCTTTGTCACTCACATGTATCTGTTCATCCCCCCCTTTGGAAGAATCCTCCATCCCACGCCTATTGTTAGCATCCTCCAAAAGAACAATCCTCTCCCTCAATTGCTTGAGTTTAAGGCCTTGTGTAATGACTTTTTGTACCAAGTCTGCATTTTGCTTTTGCAAGCTAATGCAGACAGCCGTCAATTCCAACATTGTGTATGGTTCCAATATGTCCTCCTCTAGAATGGGTATTTGACCTCCCAAAGTAGAGTCATGGGGCATGGATGAGGTCTTAAAAGATCTTAGGACTGTCTTGGCCTGCATCTAAGCGAGTACCAATAGTCCCAGCCTCATCCATAGCACCAACCACACTTGTGGTGGTGGTTCTCTCTGCAACATGGCTAGGACCACCAGAGGAGAACACTCCAGTAGTCCTTGGGCGTTTTATCAACCTATATTCAGGGTGTGTAGAAGATGATGTAGATTGGGTGGTAGTTTGAAGGTTAAGGGGTGTTTGGGTCTGTGATGGAAAGGTGTCAACGTTTGGATTAGTAGTGTCAACGCCATCATTTAACGTGTCAGCGTTGAAGAATTCTTGGTCAAGTTCCATGTGTTGAGGTGAAGGTAAGGGATCTGATGGGTCAAGTTATGGTTGTGGGTCAGGTTGAGGTTGTGCTGCTACAATAACAGCAAGCATAGCTTGGGTGAGGGGTAAGTCTCTGTGAGGAGGTGAGTTCATCTTACTAAAAATAGCTTTCTTTTGCACAGGGATCTCATAAAAATCATCATGATCCCTTGTGTAGTACCTTTTCTCATCAAAAACCACTTGTAAAAATCTGGGATAAGCCAAAGTCATCTTATTACCCTTGTTTTTACACATGCCATCAAAAATCAGTTTAGAAAAATTATACTTTTGCCCATATGTAATGCACACAATTGCACTAGCAATTGATCTGTTAATTTCATTATGTGCAGTACATTTGGGACTCAATCATTGAAGGATGACATGTATTAAGTACTTCCAAGCTGGGTGGAATTCTTGTTTATGATATTTATTTAAAGTACCCTCTTTAGGGAAAGGATACCCCAAAGCTTGAAGTCCTTGTTCTATTTCATTAATGGGTAGAGTGGTTATACCATCTGCATCATTAAGATACAAAGCCTGGTGAACCAAGGCTTTAGTAACCACCCAAGAACGCCCATAAACAATAGCTGTTAATGTAGTCACATTATTAAGCGTTGAGGAACTGACAGTGTTCCAAAACTGTTTAATATGAGTGACAAGGATGAGAGGAGCATGAGAAAGAGCATACCGTAATGGAGATGCATTCAAATACGCCACCATCTGGGTGTATTGTGGAAACAAAGTATCATCAGCCTCCAAATAAGCAATCATATTGTGTTGACTTCTGAATCCCAATACCAAGTCACTTGGTTTAAACTTAGGCGCCATGGATGTAGAAAGCTGTTTGTGAAAGATTTATCAAAGATGAATTATATGAGAAAGTTCGTTAGAAAAGAATATGAGAGTACCCTGTTTAAAAAGTAGGAGCCAAATATATAGGAGTGATAGGCACATGTGATTGGTCAAAAATGAGGCAAGTATTTTCAAAATATAATGATGAAAATATTGAAAATAAAATAAGTTATCTTGTGCATTAATTAAATGTTATCAACTCCCAAAATTACGGCCCCAATTTTCGTCAAAAATAACAACTGGGTAGGACCCAATGAGTGTCAACGGTAAAAAATAACTCATCAACGCCCAACGGCTATATTCTTGTCAACGTTGGTAAAAGCCATGTCAACGTCTAAATTGGTCACAACAACGCTTGGAAATATATTTGTCAACTTCCAAAAATAAAAATAATAAAAATGAAAAAGGACCTTTAAAAATGAAAAAGGACCTTAACAAAGTAATTTATCCTAGTGAAGATAACCTATAAACTAAAAATTACTATAAGGCGGCAAGCACTGTGCAATTATGCACACTTGCTTATGCAAGATAGACAGAACAGTCCTCTAGTGTCCCTTGCTAACCAAAATTCTTAACAGTTAAGTTATCTCATAAAATCCCTTGTAACTCCCAGGTAATCCCAATATAAATCATACCCAAGTCTCCCAACAGACCACATCCAATTCTAGGCCAAAAAGGTCTTGGCAGCATGCATAGTATATCAACTTTGCATGCTACAGTACCTCATGAGATAGAAAACTAACTCATACTCACCAATGGACACAATCTAGAATTGTTATAAGAGTATTATAAGAATACCCAAAAAGACCTAAAGGTTCCTAAAACCTCCCCTTAAACTGTGATACATAAGTTGCCAAATAATATGCATGTAAATAAAAATTTATGTCAAGATAGGAATATAAATATTCCAACCATCATCCATAAATTGAAACATGCTCCAATGATTCTCCAAGGATCCATAAGCAACTCTGTATCCAATGGTACATTGCTAACAATGCCTGCACACTTAGATCAAAAACCACAAAACTAACATGTTGCTGACAACGTCACGATAACACTTATCAGCGTTAAGATAACCTTTGTCAGCATCAGATAAATAAAGTGGAAAATCTAACTTCACAAAAAGACCAATAATAATGCATATCTTGTACATACTTTTACAATAAGTTCCCAAAACACATATTAAGTGAGATTGATCATTCCCATACTTGTTACCAAGTATTGAAATCTTCCAGTATCAAAAGGTTTAGTCAATAAAGCAGAGATATTTTCTTCTGTGTCAACCCTATCTGGTTGTATTAAATCCTTTTCAAAACAATCTCTTATAAAATGATGTCTAATTTCTATATGTTTTGTTTTAGAGTGATGTACATGATTTTTATTAATGCATAAAGTGTTGTTATTATCTACAAAAATCTTGGTATGCATGAAATTATACCCATAATCCAACCGCTGGTTCTGAATCCATAAGACTTGTCCACAACAAGCAGCTGCTGCAACATACTCTGCTTCAGTTGTAGAATTGGCCGCCACTTTTTGTTTCTTGCATTGCCAAGATATCAATCTACTCCCAAGAAACTGACATCCACCAGTTGTGGATTTTCTATCAAATTTGTCACCACCATAATCATTGTCTGAATATGCAATAAGCTCTAATGGTGAATCTTTTGGATACCATAATCCCAGGTCTAGATAACATCTAAGGTATCTAAATATTCTCTTGACAGCATGAATATGACATTATTTGGGAGTCACTTGATGGCGTGCACATGCACACACGACAAACATAATGTCAGGTCTTGAAGCTGTGAGATACATCAATGAACCAATCATTGATCTATAGTGCCTGACATCCACTTCTTTTCCATCTCTAACTTTTCCCCAAGGGTGTTCTCTATCCATAGGAGTGCTAGCCCTTTTATCATGTGGAGAAAAGCCAAACTTCTTCAAGATTTCTGCTACATATTTATCTTGAGAGATGAAGATACCATCCTCTTTCTGCTGAACTTGTAACCCTAGAAAGAAGTTCATCTCCCCCATTGCACTCATCTTGAACTTGTCTGTCATAAGCTTGGAAAAGTCTTCACTCATCTTTGGACTTGAAGAGCCAAAGATGATATCATCCACATAAACCTGAACAAGTAAGAAATCCTTACCAGTCTTCTTTGTAAATAAGATCTGGTATATGGTGCACCTTATGAATCCATTTTCCACCAGATAGGTGGACAATGTGCCATACCATGCTCTTGGGGCTTGATGAAGTCCATACATAGCTTTCTTGACACTATACACCTTGTCTGGATGTTCTGAATCTTCAAAACCAGGAGGCTGCATTACATAAACCTCCTCTACAATTGTGCCATAAAGAAAAGCACTCTTCATATCCTTTTGATAGACTATAAAGCCCATGCAAGAAGCATAGGCTAGAAAAATCCTTATAGCCTCAATCCTTGCAACTGGTGCAAAGACCTCCTCATAGTCTATCCCTTTCTCTTGTGTATATCCTTGAGCCACTAAACGTGCCTTGTTTCTGACCACAATGCCTCTTTCATCCTTTTTATTCCTAAGAACCCATCTTGTCCCAATAGGTCTGACATGTCTGGGACAATCAACCAACTCCCAAACATCTTGGATAGCAAATTGGTGAACCTCATCCTATATTGCTTCCAACCAACTTGGTTCTTTGAGAGCATCAAAAATCTTCTTGGGTTCCTGTTGTGACAGAAAACAGGCAAACAAACATGCTTGAACAAGAGGGGTATCAACCTTCCTGTGAATATTGGCAATAAACCCACCAAGATTCTGATGAGATCTTCTAGTTTAAACAGGATACATCACATCACCAATAATTAGAGAAGAAGGGTGATTTTTGATAGTAGAAGTAAGCACTCCTCCTTTAATAAGTGTGTTGTCTTCAATCTCATCTTCCATGTTACCAATATCTTCTTCAGACTCTCTTCCATCAACATCTGAATGAACCTATCCATTTCTGTTTGAAGCTTCACCTTGTTCAAAACCATTGGAAGAGAAAATATGGTCGAAAGAGCTGTCAACGCCTGAACCATGGTTGTCAACGTTTGAGCCATCAACGTCTGAATTTGTCTTGTCAGCGCCAGATTTTCCTTTGTCAGCGCCTGAAAGATCATGCATGTTGTCAAATGGTGATACTTGGGGACCACCATTTTCCTTTCCAGCAGCAGCAGCAACAAATGCATCTGTCCATATGGGAATAGTAACATACTCAAGTATGGGTGCTGATTTGTCTGCTTGTGATCCAACCTCTTTATCAACCTATTTACCTGAAACATCAACAACTGGTTCTTCCACAACATTTGAAACTACCTTCACAATGTTTGGATTAGTAACAAGCATATAATTCAAAGTCCTAGATAGAGGTTCCAAGTCAAATAACCAATTTGGACCACTTTCAGGATCACTAGGTTTACTTTCTAAAAACCTAACATGTACATTTTCAAGTATACGTTTTTCTTTCTTAATGTAAACCCTATATCCTCTACTCTGCACAGAATAACCCATGAAGTAACCTTCATCACCTTTAGCACTAAATTTACCTAAGGAATCACTAGTGTCCAGCACAACTACATGACAACCAAAAGGTTTAAGAAAACCAATATTAGGTTTCCTTCCCCAAAGTAACTCATAAGGTGTTTTGTTATGGATCTTGTTGACTAATGCTCTATTCTGAACATAACAAGTTGTATTCACAGCCTCAGCCCAAAAAGCAATGGGAAAGTGAGCATCAGCCAACATAGTCCTGGCTGCTTCTATGAGGGTTCTATTCTTTCTCTCAGCTACCCTATTTTGTTGTGGGGCTCTGGCCACACTAAACTGTCTAGTAATCCCTTTCTTGGCACAAAAATCATCCAACAGCTTATTTCTAAACTCACCACCATTATCACTTCTAAGCATCTTAACCTCATTACCAGACTTCTTTTCTATTTAGTTAATGAAGTTAATCAAAGTATCAGCAGTGTCACTTTTCAAAGCTAAAAAGAAAGTCCAAGTAAATCTAGAAAAATCATCAGTGATGACAAAACAGTAAGATTTACCATTTAAGCTTTCTATATTAGTTGGACCAAACAAGTCCATATGCAACAAGTGAAGTGGTTTAGAACTAGAGTGCACATGTTTAGACTTATATGAGACCTTGTGATGTTTGCCTTTAAGGCATGCAACACAAGTGTGGTTATTGTGGAAAGCCTTTTTAGGCAACCCATCAACCAAACCATGTCTCACAAGTCTGTTTATATTTTTAAAATTAATGTGCCCTAATCTCCTGTGCCAAAGATTACTTTCATCAACTGAAGCCTTAGCATATAGACATGACAAGTTATTATTCATCCTAATTTCATTAAGATTCACATTATAAATTTCCTTATGCCTAGGTGTTCTATAATCAATGAATTTCTCATCTGGTATTTTAAAATCTTTGCTCAACACCAAGCATTCAGTATCAGTAAAATGAACCTTATTTTTGTTATCACAAACTTGTGATACACTAAACAGATTATAGTCAAGTTCTTTTACCAGAAACACGTTTTCAAAACGCAAATTTTTGGTGAGAAGAGTTCCTTTGCCTGTGATAGTTCCATATCCGCCTCCAAAGTAAACTTTATCACCATCCTTAATGGGAGTGAAGTTTGTGAGATAATCTTCCTTCCCAGTCATGTGCCTAGAGCATCCACTATCCCAATAGCCATAATCATTAACCTGCTTTTGAATACCTTCACATAAAGAAAACAAATTAGTTTTTTTTGAGAACCCAAGCCTGAGCAGACTTGGATTCATTTGGTTGTTCAACAAGAAAATACTTAGTCCTCATAACAACCCCTTGTTCATCCTTTTTTGGATTAAACACCCAGTTAACCCCAATTGGTTTTGTTATGACCTTTGAAATATAATTAAATCTGTTACAGGTCATAGAAATCCCATCTAAATTAGGGTTTTGGTCTTGTTTAGGTCTCCATGTCAAGCTAGAAGAAGCTTTAGACCCCTTTCCTTTTGGTTGCAAATATTTACCATTATTTGGTCTGGCAACGTTTCTGTCAGCGTTTGATTTGGTCTTGTCAACGCTGAAATTACCCTTATCAGCGTTGAACCTAGGGTTTGCTACAGGAACCCATTGTCTATTAGACCATGTATTGGTCTTTTGAAAAGGTCTTTGTCCATAAGTATTAGACCCTTTAGTAAAGAATGGGGCAGGTCTAACAACTTGTGGACTTTGCTGGACAAAAGATTTAGGTTTGACAGTGTTTGACTTTTTGTCAGCGTTGACCTTTGAAGCATTGACACACTTATAGGCTAAATGTGAAAAACTTCCACAAGTATAACAGGCTTTTTCTAGACATAACTCTAGGTATAGAAGAAAAGAAACCTGTTCCATTATCACTAATTTGGCTTTTTGGTGACCTAGTTTTTCTATACATTCCTGCATATTTAATACTAGGTTTTCTATCAACGTTTAAGCCAAGGTCAACAGTCTTGCCAGTGACTGGGTTTGTCACTTTGATAGGTGTAGACTCATTTGGGCTATCACTAAGCATGCCACCTTAAAAAACAAGGTAGGGTTAGCTTTCTTCCATTGGTCCAAATCAGTCAACTTCTGCCTATATTCCTCTACTGGGGTAAGAACTCTTGGTGGAGGAACAAATTCCTCTTCTTGGAGTTCTGGTAAACCAGTCCAAGATAAGTCCTTTCTCTGGACACCATAGAAGTTCCCAGCAGGTGGTGGAACACCAGCATACTTTTTCATCCCAATCTCAGTCATATCCCTAGAATCTCTTTGTTCACTAACACACTTTTCTAGGGTTTGTGAGGCTTTATCAAATTTCTGAATTTTAAGGTCTACATTATCCTTATTTTTGATAGCCTCATCTAACTTAGCCTGTAATTCAGCATTGACCCTCTCCATGATGTTTCTAATATCAGTACTAGCATTTAAATCATGTTTTAAAATATCTATTTGATCTTTTAGGTTAAGCTCCATTTTCTTATACTCAGCTATAGTCTTTTTAGTTTGAGTAAGAGCAAGTTGATAGTTAGACAACTTGCATCTTTCATTAACCACATTTGTTGACAATTTTAAAACTTATTTGTTAAGTTTTTCAGTGTTTAGACGACAACCCTTACTACAAAATGCATCATCATATACCTCATTGTCTGATGAAGATGAGGAGTGTGCCATGAGAGCATAGTGAACATGCTCTTCTTCTTCCTTTTCAGCAACCAAAGCTTTATTCTCTACCTCATCCTTAGCCAAATAGCTCCAATCCCATCCAACACCATCAATTTCTTGCATTACAACCATGGCTTTGGAATCCTGAGCCTTAATGATTTGGCTTGAGGGTTTTCCAGCATCAGATCTTTTTGGAGATCTGCATTCTCTCATAAAGTGTCCCATACGATGACAATTGTAATACTCAACCTTGGATTTATCAAATCCAGCAGTGTCCTTAGCATTGAAAGTCATCTTCTTCTTGAATCTTCTATTCCATCTGTTTGCTCTTATACTTGCAAGAGCCATATTCCACTTTATGTCCATCTCCTCCAAATGTTCATCACTAATTTGCTCAAGGTCCTCATATGTAATCACTGAACCATTGGGAAATGAAGCAATGTATGCACACACAGTATCTAGATCAACACCAGCAGGCTTAACTATTGGTGAGTCAATTTTGTATGTGTCAGCGTCTGAATGTGAGGCGTTGACAGGTTTTGCTCCAGCGTTGACACAAGTTAATCCAGTAACGGGGTGCATGTATGACTTCTTTTGATCAAATTGACCTTCACCATGTGAGAAGAAGGCCATGTTGCCATTGGTAGACTTACTTCCATGATCTAAAAGAGTTTCATTCTCTACCAGCCTCAGTTTGTTGTAAACATCATCAAAAGTAGAACTTTTGTGAGTGTTATTAGCAATTATAGATCTTGTTACAATCTTCCATGCATCACCAAGACTTTTAAGAAAAGTGGCGATAATATCAACATCACCAAACACTATTCCCATGAAGGACAACTTGCTTGTAATGTCAAGAAGTCTGCTTCTCACACTACTTAGCTTCTCATTGGGTTAAGCTTTAAAAATAGCATACTCATACAAGAGTTGCTTCTTTTTCTCTTGCACAGTATCATCATTACCACCATAAGCAACTTCAAGAGCTACCCAAAGATCTTTTGCAGACTCATAGCTTCTATATTTGTGCTGATTTTCTTTTCCCAAAGAGAGTTTCAGAATGCTTAGGGTTTTCATGTCACACCTTCTCTTTGCTATGTCCTCAGTTGAGACAGCTCTACCATCTTCAGTTTTTTCTTTTCTATCCTCTTCAGTAGAGCCTTTAACATTTGTTCTTTGTAAGATATCAGCTAAAATCTTTTGAGCTTTATTGAATGTGTTTCGATATTCAATAATTTCCCATAGGGTGTAGTCATGGATTTGTAGATACTTCTCAAAGTTAAACTTCCAAAGCTCAAAATTGTCTGGGTCTAGCATGGGAATCTTGATGTTGGGGGTTGAGGAGGAGGAGGAGTTTACTTCTGGGGTAGACATGATGTTTTTAGGGTTTTGTGAAAATTAGGGTTTTTGGCGATTTAGGGTTCTTGTGTTCTTTAGATCAAAGTTTCTCAAAAAGCTCTGATACCACTTGTTGATCCCAAACTTAGATCGATTTAGCTTGTGTAAACGAGATTAAATCAAGTTAAACACGTAGAGAAACTTTGTTGTGTATAAAACAATTTAAGTATTATGGGGAATTAATACTCAAACAAGAACACACAAACAATGTAAAACAAACTTTCACTTGATTGATTAGAACAAACTTGCGTACAATGAAAGTGTTAACCGAATGAAAAACTTATATAGAAACAAAACCTAAAGGTCTTCTTTTATAGACTAAGAAGCCTTGTACAAGAGTCTACGTATCAATTATTTTAGGTAAAGATAAACATGGAAAATACATTATTGATCATATCTTTACTAGAAACAAACTAGAAACATAATACGCGTAGACTAAGTCTTCTATCAGTGCTTGACTTCATCCTATCAACGCTTGACTTCTTCTTGTCAACGCTTGATCTGTCAACGCTTGTTTTCTTCTTATCAACGCTTGTTTTCTTCTTGTCAGCGCCCAAATGTATTGGCTACATTTTATTCCCAACAACTTCATCACAAGAGATGACTTAGATGTTACTCATTTTGATCATGTCTACAATAATCTCAGAGTGTATGATATGGATGTTAAAGGAATTGAACCGCCAAAAGCCTCTATACCAAAGTCTAACTTAGCCTTCGTGTCAGAAGGAAGCAGCGGTACATACTCTCAAGGTACTACTGGTGGATCTAGTAGCGGTACTGACTTCCAAAGCACTATTGGTGGACCAATAAGCAGTTTGTTAGCCTTAAAATGTGAGTGACTAACGGAATTACAATAGTTTCATAGCCGGGACCTGCAGGGACTATTAAGTCTTGTGCTATATATACCCCTCCGTAATTCCATGGAGGGGTGAGGTGTGTCATTTACTTGTTTTCCTTTCTCTCTCTATTAAACACATATTAGAGCATATCTCTCTCTTTTTTTCTTACTAAAAATGGTTAAACATCTCTACCAACCTCCCCGACCTCAGGATCGGATCCCGGGTTATTAGTGAATCTTAAGTTTACAATTGGCATCAGAGCTAACCGGGGGTGTTTCATGCTTTTGATTCGTGTTAGTGTTCGAGGTTGTGTTTGATTCGAATTCACTTAGTCCAAAATCTGTCAACAAGGTTGGATATCATTTTTTTAATTTTATAATCTCTTTGATTTTTGTGCAAATCGTCACTGTTTTTGGTTTTACTATCCTAATGAGACTGCTTTTATGCATAGTCTCATCATCCAAAAAGGGCTTAAAATGCATTAATATCATAAAAAATACCCATATATATGCTTGTGTTTGTTTCTTGTGTATTTTAGGTACAGATATTGAGAAAATGACAAAAGATCACAAGAATCATACAAAAACAAACACGGGAAACGAAGCCGCACATTGAACCAAGCCCTAATGAAGACTTTCCCAAGAAAAAACCTTGAAGATTTGAAGACTTATGAAGAAGGGTCCTCCAATATGGAAGATTTGACACTTTATACCCTTGTATCTTCATAATTACAAGATTGGTCCCTAAAGTTTGTCAATATTGCAAAAAGGGCCCTCCACTTTGAAGAATTGGCAATTTTAGCCCCTAAACAAAGCTAAATTGTCAACCATTATCCTCCACAAAGTCAAATATATCATGAAGTCCTTCAAAGAACAAGAAAATACAAGTTTGGTCCTTGAAATATGTTAATTTGCAAAAAGGACCCTTGACTTTCAACATTTAGCAAGAATGGTCCCTCATAAATGAAGACTTGGAAATTTTAGTCCTCCAAAATGCCAATCACACAAGTCAAGACCATAATCCTTGAAGAAAATACCAAATCAGTCCTTCAAGAATCACAAAATGGCAAGAAATACCCCTGAATCTACTTTACAAAATATTTTGGGGCAAAAGTGTGAAAAAGTAAACTTCATTAACAAAGGGAAATGAGTTTTGGCTGATTTAATAGCAAGTGAAGAAAATAAGGAAGATAAGGGATTAAACATGGCCAGACAAGAAACTTACCTTAACCTACCAGCACTTGACACGTGCCCCACTTACTCCATCCCACCAATCAGCTTTCTCCATGGCGCCACATCACTTCCCACCATTAACTGATTTAAACTAATCTCATTAGTTTAATAAAAGTGGCGCCTAACACTTATTTAAACACTAATCCGGATCAAACACCTAACTGTTCACCAATAACACAAATTGGGGTTTTGTTAATTACTTATAATTAAACCTTAATATTGTGCAGATTAGTGATTGATGATAATATTAACACAACCCAACATTAAAATCACATGCCACCTCACTCCTTTGTCCCACAAAAGATTCCCCTGCTACTACAAAGAAGAAACTGCCAAAAGAGGCCAGCAATCCAACGTCCAAGGATTCAGCTTACATCCTAAGCTTGTTACAAGCCCTTTGATCAACTTTCTCCTTTCCAGCTACCACAAGACAACAAAATTCAGTCACATGATTCACAAGAGTTCAAAAAGCTACAAGGGCAATTTGGGGACTTCCTTAGCTAGGGTTTACGTTTTTTTTTCAGCTTAACTAGTTCATTGAATGCCTATATAAAGGCCTTAGTTCATTACATGTAAACTTGCTCTTAAATTTTCCTTGGTTCACTTTTCTGTAAATCCATTTTCAGTATCAATGAAATGTGTTTGAAATGTTGAAGAAATCTCAAGTGCCATCATTTATAACTGCTTATTATTGTTCTTAGTTTGATAATTTTGAATCTCAAAACCTGTTTTTAAGGAGTGTGCAAAAGTTTGCATATTTCCTTTCAAGCTTGATATTTTGCTAAGTTCTTGGTCTATCTTGGAATTCTTGGGCTATAGGGCTGATCATAGCATCCTGATATTGTGTTATCAAGGTGTGGTGAGGCTTATAACTTGTGGATAATCAAGTGTGGAGGACAAGAGTTGCATTAATCAAGGCTTTTCAACCTTACTGCTTTTCATATTTTTCTTCTAACCTTGTTGAATCTTAGCAGGCTTTGTTGTGGAAGCTTGTACTTGTTCTTGCTAGTACATAAGCTCAAAATTCGTGGGTGTGGATGTACATCCATGAGGTTTGCATACTTAATCCCAAAATCTGCTTAAATCTTGATTTTTGGTGATATTTGTGTGTGACTTGTGTTCTTGTGAATTTTGTGGCTTAATCTTGCTTGAATCTATTGTTCTCATATGTTATTGTGTTAATTTGGGCTTGGGTGGTCTTAAATCTCACTTTTGATTTGAAAATTTTGATTTTGAAAAGTTAAAAGGGTGTTTGGGATTACCTGTCTTGAATCATAAGTTGGCATTTTGTGGATATAAGTTTGTGTTTATGCTTTGTATCTGATATATGCTTGGTTGAGTGCATTTTGCTGCAAGTTATTTGGTTTGAAACCTTGAATCATACATTGTGCTATATCTAAGTGATTTTAACTGTTTTTGACCTAAGATTTTGGGAAAACCTAGAGTTTATGCATGCTTAGGGTTAAAAGTTGTTAAAACATCATTAATATTAAATAAGTGAAAGATCTGAGTGGTTGAATTTGGCTTGTTGGTCAATTGCATCAGCAAAAGTGAAAATTGTAGGTTTTAGTGTTCATTAGTGACCTTCATCTGCTTGAATCTTGATTTAGGCTTTGAGCCATTGCATGAAAACTGCTTAGACTAGTTCATTTGATTTTATATAGCTTGTGTATGCTTTTGGTGCAATTTGGGTGGCTGAATATTGCTAAAACAGCTTATAAGTTCATAACTGCTTAAGTGTTCATGTCTGTGTCAGATCTGGTGATTGATTGAATTAACTGTATCAATTGGCTATTTTTTGTTGTGATTTCTTTGTTGTTATTGACTCCTCTTGATCCACTGATCAATTGGGTGCCTTTGTGTAACTTGAATCTCCAAAAAAGTCACTAAAGACAAAAAAAGTCAACAAGTCAAGCAGTGGAAAAAGTTTCCACTGCTCAACACGCAAAACTAGCCCCTGCTAGTGTTAATTTTGATCTAGCTTATCAATAAGCCATTTTGGCTTATCCAGACCTACAACAACTTATTTTTGTGATAGATCTTCATTATTTGACCCATTTGATTGAACTAGAGCTTATTAGACTTTGACTTTGACTTTTTACTAGAAAACCAACTTATTTGACTTTTTCATAAGTGCTTATATGCTTTTTCCAGCTTATTGAGTCAGCTTATTTGAAATTTTTTTGTTGAATTAGCTTATTTAAGTCGTTTAAAAGCTTTTGCAATTTGAATCAGCTCTTGGTATAGCCTAGAACTCAAAAACGAATATTTTGTCGTTTTTTGTATATTCCTTTTTGCATTTTCAGGCTTATTCCTTTGGCTTATTTCAAATTTCTTTTTACAAAAGTCTTATTTAGGTCAAAAGAAGCTTGTGTGTCTAATCTGAGGTTATTGCATTAGCTTATAGCTTAATGGGCAAAAAAGCCCATTAAGAATAAGCTGTTTGGTATAAGCTTGCTTGTTTCATATTTTCAGCTTTTGGGCCTTTGGAAAAAGTTGTTCAAAATCAAATTTTGAGTCAAGTAGTGCTTTTTGGGCCATTTTTACAAACTTTTTCTGATTGGGCTCAATTTGGCCCATTAAGGTGATTGTTTTGGGTTTCGCCCATTTTCTAGGCCCATTAAGGGTATTTAGGTAATTTCAACTTCATTTCTGTATTATTTAGGTTAAATTAAGCTAGTTTGCAAATTTTTAGAATTTTTTAAGATTTTTGGATTTTTATTAATGTTTTAATATTATTTTATTATTAAAAATTAAAAGTCTGATTTTCTAAGTTTTATATTTTCCTAGATTCTAGACACTTAATTAGGAATTTTACAACTTTCCAAATATTTTTAGGGTCTTTCAATTATTTTCTATAATTATTTTAAGTTTTAATAGTTTTTAATTGTTTTTAAATAGTTTTAATTAATTTTAAAATTTTCAAAAATAGTTTTAAATTAAGTTAGGGTATTTTAGAGGTTTACAAAGTGATAAAACTCATTTTGGGTTTTTTGTTAATTAAATTGATTTTTAGGGCTTTAATTAGCATTAAAAATCATTATTTAATTAATTAAAAGGTTTGGGTGATTTTTGATTTTTTGTAAACTCTTAATACATTATTTAGGATTTATTGCAATTTTTTAGGAATTTTTAGAGTAAATTTTTAAATTTGGTGCTTTTACGGTTTTACGTGTACGCCTTTATCGTCTTAGTGTAATCTGTCATCGTAACCGTCATTCTCTTCTTATCCTATTTCTATTTTCTTTCTCATAACAATATAACCACATAATTAATCATTTCATTACACACACACCAAGCCTCCTTGAGAACGATCCCCACTTTGGGTCATAACTCGTGGTTTTCCTAATCTACTTGTGTACTTACCCTAATTTGCCCTCTTTTCCTAAAGAGTGGTAAAAACTCCAACATCATTTTTGGCGCTGCTGCCGGGGAGGCGTGTTGTGTTTTGATTTGGAAATTGTTGTTTTTATATATAGCCATAATATCTATTGTATTAGTAGCACTCTACTAATACGTATTATCGGTTTTTCGTTTCTTTTGTGTGAATACTATTACTATATTGTATACGTAGAACAATAAATACACAAGTACTCCAAAAGTGAGAAATCGCAACCTTGACTTGGGAGGTCATTACCCAATCATTGTATTCGAATCTCAAACCAAAGAAAAAGGCAAAAATAGATAAATACTTTCGTGAAGCTCAATTTTGAAAAATACAAACTATAAGGTGGGTATAAGGCGGATATTATAAAATATATCCTAAGGAAAAAGGCTCTTAAGTGCTTCGCGCCGCCTCGTTTCCCCGCTTGCTTGTGAGTATTTGATTTTGAGAGCTAATCGAGGGTTTTGCCGCCCAAAGTATTACTAAGTATTATATATACTTTCTTGGTTTCATTTGATTAAACCCTCTTGAACGTTTTGGTGTTCCACCAACGTTCTAAAGTCATCGAAGGCGTTCACTTCACGTGTTCGTTTTCATTCCTTGAGGCTTCTTTAATCAAGAGATTTGATTAAGGAGGAGATTTTTAGATTTTGGTCTACTTGATACAATCACAAAAATCCAAAAAAAGTAAAAACAATCAAAAACCACAAAAAATTTGGAAAAACACAAAACACCAAAAAGAATCTTCTTTGCTCATCCCCTCTTTGTACGTGACGTTTATGCAAACTCGCTCCAAAGCAAGACGTGCACGTAAACGTCTTCAAAAGGAAGGAAACCAAACATCTTCTAGTGAAGAATCTCCCATTGTTGAACCCATTGTAGAGAAGGAACCAACCATGGCGAATCGTACTATGATGGAGTTACTTCAAGCACCCACCGAGGGTTATGGAGAGGCTATTGTGATTCCCGCTATCCTTGCGGAGAATTTTGAGGTGAAAACGGGATTGTTGTCGATGATCCAAAACAACAAATTCTGTGGTGATGAGAAGGACAATCCACACAACCATATCCGCCAATTCAATCGTCTTACCGCCACTTGCAAGTTTAAGGACGTCTCTAATGACTCGATTAAGATGATGCTTTTTCCGTATTCCTTAGTGGGGCCCGCAAAAATTTGGTTAGAGAAAGATCCACCCAATTCTATATTGACGTGGAAGGATCTCGTGTCTAAGTTTGTGAACCAATTTTTTCCGCCCTCTAAGACTACACATTTGAAAAACGAGATTTCAAAATTTTCACAAGAGTTTAATGAAAGTTTTTCAACGGCTTGGAATAGGTTTAAGGAAATGTTACATGAGTGTCCTCATCACGGTTTTTTCGATATGCATCAAATTGACATGTTTTACAATGGACTTAATGATCATGAAATGGATTATTTAAATGCCGCCGCGGGTGGTAATTTTTTGTGTAAAACGGTTGAGGAAGTTTTTTTGATAATTGAGAATAGATCTAAGGTGTATAGTCCTCGTAGCACGTCTAGTGTTCGTAAGGCTTCGTCTTCGGCTTCACCTTTTTTGTCTACTACCATCGATGCTTGCCAAATTGAGGCGAACTTGGAAAACAAAATCTTTGATAAGCTTAAAGGTCTTTTGATTGAGTTCAAAGTTGGAGAACCAAGTGCTCCTGCTACGGCTAAATCGGTTGAGGTTTCATGCATGTATTGTGGTGGAGGTCATGATTTCTCCGAGTGCATTACCAACGGTGGTAACACTTCGAGTGCCTACGTGGCCACAGAAACTTACAACCAAAACGGTCAAGTTACCCGCTCTAATCAATTGACTCCACCGGGTTTTGGTTCAAATCAAAATTCTAACAACAACTATCGCAACAATCAAGTTGGTTTCAAAAACAATTACAACAAGGGAAACTATGGAAATCAAGGGGCTAATAATCAAGTTTCAAACAAAAATCAAAATGATTTTCAAAACAACAAAAGTTTGCAAACTATAAAAGATCTTCCAAATGAATTTGTTGAATATGCTAATGGGAATGATGCTAGGTTTGACAACATTCAAAGAGAAATCATTAGCCTAAGATCCGAGTTTAAGACCGACTTGAAGAAAGAGTTAAAAAATGAGTTAGCATATGAGCTTAAAATCCATACAAACAAAATGGAAGGAAATGTAACAAGGTTACAACAAAACCAACAAAAAATGGAACAAGGGCAACATGAAATTAAGCAAGAGATGATTAAAGCCGAGAAGAGGCAATCAATGTTTGAAGATAAAATTTCGTCTATGTTTGAGGCAATTATGTGTAAACCGTCTTCGAGTAGTCTTCCTAGCAACACCGTATCAAACCCTAAGGGTGAGATGAAATTGATTACCACACGTAGTGGTAAGACACTTAAGGAACCGACTCCTCAACCAATTTCTTCTACGGAGGATGCAATTGAGTAAGAACCCGAGGTGGTGGTCCAAAAGGAGCATGATCCAATCCCACGAAGTACCGCTCATGCCACACCTACGGGTGACCCATTACCAACATTAGAACCCGAGATTCCAAAGGCTATGCCTATGCCTCAACCCACACCACCTTTGCCCTATCCATCGAGACTTAGGAAGGAGAAACGACAAGAGCGCGACAATTACCAATTTGAGCTTTTTATGAAAATGTATCGTGATTTGCACTTTAATGTGAGTTTCGCCGATGCTTTGGTCATGATGCCTCGATTTGCCGCTAACTTTAAGAGTATGTTGAACAACAAGGAGAAATTGCATCAATTTTCTAGTTGTTCATCGGTTTATCTTAATCGCATACCTCAAAAAGTCGGTGATCCCGGTAAATTTTTGATCCCTTGTGCAATCCAAGATATGGAAGAATGCTTTGCCTTGGCCGATCTTGGTGCTAGCATTAACTTGATGCCACTTGCAATCTTCAAGTCGCTCAATCTTCCAAATCTTACTCCTTCACTAATGTCTATCGAGTTGGCCGACCATTCCACGATTCCCGCATGTGGATTGGCGGAAGACGTTTTTGTGAAAGTGAGAAAGTTCTACTATCCCGTAGACTTTATCGTTGTCGATATTCACACGGATCCTCAAGTTCCTCTCATGTTAGGTCGTTCGTTTTTAGATACGTCTATGGCTTTGATCGATGTTCATGCTAGAAAGATCACCTTACGTTTCAACGACGAGGAACTTGTTATAAACGCAACTCAAAACTGTCAAATTTCTCATGTTTATTCCGTTGCAACCATAAACCTCGTTGATATGATTGACGTGGTTTGCGAGGAATTTTCACAAGAAGTTCTAGGTTTTGGTGATGATGAAAATGGTGGCAATCCCACTATGTTGGATCCCATTATTGATAACTCGACACCAACCTTCACTCCCTTTGAAGGTGGTGGTTTTACGTTGGAAGATATCGATGTTCCACGTACTTGTAACGAAGACCTCGATAACGATGAGGACTTCTCGATTATCAAGGATTTTCTCAACGATTTCCCATTTCCTCCACCCGAGGAGGTTATGAGTATCGAGCCCAAATCTTCAATTGAGGAACCGCCTATCTTCGAGTTGAAAGATTTACCTTCTCATCTCGAATATGTCTATTTGGAGGAGGGCGACAAGTTGCCGGTTATTATTGCGAAGGAACATTCGGATGATGAAAAAACCGCACTTGTCGATGTTCTAAAGGATCACAAAGGGGCAATTGCGTGGGAGTTATCCGACATTAAGGGGATCGATCCCAAATTTTGTACCAACAAAATCTTAATGGAGGAGGATTACAATCCCGCAATCCAATGTCAAAGGAGGGTGAACCCCAAAATTCACGACATCATCAAAAAGGAAGTCCTTAAACTCCTTGGCGCGGGAATGATTTACCCTATTTCCGATAGCCCTTGGGTGAGTCCTATTCATTGTGTCCCTAAAAAGGGAGGAATGACCGTTATGCCAAACGATTCCAACGAGTTAATTCCCACCCTAGACTCGTGACCGGATGGAGATTGTGCATTGACTATCGAAAGTTGAATGAAGCCACTCGTAAAGACCATTTGCCCTTGCCCTTCATGGACCAAATGTTGGAGCGTCTTGCGGGAAACGATTTCTATTGCTTTTTAGATGGTTATTCCGGTTACTTCCAAATCCCCATCGATCCTCGTGATCAAGAAAAAACTACGTTTACGTGTCCATATGGAACGTTTGCCTATCATAGAATGCCATTCGGACTTTGTAATGCACCGGGAACCTTTCAAAGGTGCATGATGGCTATTTTTCATGATATGATCGAGAAGACGATGGAAGTCTTCATGGATTACTTTTCCGTGTTTGGCAATTCGTTCACTTCGTGTTTTACGAATTGTAAAACCCGCATGCTTTTACCATGAATAGTACCCTTAAGATCAAAAGTACTAGATTAAAACTTTCCTTTTATAGTACGATTACGTTTACGTGTTAGGATATTACGTATTACGTACGTGTTAGTACATGATAAGTATTTACTACGCACGAACACGCAATAATTATTTGACAATAACTAATCACGAACATGCGATCATGAAGTCACGAACGTAATTAAATCACGAACTATTATTAATTATATATATATATTTATTACGAGCGTAAATAAATATATTAGGTCACGGTAATTATTTAACGAGAACACACAAAACGCGAACACAAATAAACACGAACAAACACGTAAAACACGAACACGAGAACATACTTATTAATTAGACACGGAAAACATTTGGGTTACCCCCTTGTGGGCCCCATTACCACGAAATTAAGGAGGGAGGATGGGCTTAGCCCATCAATTTTTACTAAAAGGAGGTTAAGGAAAATTACACTACTCATTTTTTTCATTCACAGAAGATTTTAGAAAAAACCCTAAAACCCTCATTCCCTTTCTTCTTTGTACCGCCACCTTACAACCACCACAAGGAGGTTGTTTGTGATCTTGGATCTTGGAATTGTAGTTGGTGATCGTGTTTGTTCTTCATCCTTTTGATCCATGAATTCGGTAAATCCTTTTTAAACCTTTTCTTTTGATTTAATCTTATATAAATCAAGAACATGTTATGTTTTTACAAAAACCTAATAAATAAACATGGATCTAACATGATTTGGGGTTTAATAAAATCAAAAGTATGTTTTAAGGGGTGTTTGTTTTTTGCCGCAGGCTGCACCGAACCCGAAGGGGTTTCGGTTTGGCCAAACCGACCACCACCAAGACCATACGGTCTTGGTTGGTGTATGTGGGTCCCACGGCAGCAGTAAGACACGGGGTACCCTGAGTTGGTTCGGGGTACGGTGTCCATTTCATGTCCGGTTCATTGTTTTTAGTTTAGATCTGGTTCATGGTGTATGTTTAGTTTTTTTTATGTTTATGATCTTATGTTAAAAATCAAATTAATAAAATGATATGATTAATTTAATAACATCACTTAGGTTATTTTAACTATTATAATCATGAAATTAATTAACCTACGTATTTTATATTTTAGACTTATAATTAATTAATTATTTAAAAATCATGACTATAATTAATTAATTAACATGACTTAGGTTATATTATTAATATATAATAATACATGTTTTAACCTAAGTATTTAATTTTATTTAATTAAAACATGTTATACTTTAATTAAATATTTTAACCTATAGTTTAATTAAATTACATGAAATAATTATTAAACTATACATTATATCATATGACTTAGAAAATAATCATGGAAACACTTAGGCTTATATACTTAGCTTATTTAACCAGCTTATTTCTAATTATGGAAACTTTCTATTTTTAGAAACTTAATTAAATAAGGCAGCTAATCTATTTATGGAAACCTTCTATTTTTAGAAACTTATTTATTTCAGGCAGCTAATCTATTTATGGAAACTTATTTAATTAAGGCAGCTGATCTATTTATGGAAACTTTCTATTTTTAGAAACTTATCTGATTTAAGCAGTAAATCTATTTTTGGAAACTTTCTATTTTTGGAAACTTTCTATTTTTGGAAACTTTCTATTTTTGGTAACTTTCTATTTTTGGTAACTTTCTATTTTTGGAAACTTTCTATTTTAGGAAACCTGCTATTTTTGGAAAGTTAGTTATTATTACACAGTAAATATAATAACACATGAAATACCAATAATACTTAATCAGATTTAACAGAATATAAGATAAACACAGTTTAAGGCTTTAAAACAGTAAAACATGGTAAGAACACATAAAATAAGCTAAGACATGACATAAAACCAGCTACGTATTTAGTAAGCAGATACTTATTCATGTATGTATTTATGTAGCACTAGTGATTCAGAAGTAGGATTCCTCTCAGTTCATCTTCTTCGTTCACTGGACATAAGGTACGGATTCCCGTCCTTTCAGTATGGACATTCTTTCCTTATTAGGATTCCCCGTATGCAGCCAACTGTTTTCCCGTAGTAAAAGTTATGTGTTTGATTGCTTATGTTTAATTAAGATTACCTATAGCCATATACATGCATGACCAGTTTCACCTAGTTATGGAGGTACCATAACCATAACATTAGAGGCACTAATGTTATGACTTCACCACAGCAGAGTGATTGCTCGTGGCGTCCCTTCAACTTTTGGCCATTTATATTATATTTATCATGTGGGGCGTATGGGTGCATCCTAGTTACATGTTTTCAGACAGAATTTCATGGTGAATGTGGTGTGTGCCTTGCATCCTTCACAAGGAGCTGATCCCTCCTACCCAAAGCCAGTATATTAAATTAGAGGCAGCCCCTCTAATTTGCATGATGAGGTCACCCCTCCAAGTATTCATGCACGGTGGATTTTCATGACCTATATTGGCTAATGGTAAAATATGCTAAACAGTTTTCATAAGATAAAGATAAGGCTTTTCAAACTATAAAACCAGTTTTATGAACATGTTCCAGGTTTTCCAGGACTTATACATTTCCGCTGTTATTAAGTCTCTATTTATGTTTAGTCACTTATACTATGTCTATATCCGTGCACTGAGTGATTTGCTCAGCCGTTACCTTCCTTTCCATGTCCCAAACGGCAGGTACCCTAGGAAAGACTCAAGCATTTGGAGGACGTGCATAGGATGGAAGCTGTTAGAGACTTCTTTTCCTTTTTGCCTTCATACATTTATGCTTGTTTAGTCTTTCATTCATTTCTTTTGCTTTATTATGTTTTGGGCTTATGTTTGGGAACCGATGTTTGATTCCGGTTATCCCTATGGTCATGTAATGTTTTAGACATTTATCCTTGTATGCTTTGATGACACGCCATAATTACGCGTGACATTCCATTTATCAAAATGGGGTGTTACACGAATCTTGAGAGAATGTTGAAACGTTGTGAAGAAACCAACCTTGTGCTCAATTGGGAAAAATGTCATTTTATGGTTAAGAGTGGAATCGTCTTAGAGCACAAGGTCTCGAAAGCGAGGATTGAGGTAGATCAAGCTAAGGTAGACGTCATCGCCAAATTACCTCATCCCAAAACCGTTAAGGGAGTTAGGAGTTTCCTAGGCCACGCGGGCTTTTATCGTCGATTCATCAAGGATTTTTCAAAGATTTCTCGACCTATTACACATCTTCTTGAAAAGAGGCACGTTTTGTCTTTGACGAAGATTGTGTACGAGCCTTTGAAATCCTTAAGAGGAGACTTACCGAAGCTCCCATTCTTGTTGCTCCCAGTTGGAACCTCCCCTTTGAGCTCATGTGTGATGCTAGTGATTACGCTATTGGGGCCGTATTGGGGCAACGTCATGAAAAGCACTTCTTGCCTATTCACTATGCTAGCAAGACGATGACCGAGGCTCAACTAAAATACACTACAACGGAGAAGGAGTTCCTTGCCATGGTGTATGCATTTGAGAAATTTTGACCTTATCTCGTCTTGACGAAATGCATAGTGTATACGGATCATTCGGCTATCAAGTATCTTATGGCTAAACAAGATGCAAAGCCGAGATTACTTCGTTGGATTCTCCTCCTTCAAGAATTTGATCACAAAATTGTTGACAAAAAAGGAGCCGAGAATCAAGCGGCCGATCATCTTTCTCGTTTGTAAGATCCTCACCAAAGTGTTTAAGAGCCCAAGGAAATCACCGAAACATATCCGCTCGAGACACTTGGTGTAGTGAATTCTAAGCTTGATTCTTCCACCCCATGGTTTGCGGACATCGCAAATTACCATGCGGGAAACTTCATCATCAAGGGTATGACGACTCAAGAAAAACGAAAATTCTTTCGTGACGTAAAGTTCTACTTTTGGAACGACCCTTACTTGTTTCGAACTTGTGCGGATCAAATCATCCGACGTTGTGTATTTGGCACCGAAGCTTCTAATATCCTTAGAGCTTGTCATGAGGGACCCACGGGTGGTCACCATGGTGCTAATCTCACGGCTAAGAAGGTGTTTGATGCCAGCTTCTTTTGGCCTACTATTTACCGAGATGCACATGAGCTTGTGAAGTCATGTGACTCATGCCAACGACAAGGAAAAGCCTCACAAAAAGATGAAATGCCACAAAATATCATCCAAGTGTGTGAGATCTTTGACGTTTGGGGCATAGACTTTATGGGGCCGTTCCCATCATCTCGTGGTAATAAGTACATCCTTGTCGCGATTGACTACCTATCTAAGTGGGTGGAGGCTAAGGCTTTGCCCACCAATGATGCTCGTGTGGTAGTCAAGTTTTTGAAAAGCTTGTTTTCTCGGTTTGGAACCCCTCGTGCGATCATAAGCGCTCGTGGAACCCATTTTTGTAACGACCAATTCAAAAGGGTCCTAAGGGAAATATGGGGTTACACATCGGCTTTCTACGGCTTATCACCCACAAACGAGTGGGCAAGTCGAGGTTTCAAACCGAGCTTTGAAGAGGATCTTGGAGAGATCCGTTGGGGAAACCGACAATCTTGGTCGGATAAGTTGGACGATGCTCTATGGGCCTTTAGGACCGCTCATAAGACGCCCATTGGGTGCACTCCTTATAAGCTTGTGTATGGGAAGAATTGCCACTTGCCTATTGAATTGGAACACAAGGCTTATTGGGCCCTAAAGCATTGCAATGATGACATGGAAACCGTGGGAAAACACCGGAAAATGCAATTAAATGAATTGGATGAATTGAGGGACATTGCTTATGAAAATTCATTAATTTATAAAGAAAAGACTAAAAAGTTGCATGATTCTAAAATTAAAAACCGGGTTTTTAACATTGGGGATCAAGTTTTGCTTTTTAACTCTCGATTGAAAATCTTTTCCGGTAAGTTGAAATCCCGTTGGTCCGGTCCATTCACCGTGACTCAAGTTTTTCCTTATGGGACCATCGAGCTAGCTCAAAATGATGGCCCAAATTTCAAGGTGAATGGACATAGGTTGAAGCACTACTTTGGCGGGGAAGTTCCATCCTTGAACTACCTCGACCAAATCACCTTCCCCAATGATAATTAGTATTGAGGGGATCGAGTCGAGCTCATGACTCGGTAATCAAAAACGAGGTGCCTCGTGGGGGAGTCCAATGCTTATCCTATGTACATATTATCACTTTCCAATGTAGTAACGTGTGGGGATTTGTGCCCTTCCAACCTTTGTTCCGTGGTTGTTTGTGAATTGTGGATTTTAGATGATCATTATCTTCACGATTGGAGCCTCTCGTGTTCGTTTTATAGGAGAACTCGATCGTTTGCTTTGAAGAATTTCTCAATATCCATGATATATCCTTTGATGTTCTAACCTTAGGTTTTTAGCACACTTCATAAACGGCTTTAAATTTAACGGTTACACCCTTTCCATGCTAGATTAGGCATTCGACTACGTCTCTAGTATGGGGGTGTTTGCACCCCTAGACTCGAAACATTGAGGACAATGTTTAACTTTAGTATGGGGGGGGGGGTGAATAGATACTTGCCTTGCCAAACCTTCACGCTTTCCAAAGTTTATCTTTTTGTTTATCGTTTTGTTGCAAAATAAGGCTAAAAATGGTCAAATTTTAAATTTTCCTCATGTTTTGTAAGTGTTTGAAGACACGAATGTAGGTTTTTTTATGACGAGAATAAAAGTAATTTTTGACTCGACCGTGCGTGTTGAGCACTTAGTTTTGATTCCTTAACTTCACATTAGGCTAAGTCTCTTAAATGAGGACGAGAAATGATAGGGTTAATTATAAGTTACTATGCTAAACGTAGAGTACTCGTATTCTTTCAAAAACTCATGTGTTCTCGTTGTTTGCTTATTCTCCCTTCGCATGTAAATATTTTTTGCTTAATAAATATTGACTTAGCGGTTTAGTTGGGATTGTTGGGTTTCTAGTCTTTTCTAGTAGCTTCCGTGTAATTAAATTGGGAAGACATTAAGGTATCGCCAGCGTCACGGTTTTGAAGTATTGGCACCCGAATAATCAAAAGCTTTACCCAATAATAAGATTTCAAGTGCTCACCTAAATCAAGCAAACAATTTGAAGCCCCACAAGGCCGAAAAAGCTATGCAAAATTGAAAGTGAATCAAGCCTTAATCTTTGAAGCTTTAAAGATCCAAAATTCGCCTTAGCGTGAGGATATACGTCTTTGGCTAATAAAACTACCGATGAGGTGGATAATAAAAGGCAAGGCAAGACCGAAGTCATAATAAAAGATTCATGGCGAAGTTGAATAAAAGATGGAGGTAAACCAAAGATAATAAGGCCCTTCCGTTAGGGGGCGTATAGAAGTCTTGGTAATAAGTCTCATGTTCAAAACCGTTATAAAACCGTGTTTATCGATCCTTCTTGTTGACTTAGTTTTTTGACATCGTTGTCTATTAGGAGGGGTTATTGATTTGATGGTCTTGGTTACACCGTTAGGACTCTATTTTTAGACCTAAATATCTATTATCGCATAAGTCAAACAATGTATCGTCGTGAAACATTCAAGACAAAATAAAATATAAGAGATACAACTTAGGAAATTGGGAGGATAAGTACGTGATTAGGGCATATGAGTAGTGTTAGCATTACTAACTTATAATTACAATGATCTCGTTGCACGCTTGGCATGGAATTGGGGTGAAAATCGAGGATGATGAAATTATTTCTAACGAAGCATTCACGTGTTCTTATTCTATGAACCTAAACGTCCCATTTTGCGATGACAATCATACATTATGTCTAAAACGCAAGTAGTAGTAGCAATAGTAGTAGTGTAGCTAGTTTATCATTCAATAAAGTGAATAAAAATGAATTTTGTAGATGCTACAATACTTTATTCTAGCATTGCGTGAGGGCACGACAATGGTTACATAGTCTCATCGTCCAAAAAGGGCTTAAAATGCATTAAATATCATCAAAATACCCATATATATGCTTGTGTTTGTTGCTTGTGTATTTTAGGTACGGATATTGAGAAAATGACAAAAGATCACAAGAATCATACAAAAACGAACATGGGAAACGAAGCCGCACATTGAACCAAGCCCTAATGAAGACTTTCCCAAGAAAAACCCTTGAAGATTTGAAGACTTATGAAGAAGGGTCCTCCAATATGGAATAATTGACACTTTATACCCTTGTATCTTCATAATTACAAGATTGGTCCCTAAAGTTTGTCAATATAGCAAAAAGGGCCCTCCACTTTGAATTATTAGCAATTTTAGCCCCTAAACAAAGCTAAATTGTCAACCATTATCCTCCACAAAGTCAAATATAACATGAAGTCCTTCAAAGAACAAGAAAAGACAAGTTTGGTCCTTGAAATATGTTAATTTGAAAAAAGGACCCTTGACTTTCAACATTTGGTAAGAATGGTCCCTCATAAATGAAGACTTGGCAATTTTAGTCCTCCAAAATGCCAATCACATAAGTCAAGACCATAATCCTTGAATAAAATACCAAATCATTCCTTCAAGAATAACAAAATGGCAAGAAATACCCCTGAATTTACTTTACAAAATATTTTAGGGCAACAGTGTGAAAAAGCAAACTTCATTAACAAAGGGAAATGAGTTTTGGCTGATTTAATAGCAAGTGAAGAAAAGAAGGAAGATAAGGGATTAAACATGGCTAGACAAGAAACTTACCTTAACCTACCAGCACTTGACACGTGCCCCACTTACTCCATCCCACCAATCAGCTTTTTCCATGGCGCCACATCACTTCCCACCATTAACTGATTTAAACTAATCTCATTAGTGTAATAAAAGTGGCGCCTAACACTTATTTAAACATAATCCGGATCAAACACCTAACTGTTCACCAAGAACACAAATTGGGGTTTTGTTAATTACTTATAATTAAACCTTAATATTGTGCAGATTAGTGATTGATGATCATATTAACACAACCCAACCTTAAAATCACATGCCACCTCACTCCTTTGTCCTACACAAGATTCCCCTGCTACTAGAAAGAAGAAACTGCCAAAAGAGGCCAGCAATCCAACGTCCAAGGATTCAGCTTACATCCTAAGCTTGTTACAAGCCCTTTGATCAACTTTCTCCTTGCCAGCTACCACAAGACAACAAAATTTAGTCACATGATTCACAAGAGTTCAAAAAGCTATAAGGGCAATTTGGGGACTTCCTTAGCTAGGGTTTACGGTTTTTTCAGCTTAACTAGTTCATTGAATGCCTATATAAAGGCCTTAGTTCATTACTTGTAAACTTGCTCTTGAATTTGCCTTGGTTCACTGTTCTGTAAATCCATTTTCAGTATCAATGAAATGTGTTTGAAATTTTGAAGAAAGCTCAAGTGCCATCATTTATAACTGCTTATTATTGTTCTTAGTTTGATAATTTTGAATCTCAAAACCTGTTTTTAAGGAGTGTGCAAAAGTTTGCATATTTCCTTTCAAGCTTGATATTTTGCTAAGTTCTTGGTCTATCTTGGAATTCTTGGGCTATAGGGCTGATCATAGCATCCTGATATTGTGTTATCAAGGTGTTGTGAGGCTTATAACTTGAGGATAATCAAGTGTGGAGGACAAGAGTTGCATTAATCAAGGCTTTTCAACCTTACTGTTTTTCATATTGTTCTTTTAACCTTGTTGAATCTTAGTAGGCTTTGTTGTGGAAGCTTGTACTTGTTCTTGCTAGTACATAAGCTCAAAATTCGTGGGTGTGGATGTACATCCATGAGGTTTGCATACTTAATCCCAAAATCTGCTTAAATCTTGATTTTTGGTGATATTTGTGTGTGACTTGTGTTCTTGTGAATTTTGTGGCTTAATCTTGCTTGAATCTGTTGTTCTCATCTGTTATTGTGTTAATTTGGGCTTGGGTGGTCTTAAATCTCACTTTTGATTTGAAAATTTTTATTTTGAAAAGTTAAAAGGGTTTTTGGGATTACCTGTCTTGAATCATAAGTTGGTATTTTGTGGATAGAAGTTTGTGTTTATGCTTTGTATCGGATATATGCTTGGTTGAGTGCATTTTGCTGCAAGTTATTTGGTTTGAAACCTTGAATCATACATTGTGCTATATCTAAGTGATTTTAACTATTTTTGACCTAAGATTTTGGGAAAACCTAGAGTTTATGCATGCTTAGGGTTAAAAGTTGTTAAAACATCATTAATATAACATAAGTGAAAGATCTGAGTGGTTGAATTTGGCTTGTTGGTCAATTGCATCAGCAAAAGTGAAAACTGCATGTTTTAGTGTTCATCAGTAACCTTCATCTGCTTGAATCTTGATTTAGGCTTTGAGCCATTGCATGAAAACTGTTTAGACTTGTTCATTTGAGATTATAATAGCTTGTGTATGATTTTGGTGCAATTTGGGTGGCTGAAAATTGCTAAAACAGCTTATAAGTTCATAACTGCTTAAGTGTTTATGTCTTTGTCAGATCTTGTGATTGATTGAATTAACTGTATCAATTGGCTGTTGTTTGTTGTGATTTCTTTGTTGTTATTGACTCCTCTTGATCCACTGATCAATTGGGTGCCTTTGTGTAACTTGAATCTCCAAAAAAGTCACTAAAGACAAAAAAGTCAACAAGTTAAGCAGTGGAAAAAGTTTCCACTGCTCAACACCCAAAACTAGCCCCTGCTAGTGTTAATTTTGATCCAGCTTATCAATAAGCCATTTTGGCTTATCCAGACCTACAACAACTTATTTTTTGTGATAGATCTTCATTATTTGACCCATTTGATTGAACTGGAGCTTATTAGACTTTGACTTTGACTTTTTGCTAGAAAACCAACTTATTTGACTTTTTCATAAGTGCTTATTTGCTTTTTCCAGCTTATTGAGTCAGCTTATTTGAAAACTTTTTGTTGAATTAGCTTATTTAAGTCATTTAAAAGCTTTTGCAATTTGAATCAGCTCTTGGTATAGCCTAGAACTCAAAAACGACTATTTTGTCGTTTTTTATAGATTGCTTTTTGCATTTTCAGGCTTATTCCTTTGGCTTATTTCAAATTTCTTTTTACAAAAGTCTTATTTAGGTCAAAAGAAGCTTGTGTGTCTAATCTGAGCTTATGGCATTAGCTTATAGCTTAATGGGCCAAAAAGCCCATTAAGAATAAGCTGTTTGGTATAAGCTTGCTTATTTCACATTTTCAGCTTTTGAGCCTTTGGAAAATGTTGTTCAGAATCAAATTTTGAGTCAAGTCGTGCTTTTGGGGCCATTTTTACAAACTTTTTCTTATTGGGCTCAACTTGGCCCATTAAGGTAACTGTTTTGGGTTTAGCCCATTTTCTAGGCCCATTAAGGGTATTTAGGTAATTTCAACTTCATTTCTGTATTATTTAGGTTAAATTAAGCTAGTTTGCAACTTTTTAGAATTTTTTAGGATTTTTGGATTTTTATTAATATTGTAATATTATTTTATTATTAAAAATTAGAAGTATGATTTTCTAAGTTTTATATTTTCCTAGATTCTAGACACTTAATTAGGAATTTTACAACTTTCCATATATTTTTAGGGTCTTTCAATTATTTTCTAGAATTATTTTAAGTTTTAATAGTTTTTAATTGATTTCAAATAGTTTTAATTAATTTTCAAATTTTCAAAAATAGTTTTAAATTAAGTTAGGGTATTTTAGAGGTTTACAAAGTGATAAAACTCATTTTGGGCTTTTTGTAAATTAAATTGATTTTTAGGGCTTTAATTAGCATTAAAAAATCATTATTTAATTAATTAAAAGGTTTGGTTGATTTTTGATTTTTTGTAAACTCTTAATACATTATTTAGGATTTATTGAAAATTTTTAAGGAATTTTTAGAGTAAATTTTTAAATTTGGTGCTTTTACGGTTTTACGTGTACGCCTTTATCGTCTTAGTGTAATCCGTCATCGTAACCGTCATTATCTTTTTATCCCATTTCTATTTTCTTTCTCATAACAATATAATCACATAATTAATCATTTCATTACACACACACCAAGCCTCCTTGAGAATGATCCCCACTTTGGGTCATAACTCGTGGTTTTCCTAAACTACTTGTGTACTTACCCTAATTTGCCCTCTTTTCCTAAAGAGTGGTAAAAACTCCAATATCATATCCAAATCCTCCTTTTTAACTTTTAATCTAAAGTCTCGTCATAAATTTTTTTGTCCATAATTTACCAGTTTTTTTGTCCCATCAAACTTCATTATATTTTAATTTTTATTGGGGAAAAGGATAGAAAAACAAAAATGGACCAGATCCACTTTTTTAGGCCGTCAAAACCCTTTTGCGATGGGAACATTGCGATGGGGTGTTTGGACTTTTGCGATGGGATTTATTTTTGATACATTGCGATGGAGAAGTTCAAATATTGCTATGGGTGTTCGAAGCTTTGCGATGGAAGTGTAATTTTGATACATTGAGATGATGGCCTCTTTTGACAAATTGCGACACTGATTCTCAAAAAACATTGCGATGAGGAGTTTCAAAACATTGCGATGGTATAAAAACATTGCGATGGGTTACATTTCTGAAAATCAAAACTTTTTGACTGAGTTCCAATCCAATAACATTGCGATGACTCAACTTAAACCAAAACCCATCCTCTAAACACTCAAACACCTGCCTTTTAACTCCACAACACCAATCCACATCTATATCCTAATCCCTTTGACACCTATCCCATCTAAAACATTCAGATTAATCATATTCGATCTTGGATTCGTTTTATTTAAACAGAAAAATGACATGCAATCACAATCAACTCACCTACCTGAGATCTTAAAAGATCTTGAAGCCTCGATGGTGTTCATAATCGTTGAGAATAGATACAGGTTAGATGAATAGGTGAGTATATCATATTGTTTTGGGAAGAGATATGGGCTTGATGATTCTGAGTAAATAGATCAAGTTTTAAGATAGGATAATAGATGTGATGGGACGAAGATAACGAGACAGGTTTAGGAGAAAAGGTGTATTGGGAGCGGCGATATGTTTAAGTGATTAGGTTAGGGTTGGTGTAGCTTTATACCTAATCTCCATATACACCCAATTTTTTGAGTCAACCGTATAACTTTTTGGTATTGGATATATAAATAATTTTAGAGCCGAGTGTTATACAAAACATTTGGGTTGACACAATTTTATTCATCATAATATTTCCAAAGTGATATATGGGCCGAATGATTTTACATTTGTGGCATGGGCTACGAATTTTGGTAATATATTTCGGGCAAGTATGGTGCCGGTTATCGGGTATATAGATCGAGCTTCAAAGTCAAGTTAGCTAGATCACATTGACGGCTCCTTATTCTCTAGTCATCGTTGGTTTCTCAAGTTAACTACACTTAAACAAACGCAACAAACACGACATACAGAACAAACACGAAAAAAACAAATAAACAATGAAACGATCCTTATAAGATTCACTTAAATTGTCAAAACGGCTAGTATTCGGAGCAAATAATGTCAAGTGATTACGAAGTGGATTTGGTATTCGTTATTTGAAGTTGAAGAGGAATTTAACGAAGGCGTTTACTTATTTCATCATCGAGCCTTCTCACCCCCTTCTACCCTTTTTCTCCAAACCCAGTCTATCAATTGATGACTTGCTTGTGCGTTAAAATTATGATTGAGAATTGAACTATCTAGTTTCCAATGTCAATGGGTGGATGGTCGACGACATGGATAACTATCACTTAAGGAGTTATGTTGTAGTGCTCAGTGTCACACTCACCGGTAGTTGTGGATATTTCAAGAGGTGTAGTACTTCCTATACTTTTCTTGCTTGGGGTATAAGGTACTTAGAACTCTTCTTCTGCACCGTTCATCAATAAACAAAAGTGCAAGCTTAAGTAACAAATTTGGGGGATTATACTTCAGTTTCAAGTTTGGAATATCAGGTTTACCTCACCAGTGGTCACTATAGATAGGCAAAAGAATACGAGGTTGGTAAGTTTAGCCAGAGGAGTAAATGAGTAGAGATGTGATCAGCAAACAATTCTCACGAGCAACTTGCGCTACAGAATGTCAAAAGAGATTTCTGCTTCAGACACGAACATCTCGCGATTCTGATTGTACTCGTCAGATGATGCTTCCGAGTGCTCTTAACCACCATACTTTTGACAAGAACATCCCATGATTCTGAGCGTACACGTCAGATGATGCTTCCGATAGTTCGTAACCATCATACTTTTTATAAGAACATCTCGCAATTCTGAGCGTACATGTCAGATGATGTTTCTGAGTGTTCGTAACCATCATACTTTCGACAAGAACATCTCATGATTTTGATTGTACACGTCAGATGATGCTTTCGAGAGTTCGTAACCATCGTGGGGCAAGAACATGTACTTTGGAGTACTTAGGTCCAATTCCAGGGGGAAGTATTCTACAAGCGTGAGAAGATTTGTTGTTGATTTCTTGCATGTTCCCCCAAACACATAATCATGAAGACCAAAAATGTCAAGGTAGTAGTTATTTGGAGTGGTTTGCTTATTCTTCTAAAAAATTCCATTGTGCACTTTAAATGTCAAAGATAGAAGATTGCTCAAGCTACAGGATCTGCTGAAGACAGGGATATTGGTTTGGGGGTAAGCTGATTCAGAAGCTTCGTCAAAAAGAAGTCTATGAAAAAAGCTTTTTAAGACATGTAGTATGAATTGGGGGAAGTTAATCCAGTTCATACATGATACAATAGTTCCTCAACAAGCGAAGACAAAGAGGATTCAAACTGGGGTACATGTTTTTCTAGAAGACTTGAAGACAACGACGTCATCCTCAGCATTGGAAGCAAACTTAATACTGTCATATTTTTGTTGTATTTGCATTTGTTAGGAACATTATAAGTAATTCCGTATGTCTCCACATTGGGGGAAGATTGTTAGCCTTAAAATGTGAGCGACTAACGGAATTACAATAGTTTCATAGCCGGGACTTGCAGGGACTATTATTATCATATGTAAGTAGTTCAAGTCCCGTGCTATATATACCCCTCCATACTTCCATGGAGGGGTGAGGTGTGTCATTTACTTGTTTTCCTTTCTCTCTCTAATAAACACATATTAGAGCATCGCTCTCTCTCTTTCTCTCACTAACAATGGTTAAACATCTCTACCACCCTCCCCGACCTCTGGATCAGATACCAGGTTGTTAGTGAATCTCAAGTTTACAATTGGCATCAGAGCTAACCGGGGGTGTTTCGTGCTTTTGATTCGTGTTTGTGTTCGAGGTTGTGTTTGATTCGAATTAACTTAGTCCAAAATCTGTCAACAAGGTTGGATATCATTTTTTAATTCTATAATCTCTTCGATTTTTGTGCAAATCGTCACTGTTTTTGGTTTTACTATCCAAATCCTCCTTTTTAACTTTTAATCTAAAGTCTCGTCATAATTTTTTTTGTCCATATTTTACCAGTTTTTTTTGTCCCATCAAACTTCATTAGATCTAAATTTTATTGGGGAAAATGATGGAAAAAACAAAAATGGACCAGATCCACTTTTTTGGCTGTCAAAACCCTTTTGCGATGGAAACATTGCGATGGGGTGTTTGGAATTTTGCGATGGGATTTCTTTTTAATACATTGCGATGGAGAAGTTCAAATATGCCCCCTAATAATGATAAGAGTTTAGAGTTAGATGAGTCAAAATCTGTTTATGGTAAAAAAAGTCTGATGAATCAGAATCAAACTCTAGTACCTTGATCCAGGATGAACCAGTTGTGACCAAAAAGGTTGTCTATCCACCTTTAATGAGCACATTTGTGCCTGAAAGACATGTGCCTACAACTAGTTATGCTTCTAAGCATGTTAATTTTTCTAGTTAGGCAATGGATCGTAATACAAAACATCATGGTAGTATCAAAAGGGGTGGGTTAGGTTTTGAAAACACTAGGTCATAATCACCTTTTGGATCTTCTTTGAAAAGAAGAGTATGTTATGTATGTGGTAGTTGAAGTCATTTTATCAAAGACTGTATTATCCATGAAGATAAAATTACTAAACAAATGGTTGCAAATAGGGTCACAATGAAAGGGCATGAAAAGAGTGCACAGGGAAAAAGGCAATTGGGACCAAGAGATGAAAAGCATAAGTGGGGTCATGCTCAGAGGGTAAATAAACAAAATAAGTTAAACAAGATAAGTCACCCTCACACCCATAAGGACTTTGTACCTAGAGAAGTACTTATGAAATAAGGTCTAGTGCCTTTAAAGTCAAGTTCTTTAAGTACTGGTAGATCAAAATCTGCTAGTACTGCTAGAAATAATTCAAGTACCGCTGGTCTTCCATCTAGAAAAACAAAGTCTAACAAAAATTCTAGAAGTTTATTTGAGATTGTTAAGTCACCTAGAAGAAAGCCTTATGAAAAAGCAGTGCAAATGTGGGTTCTTAAAGGTCAAAAGTTACTTGTTCCATCAAGTACTGTCAAAACAGTACTTAAGCCTAGAATGTCTAAAAACATAGAATCTCCTTATGTTTTTTATTACATACCTGGAACAATGAAATATAAGAGTGTTAGTTGTCTTACTGGTAAAACTTCTTATAAAACACTTAAGTATGTAGGTCCTACAAGATTTGAGCCAAATGTGGCTTGGGTCCTTGTTAAACACTAATGTGTTTTGTGTATGTGTAGGAGTATATGATTAATGAATTGAAGGATAAAGGCATAGTTGATAGTGGATGCTCAAGTCACATGACAGGGAACAAAGATTTCCTTTCTAAATTCGAAGAATTCAGAGGTGGACCAGTAGCCTTTGGTGGAAGTAAAGGCAGGATTACTGGCAAAGGGAAAATCAACATAGGAAAATTGGAGTTTGAAGATGCGTTCTTTGTGAAATAATTGAATGAGTTCAATCTCATCTCTGTATCATAGATGTGTGATAAGAAGAACATGGTACTTTTCACAGATTCAGATTGCTTGGTACTCACCAAAGACTTTGAGATGCCTAAAGAATCTGAAGTACTGCTTAAAGTACACAAGCAAGAAAATATGTACACCTTTAATCTTCATACTATCACTCCAACAGGTGGTATTACATGCTTGTTAGCTAAAGCTTCTAATGATGAGTCTAATTTATGGCATAGGAGGTTAGGTCATGTGAATTTCAAGAACCTAAACAGACTTGTTAAGGGAAATTTGGTTAGAGGGTTACCCACCAAATATTTCCAAAATGATCTCACATGTACTGCTTGTCAGAAAGGAAAACAACATAGAACCTCTTGTAAGACCAAGACTGTCAATTCTGTTACTAAGCCTTTGTAACTTTTACATATGGATCTTTTTGGTCTAGTTTCTGTTAGGAGCATTAGTCACAAGACCTTTTGCCTAGTTATAACTGATGATTATAGTAGATTGAGTTGGGTTTTCTTTTTAAAGCTTAAAAGTGAAACTAATGAATTACTTAAAGACTTTGTCACCTTAGTTGAAAAATAGTTCACTAAACAAGTCTTATTAGGACAGATAATGGGACAAAATTTAAGAATGATGATTTTGATGAATTATGTAGGTTTAAAGGGATCAAGAGACAATTTAGTAATCCTAGGAATCCACAACAAAATGGAGTAGCTAAAAGGAAAAATAGGACATTAATTAAGGCTGTTAGAACCATGCTGGCTTATTCTCTTTTGCCAAACACCTTTTGGGCAGAAGCAATCAATAATGCATGTTATGTGCTAAATAGAGTTTTAGTGACCAAGTCTCGAAATAAAACACCTTATGAACTTTTGACTGGTGTTATTCCAACCATAAGTCATTTAAAACCTTTTGGGCGTCATGTGTCTATTTTAAATACTCTTAATTATTTGGGTAAGTTTGATGGAAAGTCTGATCCAAGATATCTAGTAGGATATTCTTCGCAAAGCAGGGCATATAGAGTCTTTAATTTGACATCAGGGAAAGTTGAAGAAAATGTCTATGTCAATTTCTTAGAGAATAATCCTAATGTCCCAGGGATAGGTTATGCTTGGATGTTTGATTTGGATTATCTAACGAACTCCATGAATTACTATTCTATGCAACAAGACTGTCAAACTAACAATACCGGTAAAGAGACTAGCACAAATAGCTCAAGTACTCAGAAGGAAAGTCCTTCGACTCTTAAGATGATGATGATGTTCATATCTATGTACCACATTTGCCTACTGTCTCACAAACAATTGTTAGCCTACAACAGAAGAAACTAGTGATACCAAATGATGCTCAAGCCTCACATGATGAACTTTAGAGGCTTATGGATCAAGAAAAGAATGCTAGAGCAAGTGATAAGTATTCAAGAGAAGAATCCTTGGAATCACAAAGTTCAGCAGTACATTTGTAACCTAGCGGTACTTCATCTACAAGTACTACTAAGACAAATTATGCAAAATCTATTGATTCACTATAAGATATTCTTCAAGAAATGGATAATGAAGATGGTTTTACTAGTCCCAAGGAAGGAATATTCTCAAATGCTTCCTATGATGAGCAGGGTGCAATGACTGATTTCAATAACTTGGAAACTAAAATACCGGTTAGTCCTATTCCCACTCATACATTCAACAGCAACCATCCTATAACTCAGATTATTGGAAACCCAAAGTCTGTTGTGCAAACCAGAAGACAACTTCAAGCTAGTGCTGAAACTCATGCACTTGTGAGCTATGTAAAAAAAACAGATAACAAATCATAAGGATACTCAGCATTGTTTGTTTGCTGTTTCTTATCACATGTAGAGCCTAAGAATATTTCGCAAGCTCTTGATGAACAAAGTTGGGTAGATGCCATGCAAGAAGAGCTAATGCAATTTGAACTACTAAAGGTTTGGATTCTTGTGGATCTCCCTTCTAGAAAGAGAGTAATTGGTACTACGTAGGTCTTTAGGAATAAAAATGATGAAAGAGGTGTTGTTGTGAGGAACAAGGCTAGGCTTGTTGCTCAAGGCTATAGACAGGAAGAAGGAATAGACTATGATAAGGTTTTTGCACCAGTGGCAAGGATAGAAGCCATTAGGTTATTTTTTGCCTTTGCATCATATATGGGATTTATAGTCTATTAAATGGATGTGAAAAGTGCTTCTCTATATGGCACTATCTTAGAGGACGGATATGTTTCACAACCTATAGGTTTTGCAGATCCTAAGTTCCCCAACAGAGTCTACAAAGTTATTAAAGCTCTTTATGGTCTTCATCAAGCTCCTAGAGCTTGGTATGCAACTTTTGAAGGTTTATTAATATCATAACAATTATATAAAACCCTAAACGAGATCAAAGCACATATAGCGGAAGCGATTTAATAAGATCATAATTAATAACACAATTATAATTAATCAAATTAGGGTTACATACCTTTATGCTAAAGCAAATCCACAAGACAAAGAACGAATCACCAATTCGGGTTAATACCGTATACACCAAGATATAGTCTAAAGCAAGACTATATTACGATCTTGTACACACGTAATACAACGAGCTAACCGTGATTCTAGCACGTGAAAACCGAGCTACAACGCTTGTAATTTATCTCCCAACAACCCTAGAGATGGGCTAGGACTAGATTAGCATCACAATCGATCAACCAAGAAAACCAACTGAAACCCTTCCTGGGTTTACTCTTGCGATCGAACCAAAAGAGAGAAGAGGGTAAGAGTTCAAGTTATGTTGTGAATTATGAGGGATAAAGAGGTGTATTTATAGACCCAACCCATTATAGCCCAAATAAATAATAGGCAACTTTACCCCCCCCCCCCCCCCCCCTTTGCTCTAACCGATGGTCGAACACCCCTTGTGGGGTGTTCCGGAACTTTCCGTCTTTCTTTCCTTTTAATTCCCTTACTATATATTTATTTAACATTCTGTAATACTTAACTATTAATTAATTAACGATCGTTAAAGTTATATAGTTACTTGCTCGGTTTAAGTTAATAAATACATAAATATATTTATTAAATAAATTAATAAATACATAAATATATTTATTAAATAAATTAATAAATACAATAAATATATTTATTAATTAAATTAACTCTTTACATATTGTGTGCAATCCCGTAATCTCGCGTTCGATCCTATCACACGACTATTAAATATAAGTCCATAAACTCACAGCTCCCCTTGGACATATTTCGAATATCATGATTACATTGACTAACGTCTAGTTACACTTAGCAATGTCACTAGTACAACTCGAGTAAGGTCTCCTGGACAAAACCTTTTAACCATTTTGCATTGTTATTATTATCTTTTTATTTCTATTACAATGTTAATAAGGATATGGATCTAAGTCATTACTTTCATTAACCATTCTGTTTCTCGTTCACAGATTTAGCAAGATTACCAGAACAAATTTGGGTGTGGCCACACAAACATCTTACTAATCCTACGAGGGGCCCAACTATATTAAACTTTAAAACGAATTTGGAGGAAATAAATTACATATTGACTACGAGCAAAACTTATGAATTTTGCAACACTTCCAAAAATAATCCTTATAGCTACCAGTTACGTTTACCGTTAGATTATTCCACATAGATGCACTAGATTCACAACAGCTTCCTGGTATCTCAAGTCGAAGGATAACTGTTTATGTTTAATTGATGAAAAAGATCCATAAAGTAAAAACATATAGTTGGGATAAGTCCAATATTCGATTCATCGAATATCATCCAAAATCGATCAATATACTTTCAAGAATACTCTATCGCTATTTTGAATTGTCTTAATTTAATAATATTCCCATATTATTAATCGGCAACAGACATTTAGCATAACATTTATTCATGGATTAAAACATGTAAAATAGGATACACTTATTAAATAATAGAATTAAACGAAACTCAATCTTTATTTCATTATATAATAATGTCATAACATCCTTTATCCAAATACTAATCACAGATTTATTGCATGACTTCGCTAGCTAGTTGCAGCCCAATCGCCTTGGCATGCTTAGCTACATTTGGTCTAGGCAAAGCCTTAGTTAAAGGATCGGCTACGTTATCATCTGTGTGAACTTTTATCAATTTGATTTCACGAGCTTCAACTTATTCTCGGACGTAGTGATGTCTACGCATAAAGTGCCTGGCGCCTTTCATGACTCCAGGGTCATTGGCAAATATTGTTGCGGCATAATTGTCACAATACATATCTATAGGTTCTTTAAATGAAGGCATCACTCCAAGATCTTCAATAAACTTCCTAATCTAAACAGCTTCTGAAGCAGCCATGTACTCAGACTGAGTAGCATGCATTGCAATCGCTGTCTGTTTCTTGCTCTTCTATTCAACTGCTCCTCCATTGATAACAAAAACGTAACCCGTCTGAGACTTCGTATCGTCTTTATCACATTGCCAGGACGCATCACAGAAACCTGTAACATTCAGCTCTGTGTCTGGTTTCCCTCCATATTCCAAAAACATATCATTCGTACTCCTCAAATACTTTAGAATATGTTTAACAGTAGTCCAGTGGAGCTTCCCTGGATTCTGTTGGTATCTACTGACCAAGTTCTGAGTAAACGCCACATCAGGCCTTGTGCATCTAACAGCATACATTATAGATCCTACATCTGAAGCACAAGGCACCTTCTGCATGTATGCCTCCTCTTCAAGAGTTGATGCATCCATCTCATGACTCAGATTATGATTAACTTCCATTGGTTGAAAACCTTTCTTGGAATTATGCATATTATACTTCTTCAAAATCTTAATCTATATAAGCATCTTGACATAGACCAATTAACCGTCTTTTCCTATCCCGATAGATCTTAATTACCAGAATGTATGCAGCTTCTCCTAAATCCTTCATAGAAAAACATTTACCAAGATAATCCTTAACAGCTTTTAAGTCTTGTAATGTTACTTCCCATGATTAATATGTCATCAACATATAGGACTAGGAATACTACATCACTCCCACTAGCTTTGCGATATACATGGCTCATCATGATTTTGAATAAATCTAAACTTTTTGATTTCTCGTCAAATATTTTATTCCATTGACGTGATGCTTGCTTTAAACCATAAATGGACCTTTGAAGTTTGCACACATGTCCTGGATTCTCAGGATCAACATACCCTTCTGGTTGTTGCATATAGATGTATTCATCTAAGTGACCGTTCAAGAAGGCAGTTTTAAAATCCATTTACCACATCTCATAGTCATAGTATGCTGCTATAGCTATGAGAACCCTAATAGCTCTTAAGTCTGCTACAGGAGAAAATGTCTCCTCGTAGTCTATGCCAAAAGTTTGAGTAAAACCTTTAGCTACTAAACGAGCTTTATAGGATTGTACTTTTCCGTCCATGTCGGTTTTCTTCTTGTATATCCACTTATGTCTCACTACTTTAGCATTCGATGGTGGTTCTACAAGAATCTAAACATCATTTACTTTCATGGATTTCATTTTCTCATCCATAGCAACCATCCACTTATCCTTCTCAGGATCAAGTATGACGGATTTATAATTAACGGGTTCACCAAGATCCCCTAACTCATCATCATCCTCTATGTTAAGACATATATTTCCATTTGCGTTTTTAATCCTTGTGGATCTACGTAGAGGAACTAATTTCGGTGGAACCGCAAGACTTTCTAGTTCTACAGGAATTACATCGCTGGTGTTTTAAGAAGGTAATATATCTATATGACTCTCTTCAAGATCATAATTTCTCCCACTGAATTGTTGATTAACAAGATCAGATTCAAGGAAGTCTACATACCTAGCAACAATCACTTTGTTCTCAGATGGATAATAAAAGTAGTAACCCATAGTTTCCTTAGGGTATCCTACAAAGATACATTTTACAGATCGTTGTTGGAGTTTGTCACCCGAGTCACGTTTCACATACGCCTCGTAACCCCAGACCTTTAAATAAGACAAATATTGCTTCTTTCCATGCCATAGTTCATATGGTGTCTTATCGACCTTCTTTGTGGGAACCATATTTAAAATGCGAACAACAGATTCTAAAGCATAATCCCAAAAGGATTAAGGTAAAGTTGTAAGATTAAACATAGATCGCACCATATCCAATAATGTACGATTTCTCCTTTCAGATACACCATTTTGTTGTGGAGTATAGGGAGAAGTAAGATGCTGAACAATTCCATTCTTACTTAGATAATCTTTAAACTCTTGACTTAAATACTCACCACATCTACCAGAACGAAGAACTTTTATCTTCTTCCCTAATTGCATTTCTACTTCTGCTTTAAACACTCTGAATGTTTCAAATACCTCATGTTTATGCTTAAGTAAATAAACATAACCATAACGGCTATAATCATCCGTAAATGTTAAGAAGTAGATAGCACCTTTCCTTGACGTATGTCTAAGTGGTCCAGACACATCAGTATGTATAAGTCCAAGTAGATCAGTATGTCTATTTCAAACACACCATTCACATAAATTGCATTAGAATAGAAAATACCATTTTTCCAAACATAAAATTCCATATTATCAATCGTGTGAACAAATCCATTATTTAACGAACAAGAAAATGAAATAACACCCCTAACAATTGTAGGTGCATAATGACAATCATTTAATCTTAGTACTAAACCCGAAGGTAAAACTAGATTAAAAGTTCCTATAGCTTCAACCGCTGCTTGTGCGCCATTGCCCACTTGCAGAAATTGTTCCCCATAGGAAAGCTTCCTTTCCAGATTAAATCCCTGCAGCGTATTACAAATGTTAATACCGAATCCCGTATCATATACCCTGGAATTTAGTTTGTATGTTAAATTGAACAATTCAATCATAAATAAAGTACCTGAAGCTGTAGCGCTCTGCTCAGACTTCTTTATTTCTCGCAATTCTTCGAGGTAAAAAGAGCAATTCCTCTTCCAGTGACCACTTGCGTTGCAATGGTGACAAGTCTCATCCTTTTGAGATTGACTCTTCTTGGCAAAGTTCTGCTTAGGTTTCGAATAAGTCGCAACTTGGTTGCCTTTATTACCCTTGCCTTTGCCTTTTTTCTTATTTGATTGCGGTTTTAGCTTACTCACTCTACCCTTTTGTATGGTTAGTACATAAGGCATAGCGGTAGATGCCTTGTCTTTCAACCCCTTTTCATAGTCAATGAGCATTACATGCAAATCATTAACTGCATTCCCGTGCAATGCACATTATACTTTCGAAGAAATCATTGAAGTCCTTGTTAAGGGACCTATTGATCAAGTTGATAGCCATATTATGATCATAGGGTTGTCCTAGTGCAATGAGCTGTTCCATATAACCCCTCATCTCCAAATAATTGGCACTTACAAACTTTCCTAGAGCTTTCTTGCAGCTATGCAAAACATCTACCAAGTCGTAGATCTCCACAGCTAGCGGCTTCTCGAACATAGCCTTGAGCTCATCAAGCATTCGCTTAGGTGAAAATAGATCATACTTCTATTGAAGTGTAGGAGCCATTTTTCCTAGCATTAAGCAAACCACCTCAGAGTGCTTCTTAATATTAGCAGCGTGTTCAAGCCTTTGCGCATCAGATGCTCCTTTAGTAAGATCCTCCGGATAGGGAGTAGTCAAGATATCGATAGTACCCGTTGTTCTCAAGACAATTCTTAGCGAGCGGTACCAATCATTGAAGTTTGGGCCAGTAAGTTCAGGACGTTCAAAGAAAGCTTTGAACGCAGAACTTATCGTGTTATTGGTGGTTTGAGCCATTTCTACAGAAATAAGTTCAAATATTAGTATTTTCGATAACAAAATACTTTCAAGAAAATAATATTGCCCTGGTATAAAAACCATATTATTTTCCTTGAATTCTAGAACTATATTGACATAGATCCATTACATCAGTTGATTTGCTAGTAATGAATGTACTCAACATAGCGACTTGTCGAACAATTCAATTGACAAATAATTTTCAACTTCTAGATATGTAAGGGATTTACATTGCCAAAAAACGTTTTGCATTGTAAACATGTTTCATCCCTTCTGAATACATTAAGTTTTCAGATCTCACTGAGTAACTTAATTAAGTCGTCTAATCTGAGTAACGTAAAACCATCATACGAATTCTCATTCTACAAACGGTTTTCTCTCCATCACAACATCACCCAAAAATCTCATTTTGATGACGAAGTAATTTCAAGTGTTCGTCAATTAGGAGCATTCGATTTAAATTTTAAGTGTATAAATTTTGATGTCAAAATCAATGTATGGAGAAGCATGCATACAATCTCCATATCATAAGTTTGATAAAACATTTATTAAACTTTTTCACAAGATTAAATTTCTTCATAAATTATGTTACGGTATTTGGTTAAACCAATTAAAGAATTTACCCACAACTATTCACAACGTACTTTTGCTAGAACTCGGCTACGCACAAAGCAATACCCTTATTCATAGTGTTTCGGATGTGAATTTGTGGTAAATCACCCTTAAGGTATAATTCAATTAATAATCGTAGGTAATTTCAATTTGACGCACATGCGAGCCGGGAATTTGGTCAGTGATTAATGGCATAACACCTCCTTCCTTAACCGGGTACATGACCAGCGGTGCGTTAAACCCACTTTATAGTTTGTCAATAGGATTAGGCCGTTAGATTATTATTGCAATTCACCAATCAACGTAATCTTATGTAATTTAAATCTCTAACAAATCATTATTTTAATATGATTTAGTCCATATTATATTTTTTCATAAAAAAACCCTTGTTTACAACAATTCAACAATTTTATATAAACAAGTAAAAAAAACTAAATCATACACACATAATAACAATTTATATGTGCAATAAATGAATCAAATAGCCACATGCATACGATTTATTCAATAATCATCAAATCTAGATCTTTATATTCATATAAAAGTCATCTCTAATTCTAGATTTATTGAATCAAATAATCACGTAGCACATAAAATCATATAAACATATAATTTTATGATCCATGAAAACATGCACGTAATCATGAATTCCCCATAAATCTTAACAATTAAATCTCTATGGATCGTAACCATACATGACATAATAATTAATCATGCAATTTAATCTAAAAGTATCCCACATGTAATTTAGGGTTTCAAAACAATTCCTTTTTTTAATTAAAAATTCGGCCAAAACCCTAATTTTTAAAAAACAAAACCCTAATTTTATGAAAACCTAAAAAACATGTAGTTTTAACTCAAAACAATTATTAGTTAAAAACTTTAGATTTTTGATAATTATAACATGTTAAAACGGCTCTCGATGCCACTGAAGGTTTATTAATATCATAACAATTATATAAAACCCTAAACGAGATCAAAGCACATATAGCGGAAGCGATTTAACAAGATCATAATTAATAACACAATTATAATTAATCGAAATAGGGTTACATACCTTTAAGCTAAAGCAAATCCACAAGACGAAGAACGAATCACCAATTCGGGTTAATACCGTATACACAAAGATATAGTCTAAAGTAAGACTATATTACGATCTTGTACACATGTAATACAACGAGCTAACCGTGATTCTAGCACATGAAAACCGAGCAACAACGCTTGTAATTAATCTATCCAACAACCCTAGAGAGGGGCTAGGACTAGATTATCATCACAATCGATCAACCAAGAAAACCAACCGAAACCCTTCGTGGGTTTACTCTTGTGATCGAACCAAAATGACGGAAGAGGGAAGAGATTCAAGTTATGTTGTGAATTATGAGGGATAAGGAGGTGTATTTATAGACCCCAACCCACTGTAGCCCAAATAAATAAAAGGAAACTTTGCCCCCCCCCCCCTGCTCTAACCGGCGGTCGAACACCCCTTGTGGGGTGTTCTAGAACTTTCCGTCCTTCTTTCCTTTTAATTCTCTTACAATATATTTATTTAACATTCGTTAATACTTAACTATTAATTAATTAACGAGCGTTAAAGTTATATAGTTACTTGTCGGTTTAAATTAATAAATACATAAATATATTTATTAAATAAATTAATAAATACAATAAATATATATATTAATTGAATTAACTCTTTACGTATTGTGTGCAATCCCGTAATCTCGAATTCGATCCTATCACACGACTATTAAATATAAGTCCATAAACTAACAATTTTGTCCAGTTTTATTTTGGAACATGGATATAGGAGAGGGACCATTGACAAGACTATTTGCATCAAGAAGAATGCTAAGGATATTATCTTAGTTTAGGTATATGTTGATGACATCATTTTTGGTTCAACCAAAAGGTCATGGTGTGAAGAGTTTGAAGCTTTAATGAAAGGAAGATTTCAGATGAGTTTTATAGGAGAAATTACTTTCTTTTTAGGACTACAAGTCAAACAAAGGAAAGATGGAATATTTATCAGTCAAGATAAGTATGTTGCTGAAATGTTAAAGAAATTTTGAAGTATGGATACAAGAAGTGCAAGTACACGTTTTGAAGCCAAAAAGTCTATGTCAAAAGATGAACGTGGTGAAAATATTGATCTTCATTTGTATAGATCAATGATTGGTTCATTGATGTATCTTACTGATTTAAGCCCATATATTATGTTTGTTGTGTGTGCTTGTTCAAGGTTTCAAGTCAATCCAAAGGTTTCACATCTACATGTTATGAAAAGGATTTTCAAGTATCTTAACGGACAACCTAATATAGGATTATGGTACCCTGGGGATTCTACATTTGACTTAGAAGCTTACTCAGAAAGTGATTATGCTGGAGCTAATCATGATAGAAAATCCACAATAGGAGGTTGTCAATTTCTAGGCAGAAGACTCATATCATGGTAGTGTAACAAGCAAACCATTGTTGCTACTTCTACAACTGAAGCTGAATATGTAGTTGCTGCTCATTGCTCTGGACAAGTACTTTGGATTCAAAATCAGTTGTTAGATTATGGTTTCAACTTCATGAATACCAAAAACTACATTGATAATGAAAGTACTATCTGCATTATCAAGAATCCAGTCTTTCACTCCAAAACCAAGCATATTGAAATAAGACATCACTTTATAAGAGATGCTTATGAAAAAAAGCTTATTCATGTTTTAAAGATCCATACAGATAACAATGTAGCTGATTTATTAACCAAGGCGTTTGAATCTAAAGGATTTGAGTTCTTGGTAACACATATTGGTATGCTCAACCAATAACTGCTGCATATGTTAAGGGGAGGTAACAGCTGTACAATTCTTATGCTAATTTTTATTGTATAGTGTTTGTTTTTGTTTTTGTTTTTGATGTGATTACAGTTTATTAGATTAAGATAAAATAGGTTACAATGATAGTGGAATGCATGTACCGGTGTAACACCCCCATTTTACCTTTACGCAGCGGAACGTTGATCTAGGGTATTACTTCATAGAACACAAGTCATAACAATAGAAAACAACTCAAAAGAGGGATGAAATCAACTTTCTTTTTATTTCATTGAAAAATCAGAATTTTACAATATGAGGTTCCCAAAATCTAGAATAATTTCAGTCTTGTGCCTCTTAATGCCATCCTTGTGCTGCTCCATGCTATCAGTCACCATTTATCTGAGATATATGCTTAAAGTCAACAAAAAGGTTGAGTGAATTCATAGGTTTGTTATAATAGTTTTAAACACAAGTATATTCTTCGGGCTATGTTGTTATACACCCACATAAAATAGTCATCATACTGTACTATGCTCATGCACAGCTAGTTGACATACGGAAACCAACAAATTGCCCTTATGCAGACAGTTTGCCAAACTCCTGAGTTAAGAAAAATAAAGTGTATATGTTTAACCTAGGAAGGAACCTTCAGCTGCTAGCAAGCGCGACTTGCCCAGATAGGGGATGTCAACCCCCAAATAGTACTATTCATAATATTAGCGCTCATTTTCAAGAAATGATTAGCGGTTCACGATTAAAAGGGGACTTAATGGCAGTAGTAAACATAGTGTCAATAATCATACCACATAGTTTTTAAAAGCACTTGTATTCTAGTTTTGCATATATCCCCTCACGGGTTTTGAAATCATTTAAAAAGCATTTAAAAGTGAGGCTATGAACTCACCTTATGTCCACATAATCTGAGCTATGATCATATATATTTCATTTACAGATAAACAGCTTGATCATATAAACCACGGCTTGGTCTCATAAACAACAGCTTGATCTCACACAAACCTGGATTAATACATTGTGTATAGTATCAAGTCTTTGATTCTTGGTTCAATGTTGTTAAGTGTTGGTTATATTTTCTTTGATAATTAATGTTTGGTGGTAATTATAACACCAGTGTTCGGGCCATCATACTCAGAAGCCATTCTATAAACGTTTGAGGAGCGAGGGCACTTTAAATCGTAAACCCAACCACTCAGTCAAAACGTAATATCGAGATGGAACATCTTTGTACAAAGCTCCCTACTAATACGATACTTTAATTAATTTCTTATATTCATGATTAATCTTCTTTAGTTTCAAAATTGGCAAATTTAGTCCTTTTGGTTACACTTTGGTATAATTGTACTTTTAACCCCTTAAGTGTATAGTTTTAGTATTTGCATTTTAAACCTTCAATATTTAAACTTAGGACCTCAACTTTCCAACATTTATTATTATAGCTTATGCTTTCATAAAATGACACTTTTGGCCCAAAATGTTAAATAGTTTTAAAAATGACAGTTTTAGTCCCTATACTTGTAAAAATCACATAACAACCTCAAAAATGGACCAAATGATCTAGGATTTAAAAAAAAAGTTTCTAAACATGTTTATGATCGTAATAAAAAATATTCTTCAGAATTATAGCTTTTGAAATGGGTTTTTGCTTATTATTTCATGTAGATTACAAAACTAGGGTTTTAAGATATTTTTAACTTATAACTTCCATTTAAAATGATAAAATGAATTAGTTTCTTTTAGATTATCTTTATAACATAACTTTGGAATTATAAAAACTCTAAGAAAGTATTATAACAAGTTCAAAGTATAGCTAACAAAGTGATTACCTAGGATGCTCCAAAATGGCTCCTAATGGCTTCTTATGAGCACATCTTGCTATCAAAGCTTCAAGAGATTCAATGGCTAGCTTCTAGACCTGGTTTTTGGTCTTGGGACATGTCCTAGGATGTATATAGAAGTGGAAACAGAATGGGTAATGGAGGTTAAGAGAAAACGGGGTGCAAGTTTCAAATGAAGTTCTTATGTCTTATTTATACTAGTTTCAAGCCTTAGCCTCCAAGGAATGCCTTGAAACATGTAAGAACAAGGTGTAAGTGACTACAGAAGCCTAGGAAAGATCTATGCAAGTCTAGGAATGAGTCATGAGGTCTAGGATCAAAATATCTAAACTTATGGCTAGTATTAAGTCACGGCTTGTATTGATAAGATTAAGTATGTGTCTGATGAGATGGCATTTATACATGATCTCATCGTCCTTTTCGGGCTTAAAACGGTTAAATATATCGTAAAATACCATAAAATGTGCTCGTATTCGTTTGTTGTATGTTTTAGGTGTGGATATCGAGAAAAAGACAAAAAGATCACAAGAATCAATCAAAACGAACATGGGAAACGAAGTCGCACAATGAACCGGACCCGAATGATGATTTTGCAAAAACACCCTTGAAGTTTGAAGATTGTACAAGTTTGGTCCATCATCTTTGGAGATTTGTCAAATTTGGTCCCCCAAGAATCAAGATATACAAGAAATATCCTTGAAGAATGAACACTTTACAAGTCAAGCCCTTGAAGATTGGAAAAAGTTACAAAAATAGTCCTTAAATCCCAATTGTTAACAAAAGGACTATTATTGCAAATGTTAAAGGAATAACTGTGAGAAGACACAAGGACCCTGAATGAAAAGTTATATAAGGGATGTTATTAACAGAGGGACTTAAACTGCCACTTTCCAAACTATTTAACAAATAAACCCAACAGTCCACCCATTAACACAAATTCAACCCAAACCCATAAGCCCAAATCAGCTCACCCACGTCACCCACTTAACTTTTTAAAACATTATTAAAAATTAGATTTAAGTTCTTTTGGATACCAAAGTTTTTCTAGGATACAAGGGGACTCATCCCCACCATCCATCTCCATCTTATTCAAGGGCTGAGATTAAATCCCCAATTTACACAACTTTCTCCTTTCTTTCTCATAAAAACACACACCCGTTCTTTCACTTCTCTCTCTACCCCGATCTACTTTCTCTCTCTAAAATTTGAAGCGAACAATCACAACATCATCATGAATCCATCACAATCGATTAATTAGATCGAACTTAACATGAATTCATATCAGGTTTGTATTCTTATAATCTATGCTTATTTTTTTTAGCTTATTTGATTTTGAATAAGCTTATTAGTTTATTTTCATTAGCTTTGTTGAACGAAATATGCCGATTGATAGTTCTTATTTTGATCAATTTATTCTAATTAGCTTTTAATTAGGTGATTTATGTGAATAAGCTTATTTGTTTGAATAAGATTTTTAACTAGATGAGAGTTATAAATAATCTTGAGAATTAGATAGGAGTTATGTGAATAAGCTTACAAATTACACGAGAGTTATGAATAAGCTAGCTTATTAGCTTAGGTTGACAAATCGTAAGGTATTTTATGTAAGTTGGATTAAGTTTGCTGATGTAGGCTGCAATAAGCTTGATATATCATGTATGATATATATATATCATATATGATATATCACCACTTTTCATATATGATAGATATATCATATATGATAACTGATGATATATCATATATGATATAACTATCATATATGATATATCAAATAAACCATAGGAAAAAACAGATTCTGTATGAGTATTTTTTAGAAAATCAATATAAACTCTTGAAACTTGTCTTCTATCATATATATGAGTAATTTATTTTGGTGTTAAAATGTTGCATAATATGTTCTTTTTATCTTTTATAAATGCAGTCAGACAGAGATGGTGCGATTGGCAGCTTTGGAGCAAAGCAGAGAGGGATGTTGATTATAACAAGAGGATGTGCATGGATATGTTTTAAGGATCAAGACGGAGTAGGCGTTGTTCATGAATTCATCATCTGATAATCTGTTTTTTTTCCATTTTTTTGATTTTGTATAAATTGTTATCATATATGATATCAGAGGTATATCATATATGATTTTACATTAGGTTACGTTCGGTTTGAATTATCATATATGATTCTGTTCAAAAGTACATTTTTATGTTATGAACAAGTGTTTGATTATTAATTGTGCATACTCTTTGTTGTAATCATGAATTCATCAGATTCTTTATTTAATAAATCCAAGTTTTTCTTGAGTGTCATATATGATAGTGCATGATCATATACTCCGTATGACTTAATTTATAAAAACCACCATGACATAATACCAAGAAAGTTAAATCATATTAACAAGATGTTGTACGAGATACCAATTGATTACAAAATCGTCCATATACTTCAAAACTCCATTAGGAGATTACAAGAAAAAACAAACAATAAACGTAAAAGAAAAATTCACGAGCTTATTCATTAAGCTTCTTGGCCTTTTGGATGCTTGTAATGTTCAACACGCCTTGTAAACAACCTTCTCTACACAAAAAAGAAGATTTAATTCAATTTTCAAGCACATAATCATATATGATATATTTGATCATATATGATATTTAGCTTATATCATATATGATATAGCATATCATATATGATACTTCATTAGCAAGTCATACTAAATATGTTCAGCCAGATTAATCCATTAAAAAAAGAGTTAACTCAATTTTCAACCACATTATCATATATGATATATCTCATCATATATGATATTTTAGCTTATATCATATATGATATAGTATATCATATATGATACTTCACAAACAGGTTACACTAAATATGTTCAGCGAGATTAAGCTAAAAAACCTTATAATTCATGAAAATAAGCTAATAAGTTAGCTTATAATTCATCATAATAAAGGTGATGATTATCAATAAGCTTATTCACATTAAGCATCAAGTTACCTTATCATTTGACATGTTAAATTCATGTAACTTATCAAATAAGCTATAAAAAATAAGATGAGTTATAAGCTTATTCAGATCGAATAAGCTAAAAAAGATGAATCGAAACAGATCGAATGAACTTTACCTTATTTATGAAGAGGATGATCGATTTGTGATGGTGATGATCGATGGATTTGATGTTTGTGTTGATAAATTAAGATGTAAATATGTGTGTGTGTGTGTGTGTGTGTGTGTGTGTTTATGTGTGTTTTAAAGAGAAGAAGAAGAAGAAATCGATCCCAGATTTGTGAGAGTGGTAGGTGGTGTTAGTGGGAGGGGTAAAATGACGAAACTACCCCTCCGCTTTTTTTTTTGTTTTTAATATGAGTTGTTGGATGAGATGAGATGGACGGTCCAGATTTGTCCCCTTGTATCCAAAGGATACAAGGTATCTTAAATAACCGGACTCTAAAAATTAATATACTGGGAGGGAAACAAACACTGTTTTTAAACAACCCCTAATCCCAGTCCTATAAACCCTAATCTATGAACCAACACAAATCAAGGGGATTTGTGTTTATCACTTCCAGATCGTTAATTAACCCCACCATTAACCTAAATCCACTCTCAAAAGCCCTCTCAACAAACCCATGTGGTCAGTGGGGACCTCCCCTGCCCCGTCCCTTTCACACCCTTCTCAAAAACCGACCAAATCAACGTTTCCTGTTGATTCCTTGTTCTCCAAATATCTTTGGATGGTTGAGATCAAAAGCAACAGCTGTACAACAGCAAGATGATCACATGTAAGGTTTTGACCAAATTTTAATTTCAAACAAAGGGGCATTTGTGGAAGATCATGCTTTAGGGTTTTTAGATTCTAGACTCTTCTGTGACCCATTATATAAGGGCGTTTAAGGTTTCTATTTTTCTTTGTTCCAGAATTTTACTCTCATTTCTTGTAATGTGATATAAGTTAAATGAAGTAATTTTTTTGAGTTCCAATTTCTCAGTTCATAGTTTCTAATGTTGATACGAATTTTATTAATGAAATCTTGAGTTCCAATTTTACCTTCCAGCATTTTTATTTGCTTGTCACTTTACTTTTTCTGTAATTTTAATTTTCTTGCAAAAAATGAGGTTTTAAAGGTTGTGTTAAAGAGTTTTTGAGAAAGAAAAAGAAAAGTCAGTTGGTTTATGATTATTGTTTCTGTTTAATGTTTGTTATTCTCAGCAGGGTTTGGGAAAGCTTGTAATCGTGCGATCACATAAGCTCGTTGTATCCAAGGCATGGATGTATGCCTCGGAGGTACACATCCTCTTTAATTTTTCTTAAAAAGTTTCAGGGTTAAGTGATTTTCCTGTTCTCGTTATTTAAGTGAAGTCTGTGGTTGAATTATATTATTTGTGTGGTATTCATGCATGATCAGTCGATATATCGTTGGTTTGTGGCCTTTTAGTCGAAGCTCTTTGTAAGAAATTGGGTTACTAGGCTGTAAGGGGGTGTTTGGGAGAGCTAGGTCTAGGGCGGTAACCACCAACCTAGAGATTGCTAAATTCTGCACAACCTTAACGGCTTAGGAAAGTAGATTTCTACAAATAGATTAGGTGTTTTGGTGTAGAATTTTTGTTTTTCATGTTTTGACATAAAGCTGTTAGTGTGTAATATTTTGGGAAATTTTATGTTTAAATTGATGTCTGTGAGTTAGAAATCTTGTAGGTTGTTAGCTTGTTAGGTTTAGTTAGCATTTAGGTCTATTTCTTGTTCTTTGTTGTTCCGTATTGTATTGTGGCATCACTTGGTTTCTTGTGGGAGGTCTGTAGTTGTGTATTTGGCGAGCTGGTAGGCTGCTTGTGATAGTTGTAGGTAATTGAGATCACGTGCTTTGCTATCTTGCTGCCTAAATACCTGCAAACATTAAGTTCCATTTGATTGGTTGTTTATTTTGGTTTTTCTTAGGCTTATAACTTAACAATTTGGTAGGATTAGTGGTAATCTAGGACGACTGTGCATCAACCATAAGATAAGAAAAGTGCTTGCTTGCCTTAACTGCTCAGTTTTGTGGCGTGGTCAGTTGGATTTGGTGGTATATTGGGTGCTTGTGTTTCGCATTATGTTCGGTTAACTGTGCAAACCTTGAAACCAAAGAAACCAATACGTGTGCCTATTGTTTGCTGAGTGCATTCGCTGTGCACACCAAATTTTTATTTGTGGCCTTTTGGTGATTAGAGTGTAATTGTGAATGTGTTTGTGTGTGTGCCCTCCCCCTTGTTAAATTAAACCAAACAGCATACACCAAACACACCAGCAAAACAGAAAAAGAAGAATATAAGGCCTGCTAGCGTTTTTTGGTAGACTGTGACCACACAAATATCCTTCAAATCTGTGGCTTAACGTGCTGTGTGTTGTTCTTTTTTTTGTTTCTGTGGGTGTCTGCTTATTAAAGCTTGCATGTGTTCTCCAACACCAGCAGCATATAAACTTAACAAAAGAAAGTAACGTAAAAAGTGTGATCTGCTTGTTTCTCTTATCAACCTACTGTGTGCATTTTTTTTATATATATTTGCTTAACCTGAAATCTGTGGCCCAAGTGGCTTTTGTGTATTTGTGTGACTCCCCACAAGCATAACGTTTGTGGGGTGCCTTGTGCTCCAAAAGATTCTAAGAAATCTGCTCAAAACAAGTAGATCCGTCTTTCTTTTTTTTGTTGTCTGCACAAACAGACTAAAGCCATATTTTCCACTGAATAGTTAAAAAGCAAATCAAAAGAAGCAAAAATAAATAACCGAAAGTGGCAGCAGTAGGTTTTGTACCCTTGACCACACAACACAAAGAAAATGCAGCAACAGCCTTCTCATTTTACCATCTGATCTATTGTTCACCTTGGTTATTAGTTTCTTCTGTTTTTTATTTATTCCCTTTTTTTATTTTCCAAAAAAAATAATCTGTTAAAAGTTGTCATCTGGGGGATTCGAACCCCATACCCAGCACAGCCAAGGGACGCAACACCAAACCTAATATCCATCTGCTCTCTTGGAAGGTTTTGTTTATACTTTCTTTCGTTTTTTCTTAATACTTTGTTTTATTTCGTACATTCAGCTTATAAATTGAGAATAAAAGAAAAAAAATGTAAAAGAGTCACTGGTGGGACTCGAACCCCTGACCTCAGAAAACATGTCAGACACAGCAATGCCCAATCCAACACCATCTGCTCTACAAGAGCTTTTTGTTACCATTTCCTTTTAATTATTTGTTATATGCTTTCAGTTAGTCTTATTATTATTTATATATTTTTTTTCATCAGCCCGTATATAGCTTATTACATTACTTATTTGGTCTAATTTTGTATGCCTTTTGTTTTACATAGCCTCATAATAGTATTTATAACTTTCATTAAATTTTTGTTTTTTTAAATCATTTATTTAGTTTATAATTGTTAATAAATTAAATAAAAGCAAAAAAAATAAAAATAATTATTGATTTTCGTCCTCCTTATTTTTTCTTCGTTTATTATAGGTTTTTAGACTTTTTTGAACTAGTTTTGTAATTTTCACGTTTACATTTTGTTTTCTACGCATTTTTCTTTTTAAAATCGTTTTTAGGCTTTTAAAAATAGAAAAATGTTGAGAAAAAGTTTCAAAAAATATTTTTTTAGTTTTTAACTAATATTTTTGAGGTTGACAAATAGAAGTAACTGAATTTTGTCTTTTTATAAGTTATTAATTTTTAGGAATTTTAATTAACTTTAAAAATTAATATAAATTAATTAAAATGTTTTCTATTTTTTTTTTTTTGGTTTTCCTAGTTTTCTTAGTTAAACTTTTTAGGACTTTTTAGTAATAATTAATTATTATTGTTTTTTTTTGGTGAAATTTTTTGTTAGGTCGCGGTTTTACGTACGTGCGTTCGCGCATTTTCGTCCGTTTTGAGCGTAACTCGTCTTCTATTTCTTTTCTTTTCGTCTTTCCAAAAACGTAATCACTCGATTAAATAACGTATAATATTGTTGGCTAAACACCATACCTCCACCGAGAACGAACTCGACGACGAGTATTCGCATTTTTCACAAAACGTGATACTTAATACTTATCCGCTTTTGTCGCTTTGTTTTTCCTAAAATAAAGTGTACAAAAATACCACTACATCACAAAATGGCGCCGCTGCCGGGGAGGTGTGTTTATCCATCTATATTTATCGTGTTTGTTTGAGTGTTTACGTTTTTATCGTAAATACTTCTTTTTATTTTTCTATACTATTAGCCATACAAATAAATAGTGTTAAATAAAACTCTATTAACACAAAATCATTTTCTCGTTTTCTTGTGCATAATATATTGTATTTACGTAGAACAATTAATACACAATATGTATCCAAATACGCGAGAAATCGCACTGCGATAGTGGGCGTTCCGGTCATTATCGAGTGTATCGAATTCAAACGAAAGTCAAAGGCAAAATAGATAAATACTCTTAATTGGTTTAATCTCGATAAATACAAACTATAAGGTGGGTATAAGGCGGTTGTACTTCACGAACTAAGGAAAAAAAGGCTCTTAAGTGCTTCGCGCCGCCTCGTTTTCTTCGCTCGCTTGTGCGTATGTTGAAAGTGACGATTATTTAGGGGTTTGCCACATCAAGTATTATTAATCTATTTTTGTGAGTTTTAATTATTGAACCTCGAAACGTTTTGGCGTTCCGCCAACGTTTCAAAGTCGACGAGGGTTTTTACTTCACGTAATTGCCTTCATTCTTCTTGGATTCATTAATCGAGACCTTTGATTAGTGGATAATTTTTGTAGATTAATTTCTACGTAATACACCAAAATTCCAAAAAAAACTTGAAAAACCAAAAACATAAAAATAATCTTCTCATTTTCCATCTATTTTCATAATTCTTTTTCTCAACCCCTCTAAATTTTAATTCTTCATGGATTTTCATTGCCTAGGTTGTGGGGGACGATTGTTTGGTTCCGTATCATGTCCATGGTGTATATGCGAAAGGTGCGGAGATTATATAGACTATGTAGATTTTAGATCTTGTGCCTCATGTAATCCGACCAATTGTTTGTATACTTCTAATGAAGAACGTCACCTCCATTGCCTATATTGTGGAAGCCCTTCCCATTGGCACTATGAGTGTCCAATTCAATACCCAAATCGTCACGAGCCAAATATGAATTTCGTTGACCAATCTTCGCAATACCCAACGCCGTGCGAGAATTGTGGAAACGAACATCACTATAGGTACGATTGTCAACCGATGAACCAAAATACGTCTTTCGACAACCAATTTTCCGGTTTTGATGAATCACACGGTATGAGTTACGATTATAACAACGGGGGTGGTTATCCATACGACGAACCAGATTTTTCTCAAAATCCATGTTGCGATAATTGTGGGGGGCCTCACGATACTTAATCTTGCCAACCAACGAATTATGATGAACCCAATTCATACGATAATTCTGGTTTTGATAATTTTGAGGCCCCACCATACAATATCGATCATCAAAATTCCCATGAGCCCGACCCATGTTACAATTCCGATTTTGACAAAACATCTCCACAACATGTTTTCGATGATGATCTCGGTTCTAGCCGCATCGACGAGTGTTGTAGACGCATCGACGAAAGTTCTAATCGCGTTTGTGAACGACTTGAGACGCTCTTTCAACTAATTATGGAAAGAAATAATAACCCAATTGTTGAAGAGGTTGAGAAGAGCATCGAAGATGAAAAAACGAGGGTGTCAACGAACGAGGTTTTTGAAAATGTTTTCGAAAATAAACAACAAGAAAAACTCGTAGCACGTGTTGGAACAATGAATGCTAAACCTTTGGAACCTAATTTTTCTAATGAAATTTAAATTATCAAAGATTTTCAAAATACACAAAATTTTGACGAAGATAGTCCGTTAAGTGATTTTGAAAAGGAAGAAATTGATAAGGTTTTAAGGAGAATCATTGACCCCTCGATTTTTGAAGAGTATCAAAATTTAATTCCGGAGGGACGCGTTACTACTATTTCTACGTCGTTTGAGAACCCGCATTCGATCCCTCCGAAGGACCAATTTGAAACCATCAAGGCTACAACGTCTCATGACGAGCCTTTTACTCCTAATCCCACACCATGTGAGATTATGGATTTATCATGTGAGAAGTCCACCGTTGGCCTTGCTCATACTGATACGTTTTTCGACGCCGATGTTGAAACTACTAAGGCAAAATCTTTAAATGAAGAGTCTTTTACTTCTATACCCACTACGGAAACCGATGCCTCTCTAAGCATGGAGGAGACGAATCTTAGCATTAATCCTAGTGTCGAGATCCCTATTCCAATCCAAAGTGAGCCTACGGTTTTCTCCGAAGATGAGGTAAGTGATTTTGCTCTCGATGAATTTTTCCACGAAGATTCTAACGAGGCAAATCACGATAGTGAGTGTGAATCGATTTCTTGTGATGATGTCTCTCCCATTGACACTTCGGGGAGAGAATCAACGACTTTTTCGAACCTGCTTTTTAATGACGATGATTTTCCCGCTAGTGATGACGAGTCATTAATCGACGAGGACGTTCAAAATACCGATTTTAAAATCTTTTCGAACCCTTTATTCGAATTTGATGACGCGTTAATTTTTGGTGACGTAAATCCTCTCTTTGATGAGACGTTCGAGGATATCGAGAGTGAGGATTCTAAGGATCCTAAACTCGATGAGCCGGATTTGCTAGTCACCTACCCGAAGTCTCATACGTTTGAGACTCCTCTTTCTACTTGTGATGTTTCCATTCTCGAGGGGTTCACCGATGGACCGCCTCTCGATGAGAGTGAGGATTTTAGTGAGGCTTTTGCATTCGAACCAGGGGGAAATTTTGTAACTCCTATTTTTGGTGATTCTCTTTCAATTTTACCTTCGTTTCAAAGTATACCAACCCACCCCCTCGGATTTGATGAGTTTACCTACGTCGTAAGGAGTTTTCTTCCTTACAAGATGTATCCTCCGGCTTTGCGTGTTTTATTTTCAATAAAATGTGAGGATACGATCTTCGATCCCGGTACAAAGGCTTTGCCTTTATTCACGGTTGCTTTTGGGCCTTGATTACATGTAAGTCCCGCCAAAAATGACCGAACCATGATTATCCCTAAATGATCACATTTATGGGGTTTCGAGTCGAGCTTTTGACTCGGTTATCAAAAACAAGGTGCCTCGTGGGGGATTCTCATGCTTATCCTTGTAAATATTATAGCTTTTTTTAGTTAACCTAATGAGGGGATTTGTGCCCTTCCAACCTTTGTTCTGTGGTTATTTGTGAATTGTGGTTTTTAGATGATCATTATCTTCACGATTGGAGCCTCTCGTGTTCGTTTATGGGAGCACTCGATCGTTTGCTTTGAAGAATTTCTCGATATCCACATGATATATCCTTTTATGTTCTAACCTTAGGTTTATAGCACACTTCATAAACGGCTTTAAATTAAACGGTTACACCCTTTCCATGCTAGATTAAGCATTTGACTTCGTCTCTAGTATGGGGGTGTTTTCACCCCTAGACTCGAAACATTGAGGACAATGTTTAAATTTAGTAGGGGGGTGAATAGATACTTGCCTTGCCAAACCTTCACGCTTTCCAAAGTTTATCTTTTTGTTTATCGTTTTGTTGCAAAATAAGGCTAAAAATGGCCAAATTTTAAATTTTTCTCATGTTTTATATGTGTTTGAAGATACGAATGTAGGTTTTCCGATGGTGAGAATAAGAGTAATTTTTTACTCGACCGTGTGTGTGGAGAACTTAGCTTCGATTCCTTAACTTTTTAGGCTAAATCTCTTAGATGAAGACGAAAAATGATAGAGTTATTTATAAGTCTCGTAATCTTTCACGATCTCATGAGTAGTAATTATTAGCTTATTTTCCCCACGCTTTTATAATAAATTGTTAATAAATATTGATTTAGCGGTTTAGTCACTATTGTTGGTTTCTAATTTGTTTTAGTAGCTTCCATGTAATTAAATTGGGAAAACATTGAGGATTCGCCAGCGTCACGGTTTTGAAGTATTTGCAACCCGAATAATCAAAAGCTTCGCCCAATAATAATATTTCAAGTGCTCACCTAAATTAAGCAAAAATTTGAAGCTCACAAGGCCGAAAAATCTATGCCCAAATTAAAAGTGAATCAAGCCTTAATCTTTGAAGCTTTAAAGATCCAAAATTCGCCTTAGCGTGAGGATATACGTCAAGTCATAATAAAACCACCGATGATGGCGGATAATAAAAGACAAGGGTAAGACCAAAGTCATAATAAAAGCTTCATGGCGAAGTTGAATAAAAGATGGAGGTAAACCATGATAATAAAACCACCGATGATGATGCGAATAATAAAAGTCATGGTAATAAGTCTCATGTTCAAAACCGTTCTAAAATCATGTTTATCGATCCTTTTTGTTGACTTAATTTTTTGACATCGTTGTCTATTAGGATGAATTATTAATTTAATGATTGTGGTTACACCGTTGAGACTCTATTTTTGGACTTAATCTCTATTCACGCATAAGTCAACGATGTATCCTCGTGATCATTTAGACAAAAAGAAAATAAAAGAGATACCAATTAGGAATAAGGGAGTCTAGGTTCGTAATTAACACTCATAAGATATGATTGTGTTGCTAACTTATAATGACAATGATCTCGTTGCACGCTTGGCATGGAATTGGGGTGAAAATCGAGGAAGATGAAATTATTTCTAACGAAGCATTGACGTGTTCATGTTCTATGAACCTAAACGTCTCATTTTGCGATGAAAATTATACATTATGTCTAAAACACAAGTAGTAGTAAAAGTAGTAGTGTAGCAAGTTTATCATTTAATAAAAGTGCATAAAAATGAATTTTGGAGATGCTACGATACTTTATTCTAGCATTTCGTGAGGGCATGACAATGGTTTAGTATGGGGAAGTGATGAGATGGCATTTATACATGATCTCATCGTCCTTTTCGGGCTTAAAACGGTTAAATATATCGTAAAATACCATAAAATGTGCTCGTATTCGTTTGTTGTATGTTTTAGGTGTGGGTATCGAGAAAAAGACAAAAAGATCACAAGAATCAATCAAAACAAACACGGGAAACGAAGCCGCACAATGAACCGGACCCGAATGATGATTTTGTAAAAACACCCTTGAAGTTTGAAGATTGTACAAGTTTGGTCCATCATCTTTGGAGATTTGTCAACTTTGGTCCCCCAAGAATCAAGATATACCAGAAATATCCTTAAAGAATGAACACTTTACAAGTCAAGCCCTTGAAGATTGGAAAAAGTTACAAAAATAGTCCTTAAATCCTAATTGTTAACAAAAGGACTATTATTGCAAATGCTAAAGGACTAACTGTGAGAAGACACAAGGACCCTGAATGAAAAGTTATATAAGGGATGTTATTAACAGAGGGACTTAAACTGCCACTTTCCAAACTATTTAACAAATAAACCCAACAGTCCACCCATTAACACAAATTCAACCCAAACCCATAAGCCCAAATCAGCTCACCCACGTCACCCACTTAACTTTTTAAAACATGATTAAAAATTAATATACTGGGAGGGAAACAAACACTGTTTTTAATCAACCCCTAATCCCAGTCCTATAAACCCTAATCTATGAACCAACACAAATCAAGGGTATTTGTGTTTATCACTTCCAGATCGTTAATTAACCCCACCATTAACCTAAATCCACTCTCAAAAGCCCTCTCAACAACCCCATGTGGTCAGTGGGGACCTCCCCTGCCCCGTCCCTCTCACACCCTTCTCAAAAACCGACCAAATCAACGTTTCCTGTTGATTCCTTGTTCTCCAAATATCTTTGGATGATTGAGATCAAAAGCAACAGCTGTACAACAGCAGGATGATCACATGTAAGGTTTTGACCAAATTTTAATTTCAAACAAAGGGGCATTTGTGGAAGATCATGCTTTAGGGTTTTTAGATTCTAGACTCTTCTGTGACCCATTATATAAGGGCGTTTAAGGTTTCTATTTTTCTTTGTTCCAGAATTTTACTCTCATTTCTTGTAATGTGATATAAGTTAAATGAAGTAATTTTTTTTAGTTCCAATTTTTCAGTTCATAGTTTCTAATGTTGATACGAATTTTATGAATGAAATCTCGAGTTCCAATTTTACCTTCCAGCATTTTTATTTGCTTGTCACTTTACTTTTTCTGTCAATTTAATTTTCTTGCAAAAAATGAGGTTTTAAAGGTTGTGTTAAAGAGTTTTTGAGAAAGAAAAAGAAAAGTCAGTTGGTTTATGATTATTGTTTCTGTTTAATGTTTGTTATTCTCAGCAGGGTTTGGGAAATCTTGTGATCGTGCGATCACATAAGCTCGTTGTATCCAAGGCATGGATGTATGCCTTGGAGGTACACATCCTCTTTAATTTTTCTTGAAAAGTTTCAGGGTTAAGTGATTTTCCTGTTCTCGTTATTTAAGTGAAGTCTGTGGTTAAATTATATTATTTGTGTTTTATTCATGCATTATCAGTCGATATATCGTTGGTTTGTGGCCTTTTAGTCGAAGCTCTTTGTAAGAAATTAGGTTACTAGGCTGTAAAGGGGGTGTTTGGGAGAGCTAGGTCTAGGGCGGTAACCACCAACCTAGAGATTGCTAAATTCTGCACAACCTTAACGGCTTAGGAAAGTAGATTTCTACAAATAGATTAGGTATTTTGGTGTAGAATTTTTGTTTTTCATGTTTTGACATAAAGCTGTTAGTGTGTAATATTTTGGGAAATTTTATGTTTAAATTGATGTCTGTGAGTTAGAAATCTTGTAGGTTGTTAGCTTGTTAGGTTTAGTTAGCATTTAGGTCTATTTCTTGTTCTTTGTTGTTCCGTATTGTATTGTGGCATCACTTGGTTTCTTGTGGGAGGTCTGTAGTTGTGTATTTGGCGAGCTGGTAGGCTGCTTGTGATAGTTGTAGGTAATTGAGATCACGTGCTTTGCTATCTTGCTGCCTAAATACCTGCAAACATTAAGTTCCATTTGATTGGTTGTTTATTTTGGTTTTTCATAGGCTTATAATTTAATAATTTGGTAGGATTAGTGGTAATCTTGGACGAATGTGCATCAACCATAAGATAAGAAAAGTGCTTGCTTGCCTTAACTGCTCAGTTTTGTGGCGTGGTCAGTTGGATTTGGTGGTATATTGGGTGCTTGTGTTTCGCATTATGTTCGGTTAACTGTGCAAACCTTGAAACCAAAGAAACCAATACGTGTGCCTATTGTTTGCTGAGTGCATTCGCTGTGCACACCAAATTTTTATTTGTGGCCTTTTGGTGATTAGAGTGTAATTGTGAATGTGTTTGTGTGTGTGCCCTCCCCCTTGTTCCATTAAACCAAACAGCATACACCAAACACACCAGCAAAACAGAAAAAGAAGAATATAAGGCCTGCTAGCGTTTTTGGTAGACTGTGAACACACAAATATCCTTCAAATCTGTGGCTTAACGTGCTGTGTGTTGTTCTTTTTTTGTTTATGTGGGTGTGTGCTTATTGAAGCTTGCCTGTGTACTCCAACACCAGCAGCATATAAACTTTCCAAAAGAAAGTAACGTAAAAAGTGTGATCTGCTTGTTTCTCTTATCAACCTATTGTGTGCATTTTTTTTATATATATTTGCTTAATCTGAAATCTGTGGCCCAAGTGGCTTTTGTGTATTTGTGTGACTCCCCACAAGCATAACGCTTGTGGGGGTGCCTTGTGCTCCAAAAGATTCTAAGAAATCTGCTCAAAACAAGCAGATCCGTCTTTCTTTTTTTTTGTTGTCTGCACAAATAGACTAAAGACCCATATTTTCCACTGAATAGTTAAAAAGCAAATCAAAAGAAGCAAAAATAAATAACAGAAAGTGGCAGCAGTAGGTTTTGTACCCTTGACCACACAACACAAAGAAAACACAGCAACAGCCTTCTCATTTTACCATCTGATCTATTGTTCACCTTGGTTATTAGTTTCTTCTGTTTTTTATTTATTCCCTTTTTTTATTTCAAAAAAAAATAATCTGTTTAAAGTTGTCATCTGGGGGATTCGAACCCCATACCCAGCACAACCAAGGGACGCAACACCAAACCTAATATCCATCTGCTCTCTTGGAACGTTTTGTTTATACTTTCTTTCGTTTTTTCTTAATACTTTGTTTTATTTCGTACATTCAGCTTATAAATTGAGAATAAAAGAAAAAAAAATGTAAAAGAGTCACTGGTGGGACTCGAACCCCTGACCTTAGAAAACATGTCAGACGCAGCAATGCCCAATCCAACACCATCTGCTCTACAAGAGCTTTTTGTTACCATTTCCTTTTAATTATTTGTTATATGCTTTCAGTTAGTCTTATTATTATTTTTATATTTTTTTTTTCATCAGCCCGTATATAGCTTATTACATTACTTATTTGGTCTAATTTTGTATGCCTTTTATTTTTCATAGCCTCATAATAGTATTTATAACTTCCATTAAATTTTTGTTTTTTTTAAAATCATTTATTTAGTTTTTAATTGGTAATAAATTAAATAAAAGCAAAAAAAATAAAAATAATTATTGATTTTCGTCCTCCTTATTTTTCTTCGTTTATTATAGGTTTTTAGACTATTTGGAACTAGTTTTGTAATTTTCACGTTTACATTTTGTTTTCTACGCATTTTTCTTTTTAAAATCATTTTTAGGCTTTTAAAAATAGAAAAATGTTGAGAAAAAGTTTCAAAAAATATTTTTTAGTTTTTAACTAATGTTTTTGAGGTTGACAAATAGAAATAACTGAATTTTGTCTATTTATAAGTTATTTTAATTTTTAGGAATTTTAATTAACTTTAAAAATTAATATAAATTAATTAAAAAATTTTCTATTTTTTTTTTTGGTTTTCATATTTTTCTTAGTTAAACTTTTTAGGACTTTTTAGTAATAATTAATTATTATTTTTTTTTTGGTGAAATTTTTTGTTAGGTCGCGTTTTTACGTACGTGCGTTCGCACGTTTTCGTCTGTTTTGAGCGTAACTCGTCTTCTATTTCTTTTCTTTTCGTCTTTCCAAAAACGTAATCACTCGATTTAATAACGTATAATATTGTTGGCTAAACACCATACCTCCACCGAGAACGAACTAGACGACGAGTATTCGCGTTTTTCACAAAATGAGGTACTTAATACTTACCCGCTTTTGTCGCTTTGTTTTTCCTAAAATAAAATGTACAAAAATACCACTACATCAGTGTCATTGACAAGTAGGTGTGCACCTACTTGTAAACTATCTCATAAATATCTACTAATACTGATCCAATGTTTAAATTTAGGAGGGAAATGGTTTTGAATCATTTTTGGAGGGAAAAACCAAAATCGGGTACAAAACTAGGGTTTGTAACTTGTAACTTTGTAATTTTTGTGATTAAGGCTTTAGGAATGTGATTAGTGATGTATTAGGGTTTATTTATGGTATGTACATTGTAATTAAGAAGTTTTGGTCTTTTTTTTAAGTTTAACAAAGGTTTGATGTGAAAATAGGAAGAAAACTTAGGCGGGTTAGGGTTTTCTAATGATCTAGGGTTTAATCTTAGTAAATGTGATTATCCTTCAACTAAATACTGATGTAAACTTATTTTATACATCCTAAATTGTCCTCAGCGTGTTCATGAGGTCCTTACATTGGTTTTATTAAGTTATTCTAAGTAAACATGTCTAAAGAGTGAAAATACTCATTTTGACCTAATTTACAAGCCATGCATTGAAATCTTGTACCTTTTACATTCGGTTGTACATTGTCTTAATATAATCTTATAACCTTAATGAAGTCCTATGAATATTTATAGACTTGTCTAAAAAGAATTAGGTGATGATTCCATGTAGATTTCTTAATATTAGGGTTTTTAGGTCTTTAATCCTATGACTTTTTATCTTGGGTAATTAGTGTTTGTAGCTTTATAAACACTTATTCTAGGGCTTATATAGTATGTTTATGACTTCTATGTATTTTACATTTTTATTTTGAGGGTTTATATAGGTTGATCATATTCTAGGGATAATTTTGGGAGCTTAAGATCCTATGCTTTGATAACTTGTACTTTATGCTTTACCAACTTGTAACTTGACTTGAAATAAATGTAAAATCTTAATATGATGCATATTTGAGTTTTATAATTTATGGCAAAAGATTAGACTCTAATTCAATGTATAATGGATTTTATATGTTAATCTTGGTTACTAGGTCTTAACTTGTAATTAGCCTTGGATTAGTGAATATTAGCATTTTGTGATCAATTAACTTTCCTTTATATGATAGATTATGATTAGTATATTGTTTTTGATACTTGTACATTGATATTAGGTAATTACATTGCTTGAAATATTGTTTACCAAGGGTTTCTAGGTGGTGATCTAGACTATTATGTACAATTACTTGTACTTAGCTTTGTATGGTTTGTTCTTGCCATTCTTAGGTATTATTATGTCTTCAAAGTATAGTTTACAACTTGTTTATAATCCTTAATGAATTATTCACATGTATTCTCTAATCATAGTTTATCATTCTTGAGTTTACAACTCATTTATAGGGATTCTAGGGTTTCTAAGGGAATTTAGGGCATCATGGTTACATTTTAGATGTTCTTATTGAAATTGAACTTATTAGATCTTAGACTTGATATATACATTGTATTGACAACATATAGGAATATGTTGTAATGGCAGTTCAGGTTGTAAAAAGTAGATCATCTTACCAAGTAAGGTACATAAAGCAAAAATTTCTAGCCAAATTTTCATATTGAGACAGTTATAGCTTATAGCACATAAGTGAAATTTGAGGATTGTCACAACCGGTCTTATCTTTGAGGTACCATTTTGGAACCAAGTACCGCTAGGCAAATTTGAAGTACCGTGTATGATGCATGTGCCGCTACATAACCGTTGTATCGTTGAGGGTCTCTTTTGTAAAATAGGCTGTTTCTTCGCGCTTGGGTTTGTTATTCATATAAATAATAACCCCAATTACACAACCGATTCACCTAATCTTTTATTTTTATACCTCGATTCTATAACCTTCTCATTTTCGATCATCAAAAATACTAATGGCTGCTCTACAAGTTATATATAAACACAATCAGGTTGCTAATCTCACTCAGAATGATGATTCTCTTGGTTTTCATGAGATTCTTGACTTTCTATCTCGAAGTCACGTACATTTTGCACTTACTGTAAGTCCTGTTATCTCTATTCCTCTTGTTACACAATTTTGGAATACTGTTGTAGTAGGTACGCGTCATAATCAACCTTGTATAAGGGCAAGGGTTCATAATAGGAGTATTCATGTAACTGAAGTACTGCTTAGGGCAAGTTTTAGACTTAATGATGCAAATGGACCTAGTATGTTGACCAATACTGAGATACATGATGGCCTTGCAGCCATGAAATATGAGGGTGGTAGGGAAAGTCTTACTTCCTTTAAAGGTTTATTTTCACAACAATGGAAATTACTTTTTCATGCTATAATTCATTGTTTAAGTTCAAAAAGTACATCTTTTGATCAAATTCCCGCTGCTTTGGCATCAACTCGTATTTGTCTAGCAAAGAACATAATTTTTAAATTGTCAAAGTTAATTTTTGAGGGTATGACTAGAAATTTGGAAGCCTCTAAAAAGTTTTAATGTATCCCAGATTTATTCAAGCTTTAGTCCAAGACCAAATCCCTAACCTAGCAGACTTAACAGATACATGGGATGTTCCCTCTTTCACCAAGAAAACCTTTTCTTTCTTGATAAAGAATGGTAGCTCTTTTTCAGGGACTGTAACACCATTATTTGCTCATATGTTAGCACAACCAGCTAACCAAAAGGGCGAGGAACCTTGCTCAATTAGTGCTTCTCAGCAAAATCCCTCTAACCAGAGTCCCCAACCATCTGAATATTCACAATCTTCTTCTCATCATGACGGTGATCAACCTCACTCTGATGAGATGATCCATACACCTGTTGCTTCAATTGCTGCTAGTGGTTCTCCACAAGCAAGGGCAACAGAGGTGGTGGATGTTGCATATTTAACTTCTTTATGTACAAGCTTGTCCAAACAGGTACAAGTTTTGCAAAAAGTAAAGCTTGAACAAAATAATAGAATTGCAGAATTGGAGGCCAATTTGATGAAGCTAAGGAATAAAGTTACTCCTTGGATGAGGCACCGTAGGGAAATTTAGCAGGCTAATCTTAGGAAGCAAAGGTTCAAACCTTTCAAGAAGAAGCAACTGAATGCACCCAAACAGGGGAGGAATCATGAAGAACAAGATCCTTTTTCTGATATTCAAGCAAAGCTTTCTGGGGATGACATCAAATTTGAAGCTGATGATGGCATTGAACACTATGTGGATGACACAAGTTTGGAGCATACAAACATGGATCATCAACATAAGTATCAACAAGAACCATCAACTGCTGAAGAAGAAATATTGGTAGTTCAACCACAACCTCAATCACCACAACTACTAGCAAATTAGAGTATTTTTATGAGAAGCTAAAAGAAATAAACATTACATTTACTGTGTCTACAACTCCACCACAAAGACAATTTTGGTTTCATAAGAAACAGTCTTTCCAAGTACTGTCAAGATCAAGGATGAATGATGGATCAGATAAGACTGGGGAGTTAGAGATTGAAAAGACAGCTTCCAAAAGGAGAAAAAGTATTTGGAGATACTTTGGTGATAGGAGAAAGGAGTGTGTCTACAACTGGTGAAGTAAATGTTACTAAAGAACCAAGTACTGCTCAGCCAACTACACGTACTGTTGGTGAAAAACCTTCACTGCCATCTTCTAAAGAAAGCTAAACTCCATCTTTTGGAGAAGATGATACATTAGCACAAGTGTTGCTTGATCTCAGAGAAAAGAGTTCAGCTGAAAAGGCAAGGCTAGCAAAAGAAGAAAAAAAGACACAACAAGCAAATCTTGTCAGTCAAGGTCAAGACAAAGGCAAGAAATTGCAAGCTTGAAAGCCCTCTACAAAAGGTATTGTGATCCAGTAACAACCTAATTAAGATAAAGAAAGAAGATCTTCAAGGTTATTGAAGAAATTACATAAGATTGATCCAAAGGATAAGGGAAAAAAGCAATTGCAATCTGAGTCTGAAGGTGAAAGTGATTCAGATGATGATATCAGCAAAGTCATGAACAAACTTCATCAAATGGAGCATGATGAAGAGGTAGCTCTTAGACTACAAGAAATAATGGATGAAGAAGAGCAACAAGAAGAGCTTTCAACCAAGCAACAGTTGCTTGAAGCAAAAAGAGTACAACAAGAATGAAACATAGAAGAATATGATAGAATTCAGGCTGAACTAAAGGAAAGTGAACTTCTAGCAGAATCCTTAATAGCTGAAGAGAGAGATGCATATGATGAGGAAGAAAATGATAGATTGATTAATGATTTAGTAAAGGAGAAACAAAGATTCTTTGCTGAAAAGAGAAGAAAAGAAAGAGTTAAGCCTCCAACAACTATGAAAATTAGGAATCAAATGATGTCCTACCTCAAGAAGGTTAAGCATTTCACTCATGCACAGCTAGTCAGGAAAAGCTTTGGTGAGATAAATACTTTGTATGAACAACACAAAAGGAGCAAGTTGAACTTTGTTGAGATTGGATCTGAGAAAGACAAAAAGGACATTGAAGATGTCAAGAAACATCTACAACAACAAAGGCAATTTGGAAGTACCCCCAGACTTGATGCAAATACTGCTGGACAAAAAGAAACATCTCCACATATCAAGAGTACATATGCTAGAAAGAATAGAAAGGTGAAGGAAGTTTCAAAGGAAACAAGGACTGATCAAGAGTTGGATGAGGGAAGTAAAGCTCAAAGTGTTGAAAGAACTGAAAAAGTATAAGCAGTACATACTCAGTCAATAGTACATGGAGAAACGGTACATACTGACTTGGACGAAGGATTGGTAACACCGGGCAACTTCATGCTTTGAGTTACGGTAATGAATTTGTCGAGTTGTTTGTTGGAATCATCATCCGGTAATCCGTGAAATGGACAAGTATTTTGAATTTGTCGGGTCATGTGATGCTTCAACGAAAACTCTGGAGCCATGATTTGCATCGGCGCAATCGGTCCTCCTCGTCCGTTCATGGTTGGTTGACAAAGCTCCTCCATCGTTCGAAGGTCTGGTTGAGGGCCATGGTTGTTATTATTCATGTTGGGTGAGGTGGGTTATTATTGTTGTGCACACCAGCCATATCTAAATCTTCAAGAGTCTCGGGCTCAGAATAAGATGAAGATCTAGTACGCATACACCTGCAAAAGAAAAAGAAGAAGATACCAAAGAAATAGAGAATATATATGTACTTGTAAAAATAAAATCTTACTGGTGCAAAACTTTTGAAAAAAAATTACTTTTTATGAGTTTTTTTAATGTTTTTGTATTTTTGAGTTTTGTTTTTTATTTTTATTTTTTTATTTTTTAGGATTTTTGAAAATTTTTAAGCAAGAAAAATAACGTTCACGAGTGAACGGATCCCAAAATCTAACGCGTCTCTCACAGAAAACCGTTGATCTTTACGGAAAGAGCCGGCAACGGCGCCATTTTAATAACTGGATTTTAATAGGTTCTTTTTCGATTCAAAACATTTTAATATAATGATTTTACTAGTTCAAAGAGATTCGTTTTCTCGGTGTCTAATCGAATTGATCTCCGGTTAAATGTGTGACTCAGTCGTCTTTGGTGAATAAAAAGAAAAGTTTGATTTTCTATTTCTACTTAAAAGGTAAAAGCGAAACGTAATAAAAATAAATCAAAACAAATAACTAATAATAAAGGAGAAAAACAAATAATAAAAACGTAAATTAAAACGAAACAATTAATAAAAATAAAACTAAAAGACGAAATTAATTATCGCCTCTAAAATAAAGTTTACTTAATGAAAAAGGAGAGAATAAAACTAAGATGGTACTTTAAAGCTAAACGAGGCAAAACCTAAAGCGTGTACTAAATAAAATATAAAACTTAAACTTTTCGAAAAAATAATAATATTAAAAATCGAGAAAAATATAACTAAAAATACGTGACTCTCAGAATTAAAATCGGAACAACTTTCAGATAAAACTAAACGATTACGGAACAAGTATTAAATAAAAACAAGCAGGCAGGTAGATGGAAGCACCCAGGCAGGCACGTGGTTTTGGCGGGAAAGGTTAAGCTAACAGGCTAGTTGGCTGCTCAACATTACTCGTTCGGAATATTTGTTTGTTCGGTAATTTTTTATCAAACCTTCATTCGGAATAAATTTCACAAAAGCTTGGTTTGGTATTTTTTGCTTGTTCGTAATTTTAAGCTCGTTCGGGAAAAATGATTGGTTCAGTAAAAATGTTCATTCGGGAAAAATGGCTCGTTCGGGAAAAACTGGAAAAAACTAAACAGTAACGAAAATGATAAGATCCTAAATTCTAGGAACACGAATTTAACCCAAAATCAACCAAATCAATCTAAAAATTAAAATAAACTAACCACTAATCATCAACTAATAATAATCAATCAAACCAAATCAACAAAACTAACAATTAAAACCAAATTAATCAAAACCCACTTAATTAATTAAAGCTAAAATCAACCAAAAACAATAAAACTAAAAACAATAAATCACTAATTAAGATCTACCAAACACTAAAACATCTAAATCAATAAACTTTATGAAATCAAAATCAATAAAACTATGAAACCCACTTGATTAATCAACCAAAAACTCAAGAACACAACCAAATCAAATCAAACAAGAAAGGAAGGATGAGATTAAAAATAAAACTTGATTAAAGGATAAAGATTCAACAACAATTAAAAGTAAAAATTAAAGGACTTACAAATTTAAGGTGCAAGACAAGGAATTTAAATTGACAAGAAATTAAATGACATGAAAATAAAGGTGGAAAAACTATTTTATCAAGATAGCCAACAACTAAAAATGAGATGAAAATGTAGTATTTATAGGAGAACTTGGTAGGTGGCTTGGTTGATGTGTCTTCTTTCTTTTCTTTTCTTTTCTTTTCTTTTCTTCCGTCTCGTCTTTAAATTAAACTAAAGTCTCGACTTTGGCTCGGGATTTGTCGATAAAATCTTGAACTCGTCTTCTAATTTCTTCATTTATTAGACTTGGGTTCTTCGACTTGTAAATCTTCCGTCTTTGGTCATTTTCTTCAATAAATCTTCAGAATAGGCCTTGGATTTCCGTTCTTTTTGCACTCTTGATCTTTTGACTTCGTCTTTTCTCGTTTTCATCGATAAAAGCCCGTGAAAGCCCGTGTTTTCTTCCTTTTTCATATTTTGATCCTAAATCACAACAAAAACACAAACCACGCATAATTCCGACATTACGACATAAAATACACGTTTTGGCTTGGTTATTATAATAATTAAGTGGTAAAAGGATGGGTGTTTTCACACCTATCAAATCCCCTACACTTGACCATTGCAATGCCCTCATGCAATGCATTAATCATAAAGCAAGTTTTACATTTTCCATCATAATCAATCCACATTGGCCTTTATTAAAGAGATAGAAAACAAGTAAAAAGATCAAAGACTTACCTTAGGGTTTTGGAATGTCATGAATGTTTATCACCCTCAAGTTTCACGTTCCCCATACCATTATTATAAGTTAGCAAAATAACACGAATTCATGTGGCCCAATAATTCACTTAGACTCCCTTATTCTTAGGTGTATCTCTTATATTTTATTGTTGTCTTAAATGATCACGAGGATGCATTGTTGACTTATTTCGATAGTTATTTAGGCCGAAAATAAAGTAGGACGATTTAATCAATAGTTAGCTAAAGGACAAAATCTTTTAAAACTGCTTCTCGGGACCTGATAAAGTTCATATCTTGGCATAACTCGCTTCACGATTTGAGACCTTATCGGATCAATATTTGGCATTGACTTCATACTTCAAATCTTGAGAGACGTTCATGAAATAATGGTCTTCTCTTCAAAATAGTAATTTCTTCACTTGAACTTTTTGAGAGATTCTTCATATTTGGACCACGACTTCTTCATTTTTCTCTAATCTTTATTTGGGATTTTGATATACAACGATCCGCCTCCTTTTAGGACTTGGATCTATTTATCCTCATACATTGTTAGGGCCTTTTTGGATAGACTTATCCATGATCTTTACGGGAGTATTTACTTTTCTTCGTGTGTCTCGATCCTTCATATTGATTTTTGATAAATGATTCTTCACATCACTTTGGATCTTTAGCAACAAAATGTAGCCCTCATGCCTTGTTAGGGCCTTTTCGGACTCGCCAATCTTCGCATCCCGCTTCAATAAGTTATGCCTTGGCTATGAACTCTAATCAATACCGAGAAACTTTTAAACGATCTTGGGCTAGAAGCTAAGTAACTTTTCAAATCGTACGACCTTATTTATTACAATTATGTTTATTAGCAAGCGATGGGAGAATAAGCTCATAATTAACTCAAATAAATTCATCAAAGAATACCAAACTTATAATTGACTCTATCATCTCTCGTTCTCCTCAATTTAAAATTTCAAGGAATGAGACTCGTGGATGCTTAGCCTATTAAGTAAAAGTTTCGGGTTTTCAAGTCATCTATAGAATCTTGCATCTTCTTAGACTTTTTCAAGTTTTATAATTTTCGTTTTAAAGTTCCCTTGATAAACGACTTTCTAGGATCAATAATAGGAACTTGCGAAAAGTTCTTGTTCTTAACCCGTAAGAGTTAAGACTTTCGCGTTTTAAAGTTCCATATATAAAAGCCTAGCAAAACTTGACTTAAACATGTTAAGGATACTAGCTAGAGTAAACTTGGATAAGTAAACTCGGTTTGAGTCAAAAGATTCACAACGTTTAAAAATTAAAACCACTTTATTCAAAATTTATTCTAATGAAAGAAAATAACTATAACAAAGGTAACTACAACTAGGCCAAAATAGATCAAAAATTTTGAAAAATGTCGAAAAATCAATTTTTCGGTTAAAATGAGGACAAATACAAGGAAAAGCCCACTTAACTTCGATAGAAGTCCCCCCTACACTTAATATAAATATTGTCCTCAATGTTTAAGCATGTGGAAGTAAACTCCCTGATAGGTGTGTAAACACCCATCCTTTTTACCACTTTATTACAATAATAACCAAACCAAAACGTGTATTTTATGTCATTTGTGTCGGAATTATGCGTGGTTTGTGTTTTTGTTGTGATTTAGGACGAAAAGGTGAAAAGTGTAGAAAACACGGGCATTCACGGGCTTTTATCAAAGAAAAAGACGAAAGACGAAGTCAAGAAGTCAAGAGTGCAAAAAGAACGGAAGTCCAAGACCAATTCTGAAGATTTATCGAAGAAAAAGTCAAAATACGGAAGTTTACTAAAAGCCGAAGAACTCAAGTCTAATTTATTGAAGAATTACAAGACGAGTTCAAAGAAATCCCGAGACAAAGTCATTAAAGTCAAAGAATTAAGAAGATTAACAAAGTATTAAGAAGAGCAAGGACTTAATGACGCAATTAAGGAAAGAAGAAAGAGGGAGGAAGCTTCCTAAGCACCTCCCTAATCCTCTCCTATAAATAGATTAGGATCTCATTCATTTTCTCTTGTTGGCTAATAGTGACAATTAGTTCTTCCATTTTACTTTCCTTGTCATTTAATTACATGTCATTTACCTTAATTGTCTTGCACCTTAAATACCTTTAATTTCAAGTAAGTTTTCTTTTAATTCTTGTCAATCTTTACTTTGTCTTGTTAATCTCCTATCTACCTTTCTTGTTTGATCTTTTATCTTTATGCTTTATGTTCATGTTCATGTTATTGAGTTTTTATTGATTTGATTAAAGTGGGTTTTGATTATTTTTTATCATTATTGTTAGTTTTGTTGATTTGGATTGTTTGTTTATGATTAGTAGATGTTTATTGATTAGTATTGCTTAATCTCTTGGTTGATTTTGATTATATTTGTTTAGATCCTTAGCTTTTTCCTTGTTCCTTGTTCTTCACTGTTGTTACTGATTCCCAGGTTTATTCCGGATCAAAGAAGGTTGTTCCGAATCAAGGATTTCAGTTGTTTATTCCGCACGAAGATTGTTTGTTGAAAATTCCGAATCAAAGGCTTTCATCCGGAATAAGTGACATATTCCGGATCCACACCATATTCCGGATCAGCAACATTCCAAGTAAAGGAGTTCATCCGGAACATTCTTGCATTCCGAATCAAGGTCTTCATCCGGAATATTAAACATTCCGGATCAAGGAGATATTCCGGATCAAGGAGTTTTATTCGGAATAATTAATTATTTCAGATCAAGGTCTTCATCCGGAATCTTCAACATTCCGGATCAAGGGAATTCATTCGGAAAATATTCTGGATCAACAAAGTTCCAGATCAACAAATTCTTCTGAATTAAAGGTGTTCATTCGGAATATTGAATATTCTGGATAAGTGACATATTCCGGATAAACCATTATTCCGAGTGAGCATTTTATTCCGGATAAAGGATTTTGGTAAATATTCCGAGTAAAGAAGAATCATTTCGAAAGAAGGTGACATTCCGGATGAGTGATTATTCCGAACGAAGGATTATTCCGAATGAGCTGTTTTCAGGTTCTTTTTATTTTTTGTTTTTAATTTTTAATTTTCAAGCTTTATTTTTCCCGCCTTTTTCCTTAGTCGCACTTTAAGATTACTTGCCTTAGATTTATTTTAGCCTTGCCTTAGTTTAAGTTTTAGTTGCGTTTTTAGTTTGCCTTAGATAGTTTTAAGTTTGCGTTATTTACTTTTAGTGCCTTTTAATTCTCGTCACGCTTTAAATACTTGCCATTTATTTTAAATTAGAGTTAGATTTAAATTAACGTCCTTTTCTTTTACGTCTTGCACTTTTAATTACTACAACGACACAACTATTTGTTTCATCAAAGAACGACTGAGTCACATAGTTAACCAGGATCTATTCGATTAGACCAACACAACGAACAATTTTCCTAACTAAATCTTAGTTATCAAATGGCGCCGCTGCCGGCTCTTTTCGTAAAGATTAACGGTTTTCTGTGAGAGACACGTTGCTTTTTGGGATCCGTTCATTCGTGAGCGTTATTTTCTTGCTTAAAAATTTCAAAAATCCAAAAAAATTAAAAATTTCCAAAAATCCATAAAAATTAAAATTTTCAAAAATCCAAAAAGATTTTATTTTTATCTTTATACTATATATATATTCTCTTTGTGTTTGGTATTGTTTTCTTTTGATTTCGCAGGTGTATGCGTACTAGATCTTTAAATTATCAAGAGCCCTAGACTCGTGAAGATTTAAGTATGGCAGGTGTGAACAACAACAATAATCCACCGCACCTCAACAATAACAACAATGTTCTTCCACAGCCCGATCTTCGGACAATGGAGGAGCTTTGTCAACCCACCATGTTTGGACGAGGAGAACCGATTGCGCCGATGCAAATCATGGCTCCGGAGTTTTCATTGAAACACCACATGATTCAGCAAGTGCAAACAAATCCTTTTCGAGGAATGCCTGATGATGATGCCAACAAACACCTCGACAAATTCATTACAATCACTCAAAGCATGAAGTTGCCCGGTGCTACAATGGATGTTCTTCGCCTACAGCACTTTCCACATACTTTATCACACTACGCCGAGAAATGGTTTGATCGTCTCCCGAAGAAATCAATTCATACTTGGGATGACATGACTCAACGCTTTTTGTCGCGCTACTTTCCACCATCCATGGTCACGAGCCTTCGCAATCAAATCAGCGGTTTCATGCAAGAACCCGATGAATCTCTCTTTGATGCTTGGGAAAGATATAATGTTTTGATTGATCGTTGTCCAAACCACAACATGCTCCCTGTGACCTTAATTGATACTTTCTACAACGGTTTGACTTTTCGTGATCGTGATACGATTAATGCAGTCGCCGGTGGCACATTTATGAAAAGGAGACCTGAGGAGTGTAGAGAGCTTATTGAGAACATGACTACTCACCACAAAAATTGGGATTCCTCCGCTTCTTCAAGGAACAACCCGAGAGTCAATGTTTCTTCTACTTCAGCAAACCCCGACATGACCGAATTCACCCGCATGATGACCGAAATGAACAAAAATATCTTGCTTCTCGCTACTAACCAACAACAAGTTAAAGCGGTTGCCAATCCTTGTGAAACATGCGGCAGTCCACACTCATACACTGATTGTCCTTCTACTCAAGGAAATCCGGAAAACGTGTATGCAGCTTATGGTAATTATTCACCGGAAAATTACCAAGCTCGAGCTCAAGGGGATAGAAATTTGCTGAGCTACCGGTCCAACAACTACCTTTCACCTGGTTTTTCTCCTCAAAACCAAAACCCCAACAACAACTACAATAGAAGCAACCAAATCCCACCTAGAGCTTCTAATCCTTATCACCCACCCTCTCAACAAGCCCAACCCATCAATCAAGATGTTGAAGCCATAATGAGAACCCAAGGAGAGCAAATCAAGAATCTATAGAGCCAAATTATCAATTTGAAAGGAGATATCACCAAGCAAGGGAATGACATAAGATCCGAGCTTTGAGATAATATTCAATCCTCCTTCAACAATCAAACGAATTATTTAAAGAATATGCTGGCTAGTTTCTTGCCCACCACTCAACCTTCTACATCGAGTTCTCTACCTTCAAACACCATCACCAATCCGCGAGCGAATGTGAGTGCTATTACTACCCGTAGTGGAGTTACCATAGTAGGACCACCTATCCCGCCCCCATCATCTACACCTCCTCCACCACCATTTATCCCTACTACTCCTACACCTAGTATTAGTGCACCATTACCGTCTCCGCCTCGTCATGACGATGTCCCTAAGCAGAACCCTTCAACATCTCAACCTTCACCATCTCAACCTTTACCTGCTACACCTGCACCTTCACCGTCTAAACCCAATATCCCTTATCCTTCACGGCTAGGCAAGACCAAAATGCTAACCAAGGATGAATCTCAAGTGTCGAGCTATTTGAAGATGATCTCTCAAATGAATTTCAACATTAGCCTTGTTGAAGCACTTGTCCACATGCCGAAATTTGTCAAAGCATTCAAGGAATTGATTAACAAGAAGGAGAAGCTGATTGAGCTCGCCAACACACGCTTAAATGAAAATTGTTCTGCAGTTATTCTTAAAGAACTTCTGGAAAAACTTGGAGATCCCGGACGTTTTGTGTTGCCTTGCATTTTTAACAAAACCGAAGAATTTACTGCCCTAGCTGATCTCGGGGCCAGTATTAATCTGATGCCATGAAGTGTTTGGAAAACACTATCATTACCCGACCTTACTCCAACAAAGATGACTCTAGAGCTTGCAAATCGCACTGTTGGTATTGCCGAAGATGTGTTCATTAAAGTTGGCACATTCACTTTTCCGGTCGACTTCGTCGTTGTTGATTATGAAATGGACCCTCGTATTCCTTTAATACTTGGTCGGTCATTCTTGAGAACCGGAAGAGCTTTAGTTGATGTTGTCAAAGGTGAATTAATTTTAAGGGTCGGGAATGATGAACAAGTGTTCAAAATGGGGAAGCTTACAAGCAAAACCTATGGAAGAGAATCCGCGAATATGATTAATGTGCTCGATGATTTTGTCATCTACAACAATCCTCTATTTGATTCTTGCATTGATAATCCACTTTTTCAAGATGGTGTGGATGATTCTTTCCCCAATTTGGAACCTTCACCCATATATGATTCTCCACCGATCTTTGATGCTTATGATGATGATTCTAGCTCAGATTCGGATGATTATGATGACTTTACTTCCGAGTATCCCGACAAGCCCACATATGATGATTTTGATGAGGCTGATACTCTTTCGAGTGATTCTTCACATAATGAAGATCCTCCGCCATCACTTGATCCTACTTTGGATGATTACTCATTTGAGGAAGACTTCTCTTCTTTTCTCAATACTTACTTCCCTCATGAGAGTGATGCACCTCCTTTGGACTTTGATAATTATGGTCTTGATCCTACTTTAGATTTGAAGAAAATTCTTTCAAAGGAGAAGCAACCGGTCGACACCAACATCCGCATCACGTATGATTTAACACCTCTTTGTCCACCTTCTGAGGACGAGGTTGTGCATTTTCTTCGCGGATCCTCTTCAAATTCTGCTGAGCCTGAGTGCTATTTTCCCCTAAAGGAAAAGGTGTTCGACCCCGGTATCGATATTTTTCAGCCATCTCAGTATCCATCTGATGAAATAAAAGGAAAAATCTTTGGACCTATTGAAGACATGCTCGCACCACCTCACCCTTGCTTCCACCGTGCTCCATCTTTGCTTAAGGGAACCTTGCCTACTCTTCTTTGGCTTGCCTTGTTCGCCTTAAGCTTGTGCTATTTGATGGACGAAAACCATGTCTTTGATCCCGGTGGATACGTTTCATGCTTCTTCCTATGATAATCAAGGTCGAGTCAGGCTCACGACTAGGTGAACAAAAATCAAGCGCTTCTTGGGAGGCAACCCATGTATCTATCTTTTAGCTTTCTTTATCCTAAGTGTAGGGGAGACCCGTTGGTGTTTGCTATTTCCTCTCTTCTAATATTCAGGGATTAGAGCTTCAAAGACACACTCTTGATGACTTTTGACGAACCGTGATTCCGTGTTCCCTACTTCCCGGTTCTATCCTAAACTCTTTTCGATTCACTATTTTATATTTCTCAATATTAAAATAGGAGTCTCTTTAGTTGTCTTTTCCTCAGCGAGATTTAAACAACGTGCACAATGTCCTAAGTGTAGGGGAGTTTACTTCCACATGCTTAAACATTGAGGACAATGTTTGTATTAAGTGTAGGGGGACTTCTATCGAAGTTAAGTGGTCTTTTCCTTGTATTTTTCCTCATTTTAACCGGAAAATCAATTTTTCGACATTTTTCAAAATTTTTGATCTATTTTGGCCTATTAGTTTTTACCTTTGTATAGTTATTTTCTTTCTTTGCTAGAATAAATTTTAATAAAGTGGTTTTAATTTTCAAACGTTGTGAATCTTTTGACTCGACCCGAGTTTAATTATCTAAGTTTACTCTAGCTAGTATCCTTAACGGGTTTAAGTCAAGTTTTGCTAGGCTTTTATATAGGGAGCTATAAAACGCGAAAGTCTTAACTCTCACGGGTTAAGAACAAGAACTTTTCGCAAGTTCCTATAATTGATCCTAGAGAGTCGTTTATCAAGGGAACTTTAAAATGCGATTTCTAAACTTGAAAAAGTCTAAGAATTTGCAAGATCCTATAGATGACTCGAAAACCCAAAACTTTGATTTAATAAGCTAAGCATCCACGAGTCTCATTCCTTGAGATTTTAAACTGTGGAGAACGAGAGATGATAGAGTCAATTATAAGTTTGGTATTCTTTCGTGAATTTATGTGAGTTAATTATAAGCCTATTCTCCCATCGCTTGCTAATAAATTTATCTACAATAAATAAGGTTGTACGATTTGAAAAGTTACATAGCTTCTAGCCCAAGATCGTTTAAAAGTTGCTCGGTATGGATTAGAGTTCATAGCCAAGGCATAACTTATTGTAGCGGGATGCGAAGATTGGCGAGTCCAAAAAGGCCCTAACAAGGCATGAGGGCTACATTTTGTTGCTAAAGATCCAAAGTGATGTGAAGAATCATTTATCAAAGATCAATATGAAGGATCGAGACACACGACGAAAAGCAAAAACTCTCCAAAAGTCATGGAGAAGTCTATTCGAAAAGACCCTAGCAAGGTATGAGGATAAATAGGATCCAAGTCCAAAAAGGAGGCGGATCGTTGTATATCAAAGTCCAAAATAAAGATTGGAGAAAAATGAAGAAGTCGTGGTCAAAGTATGAAGAATCTCTCAAAACTTCAAGTGACGAAATTCCTATTATGAAGAGAAGACCATTATTTCATGAACGTCTCTCAAGGTTTGAAGTATGAAGTCGCTGCCAAATATCGGTCCGAGAAAGGTCTCAAATCGCGAAGCGAGTTATGCCAAGATATGAACTTTATGAGGTCCCGAGAAGCAGTTTTAAAAGATTTTGTCCTTTAGCTAACTATTGATTAAATCGTCCCACTTTATTTTCAGCCTAAATAACTATCGAAATAAGTCAACAATGCATCCTCGTGATCATTCAAGACAAAAATAAAATATAAGAGATACACCTAGGAATAAAGGAGTCTAAGTGAATAATTGGCCCACATGAGTTCGTGTTAGTTTGCTAACTTATAATAACAATGATCTCGTTTTTAAGCTTGGTTTGGAGAAAGTGAAAACTTGAGGATGATGATCATTCATGACATTTCCAAAACCCGAAGGTATGTTTTGATTTCTTTACTTTGAATATTTATAATTTTCTATCTCTTTAATAATGGCCAACGTGGATTGATTATGATGAAAAGTGTAAACGTGCTTTGTAACTAATGCATTGCATGAGGACATTGCAATGGTCAAGTGTAGGGGATTTGATAGGTATGTAAACACCCATCCTTTTTACCACTTAATTACAATAATAACCGAACCAAAACGTTTATTTTATGTCATTTATGTCGGAATTATGCGTGGTTTGTGTTTTTGTTGTGATTTAGGACGAAAAGGTGAAAATGGAGAAAACACGGGCATTCACGGGCTTTTATCGAAGAAAAAGACGAAAGACGAAGTCAAGAAGTCAAGAGTGCAAAAAGAACGGAATTCCAAGACCAATTCTGAAGATTTATCGAAGAAAAAGTCAAAAGACGGAAGTTTACTAAAATCCGAAGAACTCAAGTCTAATTTATTGAAGAATTACAAGACGAGTTCAAAGAAATCCCGAGACAAAGTCGTTAAAGTCAAAGAATTAAGAAGATTAACAAAGTATTAAGAAGAGCAAGGACTTAATGACGCAATTAAGGAAAGAAGAAATAGGGGAGGAATCTTCCTAAGCACCTCCCTAATCCTCTCTTATAAATAGATTAGGATCTCATTCATTTTCTCTTGTTGGCTAATAGTGACAATTAGTTCTTCCATTTTACTTTCCTTGTCATTTAATTACATGTCATTTACCTTAATTGTCTTGCACCTTAAATACCTTTAATTTCAAGTAAGTTTTCTTTTAATTCTTGTCAATCTTTACTTTTTCTTGTTAATCTCCTATCTACCTTTCTTGTTTGATCTTTTATCTTTATGCTTTATGTTCATGTTCATGTTATTGAGTTTTTATTGATCTGATTAAAGTGGGTTTTGATTATTTTTTATCATTATTGTTAGTTTTGTTGATTTGGATTGTTTGTTTATGATTAGTAGATGTTTATTGATTAGTATTGCTTAATTTCTTGGTTGATTTTGATTATATTTGTTTAGATCCGTAGCTTTTTCCTTGTTCCTTGTTCTTCGTTGTTGTTACTGATTCCCAGGTTTATTCCGGATCAAAGAAGGTTGTTCCGAATCAAGGATTTCAGTTGTTTATTCCGCACGAAGATTGTTTGTTGAAAATTCTGAATCAAAGGCTTTCATCCGGAATAAGTGACATATTCCGGATCAACACCATATTCCGGATCAGCAACATTCCAAGTAAAGGAGTTCATCCGGAACATTCTTGCATTCCGAATCAAGGTCTTCATCCGGAATATTAAACATTCCGGATCAAGGATATATTCCGGATCAAGGAGTTTTATTCGGAATAATTAATTATTCCGGATCAAGGTCTTCATCCGGAATCTTCAACATTTCAGATCAAGGGAATTCATTCGGAAAATATTCCGGATCAACAAAGTTCTGGATCAGCAAATTCTTCCGAATCAAAGGTGTTCATTCGGAATATTGAATATTCCCGGATAAGTGACATATTCCGGATAAACCATTATTCCGAGTGAGCATTTTATTCCGGATAAAGGATTTTGGTAAATATTCCGAGTAAAGAAGAATCATTCCGAACGAAGGTGACATTCCGGATGAGTGATTATTCTGAACGAAGGATTATTCCGAATGAGCTGTTTTCAAGTTCTTTTTAGTTTTTGTTTTTAATTTTTAATTTTCAAGCTTTATTTTTCCCGCCTTTTTCCTTAGTCGCACTTTAAGATTACTTGCCTTAGATTTATTTTAGCCTTGCCTTAGTTTAAGTTTTAGTTGCGTTTTTAGTTTGCCTTAGATAGTTTTAAGTTTGCGTTATTTACTTTTAGTGCCTTTTAATTCTCGTCACGCTTTAAATACTTGCCATTTATTTTAAATTAGAGTTAGATTTAAATTAACGTCATTTTCTTTTACGTCTTGCACTTTTAATTACTACACCGACACAACTATTTGTTTAAGCATGTGGAAGTAAACTCCCCTACACTTAGGACATTGTGCACTTTGTTTAAATCTTGCTAAGGAAGAGACAACTAAAGTGATTCCTATTTTAATATTGAAGAATATAAAATAGAGAATCAAAAGAGTTTAGGATAGAACCGGGAAGACGGGAACACGGAATCACGGGTCGTCAAAAGTCATCAAGAATGTATCTTTGAAAGCTCGAATCCCTGCACATGATAAGAAAGAAAACAACAAACACATACTAGGGTCTCCCCCTACACGTATTATAAAAACAGATAAAAAGGATAGATATTGCGGGTTGCCTCCCGAGAAGCGCTTGTTTTTGTTCACCGAGTCGTGAGCCTGACTCGACCGTGATTAGCATGGAAAGAAACTTGAAGAACATCCACCGGGATCAAATACATGGTTTTCATCCATCAAGTAGCACAAGCTTAAGGCGAATAAGGCAAGCCAAAGAAGAGTAGGCAAGGTTCCCTTAAGCAGTTGTTGAGCACGGTGGGAGAAAGTGTGATGAGGTGCAAGCATATCTCCATTGTTTCCAAAATTCTTTCCTTTTATTTCATCAGATGGATACTGAGATGGCTTTTTAAAAATTGCAATACCGGGATCGAACACCTTTTCCTTTAGGGGAAAATAACACTCAGGCTCAGTAGACCTTAAAGAAGATCCGCTCATAAATCGCACAATCTCATCCTCAGCAGGTGGGTAGAAAGGTGTCAAAACATAAGTACTGCGGATGTCAGTGTCGTCCGGTTTCTTCTCCTTTGAAACGGGTTTCTTAATATCCGAAGGAGGATAAAGACCATAATCAAAGTCCAAAGGAGGAGACTCATGCTCATTGGGGAAGTATGTATTGAGAAAAGTAGCAAAATCTTCCTCAAATGAGTAATCATCCAAAGTAAGATCAAGCATTGTTGGTGGAGGATCTTCATCAAAAGTAGGAACAAGGTCATCATGTGAAGAATCACTCGAAAGAGTATCAACATCATCAAAATCATCATATGTAGGCATGTCTTTATACTCTGAAGCAAAATTATCATAATCATCCCCATCGGAACTAGAATCATCATCATAATCATCATAGATCGGTAGAGAATCATAAATTGGTGGGGGATCCAAATTGGAGAGAGAATCATCCACATCATCTTGGAAAAGTGGATTATCATAGCAAGAATCGAAAAGAGGATTGTTGTAGACGACAAAATCATCAAGCTTTGTACTTTCACAAGTAGTTGTATCAAGCTCGTCTTGAAGCACATTAATCATATTCGCCGATTCTCTTCCATGGGATTTGTTTGTGATCTTCCCCATTTTAAACACTTGTGCATCATTCTCGACCCTTAGAATAAGTTCACCTTCGGCAACATCAATTAAAGCTTTTCTGGTTCTCAAGAATGGTCGTCCAACTATTAACGGAATACGAGGGTCCATTTCATAATCAACAACAACAAATTCGACCGGAAAAGTGAAGGTACCAACTTTAATAAAGACATCTTCGGCAATACCAACGGGGTAAGCGAGAGTTCGATTTGCTAACTCAAGAGTCATCTTTGTTGGAGTAAGGTCGGGTAATGATAAGTTTTTCCAAACACTTAATGGCATTAAATTTATACTGGCCCCGAGATCGGCTAAGGAAGTAAATTCTTCGGTTTGGTTAAAAGTACATCTGGCACAAAACGACCGGGATCTCCAAGTTTTTCCGGAAGTTCTTTAAGAAGGACTGCAGAACAGTTTTCATTCAATCGAGTATTAACAAACTCGGCCATCTTCTCCTTCTTAGTAAGCAATTCCTTAAACATCTTAACGAATTTCGGCATGTGGACAAGTGCTTCAACAAGGCTAATGTTGAAATTCATTTGAGAGATCATCTTCAAATAGGAAGTAACTTGAGAATACTCTTTTGTGAGAAATTTCCACTTGTCTAACCGAGAAGGATAAGGGATGTTGGGTTTAGGAGGTGAAGGTGTAACAGGTACAGGTTGAGATGTTGAAGGTTTAAAGGTGGAAGGTGGGGTTGGTGAAGGGTGTTTCTTGGGAACTCCTTCATGCAGAGGTGGAGTCGGTAATGTAGAACTAGTACTTGGAGTAGGAGTAGGAGGGATAAATATTGGTGGAGGAGGTGTGGATGGAGTAACTGGGGGAGGGGTAGATGGTCCTACAAGCGTTACTCCACTACGCGTAGTAATAGCACTCACATTAGCTCTTGGGTTGGTGACGGTATTTGAAAGAAGAGAGCCTGAAGTAGAGGGTTGAGTGGTTTGGAAGAAACTAGCCATCATATTCTTCAAATCATTCGTTTGATTGCTCAAAGAAGTTTGCATATCATGTCGAAGCTTGGTTCGAATATCATTTCCTTGTTTAGTGATATCTCCTTTCAAGTTAATGGTTTGCCTTTGAAGATTCTTAACTACATATCCTTGGGTCCTCATGAAAGCTTCAACATCATGGTTATAAGTTGTTGGTGGAGTGATGGGTGGTGCTTGTTGAGCGGGTGGGTGATAAGGATTAGAAGCTCGAGGTGGGTTTGGATTGCTTCTATTGTAGTTGTTGGGGTTGTGGTTTTGAGGAGAAAAACCGGGTGAAAGAAAGTTGTTGGAACGGTAACTTAGCAAGTTACGATCACCTTGAGGTCGGGCTTGATAGCTTTTCGTTGAATAGTTGCCATAAGCCGCATACACGTTTTCCGGATTGTCATGAGTAGAAGGACAATCAGTGTATGAATGAGGACCGCCGCAGATCTCACAAGAAAGTGCTACAGCTTTAACTTGTTGTTGTTGATTTGTAGCCAAGAGTAGGATATTTTTGTTCATTTCGGCCATCATGCGGGTGAATTCGGTCATCTCGGGGTTTGATGAAGCATAAGAAACATTGACTCTCGGGTTATTCCTTGAAGATGCGGATGAATCCCAATTTTTGTGATGAGTAGTCATGTTCTCTATAAGTTCTCTACACTCCTCGGGTCTTCTTTTCATAAATGTGCCACCAGCGGCTGCATTAATCGTATCACGATCACGAAAAGTTAAACCATTATAGAAAGTATCAATTAAGGTGAAGGGGAGCATATTGTGGTTAGGACATCGATGGATCAAAACATTATAACGTTCCCAAGCATCGAAAAGTGATTCATCAGGTTCTTGTGTAAATCCACTGATTTGATTCTGAAGGCTCGTGACCATGGATGGTGGAAAGTAGCGCGACAAAAATCGTTGAGTCATGTGGTCCCATGTATGAATTGAATTCTTAGGAAGATTTTATCGACAAATCTTCCGTCTTTGGTCATTTTCTTCAATAAATCTTCAGAATAGGCCTTGGACTTCCGTTCTTTTTGCACTCTTGATCTTTTGACTTCGTCTTTTCTCGTTTTCATCGATAAAAGCCCGTGAAAGCCCGTGTTTCGTTTTTCACATTTTGATCCTAAATCACAACAAAAACATAAACCACGCATAATTCTTACATTTACGACATAAAATACATGTTTTGGCTTGGTTATTATTATAATTAAGTGGTAAAAGGATGGGTGTTTTCACACCTATCAAGGATCCATTAAAATAGGAGGAACCTCCAAAAGTATTAAGAGAAAAAGGTCAACCAAGAAAAAGCAAGAAGCTAAGAAAAAGGAAAAATCTACAAATCAAGATAGTGATGATGATGAGAGTTGCATAAAGCACTTGAAAATAATCAAATTTGAAGACCAATGTATTGATACAAAGATCTTTGGGAAGAGATCATCAATCATAAGGTGGACAGGTGCTATAAAACAAGGATTGGAAGCTCATGGAATAACTAGAACATATGGTACATTTAGGATGTTCAGGTTATTAGAAGACATTCTTCATATTCTTGACAGACAATACATTCAAGACCTTAACAGATTTGTTCAAGGAGGAAGTAAAGGTCAATAAGAAGTATCACTATTGTGCAAAGAATTGAAGTTTATGTATGAGCCACATAATTGTGATCAACAAATATTGAAGGAGTTAAAGAATTAATTTCCTACCTACTGGAGATATTATAGGTCATGTGGTATACATACACTAGATGTAGATGATGTTACATACTATATGCTTAAAGAGAAAAGATATCCTTTTGGAAGAAGGTTGTTAGAAAGAATGTTGGAACAACAACTAGAAGTTTCAGAAGAGTCTAATGGTGCTTTAGAGTTGATTAGGATGATCAAACAACAACTCAAGGATCTGGAACATAAAGAAGAAGCTGAGAAGGAGCGTTAAGTGTTTGATTTTCAGTCACACTTCATAAATGGTTCTCAGTTCACCATGTTTAGCAAACATAAGAACTGGCTAGTCCATAAGTAAACGGTTTATGGTAAATACTTCTCAAATCCGTTGATAGCTGCTAGTTTGCTAAAAACTACGTGGTCATTAACTCACCATACTTAGAAGTGAAGAGTTAGCTAGTCCTAGGGCAAACGGTTCTAGGTAAAGACTCTATCAAATCCGTTGATGGTTGACAGTTTACCAAAAATTGTTGGATTATCAGTACACCTTATTCTTTATGAATAAAGTATTGGCTATTCCAGAGTGTACGGCTAACTGGTAAAGAATAAATCAAATCCGTTGATAGTTGATGATTTGCTAAAAATCATGATGCCAATACAGATTGGTTTGTTGTTAACTGTTTTATTTCAGTTGAGAAGATACAAGCATATATGTTAATTCATAAAAAGACTCATATTTAAAGATTCCAAAAAGGGTGAGAAGATATATGAAGCTGAGTCTTGACCACTAAAGGGGGAGTGATTTATACATGAAGATAACATTGTTGCCGTAATGAATGTTCAAAAGACACTGACGATCACATTTTGAAGACAAAGATGATATTCATGAAGACTTGAAGATTATAATATCAAAAGAAGATCTGAATAGATTGTTTGGATACATTCAGTTGGTATACAAGTACAAGATTACCAAGTTCAATCCAAGTTTGAAGTGAAGTTTGAAGACATGTATTCTTATGCATTCAATACATAGGGAAACAAGAAAACAACTAGTTATCATTCTTGTTTAGGGGAGGATTGTTAGGAATTATTGTAAAGTACCAAGTACCGTTAGTACAAGTACAAGTACTGTTATTGTTAGCAAGTACCGTTAGTGTTAAAGCGATATATGTCAAGTACCGTTAGAGTTAATGTATGTATTGCTAAGTGGATTAGGACGAATATATCTTTAGTAAACATATGTCATAGTTATAGTTAGAATATATCTTATGTGATATACTTAATAGTTTAGAATATTGATAATATATCGTGTGTGATATACTTATCATAATAGAATACTCTAGGGTTTCCTTACACAATAAAAGGAACATAGGTACGATGAGTTTCTAGTACCCATTACAAAAGTCGATTAATAGAATATCGAATAGTTAAAGTAATTATGTTCTTCTTTGCATTATAAGTTAGATTCCGCATAACTTGTTTAGTTGAGTAAGAGTTCTCAAGTGCTCTAGTTTGATTACAAGCTATTGTACAAATTCTTAACAGATTATAGATCCATTCAAAGGGATCAACACATAATTAATGTTTTAATGAATAAACCTCAAATATTCAATTAATATGGGAGTTACAAGGGTGAACTTATGGTATGGTATCTTAAAAAACACCTAAAAGAGCAGATCCAATAAAATATATGTTTTCACACGTTTCTCCTCCTCAGTAGGGTTAAATACAATAGGAGTATATATAGGCATTGGTTTCAGGAGGCGCCTGGGAAAGTTCATATGACGTTTGGCCATAAAGTCTTCTAGGTTTTCTTTGGTTGACATATTCCATACATCGTCAGAAACTTTTGAACAACTTCACTTAATAATTACAGACGCCGTCTAAGGTTTTCTAGATGGCGGCTATAGCTTCGGTTTAACAGGCCTTGGTTGTCATCAAGAAATCCATGTCTTCAATTCATAGCTTCTACCACATTTTCCCAAATGCTCTGGAATGCTTTAAATAATGCTATAATCTGCTTATTTCACTCCAAGTGCTCCCATAATGCTAAAATGACAAAATGGAAGAACTTAGTGCATTTTGTGGCATAATAAGACAAGTATGGGAGGTTAAATGTCCTCAATAAAATAAGTTTTTTTACCTAGGATATTTGTTACATGGGCATAATATTATCACCCATTTCCTTTTTTAACTACATACTTCATTTTTGTCCTCTTCCGATCATAAACTTGTCTTTCTTTCCTTTTGTAAGTTGTGATGACTAATTTACTATTTTACAAAATTACAAAAATGGTCCTTGTGTTACATTAGTAGTCGTTGTGTTATATCATCTTCATCGCCCATCTTGTTTAAAAAAACCCACATCCCCATTGATGAATGCTCACCAAAAATCAAACAATAAACAAATCCAAACACTCAACAAAACTAAACAATCAACAAAACCAAACAATCAACAGATCCACTCAAACAAAATCCAACCCTCATACCCAAAATTAAATCTAACCCACGATTCACTATCATAATAAACAGTAGTGGATATACTCAATATCATAATAAACAAAAATTATAAATCGACGAAACGTTAACACAATATAATATGATCTTTTCTATATTCATTTATCGTATTGCTATGCTTTAGTATATATTTGAAAAATATGGAAAACTAAATCCATTCAGATAATTTTAAAAAAACAAACAACACTATTTCATTCATATTCAAACTTTATAACCATATCTTACCAGTAAGATGCGGTCGTCAGATTCAAATGTAAAACATCTTAATGAAACAAACATGCCCTATAATTCACAAGTTGTTAGTTGATTTCTGATAAAATACACAATGAGACTATTGTTAAACGCAACAAAAGAGAGTATATGGATATTATAGCACAAGGTCGTCAAATTTTACGAGACGAGCTGGTTCGTAACTTATGAGGTTAACTTAGTGTCTCTACTATATACTCGATAAAGAGAATAAAAAATTTCATGCATACAATTACTTGAGAATTTACTTATTTCTTGCATAATAAAGAGGAAATATTATGTCGCGACTCGGTTATTTTTGAGAAAAATGAAGATGGGTGTTTAATTTACTTGTCTTCACTCATTTGGATTATGAATAAGTGATCTACTGCATCTTTATAGATGCTTGATCTTTTGATAATGGTTAACTAAATTGTTTCTAATATGTATTGAATTGATTACATTGTGATAAACAAAGGCCCTATTTATATAAGCAACTATGTGCTAAATATAGAAATAATGTTGAGGAATTTGCTGGAAAATAATATGAGATTGCTGTAGAATTAATGGTGACAATATTCTAAATAAATTGACTGGTCCCAATAATCCTTTCCCTTCTAACACTCTCCCTCAAGTTGAATAGTGAGATTCCCAAAATTCAACTTGCTCAAACATTTTTGAAAAGTTCCTGCACCCACTGCTATTGTTTAGATATCGGCCAGTTGATCTTGAGACTTGATGAATGGTAGCTTGATAATTCCTGCTTCAAGTTTCTCCTTAATAAATTATTTGTCAATTTCTACATGTTTGGTTTTGTCATGTTGCACACGATTTTCAGAGACTTGAATTGCAGCTCTATTTTCACATATGACACGAGTAACTTCTTTTGGAGGAAACATTACTTATGATACGAGATTTCTTATCCATAATACTTCTGAAAATCCCTTGGCTGATCCTTTGAATTCAGCTTCAGCACTTGATAAAGCAACCACCTTTTGTTTTTTACTCCTCCGTGTAACAAGGTTACCTCCCACCAAAGAAAAATATCACGTGGTTGATCTTTTGTTTCCTTTGTCTCCAACCCAGACTACATTTGTATATATCTGGATGTTCAAATGACCATATGGTCTAAATAGAACTCCAAGATTTGGAGTTCCTTTCGGATACCCAATGATTCTAAATAATGTGTCCATGTGTGCCACCTGAGGTTGATGCATGAATTGACTCACTACTCCAATAACATATGCAATATCTGGACGGGTATGTGAGAGGTATATCAGTTTTACCACCATTCGTTGATATTTGTCTTTATAACAGTTTTAGCTCCAACGTCTATGTATAGTTTTTGATTGAGTATCATAGGTGTTTAAGCTGGTTTGCAATCAGTCATCCATGTTTCTACAAGTAAATATAGGATATATTTCTTCCGAAAAAATGAAAATGCCATTATCTGATCTAAGAACTCCAATTCTGAGAAAATATTCATTCTCCCCAAAATTTTCATTTCAAATTCTATAAGTAATCCCTCATTTAGCTTCTTTATGTCCTTGTCATCATTTCCTGTTATAATCATATCATCAACATAAATTATGAGACATGTCGCACGTCCCTCTTTATGTTTTAGGAATATAGTATGATCAGAGTTTCTTTGTTCGGAACCATACTTCTTCATCGCTAAAGTAAATATGCTAAACCATGCTCTAGGGGATGGATTTAACCTATATAAAGACTTTTTCAAACGAAAAAATTCTTTAGTTCTGAAACTGTGTAAGAAACCTGAGGTTACTTCCATATATACTTCTTCTTTTAAATCTCCATGAAGAAATGCTTTCATTACATCGAATTGGTAACGTGGCTAGCCTTGATTTGATTATATTAAGAATAACACCCTCATTGTGTCAATCTTCGCAACTAGAGAGGAAACCTCACAGTAATCAATTCCATATGTTTGGGTATAGCCATTGGCAACTAACCGTGATTTATATCTATCAATTGCTCCGTCTGGTTTATATTCAATGTGAAGATCCATCGGCATCCTACATGATTCTTTCCATGTTATAAAACACACTTTTCCCATGTTTTATTTCGCATTAGTGCATCCATAACACTTTCATGTTTTTTATTTCAGGGTGTGCTCTACACTTAAGGGAGTGTATTCTGAGTAGAGACTTACATTAAATGCCTTTGTTTCTTCTGAAAAGTATCCATTTGCTATGTTGGCCATAGGATATTTAGAGCTTTTAGAGAACCTTTATGGAGAGTATCGTTTTGTTAGGATTCCTCTATTTGCTCTTGCTGGAAGAGTGTATTTATTTAACACTTCTTCACATACAGGTTCTCCTTGCTCTTGAGCCTCTTAATTTGTGGATTCTTTTTGTTCTGGTTCTACATTATCATTGGTTTCAACCAAATAATGACAGCTATTAGTTTGAGAATCGCTTGGTTATGATTTTTCTTACCTCGGATATCAGATTGGGGGATATTTCTTCAGTGGCACTAGCATTTGGACTAGATTGAACATGGGCTTCAAGTAACGTGGTACTGTGACCTAACAACTTTCTTCATATGTCAACCAATTCGGAGTGTCCCATGATTCCTCCCCCTGACCACTGTGTTCGGAAGAGTAGAAATACTTTGCTTCAAGAAAGTCACAGTTCATTGAGTTAAACATACGACATGTTTTTGGATTACAATGCCTGTAGCCTTTTTGATTTATTCCATATCTCACAAATACACACTTTTATGCACATGGATCAAGTTTATCCCGATATGATTTGGGTATGTAGACAAAAATAGTGCACCCAAACACCTTGGGTTGAAGGCTGAGAGTTGGAGGAATTTCGGTGTATTCCTTATGAGTTTCTAGAGGGTTTTTAGTTTAAGGATTTTGGATGGAAGACGGTTCAAAAGGTAAGTGGTTGTGGCTAGGGCTTCTGGCCAAAACCTTTCTAAAACATGTCACTCGATTATGAGCGCCCTAGTCATTTCTAGTAGAATGTGAATTGTCCTTTCTGCGACTCTATTTTGTTCAGGATGTGAGCGCATGAGGTTTGGCTAACTATTCCTTTTGTTTGAAAAATAATTTCATTTGTGAGTACACATGTTCTTTACCATTATCTTGTCTGACAATTTGGATGGTTTTTTTTATTGGGTTTGAATCATGGCATAAAATGAAGTGAATTTATCAAATAATCCATTTTTATTTTACAAAAAATAAATCCACATTCGTGTACAATCATCAACAAAGATTACATAAAATCGGAAATTTTCCCCCAATTACAAGGGCAGGACCCAAAACATCTGAATGAATCAATGAGAAAGGTACTTGAACTCGAGTATTATTATGTTTAAAAGTTTGTTTGTGACTTTTAGCTAACATGCAAGTTTCACAAGAGATCGATTTGTTCAAAGGAAAAAGTTTCATCTCTTTAGAGTGTGTAAATAACCAACAGATGGGTGACCCATCCTTCTATGCCATAGCCATACTTCTCTCTCCGTTCTTCCATGAGCTAACATCATAGTACCACTTTGAGTCATTTCATCAACATAATATAGTCCATGTTTTTTAGTGTCACGCCTAATAATCCGTTCCGTCCTGATATACCGTAAAAGATAAAAAGTTGATGCATTAGAACAAAACAATTTAGTTCCTTTGTCACATGACTAATTTATAACAATTTGTGTAACATAGAAGGCACATATAAAGAATTAGGTAGTTTAATATTTGGAGAAATTTTGATTGTTCCTCTAGTTTTCACATCCACTTTTTCTCTGTTTGCAGCCTGGATGTTAGTCTTCCTGGGTTTAGATATTCCAATGAAATGAGAAACTCCATAAGTCATTGAGTCGGTTTCTCCACAATCGAATACCATTTGTTTTTGTTTGTTTTGACTAATTTTGGGCTATATTTACAAACCTACTTGGACTCTCTTTTTTCTCTTACATGTTACTTAGAAGTCTCTCTCTTCTTAATAAGTGTGAAAACACTTATCCTTTTACCACTTATTTCCAATAATAACAAGACCAAAACGTGTATTTTATGTCGTAAAAGTCGGAATTATGCGTGGTTTGTGTTTTTATTATGTTTTAGGACCAAAAGATGAAAAAGGAAGAAAACATGGGCTATCACGAGCTTTTATCGAAGAAAACGAGAAAAGACGAAGTCAAAAGATCAAGAGTGCAAAAAGAACGGAAATCCAAGGCCTATTATGAAGATTTATCAAAGAAAAAGTCTAAAGACGGAAGTTTAATGAAGTCGAAGAACTCAAGTCTAATAGAAGAAGAAAATTATAAGACAAGTTCAATTTGTATCGACAAATCCCGAGACGACGTCGAAAAAGACAAAGCATTTAAATCGAGTCGAGAAGAAAGAAAAATGGAAGCAACACATGCACCTTCCCACCTCCTATAAATACCCTCCTAATGACACATTAGGAGGGTGTTAGTTAGTGTTAGCTAGTTTTATTTTCCTTTCTTTAGTTTTTAGAGAGAGAAAGTTTTAACTTTCTCTCACTAAGTTTTCATCTTTTCTTCATTTTTATCTTTCAAGTTTAAGCTTCATTTCAATCTTGTATTTTAGAATTATTGATATACAAGTTCAAGTTTAAGCTTTTCATCATTAATCTCTTTCTACCTTTCTTGATTTTGAGTTATTTTTTATCCGAATTTTAATTCTCGTGTTTGATTTTGATGTTTATGTGATTAAAAAGTGTATCTTTTTAATCCTTTCTAAGTTTTTGTGAAAAATAAGTTTTGAGCTTATTATGCTTATTGGCTTATTTGGTACTTATCTTATTTACTTTTAAGCTTTCCTAAGAGTTTTATCTTATTAAAGTTCGTTTTATAAAATTTCCCGTATTTAGTATTTCAAAAGTTGTAAAATTTGTGCTTAATTAGTCTTTGCTAAGAGTTGGTAAGCGCATATTGTATTAACAGCATATTCGTTTCAGCTTAGTTACTCTTTGTGTCCCGTTACGATCTTAGGAGGGTTTTACTTGTCATGATCTCTTGGATATGATCGCATTGATTGCGATCCAGACTTCTTTGTTTGACTACGATCCATACCACGATCTGTGGGTACGATCCAAGGTTACGATCAAAGACCACGATCCACTTGTTGTGATCGTGGTTGCGATCAATGAGTGCGATCCCTCACTTCTTGAGTGCGATCACTCTTTTCCATCGCATTGAGTGCGATCTGATCCCTAGGTTGCGATCGGTGGTCACGATCCAGCACAGCGATCCATCTTGCGATCTGAGTACGATCGTGTTGCAATCTGACTCAGGCTTTTGTTTTATTTATCTTAGTTTCAAATTTAATTTTTCCCGCACTTTTACTTAGTATTATTTTTAACGAGTTTTGTTTTAGTTTATTTTTACAAAGTTTTAAGTTTTAGATTCATTACATTTTAATTTCTAAAAATTGCACGCTTCCCGAAATCTCTATTCTTACCAAGTGTTTTTCTAGTAATTTTCTAGTAATTTTTAGTTTAATTTTTAAAGCTTTTATTTTACTCAACGACATTTACATATTTGCTATTAGTTTAAAATAGATAATCAAACCATTTTAATTTCCACCAAGAACGACTGAGTCACACTAATTAACGGTAATCAATTCGAAAAGATCGGACGATAACTTTTTATACTTGGCTAAAACCAAGTATCAAATGGCGCCGCTGCCGGCTCTTTTCGTTAAGATTATTGGTTTTTAGTGAGAGACGCTTTGGATTTTGGGATCCATTCATTTTTTAACGTTATTTTCCTTGCTTAAAAATTTTCAAAAATCCATAAAAATTAAAAAATTTCAAAAAATTCAAAAAAATAGAAAAACAATAAAAAACCAAAAATATTTCTTGTCTATTTTTCTTTTCTTTTTGTAGGTGTGTATGCGTACTCGTGCTCGTAAGAAGAAAGTAGCTCAAGCCAAAGTCATTACTCCACCTATTGTCACCATGGACAATCAAACAATGATCGAGCTTTTGCAATCGCACGTAGAGGGCAACAACGATGCTATTGTCATACCTGAGATTGGAGCCAACAATTTTGAGCTCAAATGCGGCTTTATTCAAATGGTCTCTGCTCAACCTTTCTTGGGGCGTTCGCTTGATGATCCTCATGACCATATAAAAAGGTTTCTTCAACTTACTAATACGGTTAAGTATAATGGGGTTTCACAAGAGGTGATTCGCTTGCAACTTCTTCCTTTCTCCTTAGAGGGACAAGCCCGGAATTGGCTTGATAAGGAACCGCCACAAAGTATTCTTACGTGGACGGATTTAGAGACTAAATTCATCAACTACTTTTTCCCACCCTCACGTACTACCGCTTTGCGGAATGAAATCATTACCTTTGAACAAAATTACGGTGAGACATTTAGTGAATCTTGGGACCGTTTTAAGGAACTTTTAAGAAAGTGTCCACAACATGGTTTCACAAGAGTACATCAAATTAATACTTTTTACAATGGTTTAAGCATGAATGACCAAGATTCACTAAATAGTTCCTCGGGGGGTAATATTTTGGTTAAGTCTTCTAATGCCGCTTGGGATATTATTGAGAACAAGTCTAGAGTACAAACCAAGAGTGTTCGGACTAATGTGGCTAGTGCTAGCACTAATGAGAGCGACAAGAGAATTGATAAGCTTACTACGCTTGTTGAAACACTTGCTCTCCAAACCTCTAATAAAACCAAAGGTATCAATTCCCAAGTTAATGCTATGAGTCAATCATGTGAAATATGCGGGGGATCTCACTCATACACCGATTGTCCTTCGACTCATGATAATCCGAAAAATGTGTATGCCGCCAACGGTAACTATTCCACGGGAGGCTATCAAGCACATCCTCAAGGCGACCGCAATTTGCTCAGCTATCGCTCAAACAACTTTCTTTCACCACCCTGTTTCCCACCACAAAACCCAAACAATCTCAATTGCAACAATCAAAATCAACCTCGAGCTCCAAATCAATACCAAACCCAAAGAAACCCATATCCACCTCAAAGAAACAATCAAGTTCACCAACCACCCGCTTATCAACCACTGGCCTACCATACTCTTCCTCCAACCCAGTCCACCACATTTAATCAAGAGATTGACACTTACATGAGGACTAATGATGTGATAGTGCAAAATCTTCAGCGGGAAATGGCCAACATGAAAGCAGATATGGTGAAACAAAGGAATGATCTTCGAGCCGATATGCGAAACTCTTTGGCCAGTCAAACGAATGACTTAAGAAACATGATGGCTAGTTTCTTCCCAAGTAATCAATCCTCTGGTTCGGGTTCTCTTCCGAGTAACACCGTTCCTAATCCAAGAGGGGAGATGAAAGCAATCACCACTCGTAGTGGAAAAGGTTTAAAGGAACCCGAGCTTCCTACACCTACACCGGTGATTGTGACAAAGGAAAACGAGTCCACTTCTCCAATTCCTCCAACTTCTATTCCTCCAATTCCTCCACCTTCTACTTCTTCCCCTCCACCACCCAAGGATGTGAGTGAGAATTCCATTCCAAAGCCTTCATCTCAACCCAATATACCTTATCCCTCAAGGTTGAGGAAAGAGAAATTGAAGAACAAGGATGATATTCAGGTTTCTAACTTTCTTAAAATGTTTAAACAACTAAATTTCAATATCTCCTTTGCTGAGGCTCTCGCTCACATGCCCAAATATGCTAAAATGTTTAAAGATCTTCTCAGTGATAAGGAGAAACTTCTTAATATCGCTCAGACCCAACTTAATGAGAATTGCTCCACAGTGCTCTTAAGGAAATTACCCACCGAACTTGGTGATCCGGGTCGTTTTCTCATTCCTTGCAACTTCCCCGGGGTAGAGAATTGTATGGCCCTAGCCGATCTAGGTGCTAGTATAAACTTAATGCCTTTAAGCGTTTGGAAACAATTGTCTCTACCCGAGCTAGTCTCCACACGAATGACTTTGGAATTAGCTAACCGTACGGTTGCTTATCCGGTGGAGATAGCCGAAGACGTCTTCGTCGGTGTCGACAAATTCACCTTCCCGGCGGATTTTGTTGTCATTGACTACGAGATGGTTCCCCGTGTTCCATTAATCGTTGGATTTCCATTCTTGAGGACCGGTCGCACTCTCATCGATGTAGCCGCGGGCGAATTAATCATGAGATTCGGTGACGATAAAATCGTCTTCAACATGGGTAAACTTTCTAAGCAGCCTTCTGAAAACGAGAGTGTTAATTTCATTGACGTTCTTGATGAGGCTTGTGAAGAACATTTCAAAGACGCTTGTAAAAGTGGTTCTTCTTCTCTACCCATTGTTGAGACCGTTGCCTCTATTGCTCCATCACTAACTCCATTTAGAGAAAGTGATTTTATCTTGAAAGAATTTGAAGCAACTTTGGGAGATGTGGACTTGCAATATGACGATTCTCCCTCCAATTGGGATGAAGACATTCGTACCATTGAGAAACTTCTAAATTAGAACCATATTTCTCCACCATCTCCTAAGGATATTTCTATCGATGAACCGAATTTGACTACGCCTTCCATCGAAAATCCTCCAGATTTAGAGCTTAAGGACCTACCGTCTCATCTCGAGTACGTTTTCCTTGAAGACAACAAGAAGTCACCCGTCATCATTGCAAAGGATTTGAAAGAAGACGAAAAATCCCGACTTATCATTGTGCTGAAGAATCATAAGAAAGCGATTGCTTGGAAAATCTCTGATATTCGTGGAATTGATCCTCACTTTTGCACACATAAAATTCTCATGGAGGACGACTTTAAACCCACTATTCAAAGCCAAAGAAGGGTGAATCCCAAGATCCATGACGTTATCAAAAAAGAGGTTATCAAACTTCTTGATGCGGGAATGATCTTCCCTATCTCGGATTCACCATGGGTTAGTCCCGTCCATTGTGTGCCTAAGAAAGGCGGAATCACCGTTGTGCCCAATGAAAACAACGAGTTGATTCCTACTCATCTCGTTACAGGGTGGAGAGTTTGTATAGACTATCACAAACTCAATGATGCTACGAGAAAGGATCATTTTCCCCTTCCTTTTATGGACCAAATGCTTGAACGTCTAGCGGGTAATGACTATTACTGCTTCTTAGACGGTTTCTCCGGGTAATTTCAAATTCCCATCGATCCTAAAGACCAAGAGAAAACCACATTCACTTGTCCTTATGAAACATTTGCTTACAAAAGAATGCCTTTCGGCTTATGCAATGCTCCTGGGACATTCCAAAGGTGTATGATGGCTATCTTCCATGACATGGTTGAAGAAACTATGGAAGTCTTCATGGATGATTTCTCGGTCTATGGTGACTTCTTCTCTTCTTGCCTTGCCAATTTAGAACACATGATTAAGCGGTGTGAAGACACTCGCCTTGTTCTAAATTGGGAAAAATGCCATTTCATGGTAAAAGAAGGAATTGTTCTTGGACACAAAATCTCCAAAGTCGGTCTTGAAGTAGACCGTGCTAAAGTCGATGTTATTGCTAAATTACCTCCACCTTCAACCGTGAAGGGTGTGAGAAGTTTCCTTGGTCATGCGGGCTTCTATCGTCGATTCATTCAAGATTTTTCTAAAATCGCTCGCCCGATGACCCACCTCTTGGAAAAAGATACTACTTTTATCTTTTCTAAAGAGTGTCTTGAATCCTTCAATCTTCTTAAGGACAAGATAACTAAGGCACCGGTCTTGGTTGCCCCTAATTGGGAGCTACCTTTTGAATTGATGTGTGATGCTAGCGACTTTGCTATTGGAGCGGTTTTGGACCAAAGAGTGAACAAACACTTCCAACCAATCCACTATGCTAGCAAGACAATGACGGAGGCTCAATTGTATTATACCACTACCGAAAAAGAGCTTTTAGCTGTAGTGTATGCTTTTGAGAAGTTTCGCCCCTATCTTATCCTTTCCACCACAATTGTCTATACCGACCATTCCACGTTGAAGTACTTGTTGACTAAGCAAGATTCGAAGCCAAGACTTCTTCGTTGGGTTTTGCTCCTTCAAGAATTTAACATTGAAATTCGTGACAAGAAGGGAGCCGAAAACCTAGCCGCGGATCATCTAAGTAGACTTGAGGATCCTTATCAAGGGGATCCTCCGAATCAAGAGATCAATGATTCTTTTCCCTTGAGGCCTTAACGTCTATCAATTCCAATCTTGATGACACCCCGTGGTTTGCGGACATTGCAAACTACTTAGCGGGTGGTATTCTCATCGAAGGGTTAACATCCCAACAAAAGAAGAAGTTCTTTAAAGATGTTAAGACTTACTTTTGGGATGACCCTTATCTCTTCAAACAATGTGCTGATCTGGTTATTCGTCGGTGTGTTGATGGACCCGCAGCTTTCGACATTCTTGAAGCTTGCCATAAAGGACCCACTGGTGGTCACTTTGGTCCCAACTACACCGCGAAGAAAGTGTTTGACTCGGGATTCTATTGGTCTCCATTTATCGTTACGCTCACGAGATGGTTAAAAATTGTGATGCTTGCCAACGTCAAGGCAAGATCACACATAAAGATGCGATGCCTCAAAATTTCATACAAGAATGTGAAATCTTTGATGTATGGGGTATCGACTTTATGGGGCCATTTCCATCATCTAAAGGGAACAAGTACATCCTCGTAGCCGTTGACTACGTTTCTAAATGGGTTGAAGCCAAGGCTCTCCCCACGAATGATGCGTGGGTGGTTGTGAACTTTTTGAAGCAGATTTTTGCTCGATTAGGTGTTCCTCGTGCTATTATCAGTGACCGCGGGACTCATTTTTGCAATGATCAATTTGCTAGAGTCATGGCTAAGTACGGTGTCAATCACCGTCTTTCCACCGCTTATCATCCCCAAACAAACGGTCAAGCCAAGATATCTAACCGTGGATTAAAGAGAATTCTGGAGCGTACTGTGGGAGAGCATCGTGTCTCGTGGGCCGATAAGTTAGACGATGCTTTGTGGGCTTTCCGTACCGCATATAAGACCCCGATTGGTTGTACACCTTATCGTCTTGTGTACGGGAAGGCATGCCACCTCCCTATCGAGCTTGAACATAAGGCATACTGGGCCTTGAAGTGGGCTAACTTCGATATCAACAAAGCCGGCGATCTTCGCAAGATTCAACTCAACGAGCTCAACGAACTAAGGAATGAAGCTTATGAGAACTCATTGATCTACAAGGAGAAGACCAAGATCATTCATGATGCTAGGATTAAGAACCAAGAGTTCCACGTTGGTGATCAAGTTTTACTCTTTAACTCCCGGTTGAAGATCTTCTCGGGCAAGCTGAAGAGCCGCTGGTCTGGTCCATTCACCATCGCCAAAGTCTTCCCATATGGCACCATTGAGCTTTCTCAGCCAAATGGGCCCAATTTTAAGGTGAATGGACAGCGCGTGAAGTTGTACTTTGGTGAGGACATCTCTCATGAGATGATTCCATCCCTCACCACGTTTCCCTTGAATTAAGTTCTAGGTCGAGTCAGGCTCGTGACTCGGTTAACAAAAACAAGCGCTTCTCGGGAGGCAACCCGTTGATCTATCCTTTACCGTTTTCATAATAAGTGTAGGGGGAGCCCCGTATGTGTTTGTTGTCTTGTTTTTTCTTCTGTGCAGGGATTAAAGCTTCGAAGACCCAATCTCGATGATTTTTGACGAACCGTGATCCCGTGTACCCGTCTTCTCGGTTCTATCCTAAACTGTCGTGATTCAATTTTTCATATCTTATATGTTCATATTGAAATCACTATAGTTATCCTTTCCTTAGCAAGATTTAAACAAAGTGCACAATGTCATAAGTGTAGGGGAGTTTACTCCCACATGCTTAAACATTGAGGACAATGTTTATATCAAGTGTAGGGGGGACTTCTATCGAAGTAAGTGGTCTTTTCCATGAATTTTCCCTCATTTTAACCGGAAAATCTAATTTTTCGACATTTTTCAAAAAATTTAATCTATTTTGGCCTTGTAATTTTCCTTTGCTATCGTTATTTACTTTCCTTGCTAAAATAAAAGTTTAATAAAGTGGTTTTAAGTTTTTCAAAGTCGTGAATATTTTGACTCAACCCGAGTTTACTTATCTAAGTTTACTCTAGCTAGTATCCTTAACGTGTTTAAATCAAGTTTTGCTAGGCTTTTATATAGGGGACTTTAAAACGCGAAAGTCTTAACTCTTACGGGTTAAGAACGAGAACTTTTCGCAAGTTCCTATAATTGATCCTATAGAGTTGTTTATCAAGGGAACTTTAAAATGCGATTTCTAAACTTGAAAAAGTCTAAGAATTTGCAAGATCCTATAGATAACTCGAAAACCCAAAACTTTGATTTAATTGGCTAAGCATCCGCGAGTCTCATTCCTTGAGATTTTAAATTGTGGAGAACGAGAGATGATAGAGTCAATTATAAGTTTGGTATTCTTTCGTGAATTTATGTGAGTTGATTATAAGCCTATTCTCCCATCGCTTGTTAATAAATATATCTGCAATAAATAAGGTTGTACGATTTGAAAAGTTACTTATCTTTTAGCACAAGATCGTTTAAAAGTTGCTCGATATTAATTAGAGTTCATATCCAAGGCATAACTTATTGAAGCGGGATGCGAAGATTGGCGAGTCCGAAAAGGCCCTAACAAGGCATGAGGGCTACATTTTGTTGCTAAAGATCCAAAAGTGATGTGAAGAATCATTTATCAAAAATCAATATGAAGGATCGAGACACACGACGAAAAGCAAATACTCCCCTAAAGATCATGGAGAAGTCTATCCAAAAAGTCCCTAACAAAGTATGAGGATAAATAGATCCAAGTCCTAAAAGGAGGCGGATCGTTGTATATCAAAGTCCAAAATAAAGATTGGAGAAAAATGAAGAAGTCGTGGTGCAAATTTGAAGAATCTCTCAAAAACTTCAAGTGAAGAAATTCCTATTATGAAGAGAAGACCATAATTTCAAGAACGTATCTCAAGATTTGAAGTATGAAGTCGCTACCAAATATCGGTCCGAGAAAGGTCTCAAATCGTGAAGCGAGTTATGCCAAGATATGAACTTTAAGAGGTCCCGAGAAGTAGTTATAAAAGATTTTGTCCTTTAGCTAACTATCGCTTAAATCGTCCCACTTTATTTTCGGCCTAAATAAACTATCGAAATAAGTCAAACAATGCACCCTCGTGATCATTCAAGACAATATTAAAATATAAGAGATACACCTAGGAATAAGGGAGTCTAAGTGAATAATTGGGCCACATGAGTTCGTGTTAGTTTGTTAACTTATAATAACAATGATCTCGTTTTTAAGCTTGGTATGGGGAACGTGAAACTTGAGGATGATGAACATTCATGACGACCAATACCCCAATGTAAGTTTTTATTTTATTTATTTCTTTACTTGTTTTGTACATATTTCTATCTTTTTAGTTTCCTTAAAGTTTAGTATTTAATAAAGGCCAAGGTGGGTTATCTATGGTGAAAAATGTAAACCGTGCTTTGAAATTAATGCATTGCGTGAGGGCATTGCAATGGTCAAGTGTAGGGGATTTAATAAGTGTGAAAACACTTATCCTTTTACCACTTATTTCCAATAATAACAAGACCAAAACGTGTATTTTATGTCTTAAAAGTCGGAATTATGCGTGGTTTGTGTTTTTATTGTGTAATAGGACCAAAAGATGAAAAAGGAAGAAAACATGGGTTATCACGGGCTTCTATCGAAGAAAACGAGAAAAGACGAATTCAAAAGATCAAGAGTGCAAAAAGAACGGAAGTCCAAGGCCTATTCTGAAGATTTATCGAAGAAAAAGTCTAAAGACGGAAGTTTAATGAAGTCGAAGAACTCAAGTCTAATAGAAGAAGAAAATTATAAGACAAGTTCAATTTGTATCGACAAATCCCGAGACGACGTCGAGAAAGACAAAGCATTTAAATCGAGTCGAGAAGAAAGAAAGATGGAAGCAACACATGCACCTTCCCACCTCCTATAAATACCCTCCTAATGACACATTAGGAGGGTGTTAGTTAGTGTTAGCTAGTTTTATTTTTCTTTCTTTAGTTTTTAGAGAGAGAAGGTTTTAACTTTCTCTCACTAAGTTTTCATCTTTTCTTCATTTTTATCTTTCAAGTTTAAGCTTCATTTCAATCTTGTATTTTGGAATCATTGATATACAAGTTCAAGTTTAAGCTTTTCATCATTAATCTCTTTCTACCTTTCTTGATTTTGAGTTATTTTTTATCCGAATTTTAATGCTTCGTGTTTGATTTGGATGTTTATGTGATTAAAAAGTGTATCTTTTTAATCCTTTCTAAGTTTTTGTGCAAATTAAGTTTTGAGCTTATTATGCTTATTGGCTTATTTGGTACTTAACTTATTTACTTTTAAGCTTTCCTAAGAGTTTTATCTGATTAAAGTTCGTTTTATAAAAGTTCCCGTATTTAGTATTTCAAAAGTTGTAAATTTTGTGCTTAATTAGTCTTGGCTAAAAGTTGGTAAGCGCTTATTGGATTAATAGCTTATTTGTTTCAGCTTAGTTACTCTTTGTGTCCCATTACGATCTTAGGAGGGTTTTACTTGTCACGATCTCTTGGATACGATCGCATTGATTGCGATCCAGACTTCTTTGTTTGACTACGATCCGTACCACGATCTGTGGGTGCGATCCAAGTCACTATCTCTTGGGTACGATCGCATTGACTGCGATCCTTGTGGTTACGATCAAAGACCACGATCCACTTGTTGTGATCGTGGTTGCGATCAGTGAGTGCGATCCCTCACTTCCTGAGTGCGATCACTCTTTTCCATCGCATTGAGTGCGATCTGATCCCTAGGTTGCGATCGGTGGTCATGATCCACCACTGCGATCCATCTTGCGATCTGAGTACGATCGTGTTGCGATCTGACTCAGGCTTTTGTTTTATTTATCTTAGTTTTCAAATTTAATTTTTCCCGCACTTTTACTTAGTATTATTTTGAACGAGTTTTGTCTTAGTTTATTTTTACAAAGTTTTAAGTTTTAGATTCATTACGTTTTAATTTCTAAAAATTGCACGCTTCCCAAAATCTCTATTTCTACCAAGTGTTTTTCTAGTAATTTTTAGTTTAATTTTTAAAGCTTTTATTTTACTCAACGACATTTACATATTTGCTATTAGTTTAAAATAGATAATCAAACCATTTTAATTTCCACCAAGAACGACTGGGTCGCACTAATTAACGGTAATCAATTCGAAAAGATCGGACGATAACTTTTTATACTTGGCTAAAACCAAGTATCACTTCTTTATTTTTTATGGCCGCCACTAGCCCCCAACCCCTTGTCCGGTACCTTCTTTTTTGCTGGTGTTAGGTTGACTGGTAAAAAACACCTTTTTCTCCTCCGATTTAGGGTGTTTTGTGCCCTTTTTGTGGCCATCGGTCCACCAATCCGGATAAGATGTGATTTATCTTCTTTGCTAAACGGTTTCTTCCCATCATTCCAGTGATAGCCTTTAATTGCTAGGCCGGCATATCGCCGGAACCGGCAATAAGTTTGATGGCCATGCCCTGATATTCATTGCTCGTTGCTCCCAGAATACTCTGGTGAGCGAGATTTCTTTGCGAACGGTGGCATAAGTGATCTCCACGGATGGAAGAGTTTCAAGTCGGAGTACGGTCGAACTTACGATCTAGTCCATAAAGAAATCAAATAATCTTTTGTTCAGATATGAACTTTGAATATGTCTTGATTTCAGCACTTTTCATGGGTTTTGGATCGATTTTATCGATTTCTCCTTATACTCCTTGAAGGGCGATCAAGAACTCTTAGAGAGATTTCTCATTTTGCTTGAGTTCATTAGCTTTTACATGGTTTTTTTGTGACTTTTAGCTAACCTGCAAGTTTCACTAGAGATCGATTTATTCAAAGGGAAAAGTTTCATCTTTATAGAGTGTGTAAATAACCAATAGATGGGTGACCCAACATTCTATGCCATATCCATACTTCTCTCTACGTTGTTTCATGAGCTAACATCACAATACCACTTTGAGTCACTTCATCAACATAATATAGTCCATATTTTTAGTGCCACGCCCAATAATCCGTCCCGTCTTGATATCCTATAAGAGACAAAAAGTTAGATGCATTAGAATAGAATAATTTAGTTCCTTTCTCAGATCACTAATTGATAACAATTTGTGTGACATAGAAGGAACATATAAAGAATTAGGAAGTTGATTGTTCCTCTAGTTTTCACATCCATTTTTTTCTCTGTTAGCAGCTTGAATGCTAGTCTTCCTGGGATAAGATATTTCAACGAAATGAGAAACTCCATAAGTCATTGTCTCGGTTGATCCACAATCGAATATCCAAGAACCATTTGTTTGTTTTGATTGATTTTAGGCTATATTTTCAAACCCACTTGGGCTCTTTTCTTTTCTCTTACATGTTACTTACAAGTCTCTCTTTTCTTCATTTTTTATGGCCGCTGCTAGCCCCCAAACTCTTTTCCGATACCTTTTTTTTGTTGGTGTTAGGTTAACTAGTTGAAAACCCCTTCTCCACTTTCTCCGATTTAGGGTTTTTGGGACCTTTTTGTGGCCATCCGACCACCAATCCGGATAAGATGTGATTTATCTTCTTTGATAAACGGTTTCTTCCCAGCATTCCGGCGATAGCCTTTAATTGCTACGCCGACATCTCACCAGAACCGAAAATATGTCTGGTGGCTATGCCTTTATATTCATTGCTCGTTGCTCCCATAATACTCTTGTGAGGGCGGCTTCTTTGCGAACGGTGGCATAAGCGATCTCCGCGGATGGAAGAGCTTCAAGTCAGAGTATTTCACGTTTAATCGGGCCGAACTTACGATCCAGTCCATGAAGAAACCGAAAAATCTTTTGTTCCGATATGAATTTTTAATATGTCGTGATTTCAGCACTTTTCATGGGGTTTGGATCGATTCTATCGATTTCTCCCCGTACTCCTTGAAGGGCGATCCAGAACTTTTCGAGAGATTTTTCATTTTGCTTGAGTTCATTAGCTATTACATCAAGATTGAATATATGTAACTTATCTTTTCCACTGTTATATGTGGTTACCAGGACATCTCACAATGCTTTTGCAGTGGGGTACTCGGTAAGGTTGCCGGCTATTACAGTTGAGATGTTTTGTATGAGTCATGAGAACACGATAAAATCTTCTTGTTTCCATGTCACGTAAGTTTCACTTGTTTATTCTAGGGGGTTCTTTGTTAGATCATATATGGGACAACAATGCTTTTGATTTGACTCCAATGGCAACTCATATCATTTGGGTACATAGAGCATAATTTTGGTTGTTTAGTTTGATATTAATTTGAAGGTTATCAGATACTTTTGGGTTTTTTAATTGTTGGTTGATATTAGTTTTCAGGTTGACTGGTCCCAATAATCCTTTCCTTTCTAACTTGATCAAAGTTCATTGTCATATATATAAATATCAAGGTTGCGAAAATCGTTCGGTGCTAGCTAGGCTGTCAGGTACCATTAAACGATTAATCGGTTTGGCGAGGATTAATCGAGGATTAATCGAATTCGATTTTTTATGCATAAAGTTATAAAATATTGATAGTATATGTCTGATTTAGACGTTTTTTTATTTGACCAATTTATATTTAAAACCGAGTTTGCCGATTTATCCGTTTTTCTGATTTAACCTGTTTATCCGATTTTTTTACCGATTTTGGCTAAATCTAGTGAAAATTGTAGCAATTAATACTCGCCAAACAATATAATCCCTGATTAATCAACCACCAAAACCAATTTTTACAACAGTGTTAGATAATTATTAAATATATACAACATTGGGCCTCGAATAGTATTTGGACCATAGGGCCGATGCATCATTACATGTTGTTTGAATTTGACAAATAAAGGTTCTTTGATTGATTTGGAAACAATCTTACTCCCTTATAAAGCAAATTGCACATTCTCTCTTATTAAATGCAAAAAAATTAAGAGTTACCACTAAATTAACATGGTGAACATCTTTTTAATACACAAACTAAAACATGATTTAAGTAATACAACTTCACAAGCCAAATGTACAACATAGTAGAATTAAATATGAAAGTATAATTAATGCTTTTAATAAAACACCCCATTACATAAATATACAATACTATATGCACATTGTACAAATATTAAAAAGTATATATACTATACTAATGCAAACTATAATATACATATATTTCTTTATAATATACATGTATTTCTCAAAGAAATTATAATATTACAAAAAGTTGTGTAATTTGCATGTATGCATCAAACAACTATCTACGAAGTTAACTCATCGTCAATCTTAAAACTTTTCGTGTATTTCAATTACTAGATCCATTACACGAAAATTAACTCAGAACCGATAGTCTTTTCTTAATATTCGAATCAAAAAATAAGAACATAAACATGAAAGTTTATTTCTCTTTTGTTTCGATTCGAGTAGACAGAAACAACACAACAATAACCCTACCCGAGACCTTGATTAAAAAGATCTTGACGATGGTTCGTGGTTAATTCGAGCATACAATTAAAGACAAGAATGTTTGTGGTTAATTAGAAGGGTTTATTTGTTTTGATTAATTATTTGAGGAGAGGGTCTTGATGTGAAATTAGATAAGTTTACAAGAGTGGTGTGACTGCGGTGGAATAAGTGTAGTAGGGTTAGGTTGTGATAGTACTGATATTATGTGTTAACATGTAAACTCAAATGGGCCAACTTCAAACTCATGATATAGTAGTATATTGTATGCAATGTTAGTATCTTTTTAACTTGTGCCGAGTAAAATTTTGGTCGGGCTAGCAATTTCAGTAACACGGTTTGGAATTCACAAAAGTTATGGGCTATTCACAAGTTCCTATTTTCTTTCAAATTCCTTAAAATGTTTTGTTTGATCTTTGTATTAAAACTTTGTAATTGAATCATTTTTAAATGTATCGAATCATTTCAAGTAAGTTCGCAAATTCTTTACATACGTTGGTTGACAAACATGCATGAATCTCTTAAATCATTTCGGGTAAATTTGCAAAAATTTTATTGATACTGAACGATTTTGATTAATGTTTCCCTCCTTATATGATAGTGCGTCGCACGGGCACAAACGCCTCGTATACATATATATTACATATAATGTTAAAAGTAATAATATCATTCGATTGAAATTACGTTTTTAGGACATGTTTTTAAATGAAAACTATTCATTCAGAAATTATAATTAAAAAATAAGAATTATAACACCGAAGAATTTAGTCACAGGGTACGCGCCGCCGCATCGCACGAGTACCCTGCTAGTAATAAAATAATGAAAATGAAACATGCATACAAAGCTAAAATTGAAACAACATAAATGATAGTAGTAACTGGTAATATATACAACACATGCACACACTAATTTGCTTGAATGAATATATTTTAGACCATTTTTTCTATATGTTTCCACTCTTATACAAAAGTTACTTATTACAGGTATGATATTAATTTCTACGGTATACGCATATGCTAAAGTGGTTGGTGAAGAATAGAACAATAGTAAAGTAACATTACATCTACTCAAGAAATGAGACTATGACGCGAATTTTTAATTTTATACTTTGCTAAAAAGGAATTACAAATCGTATTTATCAAATTGCAGACATGAATTGTAGCTATGCCCTAGGTTTATAACACTTCACAATTAATCGTATAAACTCGATTCTTCGCGTTGTACTTGATGGAAAAATATAATGGAAAGACAGTGTGTTAGTAACTTTGAACTTATATAATTATTAGCGAATATAATTATTGAGTGTAAGGCCAAGTCGAGCCATTATATGTCTAAAACGGAGTTAGTATGAATGAGATATCGAGTTTCTACGGGTAATTGAAATGAAGGAAATTGGTTTTATCATGAATTGCAACTAGTAAATATTGACTAATATCAAATGGTATTATCATTTGAAAATCAATGAGTCACTTGCCAGGATATTGATTTTGTTGAATTTATGAGTGATTGTTATCACTTACAAATTATAAGATCAAGATAGAGTTTTGGTGAAACAGATTTTGAAACCAAGATTGATTTTCTTATATATTGATTTATTTGATTGTGAAATCTGATTCATTAAGACCAAGATAGAGTTTTGGTGAAACAGATTTTGTACACATATATAGAAATCACGATTGAATTTCTAATATCTACATATCTATAACAGTTGACTTAACTGTTTATGTGTGATATTTCAGGATGACTAACAATGAAACTCCTCCTCCTGTGACTACTGTTGTGACAACCGGTGCGCCGGTTGCTTCCACCACAGTGGCTAATCATGCTAAAAAACCAGAGAAATTCAATGGTCAGAATTTCAAGAGGTGGCAACAGAAGATGTTCTTCTATCTCACTACCTTGAACCTTGCGCGGTTCTTGAAAGAGATTGTACCTCATGTGGAACCTCCTAAGGAAGGTCAACCCTCTAATCAACAGGCTGTGCAAGCTGTTGAAGCATGGAAACATTAAGATTTCTTGTGTCACAACTATATTCTGAATGGTCTGGTGGATTCTTTGTACAACGTGTACTACAAGACAACGACTGCCAAAGAATTATGGGAGTCGTTGGAACGCAAGTACAAGACTGAGGATGCTGGTACAAAGAAATTTGTGGTGGCTCGCTTTTTGGATTACAAGATGGTTGATTCAAAGAGTGTGATAACCCAGGTTCAAGATCTCCAGGTTTTGATCCACGAAATCCATGTTGAGGGAATGGTCGTGAGTGAAACTTTTCAAGTTGCTGCTATTATTGAAAAGTTACCTCCAAGCTGGGTAGATTTTAAGAACTACTTGAAGCACAAGCGAAAGGATATGAGTGTTGAAGACTTGGTTGTTCGTCTTCGTATTGAAGAGGACAACAAGCTGGCTCAGAAAACCACTTATACACCAGATTCTGCCAAGGCCAATATGGTTGATCATGTTGGGTCATCTTTAAGGTCTAATCCCAAGGGAAAAGGTAAAGGCAAGTGGAAAAATGACAAGAAAAGCAAAGGGAAGTCTGAGTACCTTGCTCCTAAAGCTGGAATTGTGAAACCGAAGTTCCAGGGGACTTGCTTCAACTGTGACCAGCCTGGTCACCGCGCTGCTAATTGCAAGATGCCGAAGCGGGTGAATCCACGTCAGGCAAATATGGTGAATGATAATATGGACATGATTGCAATGGTGTCTGACGTGTGTGCTATGATTTTTGAGTTTAACCTGGTAGGTACCAATCATGATGATTGGTGGATTGATACTGGGGCAACCCGTCATGTATGTGCTGACAAGAGTAGGTTTCACTCTTTCAGAGTTGTTGACAATGGGCAGAAGCTGTATATGGGCAACTCTGCAACTGCTGATATCAAGGGCGAAGGAGATGTTGTTCTGAAGATGACATCCGAGAAAGAGCTCAAGTTGACTAATGTCTTGTATGTTCCAGAGATTCGCAAGAATCTTGTGTCAGGTTGGCTGCTAAACAAGTTTGGTTTTAAACTAGTTTTTGAGTCTCATAAGTTTGTTTTGTCTAAGAATCAAATGTATGTTGGTAGGGGTTATGCCTTGAATGGCATGTTCAAACTTAATGTAATGGTTGTTAAGAATGAAATGAATAAGATGAACTCTTCTGCTTATATTGTTGAATCTTTTAATATGTGGCATGCTCGTCTTGGGCATGTAAATTATAATTCGATGCGTCGTTTGATGAAATTTAAAAGCATAGCAAACTGTCACATTGATTCAAAATATAAATGTGAAACTTGTGTGGAAGCCAAACTTACAAGAACATCCTTTAAATCGGTTAAGCGAACAACCGAACCTCTTGATATGATACACACGGACATATGTGATTTGAAATCACTACCCACGAAGGGTGGCAATAAGTACTTTATCACGTTTATTGATGATTGTACAAAGTATTGCTATGTTTACTTGTTGAAAAGTAAAGATGAAGCTATAGACAAGTTTGTTCTATACAAAACCGAGGTTGAGAATCAACTTGGTAGGAAAATCAAGGTAGTACGAAGTGATAGAGGAGGTGAATACGTGGCTCCATTCGCCGATGTATGTGCGAAACATGGAATTAAACATGAGATCACTGCCCCTTATTCACCTCAATCAAACGGTATTGCAGAAAGGAAGAACCGTACCTTGAAAGAAATGGTGACTGCCATGTTAATTAGCTCTGGTATGAAGCAAGACATGTGGGGGGAAGCTATTCTAACGGCCACTTATATTTTAAATAAGATACCTCGTAAGGATAAAGAGGAAACTCCATATGAACTGTGGATGGGGAGAAAACTGTTATATCAGTACTTGCGAGTATGGGGGTGTCTAGCCAAGGTTGCTGTACCGACACCAAAGACCCAAAAGATCGGACCTAAATCTGTGGATTGTATATTCATTGGATATGCTAAGAATAGCACTGCATATCGCTTCATTTTACATGAATCGAAAAATCCGGATATACAAAAGAATGCAGTGATGGAATCTAGAAATGCTTCCTTCTTTGAGAATATATTTCCTTGTTTATCTAAGGAAACTGGAAGTTCATCTAGATTATATGAAAATGTTTTCCTAGACAAGAGACAACGAGATGATAATGATCTCCAAGATGAGAGACAAGATCAAACCGCGGAAGAAGAGGTTGAACCAAGAAGAAGCAAAAGGGCAAGAAACGAGAAATCGTTTGGACCCGATTTCGTTTCTTTTATGGTAGAAAATGAACCTACTTCTTACTAGGAAGCGGTAAATTCCTCGGAAGGCCAAAAATGGAGAGAAGCCATCAAAAGTATAATAGAGTCTATTTTACAAAACCATACGTGGGAGCTCGTGAATTTACCTCCGGGTTGTAAACCACTAGGTTATAAATGGATCTTTAAGAAGAAGATGAAAGCTGATGGCACCGTGAAAAAGTATAAAGCAAGATTGGTAATCAAAGAATTTAAACAACGTGAAGGTCTAGATTACTTTGATACCTATTCGCCTGTGACGCGAATAACCTCTATCAGAATGATACTTGCGATTGCCGCTGTGAGAAATTTAGAAGTTCACCAAATGGATGTCAAAACGGCCTTTCTAAACGGAGATTTAGAAGAAGAAATATATATGAACCAACCTGAGGGTTTCATAGCTCCTAGACAAGAGGGCAAGGTTTGTAGACTTGTTAAGTCATTATATGGCTTAAAGCAAGCTCCCAAACAGTGGCATCAAAAGTTTGATCACACCATGTCAAAGAGTGGGTTCAAGATCAATGAAAGCGACAAGTGTGTTTATGTGAAGGACACAAGTGCCGGATATGTGGTTTTGTGTTTGTATGTCGATGATATGCTTATCGTTGGTAGTAACGACAAGGTGATCAAATGTACCAAAGACATGCTAAAATCAAAATTTGACATGAAGGATATGGGTTTAGCTGATGTGATCCTTGGAATAAAGATCATACGAACCCAGAATGGACTTGTGTTGAGTCAAGCACATTACGTGGACAAAATTCTCAATACTCATAATGCGGGGGATTCCGGCCTATCTAGAACTCCAATTGACACCAGTTTGCATTTATCTAAAAATAGAGGCTTAGGTGTTTCCCAATTAGAGTATTCAAGGATTATTGGCATGTTAATGTACTTGATGACAGGTACCCGACCTGACTTAGCATACGATGTTAGTAGGCTAAGCAGGTATACGAGTAATCCAAGTTATACACACTGGAAAGCTATAACGAGGGTACTTCATTATTTGAGATACAGTCGCGACTATGGACTGCATTATGAAAGACATCTTGCTGTTATAGAAGGATACAGTGATGCAAATTGGATCTCCGACATAAAGGATTCGAGATCGACTAGTGGATATGTGTTTACACTAGGAGTGGCGGCTATATCATGGAAGTCTTGCAAGCAAACAGTTATAGCTAAGTCCATGATGGAATCTGAATTTATCGCGCTAGATAAATGCGGAGAAGAGGCGGAATGGCTACGTCAATTCGTAGAGGACATACCAAGATGGCCAAAACCATTAACGGCCATTAGTATACATTGTGACAGTAAATCGGCCATGGGAAGAGCCAATAGTACAATGTATAATGGGAAATCCAGACATATCCGTCGTCGACATAACTCGATACGACAACTACTCTCAAGTGGATTTATCTCAATTGACTATGTGGCGTCAAAGGATAACATAGCGGATCTGTTTACAAAAGGCATAAGCAGAGAGTTAGTTAGTAAGTCGTCGAAAGGAATGGGACTAATGCCCTTAAAGGAATGAGTTTCTATGAAGGAAAACCTAACCTAGTTGACTGGAGGTCCCAAAATCTAGGTTCAATAGGAAAACCTATTCATAGAAACGTGGGGGAAGTCATGTCAATGTGGGGGAGTTACTTAACATGTAACTTCCTAGTCCATTCCTATAACAATGTGACTTTGTGAGGTTAAACATATGGCTTTAACGATTCATGATGAAATCATAAAGCACAAGATTCAAGATGAAATCTGAAAGTATATGTTTTTAATGATTCGGGATGAAATCACCTATGTGAGAGAAAAGTGGGATCGCTATGAAGGGAATTGTGGGGGCGCGATTCCTAAAAGCTCTTGCAGAACCAGGCTAGTGCTCATGACCATAACGGGCACGACTATGAGGACTTGACAATGTCAGGGAGAGTCGTGTGTGTGTGTATTGTCGTCTACGTAAACAGAGGCTGAGTTCAAGGACATCGCGTCTACTCAGATCTAGGAGACTAAGTGCATCTCACAAGGGAAGGTTCAAAGTGTCACACCTACCTATCCTATGCAAGACTCAACTACAGAAATTTCGCCGAAGGTTTCGTGTGATTTCGACCGATCTCCATTCATGTGGGGGATTGTTGGAAAAATATAATGGAAAACAGTGTGTTACTAACTTTGGACTTGTATATTTATTAGCGAATATAATTATTGAGTGTAAGGCCAAGTCGAGCCATTATATGTCTAAAACGGAGTTAGTATGAATGAGATATCGAGTTTCTACGGGTAATTGAAATGAAGGAAATTGCTTTTATCATGAATTGCAACTAGTAAATATTGACTAATATCAAATTGTGTTTTCATTTGAAAATCAATGAGTCACTTGCCAGGATATTGATTTTGTTGAATTTATGAGTGATTGTTATCACTTACAAATTAGGTAGTCAATGATTGATTCTAGTTGCCATAATTTACATATTACTAAGGCTTTGTTGACATATAAACCTCAAGGATTATCACTGTATGAGATTGTTACCAATTGAGTACATTAACTGACAATCAAATGAGTTGTCATGACATGGATATTGATTGAATTGTACTTATCATTTCAATCTAAGCATTGCCGTATGATTCTCCATGCATATAAATAGATGGCCTTTTCCATCATTTGAAATGTACCAAAAAACACACACATAGTTACAAGTCCCATTGTTATATTTTCGGTGTTCTTATCGATCAGAAGAACACTACTTTCCGTGATCTTTCAGGCAAGTATGTCAGGTCCGGCTGTACAACAGCTTTGAACGTTGTATCTTGGAAAACAGACGGAGAATCTGTTTTAAAGGAATCGTGTTAAACACGAGCCTCGTTCCACGGCCGTTTACTGCTTTTACTTTCATTAGTTAATTTATTTTCTTTTAATTTCTGTTATTAAATTCTGTTAATTCATATATCATTGTAATTCGATTTTATTGATAAAAGTGTATACGTTTCCCTACAGTACCCCGTTTCATTCTAGCATGACTCACTGCGTATCTGTACATGACTCATCAGGCGTTCAACGTAACGAAAAACATATATTTTAGCATCCTTAACATTTTTTTCTTTGAGTATTTAAATTAATATTTAGCTAATGAACACTTTTTTGAGGTTTTTGAAGGCCATTTAAAGACAGAATCAACAATGTTATATATCTCTTGGTTAGACCTAGCTAAAGATATTCCGTTGACAAATGAAGTTCAAGAATGTGGAATGTGGAAATAGACGAATAGTTGCCATTGAAAGTGCCTCCTAATATATGCTTCACGCAACATGTATCTCGTTAGTTCAATTTGAAACTTCATGATTAGCAAATAAGACATTTTTAAGATTTGACTTTTTATTGATCATTGATCTTTGACTTCTTCAATGCTTTAGCCTACATACATTACTAATGTTTGACCTTAATCAAATATAGAACTTTCAACTAGTTTCAAATTAATAAGTTGAGGTTGATGAATACTAGTATATCTTTTTCCATTAGCAATGGGCAATGGGCATATGGCAAGTAGATGATTTATAGAGTTAGACACATGCATGCCACCTTGTTATTGGAATTAACGTCGCTTAATTAGTCCATGTCGTTTCAACATAATTTGTTAACTAAGAAACAACTGAAACGTTATTTAAAAAGATAAAAAAAAAAAAAGGGAACAGTTTATGAAAACAATCGTACAACATGTATTGATGGGGATAACTTTGTGATGTTGTTTTTCGCGTTTTTTACTATGTCGGTATCACTTGTTTCAATCGAAAGATTGTTAGCTAATTCTTCAAAAACGAAATAACTTTTAAATTTTTTACTGATGGAGAACTTTTTAACGATTATTAAAGTTATTGTGGATCAGATGATCATGAGTTTGCTTCGATACCATTTATATTAGAAGGCAAATTTCGCATCATGGTATTGGCATGAAAAATCGCATCCATATATAATATTTGGTCCAATGTCAACCCATTGATTTCTTGGTGATTATGAGTATATATACTTCATACGGCCATGATTTCAAGTTTATGAAATCGCATTGGAGTTTCATATAGCAACGACTCCCATGAAATTGCATTGGAACTTCACTATGATTTGTTTAATAAAAGTTTTTGATAATGTAGATGTGACAACGAGCATAGAGTGTGCAATGAATGATATATTTTTTTTTTAATTTAACGTTACGTTTTGCCAAATGTTACATGTTAAATGCTCTAGGACAAAGATACGTTATATATATATATTTTAAATGTAAATTTTGGTTGCTTTAGTTAAACTCCTAATTTTCTTAAACAAAATGTTTGTCTTCAACTTGGTACATTATGTATTACTTAGTCATATAAATCTAAAAAGTATTAAGAGGAAAAATAACTAGCAACATCAAATTTGTCAACGTGAGATGATGTGAGATTTATTCTGGTGAAATAGACATTCAATTTTCAAACTATTTTGTACTTCAAAAGCTTTTACCATTGGATCATTTTTCTCTAAAATAGTTTTTAGAAAAATGATCAACTCATAACATCGATAGCAATTGTATCGAAAATTGCTGTGTTCATTATGAGGTTGATGTGTGCCGGAAATGGTAGTTGATATTTGACAAGGAACCGAAAATGAAATAATCATTGAAAGATGACCAAATTCGGATAAACTAAACAAAAGTAAAAAGAATCAACTTTGGTGAAAGAATCAACTTTAATTAGCACCACCATGTTTATCTTTTACTGTATCTGTTTTTTACTATCAATAATGTAATCATCTGTTGCATTCAGTTTTCTAAGTTCTAAATAACTTCTGTTAGAAACTAGGCGATTACCCGTACATAGCGTCGGAATTTTCTGACGGCAAAAAATTTAATGATACGATATATCGTGGTAAGATCACATTGTAATTGCAAACTGTCGTAACATAACGATAATTCAATTTAAGATAGATACTATTTGGGTTATATGTACCAATTTGTCAACCTTTCAATTTTTTGACGTGAAAGAACATGGTAATCCAAAACACAAAATAGACCAACGTGGTAATCCAAAACACTAAAATTAGCTCGAGCAACAAACGGGTATAAATGTATTACGGACATAGTAAATAAAAAGAGTGATACACAATTGATTAGACTTCTCTTTTAGTGCTAAAACCGACAAAAAAAGATGGGTTCATAGTTTCTTACATGTTTTTCTATTCTCTTTTTCCATTCAATAACGCACAATAAAAGGACAATAAAGAGGTTCACATTACATGGAAAACTTGAGATTTTGTTATATGAGTTTGTTACAAGTTGGAGCGAGACATCAACTCATTGTCATTTGTCAGTTTTTTTAATGAAGAGAGCCACCATTACTTCTGTACACAAACAAAAGATTAAAAATTAAAATGAGAATGACACTTTAATTCAGACATGAATAAAGTTTAGAACTTTAAAAGGTATGAAGACCCGCTCCTCGCTGTGGCGTGTTTTCTTTGAGCTTTCTACAATGTAACTCGTGTTTGTCAAAAAAGTAAATTTTATGTCAACATTCACAATGGTTTTATAGTATTGTGCAAGCTATCTTTCTCTATGTGCTATCCGCTCAGTATGAAATGTATCAATTGCGTCATAGATAATTGAGTGAGATACAAATATTAGCCATTTAAAGCATGCTTCCAATTAATATTCTATTCCCATAATGAAATGGATTAACAAAACTCACAAATGTTCAAAACAATAGCTTTTAGGCTCAAGTCTATAATATTTTTTTCCCCTTCATAAACATAAAAGAAAAACAATAAAAAGAATAAATCACTCGGTGATAAGTAACATCTTTGAACCAAATTAGCCGAATAAAAAAATAAGTATCAGAATTCGAAAATCATAAATACATAAATCTGTAGTAATTCTATCAATAACTTAAAAAGACATACACTAAAACAACAAAACACATATCACAACAGCTCCAATCAACAAAGTTTTTACTAATATTAACTTTTCCATCTGGATCAGTTTCCTGTTCAGCGGTGCAACTTCAGCCAAGACGTCTACAAAAAATCATAAGCTTGTAATATTAGGTTACATCAGATATATGTTCAAAAACTTGATATAAAATTGAATTTTCAATTCGGCCAGTGGGGTGTTTGGCACTTAGTTCTAAGAGTGGGTAGAAAATGTATTCAAGACATATGAGCCTCATTGAGAATATCATCTATATTGGATTATTGTATATCAAGTATATGTATCTATCTTGAATGTACTTAAATTTCAATAACTTCGAGGATTTTGTAAGGTGTGCTCAGAAAGTCCTTTTCTCAAATAAAAAACTTACATCCCTAGAAGCTACATGTTAAATACATGTGTACGTGATGCCTGCACAAATACATAATACCTATATAGCATCTCAGAGTAAGGAGTATAATTTTGTTAAGAGACCAACTTCGTACCGTTAATTATCAACATGGGATAGCCGACAATCCCCCAGTAGGCACACATACGTAACCTCAGTTGGAACTAAAGTGTTTACAACTTATATCCGTGTTGATTTATTAATTTTGAAATTGATTTTATGGGTTAAAATGGTATTTTATATACGACTATACGGAAAATCGCATTCAACAGAGCTACAAAATCTGTGATTGCTTATTTTAATATGCCTATTTTTTAAGTGTAAAACAATTAGAAAAGTAGCTATGCAAATCTAAAAACTTCTTATTTGTTCGTACTACCCACATGCCCTTTTTAAACTTCAATTTTACTCATAGCTTTTATGATTTATATTACACAACTAAGATAAGAAAGCATGAAAAAAAATACCAAGATATTACCTGTCAAATTAAGCTTTTGGAACTACACTTGTGTGACTCCATTGCCTCCTACTCCGCCTTCTTCTCTACAAACTCCGCCTTCTTCTCTACAAACTCTGCCTTATACTCTAATAGCATTTAGCTTGCATGTGTATTTTTTTCCCCTGATATACCATACATATAGCATCTGGATCGTCATTGTTTTCACATAAGGGCGAATTATTTCCTTGTCTATCCTCACATAACGTTAGATGAAAGCCCGTTAATGGGTCATATATGGATGGTACCGAAACCGGGTGTGACGGGTTGACCCACAGCAAAGTTTTATTCTACGAAAATATAAATATAGGCGCACAATATTTTCAAATATCTCCAAATATTGAATCCTTTCTAATTACCAAGTTCAAAGAGCCACATAAAGTATACTGAGGAATTTAATTAGGTGGTCTTTCGGTTAGCTTACTTTTTGGGCATATGGCAAATTTGAAATTGGAGAAGCTCTAAAGCGCATTTTCCATAATATGTATAAGTTCATAAGTTCAACTTGACACACTTGTAAATCGGAGGAAAACAAATTATAAACATTTACGTTGCTTAAAAAGATGAGGCATATCTTTTCCAAATCCACACTTCATAAGAGATAAAGCATTGTCAATTTGAATATCAAAAACATAAGTTCTTGTGGTATTGATATCACGGTTTCATTTTGCTCATTAGATAACCTGAGTTGCTTTTTCGAGTTTTTGTTTTTCATAGTATTGGACAGATAAAATTTATTGTGGTTGGTGTGTTTAAGTTCCGAATGTACCATTTGCAATCCACGGATGCCAAATTTGCAGTTGGAGTGCTTGAGTTACTATTTAGCCGAGTAAGCTTGTTATAGCACGCCTGCCTTCTGACTTGAAAGAAGGTTTTCAAGGTTTACATGATCTGCAGTTAAGTAGAAGAGCAACGACATTGGTGACAATTAGAGAAAATAGAAACAACAAAAGACATGTATTTCGTGCATGAATCATGATCAGTTGCATAATATTTTCATAGAATCAAAGAGTAGCTCTTGTATATTTTTTTTGGCTAATTAAAGTGTCTATAGTGTGAAAATTTCAAAGCAACAATTTAAAAAGCCGACTTAAAACATAGGCAATCCTGAAAATGAGTATGAATAGTAATTGAGGCCTACACATAACATTAACAGCTTGTTCTTGGTTGCCATGGGGGTTTTGGTTCCTTTTTTTATAAGTCATATATTTACCTTTTTAAAAAAAACATCAGAAAGAAATCAACTTTTTAGTTGTATATCTGTCTTTGCAACTGTGAAACCTTCAAACTTACAGACAAATATTTTACAAGCTAGCTAAGTTAATTTTAGGTAAATCTAGTTATGTTTTATGTTGGTCTAGCTTAAAGCAAACGATTCTAGCATCCTTAATTATTGCAGCCATGAGTAAACAATATTTGACACACTAATTAACAATTTTGACCTATTAACAATTCTACTTGTCTTTGATATGTTGTTAACCACCTGTTCTTAGCCTGCATATTTTGCCACCTGTTACTTTTTGTTATTATGCTAGGTCGAAGAAGCTAAGCTTATGCGAGCTCAAGGTCACTGAAACAAATACCCCAAAGATCGAAGACCCGCTGAACCAAAACCCCCAAGAAAATTCAGACCCGCTAAACCAAACCACCTCAAAAAATTCACACCCGCTGAACTGAAAGGCCCTAATAATTGCAGACCTGCTCAGACTGAAACACCGAAAAATCAGCAGACCGACGAAACCAAAACCAAATAAACTGCTACAAACAACCACCTGCACCGAGATCAATACCTAGGATCTGTGCAAACTCTAGCTACCCATACGTTGTGTAACATGGTACTTTGCACTCTTTCACAATAGCCCATAGCTTGTGCGTAGCTTTTCATATGGATATCCCCTGTTGAAAAATGACTAGGTTAAAGATGAAGATGATATAAACTGCCAGAACGTAGCAAAACAGCTACGTTGCAAACAAAACTAAAAACGGATTCACGTTATACTTCTTCTGAATCATATCGAGTGTTTGGTATTACCTGTCATTACTTTGAATTATGTAATCAATAATCGACAGTAGATAATGATTTATGATCAAGAACCTGTATCCACTTTAGTAAACCACCGGTACCACCAATCAATATCACTAATCAAAACTACCTTGAAACCACCTTAACCATCAAGAGATGGGGCGGATTCGGTAGATTCGATGGTAATAAAATTATGGTGGCGGCATGGTTTAGTTTTTTGAATTAGGGCAAAGAAGAAGCAAAGAAGATGAGTTGTCGAATTGCAATAGAGATTCTGATTTATATGGGATAGAATTAGGGTTTTTCAAAAAGTTGAATATAATCGGTGTCTGTGATTTGAATTCGTCTTCGATGTCAACTCTCTAAATATGGCAGTATAGAAAAATATTCCTATACTTGCCTTAGTTGTTTTCTAAGTTCCCCGAAATAAGTGGTTGAAAAAAAATAGTTTTGCTTTTATAAGGGGTAGAGATTAGGCATAAATTATGAAGATGAAAATGAGAAAAATGTCTAGATAGCAAAAAAAAACGGACTAACCCGAGTTTTAAAAAAGATCATGTTTAAGTTGAGATCACTCAGATGAAAATCTTTAGCCTCAATCGGAATTCACGGGCTCGAACTCAATTGAATTGACCCGAATAACACCTAGAATTGGTTATACGAAGAAAGATTTTGATCATCTAGTTAAAAGGTATCTGGTCTAGAAAGTGTCGCATAATAAAAAGCTAGCCACATGGTGACTTTTAACACAAGATGAGTGAGAATTCGACCTTTTTCTTAAAAGGTCGCAAGACATGGTAACTTGTAAAAGGTCGTACGACATGGTTAAATTGCTATCTATACTATATATAATAATAGAGATTGAATCTTTTTCTTCATTAATTATAAAAAAAAATTAAGTAGTATAACTTTTTTAGCACATTGTACAACTCTTAATACAAACAATAATGCATATTATTACATTATGTTTTTTAGTAATGTCAAAATTTAAGTAATACAACTTATAAAGCACATTATGTAACTTTTAATGCAACTTTTCATCACAATTAAATATCATTTAAGTAATAACAATACAAGTTAAAAAGCTAAGTTTACAATCTTTTAATGCACAAATACAGTAAAACACATAATTAATTACTTTTAAAATACCCCATTACTCAAATGTATAACAATATGTTCATGTTATCATACTCCCTTATAAAGGATATTAACATTTTATTTTTAAAATACTTGACATTTCAAGTTACAACATACTAAGCCATTTGTACAACATAGTAAGTCATTTTTTGAATACTTGAAACATAAAAATATAACATATATTGCATTAAACTTTATCAATATAATACACCATCACCCTATTTTACAATTAAAATAACACATGGTACAAGTATTAATACATAGAAATTTTTAGTTAAAATACATAATGTTATTTGTACAAGTAAAATAAGCATACATACTAAAAGTAGAAATTTAAAACATGTACTTTTAAAACAACATATTATATTAAATTATATAATTAAAACACCCTTCACACTATTTTACAACTAAAACAACACATAGTACAAGTATTAATACATAATTAGAAATCAATTAAAATATAAAATCATAATTTAATACTCATATTAAAACTAATTAATACATAATAATTAATACACACTTAAAAATAAAATTAATTAATACCAATCAATTAGTAAAACTAATATACCTAATTTCTTAAAAATACAATTATATATATACACATTGTACACCAATTAAAAGCATATATCTATAAGATCGTATGTATTTTGTCTACCTTAAATAATGGTGTACATAGTTTTGAAACCAAGGGACCAACGAGTCACAATCAGTTCAGCTAGCGAAAAATCCGTCAGATTAAGAACTGAAAAGGCTTCGTCGAAACCACTAAAAACATTCCCGTTACATAAATATGTATTATTTTTAACGACCCATAAATCTATACTACATATTGCATAGATTACCCTCTGTCTCCAAAATTTAAAGTAGTACACCCTTACAAGTTTTTTGGTATAAACTTGTAATATTACATTAAATTCTATAATAAAACACCCCTCACACTATTTTACAACTAAAACAACACATAATACAAGTATTAATACATAATTAGAAATCAATTAAAATATAAAATCATGATTTAACACTCATATTAAAACTAATTAATATATAATAATTAATACATAATTAAAAAATTAATTAATACTAATCAATTAATATAGCTAATATACCTCATTACTTAAAAATACAATTATATATACATATTGTACACCAATTAAAAGCATATATCTATATGATCGTATGTATTTATCTACCTAAAATAATGGTGTACATAGTTTTAAAACCGAACCGGACCAACGAGTCACGATCAGTTCCGCCAGATTAAGAAACGAAGAGGCTTCATCAAAACCGATAAAAACATTCACATGACATAAATCTGTACTACTTATAGTAGAGATTAGACTCTGTCTCCAAATTTAAATTAGTACACCCTAAAAGTTTTTGTGGTACAAACTTGTACATGACAAAAACTTCATAAATTTATTTCTGTATTAATTGGGGAGTAATACACATTAAATAACGAAGTTAATACAAATTAATATGCAACATGTATACATAATTATTTTTATAAACTATAATATTTTACATAAAATTATTTAAATTATTCACAAATGTAAGTTTAATATTAACGTGCGTTTGATTTGAATCATGATACTTTTTATAATTTGCATATTCGAAAACACATATAGTTTATGTATGTATTTTAGTACAATTTTTAGTGAAATACTAATTATTTTGTTAATTAATTTGATTAAACCGTACATATCAAAATAAGAAGATTTTAAAGTTATTATAATATATGAAAATTGTACACATATAAACTACGAAAATTTTATATATTTACAGGTTATATAATATTATGAAAAATGTTCAGCAATATTAGCAAATACCTTTTAGTTTCAATAATCACAATTTCGTAATATTATTTTTATATGGACTAATTGATTATTGCTTAGAGTTATCAAACTTAAAACTATTATCATTATTTGTAAAGTTATTATCGAAAAATATGTATACTTATAAAATATTACGCTCGTGAAATTTTAATTTTACGGTATCTGTCGCCACAACGCGCGGATACCGTGCTAGTTTTTTTTTACATGCTTAAGAATTTTACGGAATTTCGTATGCATGCACATGTGGATTGGCCAAGTAGCTAGTTACTATGTTTGTAGAAATTATGCACAAACAGATAAGATTAGCCAAACAATTTGTTTTTACTATAACCATTTTATATATAAGTCAAGTAAAATGAAACTTCATGGAAATTTACACACTGGCAAGAATCCAAGAACCATACTACTCCGTATATAATACCATCAACTTTGTTCTTCAACACAAAACACAAAAACAGTCGAGCAAATTAATAATCTCCAGCCATGTATAGGGTTGCAAAGGCATCGGAGTACTTAGTGATCACCGGGTTCGGGATCGATGACATAAAAATTGCTAAGAAAGCATGGGTACTTCCGGGCCAATCCTACTCCGTTTTCGACATCTCACCCGTCAACTACACTTTCGAAGTCCAAGCCATGAGTGCGGAGAAGCTCCCTTTCATCCTACCTGCTGTGTTCACCATTGGTCCTCGCTCTGACCATGACGAGAGCCTTAACAAATACGCCAGGCTCATTTCCCCTCACGACAAGCTATCGCACCATGTGAACGAGCTTGTCAAGGGGATCATTGAGGGTGAGACGCGTGTTTTGGCTGCGTCGATGACCATGGAAGAGATTTTCCGAGGAACCAAGGAATTTAAGCAGGAGGTTTTTGAGAAAGTTCAGCTTGAACTTAATCAGTTCGGGTTGTGGATTTACAACGCGAACGTTAAACAGCTTGTGGATGTTCCTGGACATGAGTATTTCTCGTACTTGGGACAAAAGACACAAATGGAAGCTGCGAATCAAGCAAGGGTCGATGTTTCTGAAGCCAAAATGAAGGTGATATACAAAATTACTAATAAGTCTCTCTTATGTTTTAATACTTCATATAAATACTACTAAGTGATTTGTTTGGAAAAAAACTAATAGTGTAAGTAATTTTGTATGCAATTTAGAAACACCATGTTATTGTAACTAGCTAGTTTTGAGTGAGTTATTGATTGATTGGTATAGGGAGAAATAGGTTCAAAGCTTCGAGAAGGGAAGACGCTACAGAACGCAGCACAGATAGATGCGGAGACAAAGATCATAGCGACTCAGAGGCAGGGACAGGGGAAAAAGGAAGAGATAAGAGTGAAGACAGAGGTGAAAGTGTTTGAGAATGAGAGGGAGGCTGAAGTGGCTAAAGCCAATGCTGAGCTAGCAATGAAGAAGGCAAAATGGGCCAAGGACTCGCAGGTGGCCGAGGTTGAAGCAAATAAAGCTGTGGCACTTAGGGCGGCCGAGCTTCAGAAGGAGGTTGAGGTTATGAACGCGTTGACTCAGACTGAGAAACTTAAGGCCGAGTTCTTGAGCAAAGCGAGCGTTGAGTATGAAACCAAGGTAATTTAATTTCTTACCATGAAAAATACAATTCTCATAAATCATTGACATGCTCACAAACAATTGAAATTTGATGAATTAAAGGTACAAGAGGCCAACTGGGACCTATACAAAAAGCAAAAAGCCGCGGAAGCACTTCTCTACCAGAAAGAAAAAGAAGCCGAGGCTCAAAAGGCAACATCCGAGGCCACATTCTACGCTCGTCAACAAGTAGCTGATGGTGAATTATATGCCAAACAAAAAGAGGCTGAGGGTCTTGTTGCGCTCGCAGAAGCCCAAGGTACCTACATACGTACCCTTTTGGGTGCTTTGGGAGGTAACTATGGGGCTTTACGCGATTATCTAATGATTAATGGAGGGCTGTATCAACAAATCGCCAAGATTAATGGTGAAGCGGTCAAGGGGTTGCAGCCGAAGATCAGCATTTGGACCGGTGCAAATGGCAGTGGAGAAAGTGGCGATGGAGGTGCAATGAAGGAAGTTGCCGGTGTATACAAGATGTTGCCACCCTTGTTTAACACGGTTCATGAGCAAACCGGAATGTCGCCACCAGCTTGGATGGGCAAGATCACTGAATCCCCGAGTCGCCAATTTACCTAAGTTTAATGGTATCATATAAGATGTTAGTACATAATATCTTAAATTATGAGTCCAAGTGTCATGAAAGTGAGAATTTGCTTGTTTAACAAAATGTCTACATGTGTTGGTGCTACATGCTTGTATTTAGTAGCTTGAACCTTTTCCGTAAGTGTTATGAAATTTGTATATATATGCTCGTACTTATTGCAATAAGAAACAAGTATCTATAATAATATTGCTATATATTTACTTTCAATGTTAAGTTCTGTTTTGTTTAAATGAAATCCCAAACAAATCATCTACTATACAACTTCAAGGTTTTGCATATCAAACTTTTGGGGATAGACCTTTCCTTTGAAGAAGTCAACACCCAATGGTATGTTTTCATACATAATTTCATGAGAATTTTTATTACAAAATTTAGTTCCTAAATTTTACTTATTTATTGTTCGCGTAGCACTGATAAAAAATGTGACCTGACATAAGCCTATAACCGTCAGATCATGTTAATATTAAATCTAAACCCTTTAAAATAAATCTGAAACATATCTTTAACTGACTACCTTATTTTTCGTGATGGAATTAGACAATTTAAGCACGTTTCTTTGTTATATTGGACAAGTTTGAAAAAAAAGATACAAAATTGATTACTCGGTCAAGAGTGTTATGTGTGAGGTTTGTTTTTATATTTATTATCCAAATACCCATTTACCCGTAATTACTGCATATTTTGAATTAACAATCCATTTTTTTTAAAGGAATTAACAATCCAATTAAATAGATAGGAAATCTACAAGATAATTTTCTAGCCATTAGTATCATTAGTTTATCTCTCTTTTATACAATATTAAACTTGATCTCTCTTTTATGCAGTAACAAATGCATACAGGTAAATTTGGAAATGCTTTCACCTATGCATACCATTTGTTTTCATTTCTTAGCACTCATGCATATGTTTATTCATATGCTTTGTTATTTTGAATGACGGTATAGGTATACTACTACCTATTTAAGTATCTCCATCTTATTTATTATAACGAGTGGGACAGGCCATGCGCATTAATGTGCATTCTGCACAGGGTTTTAGAGGCTATAGTTAGTCGGCTTAGCAAAATTGGCGCTCTTTGCATGTTTATATATAACATATGGGTCACCTAAGTTTGTGTTTCCTATAAGAATATCTAGAGCATTTGATGCAATGGAAAAAAATTTGTAAGACTTAAAGAAATATAACCTATATAGTGGAGTCTAGGGCATAAGTGCTTACATGTTGAAGTATTTATTGTATTCAGACGGGATTTGGGTTGTTGAATAACTGAATGAGTATTTGCAGCCAAATTAAGGAAATTGTTAAGTATATCTCGAAATTAAGGTTACCACAGCTCAATGTAAGCCATCATTGGTATCGAAAGGGGTTACCGCAGCTGAATGTAGCCATCATTGGCATTGAAAGGTACGTGTTGATGGTTAAATAAATTTTCTTTCAACGTGGTACCAACATATAGATGTGACGAGTGATGATGCATACTGTGTACTTTGTCTTCTAGAATCACTCATTAAGTGTTGTTTAGAATCATTTTCATATGATAACTTCCATTTAACAAATGTTGATTTAATATTCATAGTTAGTACATATGTTAGGCAAACTAATACTATTTTAAGCGAGTAGTATGTGTGGCAATTTGTAAATAGCATATGTATACTTGCAAACTATAATTCTAAGGCAAGTTTATCAGGAAAAAAGTGGACCCATTTACCCCGACGATGTTCTTGATGGCTTATGCTTCAGATGTTGGAGACGACTTATGGTATGGAAGTTGAAGACGGTGGTGTATGCTTTTGGATGGACAGTATGTTCTAGGCTCTAGCGGAATCAAAGACTCATTTAAGAAAAGAGAAAGATTGTAAAGTGAACTTGAAGGGTTTAATGTGGGCTCATAAAAGAAGTCAATAGGCCAATTGATTGTGGACAGACAAAAGTACATAGTATGTTGCGAGTATATTTATAATACAAGTACCTTCGAGAATAAAGGGATATTATGATTAGGTTTAGTGATCTTAGGTCATCCAGATTATGGTAATGAACATACGACGTCTCACAAAAATATAAGTCATTGGATTCTTTATTTTGTGTTTTTATCTTGGAACACGTTGCTGAATGCTGAATGCAGATTATGGTAATTAATGATCTTACGTCCTCTCATGTGATTTTATCTTGGAACACATTATTTACTTCTAATATGCATTGTAAATAACACGTTGATGAATGCAGAAAATTATCCGAAATGGCAATATGCAAAAGGTTGAGCGAATGTTTAAATCAGAAATATACCCTTCGAGTTTCAATTGTGATGGTGATAAAGCTATAGTGTTAAGTTGGTCATTTTGTTTGAATGATCGTGTTTTCGAACTTATTCAGTTTTGAGTTGATTTAGATTTTTTATACGTGTTTCAATAAGTTATAAAATGTCCAGTTTATAAACAAATGTCTACCCGTGTAACGCACGGGTATTGTTCTTGTTAGAATTTGGAAAAGATACTATGAAATTAAGGGTTGGCGATTGTTTGAGTTTGACCCACGGAAACTGAAAATCAAATCGAATCGAATCCGAATTAAAATAGAACCGAAGTAAAATTCAAGTCGTGGGAAATAACCTAACCGAACTGAACCGAGCTACAAATATATTTTTCGGGTTAGATATATGGGTTTGACAATCGAACCCGAAAACCGAAGTTATATAAATATATATATTTATATAATTGTTAAAATGTAATCTTAATATAAAAATACAATTTTTTATATTTGGAAATAATCTTTTTTTCTAAATATTTAAATAATTATGTATTATTTTAGAAAAAATTGGATAATTCAAGTTATTCAGGTTAATCCAAAAATCGAACCGAATTTAAATTTGATTTTCGATTCGATTCGATTGAAATCTAGTTTAATTCGATTTAATTTTTGAATTAACCCAAAAAGAAAAATAATTAACCGAATAAATCGAACAATCATGCGCCAAACCGAACAACACCCCCAAATTAACAACCACTAAGGTGTAAATTGTTAAATAAGCCCAAGCCCACTTGAACTATCTGCTCCTATGATGGGCTTATTTGTTTTAGGAAGACGTAGTTGTTTATATCGGTTCGGTTTTTGAGTTAATTGGTTTATTCGGGTAAAAATTTATTTTATATTTATTTGAAAACTAAATTGAATCGAATTAAAATTCAATTGAACAAAACCAAAAGAACTTGAATTCATTTCCACTATATAATTTAAAAAAGATATATAGTTCTATAAATGTTAAAACAAAATATTTCTAGGTATAAATTGTTTATTATTGTATATGTATTAATACCTACAAAATATACATATTATCGAAAATTGAATTTGTAGTCTGGTTCGATTTGGCTTTGGCAAATTCGGTTTGATTCTTATTTCGGTTCAGTTACTTTTGTTTCGGTTTGAGTTCGATTTTCGGTTTATTATTTTATGTGGGATTTTTCTCACCCTATTTAAAAGGTAATTTTGTTTTCTTTGCTAAATAGATTTAATGGAACTGATGATTAACTTCTATTTGAACACCTATCATTTCTCTACAATTTGATAATTACAATAAGAAAACAAATGTATGGTTAAATTCCTTGTTGGAAAACAAGGTATATAAAGGCTGATTAATCGTCGATTAATCATTATAAGACCCTCTATCTTGCCGATTAATAAAAAGACGATTAATGGTCGTCAACTGTGGTCAACGATGGTCAAGGAATGTCAAACTTGCCGAAAACTTGTAATTTTTTCCGAAAATACCGAAAACTCATTGTAAAATTCTAATCCGATTAATACCGCCTAGAACGATTACAAGTTATAAGGTGGTCGACCGGCCGACTAACGATTCACGATTTTTGCAACATTGGTTAAATTACAATATGGTTTTGTTTCGTAAATTTAAGTTTTGACATGTATGGATAATTAGTACTGTTTAACAATTATCAATAGACGATCATTATCCAAATATAGGAAAATTTTATTTTATACGTAAGAATTATGATACAAAATAAATACTACGTTCGTATCTTTTAAGGATTTAGCATATATCTTCCCCTATCAAAGCGGGTTTTTGAATTGCTCACCAAGAAATCTACAACACCTATAAATATACATTCATCTTGACATCTCCATCTTTATTCGTAACTCCAAAACTCGTAAATTAATCACCAGCCATAATCATGTACAGGGTAGCAAAGGCTTCAGAGTTCCTAGTGATCACCGGAGTCGGTATCCATGACATCAGAATCGCAAAGAAATCATGGGTGTTTCCAGGTCAAACCTCTACCAAAATCGACCTCTCACCCGTCAACTACACTTTCGAAGTTCAAGCCATGAGTGCCGAGAAACTCCCCTTCATCTTGCCTGCTGTGTTCACTATTGGTCCACGCACTGATGATAAAGAGAGTCTCTACAAATATGCCAAGCTCACTACCAGCCAGAGCAATCAAAACAACCATATGGAAGAGCTTGTGAAGGGGATCATTGAAGGTGAGACGCGTGTTCTGGCTGCGTCCATGACCATGGAAGAGATTTTCAGAGGAACAAAGGAGTTTAAGAAGGAGGTGTTTGAGACTGTTCAACTTGAACTTAATCAGTTCGGGTTGCTCATCTACAATGCTAATGTTAAACAGCTTGTTGATGTTAAAGGACACGAGTATTTTTCGTATCTAGGCCAGAAAACACAAATGGAAGCCGCAAATCAGGCTAAAGTGGATGTTTCGGAAGCCAAGATGAAGGTAATTAGCATATATAATCTCTATCATGTTAACATTATTTATACATTCTAAACCTTTCTGCTACTATAAGCTAATTAACTAGATCAAACCTGTTATGACTACATTACTAGTAACAATGAATCTAAAACAAAAATATTTTCAGTGTTGGTCTTGTGTTCAAGTCTTAAACCGTAGCTATATGTTTTTCTGTGTATAGTATATTGTAAACACTACAAAACAATTCCAACAAAGCAATCCAAATTACTTGTTTTTGTAGAGCCTTTGGATCGCGTGATATATTAAGAATGTAAATATTGATAAGTTTTCGATTGATTAATGTAGGGTGCAGTTGGATCCAAGCTTCGAGATGGACAAACACTACAGAATGCAGCAAAGATAGATGCGGAGACAAAGATCATAGCGACACAAAGGCAAGGAGAGGGTACGAAGGCAGAGCTAAGGGTGAATGCGGAAGTGAAGGTGTTTGAAAACGAGAGGGAGGCTGAAGTAGCTAAAGCCAATGCTGAGCTAGCAATGAAGAAAGCACAGTGGGCCCAAAATTCACAGGTGGCACAGGTTGAGGCCAATAAGGCAGTGGCCCTCAGGGAGGCGGAGCTTCAAAAGGAAGTTGAGATCATGAATGCATTGACTAGGACTGAGAAACTTAAGGCTGAGTTCTTGAGTAAAGCTAGTGTTGAGTACGATACTAAGGTACGATATTGATTGTTTCTACTCAAGTTTAATGAATTGTAGATATGTCACTAAACCTAATACTATAATAACTTTGACCTTAAAAAAGGTACAAGAGGCAAATTGGGAGCTATACAAGAAGCAAAAGGAGGCAGAAGCAACTCTCTATCAGAAAGAAAAAGAAGCTCAGGCTCAAAAGGCGATAGCTGAGGCTGCATTTTATGCTCGCCAACAAGCAGCTGATGGTGAGCTATACGCCAAACAAAAAGAGGCAGAAGGTCTTGTTGCACTTGCTCAAGCCCAAGGTGCCTATATAAGCACACTTTCAGGTGCATTGGGAGGAAACTATTGGGCCTTAAGAGATTACTTGATGATTAACGGAGGAATATATCAAGATATGGCCAAGATTAATGGTGATGCTGTTAAAGGGTTGCAGCCAAAGATTAGTGTTTGGACCGGAGCAAATGGTAGCGGAGAAGGTGGCGATGGTGGTGCTATGCAGGAAGTTGCTAATGTGTACAAGATGTTGCCACCTTTGTTGAGCACGGTTAATGAGCAAACCGGAATGGTTCCACCACCTTGGTTGGGGAAGATCAATAATCAGTCCTAATTTTTAAGTTTCTTGAAAACTTCATTTAGGTTACTATTTCAATTGTTTATGTGAGTCTTAAGAGTCACAAGACTATTGTATTTACAAGTTAAATTACAGTTACTTAATTTTCGTGATTAGGGAAACGTTTTTATATGGGATACAAAAGTTCAAGAAATGGAGCACAATGGATTTTCTTCTGTTGCTAATCCGGTTTTTAATTTCTGATGGAATAGTGGATTATGACAGGAATTTTCTGTGATGTTAATGAGAAATTTGTTGTTGACGGATCAGCGGCTGCCCGAGACACCTATGGATTTATTTGCCGTAGTGTTAATTTTTGCAAAAAAACATCAATTTTTCCTATATGAATCTAAAATGCACCCTTCTACTCTTCTTAATTCACCTTTTAACTATCTTATATTACGGTTAAAAACATTTATGCATCCGGTCATATTCATATGGAACACTCTATGTCAGGAACCCGTCGGTGAATCCACGGATTCTGTCCATTAGCCATTGTGGTTATTTATGCGTTTCATTCCTTTAAGATCGACCTACCATCTCATATCTCGTTGCACGTATGCAATGTGCATTTTCCATGACAAAATCAGAGATGACGAATTTGATATCATCACCTGATCGAAAGCCTTTGAACTGCAACTCGATCATATCCTTTTCTTCCTCTTCACATACGCCCCACCTTTCATCGACCTTCGATGTGATGCCTGTAATCGAAATAAACATGCACATATATGTTGGTGAACCGGAAAGTATATTTAAAGTGTAAAAGACCTTGCTATCATCATTTTGCTGAACCAAAAAAACATAAAAATAAGCCATGCATATCTCTTGCAAAAAGTTATTCAGATTCACGGATCACCATAGAGTGAGTCCTGAAGAATAAATCATTTAGTTTGACCCAAAAATAAATTTACTGAGTTTACACGGTGATCAGATGGTTGTAAATTACTTAAACTCCACTTTTTATGGACACACTGCCAACCATTCATGTATAATTGTATACACTTCCATCTTGTGCATGCTGCTTAATCTTCACTCGAACACAATACCATACCAATATTCTTGATCTGATCTCCATGATGTATAGGGTAGCAAAAGCGTCCGAGTATTTGGTGATCACAGGATATGGGATCGATGACGTCAAAATTGCTAAGAAATCATGGGTCTTTCCTGGACAATCTTTTGGCAAATTCGATATCACTCCAGTCAACTACACTTTTGAAGTTCAAGCCATGAGTGCCGAGAAACTCCCCTTCATCCTACCTGCGGTATTCACCATCGGGCCTCGTTCTGATGATAAAGAGAGTCTTTACAGATACGCCAAACTCCTTTCCACTATGGACAAGTCATCAAACCATATGAACGAGCTTGTCAAGGGGGTCATTGAAGGAGAGACACGGGTTTTGGCTGCGTCCATGACTATGGAAGAGATCTTCAGAGGAACAAAGCAGTTTAAGAAGGAGGTATTTGAGACTGTTCAACTAGAACTTAATCAGTTCGGTTTGTGGATCTACAACGCTAATGTGAAACAACTTGTAGATGTTGTTGGACATGAGTATTTCTCGTACTTAGGTCAAAAAACACAACAAGAAGCTGCAAATCAAGCTAAAATTGATGTTTCTGAAGCTAAAATGAAGGTAATTAGTTAAAACAGTCTTAATTTATAAAGTTACTTGCAATATTTATGTTTTATATATGCAATAATAAATTTACCGATGAATTTTGTGTTTTGTTTATATAGGGTGAAATAGGGTCAAAGCTTCGAGAAGGACAGACGCTGCAGAATGCAGCAAAGATAGATGCAGAAACAAAGATCATATCAAAACAAAGGCAAGGACAGGGGACAAAGGAAGAAATAAAGGTGAAGACGGAGGTAAAAGTTTATGAAAACGAGAGGGAGGCTGAAGTGGCTGAAGCCAATGCTGAGCTGGCGATGAAGAAGGCAAAGTGTGCCAAGAGTGCACAAGTGGCGGAAGTCGAAGCCAAGAAGGCAGTGGCACTCAGGGAGGCGGAGCTTCAGAAGGAAGTCGAGATCATGAATGCTTTTACTCATACTGAGAAACTTAAGGCTGAGTTCTTGAGCAAAGCCAGCGTTGAGTATGAAACTAAGGTTCGCTAATGATCTTTTTACTCTTGTCAGTGACTTCATTAGCTAACTGTGGCAATGATTATGCCGTGATTCTTTAGTGATATGTTCATAGCCATCACTTGGTAACGTAGGTATAATTTCCTTTGCTATTAACTTGTAGATATAACCTTGTGATGATGCAAAAACAACACTTCCTTTTTTAGTTTAAATTACTACAATCAACTAAACATGTAACTTATATAGATACTTTACACAGTTAGCATAGTTATATAAAAGGTTTAGCAAGTTTTCGGCTGCTTCAAGCGTAGTAATTATATTATCGCAGCTTTATAATAAAGGATTATGACCTGTTCATCTATTTCACTATATATATGATCTGAAAATGTTAATGTAATTAGGTACAAGAGGCGAACTGGGAACTCTACAAGAGACAAAAGGAGGCAGAAGCAGCCCTTTATGAGCAAGAAAAAGAAGCTGAGGCTCGAAAGGCGATAGCTGAGGCCACATTTTATGCTCGCCAACAAGTAGCTGATGGTGAACTATACGCAAAACAAAAAGAGGCTGAGGGTCTTGTTGCAATTGCACAAGCACAAGGTGCCTACCTAAGGACCCTCTCGGGTGCTTTGGGTGGAAACTATGGGGCTGTAAGAGATTATATGATGATAAATGGTGGCATGTATCAAGATATCGCAAAGATTAATGGTGAGGCCGTAAAGGGGTTGCAGCCAAAGATCAGTATTTGGACCGGTGCAAGTGGTGCTGCAGAGGGAGGTGATCAAGGTGCTACTGCTATGAATGAAGTCGCTGGGGTGTACAAAATGCTGCCACCGCTGTTTAGTACTGTTCACGAGCAAACGGGAATGTTGCCACCAACTTGGATGGGCAAGATTACTGAATCCAAAGCCTAGATTTTTTATGCATACTCATAGGTCTTAAGTTTAATCATCTAATAATGTAGCTGGAACATTTTCAAGATTAATCGTGGTGATAACTTTAAGTTCCTCCATTTTATCGATGTTTAAAACTTCTCTGGTTCAGAAAAGTTATAAATCGGACAAAAATTACAAACATGACCTAACAAATCAGTATTTGCTAGATAAATTATGATATCTAATAGATTTAAGTTCATTTGGATACCATATTTTTCCTTAGATATGAGCGGACTCATCTCCACCATCCATCTTATTTTAATCCAATGGATAAGATTAAACACCAAATATATTTTCAGCATCTTTTTTCAAACATTAATATCTTTTAAACCGTTAATCGTTATGCGAAAAAAACATACCGTTACGAAGAGTATTTAATTATCTTTCTATAAATATGTTATATGATACACTTTCGACAAATTTTTTTTTCTTCATTTTTTTCACGTTATCGAAAATTATCATATATGATACTAATATCATATATGATATAACACCAGTATCATATATGATATGACCTATCATATATGATAGAAACCAGTATCATATATGATTTAACGTTGTTATCATATATGATGAAACAGTATTATCATATATGATATTTCACGTAAATTTTAACAGGAAGGAAAAAAGCGAAAAAAAAATTTCTTCGAAAGTATATCATGTTGCATATTGGTAGAAAGATAATTAAACGCTCGTCGCGATAGTATAATTATTTTCGTTTAACACTTAACGGTTTAAAAGATATTTAAATTATAAAAAATAAAAGATATTTCCATTGGATGAAAATGAAATAGATGGTAAGGATGAGTCCCCTTGTATCCAACAAAAAGTATGATATCCAAAATAATTCTTCTATCTAATAAGCCGTACTTTGAGGCAAAAGCTAGTGTTTTGCTTAATTTTGTTTTTTTCCTTTTGCTCTCTTCTTGAAGATGTAAGTATATTATATGATCCAGTATTAATCAAAGAATTCAAGATTAGATTAAGCTAGCTCAAGTATTCCAGAAAATAAGAATATATTCATAAAAAAGGAGGAATGTACGGTTTCGGTAGATATTTCAAAACAATTGTAATGCACGTTACATCATACCAGCACGATCTATAACGTGTAACTCCTTTGTCTGTATAAATATCTTTAATAAGACCATGTGTGCAATTAGTTTGAAAATTAAGTATCATTGATGTAATTAAAATCGAATAAGGACGGTGTGGTTTTTAGTAAACCAGAAGGCTGCGAAGAGACTTCGGTGTCGGAGAATCAGTTCGGTACCATGCTCGGATGATCTTCAGTCGAGGCAATACATATTGTTAGAAGTCTTATGGAGAAGTGCTGGGAGAGACAAAGAGACATGCATATGGCTTTTTTAGATCTAAAAAACGCGTAAAATAGCGATCCTCGAGAGTTGATTTGAAAGACTTTGGTCGACAAAGAAATTAAACATCAAGGAGATATATTAAGGTTATTAAGGATATGTATGATGGTGCGAAATTCCGTGTTCGAACTTCTATCGTAAACACATACCTTTTTTCCCTAGAAGTAGGGCTTCATCAGGATCAGAATTTAGCCCTTACCTATTAGTTTTTATCCTTGATGAGCTATGGAGAGAGATTTAGCCATGTTGTATGGGTCGGAGTGTTAGCTTATTACGAAATCCCTTGCTAACAGAGTGAAATTGACGGAATTGAGAATGCTAAGGTGGACTTGTGGTAAACTTTGTTAGACATGGTCCCTAATGAAGTTTATAGAGCGCAGGTTGAAGTCAAGACGGTCATCAACAAGATGACAGAATGATGGTTGGGGTGCTTCGGACATGTCAGGAGAAGGACCACACTCAACACTAGTTAGAAGAGTGGAAGCGTAAGCTGTTGATGGCGAGAGGAGAAGTGGTAGACCCAAACTTAGGTGGGAGTAACGAGTGAAGAATGACTCGAAGGAGCTTCTCTTGTCCGAGGACATGACATGTGACATGATCCAGTGGAGAGCTAGAATTAGACTAGGAGGTTAAGGGTAGATCTTTTAGTTGGTTTCAGTGTGTTTTATTTTCTCTTCTTCTCGCCTTCGCCGTCTTTTTCTCCTTGTTGATCTCTTTTGTCATGCTTGCTTGCCGTTGTGGCTTGTGTATAGCGTGTGTTTTATTTGGGGTAATAGTGTTGGGAGCCGTTGGCACCAGAAGGTGGTGCCAAAGGCGCCACGTAGGATTCAGGGCCTTTGACACCAGAATCCTGTTGGCACCACATTTCTGAGGTAACCGTTGGCACCAGAATTCTGGTGCCAACGGAATTAATTTTTTTTTTTTTCACAAGCCTCGACTGTAACGTTCATGGGCGTTACCGAAATATTCATCGTATTCGTAAACGGTGTTTTGATAAGGATCCATTTTTTTTAAGAATATAGGATTGAAGTATGTTTTGAAAAAAATGGGTGAAATGGGGTAATATATAGGGAATGTATGAGTTTTAAAAAAAAAATAAAATTTTTTTACACCCCAACGGCTAGTTTTTTGAAAATTAAATTTTTTTTTTTAAAAACACCCCTCCACCAACGGCTAGAAACCAAAAAAAAAAAAGAAAAAAAAAAAAAAAAAAGGGTGTTAACGCGAGCTGTTAGCCTTGGCGCGAGCCCCGTTGGCGCGAGGCTCGGTACCGTGCGCCAAAAGGGAGCTGGCGCCAAAGGGCTAACAGCCACCGCTCCCCCACTCTAAGATGATGGGTTTAGACGGGTTTCGGGTGTTGGTTTCCTTGTTTGTTTGTCCTTGATGCGTTGTAGTTCTTTGTGTGTCCTTTTTTGTTGTTGCTCCCGCTTTTTCGGTTCTTGTTGCCCCTTTGGTCTTGGTTTCTTCCTTATGTCTTCTGTATAAGTCTTTCCCACATGTTTCTTGATTGCTTTGGTATGTTTTGTGCTTGTCTTGTTATGCTTTCATATTTCCCTCGTGTATGATCTTTTAGTTTCTTGTGTGGTTTGCCTTTTTCTTTGTTTTAGGGTTCTTGCCTCGTCTCTTAGGTCTCCTTCTTTCGTTTGTGTTTATGCCTTGCTTTGTGATTAGTGGTGCTCTGTGTGCTCTCTTGTTTTATTGTATGTTTGTGCTCGTCGTGTTGATTTGATCCTTTTTATGCATATTTTTTTACATATGCGCATATCTTGACGGAAACTTTATATATGTAAAAATAAAAATACTTATTATAATAAAAAGAACTTAATTAACCTTTCTGGGAGTTGTATCGTTTTTTTTTTTTTCATTTAGCCGGAGGTTTACTCGGAAGCAACCTTGTATACCCGAGGGTTTTTCTAGAGATAGAGGTATGATCTGACTACACTTCACCTCCCTATACTTTGTCGTGACGAGATTAAGTATCGTTTTTGTATATAACTCTTATGTCGATTAATAAGTGTCCACATTTGATTTTTAAAGTTTTTTTGGAAACTTTGACTGTAACTATATTTATTTGTGTTATATAATATTTGATAAAAATTAACAAAAATAAATTTAAAACTTTATTCATTCATATAATCTGGATCAAAATATTATTTAAGACACATAAAAATAATTAAATTCAAACTTACGAAAAAGTATTTCAAAAAATCAAACGTAAACACTAAACGGAGTTAGTATGATAATACAAGAATAAAACTACATGTCTGGATGTACATGAACTTTGTTTATATAAAAGTCCCAGTCCTAATCCTAATAGGATAATACAAAAATCTATATATACATACGTTACGTCACCCCTTTTAACTCATCATCGTATCATTCGACCCTAACAAAACACTTGCCGTTCCTCTTGTTAACTGCACACGTATTATGAAGGAAGGATATGGACCATCATGCTTCTACTGGAGATTAGACAGTCTCGATGATGAAGAAACTCTTGGTACGTTAATTAAATCTATAGCTATCGGGAAGCTTCCGACGCATATAGTAGCAAAAGCATCTGAGTATTTGGTCATCACTGGACCCGGGATTGATGATATAAAAATTGCGAAGGAAGCATGGATATTTCCTGACCAATCATGCGCTACATTCGACATCTCTCCAGTCGACTACACTTTTAAAGTTGAAGCAGAGAGTGCCGACAAACAACCGTTCATCATGCCTGCTGTGTTCACTATTGGTCCTCGCGTTGATGATAAAGAGTGTCTTTACAAATACGCCAAGCTCACAGCGTGCCAGGAGAAGGATACTACCCATATACACCAGCTTGTCAAGGGAATCATTGAACAGGAGACACGTGTTTCAGCTGCGTCCATGACTATGGAAGAGATTCTTAAAGGAGCTAAGGAGATTAAGCAGGAGGTGTTTGAGAAAGTTCAGCTTGAACTTAATCAGTTCGGGTTGTTTATCCATGACGCTGGTATCAAACAGCTTCTAGGTGTTCCTGGACACAAGTATTGGACCGATGCAAGTGGTGGTGTAGATGGAGATGATGATGGTACAGAAAACTGCCACCGCTGTTAAAAACTGTTTATGAGCAAACAGGAATGTTGCCACCACCTTAATTGGTTGGGCAAGATTACTGAATCGGAAGATTAGTTTTTTTATTCGTACTCATACACTTAGTTTAGAGGAATGCTATATCCACAAACAAATCACAAACAAAAATCCACAAAGAAGATGTGGCATGTTTTAATTGGGTTAATCAATTAAAAGAGAAAGAAATGATACAAATTGCCACCAATGAATACATGGCACCTCCTCTTTTTGGATATTTGTTTGTAGTTTGTTTGTGGATGTAACAAAACTCCTTAATTTAATAATCTAATAATGTAAGACCCCCCACCCTCCAAAACTTGATATCTATTTTTATTATATTTTATTTATTTATTTATTTTTTTAATTTTGGTTTTGTTATAAAACTGTAAATCGGAAAATACGGAATAAAAAAATAAAGTTTAACAGGTTAAAACTGTTAAACGGTCAAAGAACAAAAATTGATAAAAAACTGTCCAGAGAAAAACTGAGAGAAAAAAAAACACAAATAAGTATATTTTTTTACTTTTTAGTGGTGTAGGGAATAGGGGTACCTTTCAGGATTAATCGTGGTGTTAACTTGATTCATCATCATATATAGTACTGTCTTGTCGTGAGGTTTCTAGGAATGTTTTATTGTGTTCAGTTTTGGCTCTTTGCTTATTGATTTAACATGTACACATAAATGAACTGCAATTCAGCCTACAAGGTAAGCCTTTGATAGAAGGCATTCTTCATGTTACTAATAGGTAAGACCACGTGGAGTCGTGGTGTCATAAAACTGATGTCGTAGCTAAAGGGTAGTGCATCAGTTTTTAAGGAGAGTGGTGTATCATAACTTTTTAAATGTCATAAGATTATTTTTTTTTAACTTAAATACATATTTATATAAACTTAAATTCATTAATTTTAAACATTACATACAAATAAAACATTACATAAAAATTAAACATTACATAAAAACAATACACAAATCATTTAAAAATAAAAGTTTCCCGGATAAGTTTTTAAAACATCCCAACAATAAAGATGTTTAAACCGGCACATATTTTGAGCTTCATAATCACGAAGGGTATTATTAATTAAATCCTTGTTAGTTGCTCCAGTTGCCCGTGTACGATTTGCTTTGTTGTAACATTCAGCAAACCTACCCACGGTGAGCATTAGGGACTTTCATTTCCCATGTATGCAATCGTACGTTCGTTTCCTTGGATCATCTAATCGTTCATCCATCTTTTGCAAAATCTGAGCCCAAAAACTACGAGAATCTATTATGTTACATGTCACATTGGTTTCGACAACAAAGTTCCAAGCGCGGCACAACGCTATTTCTTGCTCAGGAGTCCATATTACCGGCCCCATTTGAGATGTGAAAGAAGATGGAAGAAGATGTGAAAAAATGGATGTAAAATAGGGATTTTATAGAATTTTGGGGTTTTTTTTAAATTCAAAAAATGAAACGTTAAAATGAGCATTGCATTCAAAGTTTTTCAAAAAAAAGGAAAAGAGAACCGTGTGGGCTGGTGCCGACGGCGCGAACCGCTTGACGCCAGACCACGGATTCTAACACCAAAGACTTTTGTCACGCCAAGGTTTGGCGCCAGGCAATGAAACCACGACTCCAAGTGCTCTAAGCATCCAAAATGAATAGAAGGTACCTGTTATAGGATATAGACTTACAACTTCCATTAGGGCATCCACAATGGATCACCATGGCACAATTCAATAGAACTCATTCTTAGAGAGGAGGGTGTAACGACGAGGCATGGCTCGTCGAGATGACGTGTCACCACGTCGTGCCTCGTCGTCCCTCGTTGCCACACCGACCCCCCCCCCCCCCCACAAATTCGCCGTGTAGATTTCGCAATGCAAAATGTTGACGACGAGGCATGGTTAAAAAAATATAGCCGTTAGGCTCCAACGGTTATATTTGTTTAAATTTTTTATTTTTTTTATACAACTAATATATATATATATATATATATATATATATATATATATATATATATATATCACATCTTCTTCCCCATTTAAACACACAATTTCTTCTTAAATTTCTCTAAATCACTAACAAAAAAATGTCTAACTTACCTAATGATCAATACCCACAACTCAACTTCACCGGGCTTCTCAACACTAGCAACCCTTCGACACCATCATCAACCCCGTCTACACCAAACTCACAAACCTCCGTATCAACGTCTCCCGGCTTCACACAATTTCAATCCGGCACCCCACAATTTCAATCCGGCTTCTCTCAATTTCCATCCGGCTCTCAATTTCCATCGGGCTCTCAATTTCCATCCGGCTCTCAATTTCCATCCGGCTCTCAACTTTCATCCGGCTCTTAACTTCCATCCGGGTCTCAATTTCCATCCGGCTCCCAATTCTTGTACCCTCCTATTCCTTCAAACTATTTCCCTCAAATGACCCCCGAGCAAATTTACCACCAACAACAGTAATACCTTCAACAAGCACAGTTTCAAAGCCAGTTTCAGAGCCAACAAAATGTTCCCGAAACACAATTCAAAGTTTCGGCCTCACGAACACCAACCAAAAAAGGCAAAACCAAAAAAACCAAAGCAAAAAGATCACAAGTTGTTGATTTAGATGCCGATGAGGATGACATCAAATTTGTTGAGGCTCCGACTCAGGCACCGGTTCGTTGGAATAAAGAAGAAGAAGAATTACTAGCCACATGTTGGTTTGCTGTTTCTGAAAATGTCGATATTGGGAGCGGTCAAAATGAGAAATGTTTCTGGAATAACATTGGTCGAGATTTCAACAGTCAAACAACCGGTATGCACCGTACAAAAAATATGATTACCGGAAAATGGGGTCGGATGCATCCGGATTGCCAAAAGTTTCAAGCGATGTACGTAGGAGTAGACCGTAGGAGTGGGATGAATGATGAGGATGTTTACCAAGCTGCAAAAGATGAATATCACGCATCTTTTAATGAAAAAAGATTTATTTACGGTCACACGTGGAAGATCCTCAAAGAACACCCGAAGTTTGCAGGTGCAAAAGCCGTGGCACCGGATGATCACACCGAAATATTCGGTCATGATGAACGTCCTCGACCCATGGGAAAATCCCGACCCTCTAAGAAGTCAAAATCTGAGTCAAGTGAGGGCACCGGAGGATCGTCGGGGTCATCGAAGGCAGAACTGTCAAATGCAATGCATCAAAAATTTATCAAGCAACAGGCACTTGCAGACAGGCAGATTGAGTTGACCGACTTCAATTTTCTCGCTCTTGATTACGAGTCAATGCCGGGACCGAAGAGGACGTACGTGCGTCGAAAACAAGAGCAAATCATGGCCCGATACCCTCACCCAGAGGAGTAGTTTATTTTAATTGTTGTGTTTTTAAATTTTCGTATTTTTTTTCGTATCGTATTTTTTTTAATCCGTATTTGTAATTTTTATTTCCGTATTTGTAATGTTTATTTGTGTGAAATAAATTATAGTTTGTGTGAAAATGAAAAAAATAAAAATAAATGTTAGTGGTGGGCCCAAATGAAGAGGGGTTATGTGTGTTGTGAGTGAAAGAGTATTTTGGTTAGTTGTGTTGGTATGATGTGGCGCTGAGTTGGTAGGTGACTAGGCAAAAATTTGAGGGATGGGCTTGTCACCACACCCTCCTCTCTTAGATCAATACATCAAACTCCCATTATACGTACTTGATGGGCCATTGTTAGAGCATACACAATACAACCAAGTCATTCAAGACTTGGTGCATTTAATGTATAACTATTTTAATTATTTTTCAATATTACAATGAATGTTAAGCTATTTAATAGCAATAACTTGATAGAATTTGTGTCAAAGACTTGTAAAACTACAACTCTTTTTTATAATCTTTTGTAAAAGTCCATTCTTGCAATAAAAAAATCTTTCAAATAACTTTTTAAAATAGTGCAAGGCTTTTGAAAAAATTGACTATTAGAGCAAACGGTGTCACGGCGAGGGGCCCTCGCCGGTCCGAGGTGGCACCCTCGTCGGTGCTCGCCGTGACACCGACCCTCCTTTCGCCGTTCCCTCTTCGTCAATCTTCGACGAGAGAAAAAGAGAAAAAGTTTGGGCCCCACTTATTTTTTTTTATTTCGTTTTATTTTGGCAGGGATGAAGTGTTGATTTCGTTTTTTTGTTTTGATTTCGTTTTATATGAAGTGTTATTTTGGCAGGGAAGATGAAGTAGGTTCTAATCTATATACCTTATAAATGGTGTATGTCAAATGTTGAAAAATTGAATGTTGAAAGTTGAAAGTATATTAGGAAACTTGAAAGCATCAATACAAAGTTATAAGCACGTATTTACATGTTGGTTGAGAAACTTAATTATGGAAATAGAAACTATCAACATAATTTTTTAATGGGCATTAAACAATATTTATAAGAACCAGAAACTATTGGCGGAATATTTTAATAGGCAGAAAAATACCTGCTGGCAGTTTTAATGTTAATTGGCAGGCTGGCTAAAAACTATTGAAAGAATGTTTGATAACTATTGAATGCTGGAAAGTATATAAACAACCATAAGCTCATAAATAATCTCATAGATCAGCCGTGCCTCCTGTTAGAAAGATAGATAGAAATGGAGGAAATGAAAAACCAACAAAATATCAATGATGATCTTAGAGGTTAGAAATAGTTTTATTTGCATTATTTGTATGTAAACTTGATATCGACTTATGTTGATGAACCTACCGGTTCTGTTTTGATATGTATCTTTATGTTTATATTTTTTTTGTGTGGTTTTTCTTATGAAACATATCAATCTTGATATAGTTGATAACATGGTGAAATCTCAGATGTGATGTTTTGGAGAAATTATACTTAACTTGTCTTTGCTAATATTATTGTTGGGTTTATTTCTTTTTACAGGTTAATAACACTTTGTGCATGATGATTATTGATGATATTTTAGATGTTTAGAATCTTCGTGTAACTTGTAATTCAATTTATGAAGGTGGTAGCAAGGCGGAGAAAACAAAGTGAAGGTTTTAATGTTCATCTTTTTGAGTATGTTTTTTTTGCAATTGCGTCTTGGTTGAATTAGAAGAGGTTTTAAACATGTTCATAAGCAGTATGCATGGTTTGTATGGTACGTGTCTCAACATTTATGCTTCCATTCATAATGATGACATAAATTGTAAACTTATTTACAATGATGTTATCAAGTTTGTTGTGACAATGTCTTATTGTTTTTTATGTAAATAAAATTTGTATCTACATGATAATTTTGTATATGTAAATATGGGTAAGGCAGGTTATATATATCCCGCTCTTAAAAATCCGTGTTGATCGAATCTTCATGTTTTCATAATTTTGATCGGAGATGTTTGCCAAAATTCGTATACTCGTATTTAACTTTATATATATTTAATTTTTTACAGACTCAGATTTGAATAAACAGACTCCGATTTTTTACAGATCGGAGATGTTTGCCAAAATTCGTGGAAGTTACAGTGTGATTTGATAATTGATATGTTAATAACTGATGATGATTGAGGAACGAAAAAAACTATTGAAAACTTTGACCTTTTCATTATTAGAAAAAACTAAAAATTATAAATTGCATTTTATAATAACAATTGTTTGTAATATAAATTTGTGATCAATAATGTACATGTGGTACCAAATCTTTACGTAGTAATATATACCTTCACTTTCATAGTGTAAGTAACTATTAAAAAAAACCTTTAGAAATTAAAACTTTTCCAACCCGTAGTGAATCGCGATCACATGATACTTGTATAAATTAAAAAGAAGATTTCAATGGAAAAGTGGTCATTATGAGACTTTAAAACGGGTTAAATAATATTAGTGTGCCGAGTGATCGGTTCGACTTCATATTACAGATGGAAAGTCAAACGATGATAATGTACTTTTTTATTTAGAACATGAGAGTTGACAATGAGGTGGAACCTCGCGTAGGCGTGAGCCTAAAAATATTAAGCATTGCCTGTTATTATAAACGAATTAGATTACTCGTTAAAAAAACGAATTAGAATGGGTCTACAAATACAAGTGTGATGGTTTTTGGGTTTTGTTTAAGTTAAATTTTTGCATAATACAACTGTTTGAAATTATCATGTTCTATTTTGAACATCACACTTAACATTTATCATACTATCGCATATCGTTAAAATACAAAAATGTTTTAAAACTTTTCATAAGAAAATAAAAAGAATGTTTTTATTATAAATTTATTTAAAAAAAGACATTATACTTATTTTAAAACGTTTTTGTCTATGAGAATATTTTTTTTTATTTTAGACGTTTTGTGTAATTTTTTATGAGGTTCGCCGCTAAACGTGGATACCCGCATTTTAATTACTACGTACAATTTTTATTAATATATCAAACTAGACTAGAGACCGATTGGTACTATTAGAATCCAACGTAACTATGCTATCATAAAAACAATATTAAAAAGGATATTCTGACGTCATAAACACAGTTTGACAAAATACAATTATTTTTCGATGAAATTTTGTTGAAATTAGAAACCCGCCGCTATGCGCGGGTACTCGTCTAGTTTTATAAAAGATGATTTAGATGAAGCAGGGATGAAGTCTATAAAGATGATGATTTTGCATATAAGTCCTTGTTGTTTGGTTTACTTTTAAATTTGAGATTAAATTTATAATTTTGTTTTGAAAAATACGCTTTTAATTTTATAAAAATACATTTATAACTTTTGTATTTTTATTTTTCTTAGTTGTTATTGAAAATTTATTTTTATGAAATAAATTTTTATTTTGTGTAAAAAATGAAAAAAGAAATAAAATGGTGAGTGGTGGGACCCAAGTGAAGAGGAGAGAGACTAGTTGTGAGTAAGAGGGTGTTTAGTTGGTTTTTGTTTTGGTTAGTTGGTATGATGTGGCGCTGAGGTGTCACAAGTGAAGAGGTAAAACCTCTTCGTGACACGTTTTGCTCTTATAGATGCTTTTACTTTTACATCTGGCATTTAGTACTATTCTATTGTGTGTGTTTTACATTGTGGATTTTATATGGATAGAATATTGTTTGAATTACATTTTATTTTCCATTTCATGAATCATTGTAATTAGCAAAGACAGTAGCAACAACTTTGATTTGAAAAATACCAATGGACTATATAGTGATTGCATCGCCTCTAAGGAGATTATATCTAGCAAAGGACCATCTAAATCATTACTGAAATGGTACAATCATTCATCAGCATCAAAACGTAAGGGTTATGGGTCATCAGGTTTCAAAGCTAAGGATTATGGGATAAAGGTAATGGTTGTGGCCTTGTGGGTCATCAGGTTCAAGAGCTATAGATTATGTATTGGTTAAAAGTTGAGGGTTGTGGGTCATCATACCATGTTTATTCGTGATGTTGTTCAAAAGTGAGTTAAATTTCAAAAGGGCGATTAAAATTTGGTTTGAAAAATATTAAGAGTTTAATTCACGATGAAGATTGTTAGAAATTAAGTTAAATTTTTTAAAGTTTGTTTGTTAATTTGTTTGACTTCTCATACAAGTTTTGTTATTTTTAGTGTGTTTAGATTTAGTATGTTTTAAGTCATTGCTCCCTATATATAGAGGTAAATTTCATTAGTTTTCTTTGTAACTTTTAAATTGTAACTTTGTTATTTTAATAAAAGCTTTCGTTTCGTTTGTTCGTATTTGTTTGATTATTTTGTTCGTTCGAAATATTCAACAAGTGGTATCAGAGATAGGTTTGATCGATCCGTGATAAGGAAAAAGAAAAAAAAGGGTTCGATTGTTTCGTTATTCGAAGGTCGTTTTTGGCTTTAGTTGGATCGATGTTTTGATTTGGATTATTGCGTCCCATTAAGAATTTTGTTTGTATTTGTATCTCAAGTTTGAGTATGACTTTTGAATCCAAATTTGATTCGGTTGATATTTGGCGATGGTATTATCATCAAAGTTCGTTTGAAGTTTTTCGATAATTTAGTTATTGGGTCCTACATAATTGGTTAAGATTGGAGCTTCTTTTTTAATTCGTTTATTATGAGTTTGGATTTGAAGACCAATTTTGCGTTTGAAAAGTTGAGATTGTTCGATCGTTTGGTTTGTTTGTTTTGAAAAAGTTGAGATCTTCGTTTATGGAATTTTTGAAATTGGTTGTTCGAAGTTGATGTCTTTGATTTGAAGATTTGGTGATTTTGGATTTTTATCGGTTATGATGAAGTAACTATTTGGACCGTTTTCAGATTCGGTTGTCTGTTTGTTTGATTGTTTTCTTAAACACCCTTTATTAATAATTATAATTTACATATTAGGAGAAGGTAAACGGGCAACAAACTGCGTCGCTAGTCATTTTTGTATAGCAAAACCAAGTCTATTAAATACAACGTTTGTGGATTTAGGAGTCAAAACATTACTATTCAAAACACGTTGTATTCTCGTAAGTAGCTCCACCGCCTCAATTGATTGTTTTCATATTCGATCAATTGTTTGGTTGACCGTTTTCAGTTGTGGGGTCGTTTGTTTGGTTGATCGTTTTCAGGTGTCGTCGTTTGTTTGGTTGATCGTTTTCAGGTTCGATCGTTTGTTTGGTTGATCGTTTTCAGGTTCGATCTTTTTTTTGTTTGTTTGGATCGTTTTCAGGTTCGGTCATTTGTTTATTTGTTTGGATCGTTTTCAGGTTCTATCATTTGTTTGTTTGTTTGGATCGTTTTTAGGTTCGATCATTTGTTTGTTTGGTTTAAGATCGTTTTCATATTCGATCATTTGTTTGGCTAGTATCTTTAGCGATTGGAATTCCGAATTTGAAGATGGAATGTTCGTTTGGTTTGAAGCTTTAAATGGAGTTGAATTCACGGTGGAGATTGTTCGAAAAGTAACATAAAGTTCAAAGGGGCATTTGGGATTTGGTTTGGAAAATATCGAGTGTTTAACTCACGGTGGAGATTGTTAGAAAGTGAGTTAAACTTTAGAGTTCGTTTGGTAATTTGTTTGACTTCTCCTACAAGTTTTGTTATTTTTGTTATGTTTAGATTTGGGTAAAAGCTATACAATACCAACGTACTTATTCAAATGTACCGACTTTAAACACTTACAATTTAATCGTTATGCTTTACCAATGAACTTTCAAATTTGTTCCGTTTTTACCAATATGGTCGTAAAATGACTATATTACCCTCTTAGATTACTAAAACGCCCTTTGTGTTTTTTTAGAGATGAAATGACAATGATTTCTTTTAAAAAGATGTTTGACCTTTGCGTGAAGTCAAAACCTCAGAAAAATCCAATTTGAAAAATCACGAAAAGTCAATTTGAGAAATCACAGAAAAATGTTGACTTTTGACCTTTATGTGAGAAATAACGTCAGCTAGAAAAATGGAACATAAGGGTCAAAAGGGTCAGCTAGAAAAAAATGAACCAACAAAAGTAAGCGTTTTCATCCTTTCAGGTAACCATGGTTTGCCAAGTGACGAAAGTCATGAACCTGTTGCTTAATCGATGGAGATAAGGTGATGGTTGTAATTGTGGATGATGGGATATAAGGTGTCCTTTGATTCTTCTTCGTAAGTCGGATATCCAGAAAGCAAGCTAGTTACTTTAATTTATTTAGTATTTTGGCATTTTCAGATCTAAGATATGGTGAATGTGTCAATGTATGTAATTATGTGAAAGAAGATGAGGGCAATACAGTCATTTCATAGCAATATCGATAAAAACGGAACAAATTTGAAAGTTTATTGGTTAAGTATAGCGATTAAATTGTAAGTGTTTAAAGTTGGTACATTTGAATAAGTGCGTTGGTATTGTATAGCTTTTACCCTTTAGATTTCTTTTGTTTTAGGTCATTGGTTCCGTATATATAAAGGTCATTGTCATTAGTTTTTTTGTAACTTTTAAATTGTAACTTTGCTATTTGAATAAAAGCTTCCGCTTAATTTGTTCGTATTTGTTTAATTGTTTTGTTCGTTCGAATTGTTCAACACCAATCGGTTGGAGGAAAAATTGTCCACAAAATATACTATTTTATTAAAAAGTAAAGATTGGGTCATGATTTCAAAGTCACTTCACGAACTAGATTGTCAATCTACTCCTTTCAAACTATCTTTGTTCACAACCCTATCCAACCAAACCTATCCGTAAAATATTATTTTTACTCCGTTACATATACAACCAATACATACAACTAATCTTAGCATTTTATTATTTATCAACATCCCAACTCAACCTAACCCAACTTAATTTAACATATATAATATATTTTTTTTATAATTAATTACTTAAAATTCTATATAAAAATATATATTAAATAAAATATTTATTTTATAAGTATATTTTTAAAAGTGACAGTTTTATGACTTTTTTTATTTGTATGTTATAATTACATTATGATGTTTAACGAATTAAGATTTTACTATTAGGCAGTTTAGAAGCGTTTGGATAAAAGGTGATAATAGAAAACTGATAATACAAAATATATACATTAGTCTCTATATTATAGAGGGGAATCATGGTTCCTAATGAACAGTGATTCCCCTCACACCCTTAATAAACTACGCTTATTATTCCCTCTCACAGACGCTGCCACCCCTCAAAAAATATGCACACATAGTTCACGCACCGTTCTTTGCCATGTTCTGTTTTTTTGGCTTCGTTTCACCTCCATTCTTCATTAATCATCTTTTGGCCTTTTGCCCCATCATTAATGATAAGTTGTCCTTTCGTTGCTTAATTAATTGTTTTGACCCTTGATTTATTTTAATTGGCCTTTTCTGAGTAACCCTTTCCTCTTTCCCTTAATTGCTGTTGTCTGATTGTTAATTTGCCTTTGATTACGATTGTAGTAGTGGCTATATCTCTCACCTAAATTATACTCTCACCAAACTAAAAAACAGATCTAGGAGATCTTGATGTGTTTTGTCTCCATTATTGTGGGTTTATGATTTTCCTGATTTTTAGTTAGGTGTTCCTGATTTTTAGTTATGGAGATCTTGGTGTGTGGGTTTCATTGATCGTCTCCATTAGTGTGGGTTTCTGATTTTCATGATTTGGGAGAGCTTGGTGTGTGGGTTTTATTGATTTTGATCTACGCCATCAGCCCGTTCGTTGCCGCTATATATGGCTGGTAGCGAATTGTTCGTTGCCGCTATATATGCCGGGTAGCGGATGTGATTTTCAAAGCTGGTGTGTTATGAGCTGGAAAAAGGAAGTGCTTATTGCTAATGTTGTTTTGGTGTCTTTTTGTGCCCAGAAAACTTTAGCTAAATAAGGTGATTCGTATGAAATATGTGTTTTTGGGTATTTGGTCATTGTTACTTTTGTGGGTTGCTATTAATCTTTTTGGTTATTTTGCATTTTATGTTGTTAACTATGACGAAAAGACTAGCATATGTATGTGATACATGTGTTTGCTACTATATATTATTTCCTTTGTGATATGTTGTTGTTCGATGCTGGTTATGCCGTGTTTTTGCCTTTGTGGTGATTCTTTATTCTACCTCATTGTGTTAACCTGTTGCTTAATGATATTTATGCAGGGTTGTTTCACCTTTATGGTGGTTATCTGTTGTCATGCCCGTTGCCTTCAGATTTAGGACATCTCATGGTTTACGAATTGAAAATAAAAAAAGTTGATGGAATGCGTGAAATATGTGCAATGATGAAATCTATGTTCATGGATGTTTTCGCAAGCGTTGGTTGCCAGGACCTGTATCTTGGCAGGGCGACCATTTGGTCGCAGCCATGGCAGGTTTCTGGGTATGCCTTACATACGTCCATTTCTAAGCCTCAGATGCAATGGCATATGTTCTTTATATGGTGTTTGTTGTGATACCCGTTACCTTGGGGTTTGGGACATCTCATGGTTACGAACTGAAAATAAGAAACCTTGTTGGAATGCGTGCCAATATGGGGAATGATGAAATCTATATGTAAGGATGTCTTGGCAAGCGCGGGTTGCCTTATGTCGGGCTCTGCCGCTGCACACGTCCCGTTTTGAGGAGTCCATTCTTCATTAATCACTCCGTTTTCATTAATAAGCGTTTGGCTGTTTCCCGTGCTCCGTTTGGCATCAATCGCCACTAATTGATAGGTTTCCCTTTCATTGCTAATTAATTTTTTTGCCCTTTGATTCATTTTAATTGCCTTTTCGTTGCTAACCCTTTCATTAATTCTGGTAGTCTGTTTGTGTAGCGGCTACACGAAAATGATCTTAGGCATTCTGAATAGGGTTATCTGTTGTCATGCCCGTTGCCTTCGGATTTGGGACATCTCATGCTTTAAAAATTGAAAATAACAAAAGTTGCTGGAATGCTGAAATATGGGCAATGATGAAATCCATGTTCATGGATGTTTTGGCAAGTGTGGGTTGCCAGGGTCCGTATCTTGGCAGGGCGACCATTTGGTCGCAGCCATGGTGGGTTTCTGGGTATGCCTTACATACGTCCATTTCTGAGACCCAAATGCAATGGCATCTGTTCTTTATATGGTGTTTGTTGTGATACCTGTTACCTTGGGGTTTGGGACATCTCATGGTTACGAACTGAAAATAAGAAACCTTGCTGGAATGCATGACAATATCAGGAATGATGACATCTATATGCAAGGATGTTTTGGCAAGCGCGGGCTGCCTTATGTCGGGCTCTGCCGCTCCGCACGTCCTGTTTTGATGAGTCCGTTCTTCAGTAATCACTATTTTTTCATTAATAAGTGTTTTCCTGTTTCCCCTTGCTCCGTATGGCATTAATCGCCATTAATTGATAGGTTGCCCTTCCATTACTAATTACTTTTTCTTGCCCTTTGATTCATTTTAATTGCCTTTTCGTTGCTAACCCTTTTATTAATTCGGGTGTTCTGTTTGTGTAGTGGCTACCGAAAAGTGATCTGAGGCATTGGTTTAAGATTCGTGTGACGATGGTGACCGTTGGTTAGGTTCCCTTGCATCATATATATAGCAGCACCACCAAAGAAGTTGTTCTGGGTTTCTATTATTTGTCAACCTTTGATAGTTAGGGTTTAATGGAATCCTTTTCTTGGTTTTGATGCAGACCCTAATTCTTTTTACCTGTGATGGACCATATTGAATTTGTATCATGTAGCCGTCGTTTCTTGATTTTGATGGAAACCCTTTCTTGGGTTTGGTGGAAACGTTAATTTTTCAATCAGGTTTGGCTCTTGAATGTATTTTTACTTCTAGGTACGTGAGTTTCCGTCTTTTTCCTCATTTTATGAGGTCTTGCTTATTTGATTTTTGCAAATATAGGGGCTGTATGGCTTATTTTATTTCGGCCTATATTTTATAAGCTTATATAATTAATATCACCAACAAGAGATTATAAGCTTATATTCGCCTTTTGTTACGGAGTATTATATATGGAGCAGTGATGATATTAATGAATAAATGTTTCTTAATGAATTTGAACAAAGTTTGAGATTGGTCGTATCTTGGCAGTGTAATTCATTCTTAATGTTTTGCAGCCATGGAAGTTTTATCCTCTTTGTTTCATACTTTTTTCTATTACAAATCTGAGCATCTGAGACTCTTAATTAAAGACGATATTTGTTGTTTAGGCTTATATTCTAGTTTTATAGATTACTTGATTTCAGCTTATGTTTTTAAGCTCACTTTTTTTTGGCTTATTTTGAGACTTTGTGGCTTATCTTATGTAAACACTACATAGTAAAATTAGCTACACGGTATTATCTATGGGGCAGTGATGATAATGAATATTAGCCATAGGCAGAGTATGCAAACCAAAATAAACACTCCCTTTGTGGAAAATCAACCCGCGTTTGTAAAAAGTTGGCCATTCTGTGTTTAGAGTACAAGGTTAACTTCCTTATTAGTTTCTTTCATAAAAAGTAATATGCTGTTCATGGCAGACCGAGATTTTAATCCTAACTTTGGTGAAAAAAAGGCGATGACGATGACATTCTGCTATTGTGATTTTGTAAGCCATGGTTTACAAACACATATATTTTGGCGGGCAGACACAACTAGATCGTGGTTACAGCCATACAGTGTTTCGTATGGTTCCCACATTAGCAGATCCGAGCCTCGCCTTTATGTTAAAGTTTAATGTTATCAGCTTTTTGAGAATAAGCTTAATTTTGCCGAAATCGGATGATGAGGCTGAGAACGAGGAAAGGTGATCAGTTTTCTGTGATGTACTTTGGTAAGGCGGATTTGTTACTGACCTCTGATAAAAAAAACAATTTTGTTTCCCCCTCACATATCTCCTCCTCCCTCACAAAAGTTACACACACGCACCACGCATCTTTCTCTACACACGTCCCGTTTTGATGACTCCATTCTTCATTAATCGCTCCGTTGTTATTAATGGCGTTAATTGAGTTCTTTCTCTTTGGAGTTGCCCCTTCATCCGTTTCCCCTTTGGTGATTAATTGTGGTATGTGGTGACCCGATCTAATCTTGATCGGATGTTTGATATATATACTTTTGACCTGTGGCTGTTGTCGTGTGATTGGTTGGTTTGCTAGAAAGCATAATTTTTACTGGGGTTTGTTGGTTCAATCATCTTCTTTATTTATGGGTAAGTAACTTTTTGGTCCACCTTTTATAAATTGGTGTTTGTATATGTTTACTTCTTCTTATGGTAAAAGAAGTGATTTTTCATTTTCTTTTTGATACCTTTGTGAGCGGGAGATTAGTTTATTCGGTGGGCTGTGAGAGGGGCCTGTTGATAGGATTTCAAGGTTTTCTTATATTATTAGTAGATTAATTATAATATGCTTGTAGACATTGTGTTGACGGATAATGATGCCTTTGCTTAAAATTAAGCTTTATGCCTTTTGACGCCACAGTTGCTTTCGTTGCCCTATGGCGTGCGACAATAGTCACGGTTGTGTGACAAAAAAGAACGGACACCTACTTTGCCACTGAAATCCAACCGTATCTTGGCGGGGCAGCACGTGTGCGTGCTTGAAGCCATGACGGGGTGCAGCCATTAAGGTGGGAACATCAGTATCTTGGTGTTTTGTGTTTGTCTAATGGGCAGTAGGCGTTTCATTGGTCTATTTCCATGTTTGCTAACCGTTTCATTCGTCTAATTCCATGGTGTTTGTCTAATAGATAGTATGCGTTTGGATTATGTGTCTCCTGGAGGGCAACCTTGCTAAAGTTTCAACCATGGCGACCATATCGTCATATCCAATTAATAACATAATACATGTTTTCACTTTTTCCTGGCGGAAAACGTGTGACTCATATTGGTCTGTACCATCTACAAAGCAAGCAGTTATGTGTGATCATATGGGTAACTTGGTCATGTTTTTTCAATGGATCATACATGTTTCTAATCTCTAATGCTAGGTTTGATGAATTTGAACGAAAAAAGTTTGCAAAGCAAGCAGTTACGTGTGGTCATAAGGAATCGGTGTCTGATATGGAAAAGGGGACGCGAAGCCAACGTTGTGTGCTTTCTGTGTGTAAAGTTTGTGAGGGGGAGAGGTCTTGTGTGTAGGAAAAAATAGGATTGTTTAATAGGGTGTGATTGGAATCACTGTTGTTAGCCCTATATTTTATATAGTCGAACAAGAATGTAATAGGTCATCTTAGTCGTAAATGGTCTTGTATTGTAATAGGTTAGTCGGGAAAACCGGGCTTGGACTTTAAGCTAATATTGTACAAGTTAGGGGCGTAAGCCCAAGACAAAGCCCAGCCCGGACCAAGTCACTTAAACCCAAGGCCCAAAAGCCAAGGGTATATATACCCTCTTCCATGTGTGGAAGAGGGTGTTGGTCATTATTACTTTCTCTCTCTAGTAATCTTTTACCATCCAATCTCTCTATAGTTTCTCTCTCTACTTTTCTTCTCTTTCTCTCTCTAAATATCATTAGTATTGTGTGTTATGGATTGAAGTGGGATTAACATTTGGTATCCGAGACTATAGTGGATAGGTGATTGAAGATTCGTGGTTCATGTTCTTATTGATTTGATAAGGTATTTGATCCATAATCCTTGATCCAATTTTTTTTGTGTTTTTTATGGTTTACTTGTGATACAAATCATCTACATAGTTGTGGTAGAGATTTGATGTTGTTTATTTGGGTAAAAACACAAACATTTTGGTTTTTGGATCAAATTTTGGCATAAAGTTACGTTTTTTACAAGTTTGTTCCGAGAAAAGAGGGATATCGATCAACTGTTAACAATTTCGGAAAAGGGTTTTGTTTTTCTGAAAAAGTGAATTTTCTGAAAAACTGGTTATTCCGAAGAAGTGTTGTTTTCTAAATACATCCATATTCCGAAGAAGTAGTTATTCCGAAGAAGTTGGTTTTCTGAAAACATCCATATTCCGAAAAAGTAGTAATTCCGAAGAAGTTGTTTTTTTCTGAAAACCTGAATATTCCGAAGAAGTGAAAATTCCGAAAAAGAGCTTTTCCCGAAGATTATTCCAAAGAAAGGATTTTTCCGAAGAAGTGTGTTTTCCGAAGATTTTTCCGAAGAAAGGATTTTTCCGAAGATTATTCCGAAGAAAGGATTTTTCCGAAGATTTTTTCGAAGAAGTATGTTTTCCGAAGATTTTTCCGAAGAAAGGATTTTTCCGAAGATTATTCCGAAGAAAGGATTATTCCGAAGATTATTTCGAAAAAGTCAAGTATTCCGAAAATATCCATTTTTCTGAAAAAGTCGATTTTTCCGAAAATCTTCGATTCTCTGAAAAAGTCACTTATTCCGAAGAACCTCATTATTCTGAAAATGTCATTATTCCGAAGAACCTCATTATTCTGAAAATGTCATTATTCCGAAGAACCTCATTATTCTGAAAATGTCATTATTCCGAAGATACTCATTATTCCGAAGATACACTTTTTTTTTCCGAAAAAGTGAGTGTTTTTGGCCTTGGAATTTTTGGTTTCTAGAGAGACAATTCTTAGGGGATTTTAACATCTTTTCTCAACAACAAAAACCACACCTCATCACAACACATCCACTAAGATCCGTCATCCATACACATCAAATCCTCTTCGAGACATCCGTTCAATGGACATCTTCGCGGATTCAACAACAACAACGACAACGTCCATGACTGAGATGCATCAAGAGAAGATGCAGAATCCAAAGGTTCAGAAAAATACTGAGACTACAATCAGTAAACATTCTAACAAGGATTCTACAACCAAAACCGTTCATGCAATCAAATACAAGATGTTGAAAGCCAAAGAAAGATGCATGGAACACTTAAAGTTGCTTCAGTCACACCTTCAGGTTCTTTCAAGAGAAGACCTAAAAGGCACTCGTCTTGAAATTGGATTCAAACGGGTATTCGTTCTACTATTTGGTCAAGATGTTGAGAAATTCACCAGATCGATGCTCCTTAATATGGATCATCTTCAACTCGCACTTGACAACGATGATCTTCACGAGACTCTATCAATGGACATCCTTTTATCTCTCAACATTCTGTTCTAGCACTTCATTGACTCGAGTGGTTTATCCAACAACGATCGAGAGTTTGCAAGTACGTACTTTACCAAATATACTCTCGTAGATCCTCAAGCGTTCAAAGAGTCACTTCTTCAACATTTGAGTAATCTAAAGAAGTCAATTGCTGAAAGACTACGGCATCAAAGGCAATATGAACGAAGGGTGAATCAACGACTGATGCAGACGAAAGACAGCAACATCGATAAGGGTCAAGCATTGGATGCTTGTTCAGAAAGCAGCAGAACAGAATCTGAAAAGCAGCATACTAGCAACAACTCAGGGAATGATCACACAATCAATGATGCGGATATCAGACCCATTTTTGATGATGAGCCAATGGATAAGGTACAATTAAATGTTGTATATGATGTTGATACTAAGATTCATGAGCTTGAAATTCTGTTAGCTCAGAAGACAAAAGATTTTGAGGATGCCAAACTCGATTTTTCAAAGAAAAATAACAAATTTGAGGCTTATTTTGAAAAACTTGTAAAAGCAAATGTTGTTCTTGAACAAAAATTGGATCGTAAGATTCAAGATTTCAACGCGGAAAAAGAACATTTTGTGAAACAAATAAATTTGTTAGAATCAAAGTTGGCCTCTCAAAATCCAAGTCCTCCGCCTGCTTCACCAATTGAAATATCTGTGCAACCTATCGACACTGTAGACAGTAATGACGCGACTGCTGATAACGACATATTTGATAATATGAACATTAAGTTAGAACAACGTGTCGCTCAATTAATTCTACAAAATGAGCAATTAAAAGCTCAGATTCAGGAAAAGGTTTTTGCACTTACAGCTGCGAAAAATGAATTAAGGAAGTTGAAAGGAAATAGTGTGGATACTAAGTTTGTAAAACAGTCTGTCTTGGGGAAACCTCCTTCTCAACCAATCAGACCTTGCTCAGTTGCTAGACAACCGAATGCATTTCAGTCTGAACGACCTAAAACGTCGAACCCGAGGTTTGCCTCCCAAGCTGACATGCGTAGCAATTTGTCAAAACCAGTCACTCCACAATCTAGATCCTCCTTAAGAAAGACTGTATCTGCAAAACCCGATCACATGAATGCTTCAAGAAACTCTAGATCTAGCTCCAAGAACATGCCTAGGCGTAGTTCAAATGACACGAGTCATAAAAGCTATCTAGAGGATGCTCAGAAAAATACACAAGCAAGAGATAGGACCTTACCAAAACCTAGGAGCGTTGTTCACAAATCTAGGAATTCTAGACCCTTCTATGATGTGCACAATTCTGCCAACCCTAGGAACTCTAGAGCCTTCTCTGATGCTAAGCACTTTGTTTGCAAGAAATGTAACAAATACGTGTTTAATTCCATTCATGATGATTGTATAACGCAAGTCCTGAACAAGGTGAACCACAAAGCTAGAGCATCTCAAAGACGGAACCCTACATGAAATAGGTTTTCTCCAACTAAGTCTTCCGTTGTGCATGAGAATCTATGACTCCTATACCTTGTCTTAGGTGGATACCAACGGGTCGAACCTTCAAAACATTAGGTCTTAGGTGGGTTCCTACTGGAAAGATATTTCCCTCTAGAACAAAAAAGGTTCAAGGTGTACCCCAACATGGTTCTCACAAGGATATCACTAACCCACATGCAAGCATACAAACTACTGATGAAAGTGCAGGTAATAAAGTGACGGTTCAACAAGAACACCAAGGCTTTACATATTCATACCATTCAACAAAAGACACTCTCAGAGTTTGGTTGCTCAAGAAGCAGATATCAGAGAAATACGTGTCTCGGGGGGTTTCACAAGTAAAACTTCACAATGACTTACAGTCACATATCAGACTGTAACTCGAATGTCAAAGAAAGGGAACTTTATCTCTTCAATGATAAGTTACCCTCAAAACGAGAAATTCAATTCTCTCGGACACGAGCTTCCATCAAAACTATTCTAAAGTTTTAAGCTAGTGTATATGACTTCTAAGCACATCACGGCTTAGGACTCGGACCTCAAATAAGGAAAGTTTATCAAGGACGATAACTTATCCTTCTCAACGAGAAATTAATATTTCTCGGTCATGAGCTTCCTATAAAAACATTCAAAGTTTTTAAGTTCATGAAAAACGACTTCTAAGTAAATGTCAGCTTAGAACTCGTACTTCCACTTAAGGAAACTTTATCACGGATGATAACTTATCCTTCACAATGGGAAATTAATATTTCTCGGTCATGAGCTAGTCACAAAACATTCAAAGTTTTGAGCTCATGTAAATCGGAATTTATTTCAAAACCGTTGAACACAATTTTTCAAGAATTTCTCAAAAGATTTTTCTAAATCTTTCAGAATTGTGTGTTCAACACTCCCTTCTTCATATGTGGTTTTCGTATCTCAAAATTGTCATATGTTATTTTGATCAATTTTTGAGGGGGAGCGTTTTAAAATCAAGCCTTTTAATGTTGTTGGGTACATCTCCAAAATTGTCTTATTTTATGTATCCAACACATTCCGAAAATGATATTAAATCTGTCATATATATTATCAGTAAAGGCATCTCAACTCCGTACCTCAACATATATTTTGGTGTCGTTTTTCTAAAATTTTGTCAAATTTTGTCTCAAGACACATATATATTGTTGAGGGGGAGCGACCCGACTTAATGTTCCATGATTCATACGTGCACACATGTTTCTCTCCCAATTGGTTTTTTCAGAAATTGTCACATTTTAATAAATTGGTATCTCTAATATTATGTTTTTATATTAGAGATAGGGGAAGAAAATGTGATTAAAATGTAATATATCGCAACAAGTGATCTTAAAGACTCAAGTGCAACTCTTTCCTTCACATGCCAAACTATTTCGTATATCGATGCATGTGTGTAGGGGGAGCTTTTCGATAATATAAAACTTTCAAAGTGTTAAAAGTTTTGATTTTTATCAAGCACTTTGAATGGTCTTCAATGGTTTTATGGTTACGATCTTTACCCAAAACAACATACTATCCATGACGGAACGATGGAGTCAAAAGGTGGTTTAGGATAGGAAACTAAGTCCTATGATCCAACCAGAACTGGAGGGATCTACCCAAGGACATTCCATAGCTAGAAATAGTTGTCCTTAGGAAAGATGGAGTGGAATGAAGCTGAATGCGGACCAATTACTTAAGTTAGCACTAGAACAATCACAACAAGGTGCTAATGATGACGTATTGGTAAGCATTGAAGGAGTTGAATATTCTATGCAACTTAGGTAGAAACCGTGTTAACACATCTTTTGAAGACAAGTGTCATGGACCCAGTGATGCGATGCACAACCCTTCCCCAGCCATTCGAGTTTCTATCAAAAGAAACTTGTCTCATTGTCACGGAGATCAACACGTATCTATTGACTTTCTCACTCCGAGTTAGTTAATATTGAAAAGGTGGTAGTCTGCTCCAGCCTTCGATTACCAAAATGCACTTATTGAGTCTAGAGCCAAAAGAGATCAATCTATTATCTCATTAGGAAACAATCAAGTCCTACGCATTATCCTTGTGATATTGCCAGAACATCTGAGTGATACGATTCACAATGAAGATGGAAATCATGCTTGAGCCAACATTATACAAGCTCATGGTAGGTAACTTGTGCGATTCTACGCGATCAAACTTGTGAGAACTGGAAAGCAACTAAGTTTCAATTCTTAATCTATTCAAACTTGATTCCCTGTTTCTTCGCAAAATCCGTGTGATCTTGCCAGAACATTCAGAGTGACACTCATTAGTGTTCACAGTGACGAATGGAAATCCTTCCAGTGTCAACATCAAACAGCACTGCGGTAGGTGACTCGCAAGATTCTCTATGAATCAAGCTTGTGACGAACTGGAAAGCAACAATGGTGTGATTCTTTTAGAATCAAACTTGTTCCAGGAATTCTAAATTGACGACTCTAATCAGATGGATAATTTATCCTTATGATTCACTCTTTACGTTCGCAGTCTGCTTTGAGACGGTCGAGTAAAGAGAACTGGCTACTACCGCCGGGAAACCCTGTCAAGGAGGTTCTTAATCGAATCTACCCGATCACAGGTACGGTATCTGATACCGTCTAACGGTCTTCACCGACCGGAGGTAAAATGCTACCGAGTTAGGATGAAATGTTCAAAGCCATTTATCCGTGTCTATATATGTTGCTGCATATCAAGAAGGTGGCGTAGCTGTGTACTAACCGATGTCGATTCAGAAGTCACAAGAGCACAAGATGGCGATAATCAAGATACCTAAGAATGTAAAAGGTTATCTTAGTCACAAGGAGCACAAGATGAAGATCTCAAGCACTCAAAGTCAAATGACAAAGGCTCAAGATAAAGATCACAAAATCATGAAGGAACAAAGCCGTTACAAACAAGATTAAGACCAAGATACAAGACCAAAGCAGGAAGATCTCCTCTACAAGAATGTATTCACTCAATCATCTTATGCTTTTAAGCTTTTTAAGATGACCGATACATTGGGGGAGATTGTTAGCCCTATATTTTATATAGTCGAACAAGAATGTAATAGGTCATCTTAGTCGTAAATGGTCTTGTATTGTAATAGGTTAGTCGGGAAAACCGGGCTTGGACTTTAAGCTAATATTGTATAAGTTAGGGGCGTAAGCCCAAGAAAAAGCCAAGCCCGGCCCAAGTCACTTAAACCCAAGGCCCAAAAGCCAAGGGTATATATACCCTCTTCCATGTGTGGAAGAGGGTGTTGGTCATTATTACTTTCTCTCTCTAGTAATCTTTTACCATCCAATCTCTCTATAGTTTCTCTCTCTACTTTTCTTCTCTTTCTCTCTCTAAATATCATTAGTATTGTGTGTTATGGATTGAAGTGGGATTAACAACTGTTCATTGAGAACCGTTATTCCCCTCTATTATAAATAGAGAGACTAATATGTTGCTAATAGGAAGATGTTGGCACATAAATGCCTTGGCGTCTTTCGTTTGCTAAAATAATAAATTGGCAGGTTACATTTCTATAATTTTTGATCGGACCGAGTCATCCCATATCTTGGCGGGTCAGCTCAGTAGAGATGCAACCATGGTGGGGGTACCCTTTCCGTTGAAACGTGCCTTATTTGAATGTAATCAGAAAAAAACGGTTATAACTTCTGAGGCTGTGAACCGCATGTGCATGATGCTTTTGTTTTATCGTTGTATAACCAACTGAAAGTCCCTAAACTATGCTTGAAACAATAAACTTAACTAATCAACACACTTAATTACTTTTCAAATGTAATACTTATTATTGTATAATAAAGAATTACAAGTGTTATGGATAACACCGTTTGATGGCAATGTGTTGTTCACACTTTGAACAAACTAAAACCTAACTTATGAACACAGTCGCAGTTGTTTCGTTCTATAAGTTCTAAGAGTTAATGTGTGAATTCTATCAAAGTGTTGAACATTAACGCTAGGCTTCATAACCTATTTATAGTGGTACGAGGTTGACTCCAAGTACTGGTTGATGGTGACTACACTAGACAGACACTTGTCAGACCTCTGTCACAAGATGCTCTTGTATTCTTGGTAGTCTGCCACAATGCTTTAGGAAAACAGAGCTAACGCAGTTTCCCTTTTCTTCATAGTCTCGTACACACTAAGGTATGTTCAAAGTGTGCTGAGTGTTAATAGGGTATTGCCACCCCTGTTAACCCTCAACCCCTCAGAGTCCCTGATACATCTTGGCTGTTATCCATCACAGCCAATGAGTATGTCTTCAAGTAATCTTCGACTTCCTTGACAATGTCTCTGACATGGACTCCTCTGAGGTTGCTCACAGAGACTTAGATCTCTGTGAGTCTTGCGATACTTTCCTGCCTCCTAGGCACAGGCAAGTTAATATCTAACAGCTTGATTTGTGTTTAAATCTATGATACAGGGAATCTACTAAACTTAGATTCCCAATAATCTCCCCCTATTTTAACATAAATACAGCTAGGTAAGTGAGATAACAGCTTCTTCTTACTCATAACAGATCTAAAGAAACATACCTCATGATTTTATTAATACTTAAAGGAAATTACAAGTACAATACAAAAGTGAAATAAAACATGAAGGTAAAATTCAGCTGTGAAATCCTTCAATAGTCATCATTCTTGATTCTTTCTTCAGCTTCAGCTAAGTCTGTCCTAGTATCCACTTCGGCCTGCAAAGCTTGTGCAAATACCTTGAAATACTCTGTGTTGATTTTAAGTGCCTTTTAATCAGCTGAATGGTTGATGCTAATCCTAGCTCATCTTCCCTTTGGAATGCATATTGACAAGCCCTGTTCATGAAGGCCATACCTCTTTCAGGTTCAGTGTAAGTGGTTGTGGTAAATTACGACCTCTTGTTTAGGAAAACAAAGGAGGGTAAATGAGCGGTAAGTATTAAACAAATGATTTTAGGAAAAACCAAGTGTTAATGACCCTAAGGTGTGAAAGTTCGTTTCCCAAGGAGGTATATGTGTGTGAAAAACTTGTTAAATATTTGTGATTAATGATTGGTTTAGAAGGGGATGAGAAAAGAAAATGACGAAGACGTGAAAATTACTACTAGAAAGTTAAAACGTAAAACCTTAAAAACTACAAAAATAAAAATTAATTCTAAAAATTACCAAAAATTCACCAAAAATCAAAATTAATAAACTAAAAGTTTACCAATAATCAAAACTTTTTCAAACCTTTTAAATATTCAATTCTTAAATGCTAATTAAAGCCCTAAAAATCAAATAAATTATCAAAAAGCCCAAATAAAGATTTTTCAATTGATAAACCTCTAAAATGACCTAAAAAGATTAAAAACTATTTTTAGAGATTTTTAAACTAATGAAAACTATTTAAAATGATTTAAAAACTATTAAAACTTAAAATAATTATAAAAATTAATCTAAAAGTGATAAAATTATTCTAAAAGTTGCTAAATTCCTATTTTAATGTGTTAAAGCTAAGAAAAATGTAAAAAGTTGGAAAAAGTGAATTTTGAAAAATAATAATAAAATAATATTAAAATAATATTAAAAATCCAAAAATTATAAAAAATTCTAAAAACTTGCAAACTAGTTTATTTTAACCTAAATAATCAGAAAATCAAAGTGAAATGACCAGAATAACCCTATTGGGCCCTCAAATGGGCCAAAACAAAAAACAGTCAACCAAATGGGCTTTTGGGCCCAAAAAGTCAAACTTAGCCCAATTGCCTTGGAAAAGCCCTATCTGACTTAAAATTTAATTCTAAGAACAAAACTCTAAAGGCCCAAAAGCTGAATATGAGCTTATCACAGCTTATTAAGCACACAGCTTATTCTTATTGGGCTTTACAGCCCATTAAGCAATAAGCCAATGCCATAAGCTCTAATTTGACACACAACCTTCTTTTGGGATGCTTATGAGATCTGTAAAAAGAAATTTTGAAAAAGCACACTCAATAAGCCAGAAATAAGCAAAGTATTATTTCACTAAAAGACAAAATAGTCGGGTTTGAGATTTAGGGCACCTCAGAAGCTCTAGTTTGTTGCAAAATCTCACAAATAGCTTAACTAAGAATAATCAATCAAGAAAATCACAAAAAGCCAAGTAGAATAAGCTGTAAGAGCAAATAAGCTGGCTGAAAAAGCCAAATAAGCTAGTTTTCTAGCAAAAGCTTAACCAAAAGACTTGTAACCTTCCAGATTTGATATTAAGCTGAGAAAAATGAGTTCTATTACAAAAGCCAAGTTGTTGCATGTGCCAATAAGCTTAGAAACCAAGTTTGACCAAAAGTCAAACGCTGATAAGTTGAAATCAAACGCTGATAGGAACAAAGTGGACGTTGACAGACTTAATGAAGTGTATGGACTTGTTTTTCACCCTGCTGGTCAAGGTTTGAGTGCAAACCTTGTGAATCAAAGCTTACCAGTTTGATAAACTTGATGTGTTTTGGCACAAATAAGCCAATAAGCCAGTAGGCTTATAAGCTATGATCAAAACAATCCAAATAGCCAACTTATCTCACAAGCAGCACACAAATAGAATCCAAGCAGCAAAACAACAATCCTTAAACTAGAAATCAAAATGCAACACCAAATGAGGTGGTCACTTTGCTGATGCAAATGACCACTTCAGCCAACTTTGATAAGCTATAAAAACCACAATAAGCCACCAAATTCAACAACCAGATAACCAATAGATAGCTTATCACCTAAACTATTCCCAAACCTGATTTCATACCTTAGATCCAAGTAACAAAGAAGTTATTGGATCTGATGTGTTTGACCAATTTCAAAACCACTTTTATCAGATTTTTGCAAAACTTCAAATCCCTTTTCCAAACTTTCCGAAACTTAACCAATGACTAAAACTTGTATATTAAGACTTGTTTAGACCATCCAAACCCTAAGAACCAAGGGCACAAGGCCACAAGGCCTTATGAACCAGTAATCCCAAACAACCCTTAATCAACCACTTTTCAAACAAACTTGTGATTTCTTCTAATAACCTACTGATTTTAAGGACCAAAAACACTTACTAGGCACCAACTAACACAATCAAACACAAAAATAACCAGCACAAACACAAGAACACCAAATCATATACTGAAGTACAAAATAAGCAGAAACATGAATTTTTGAGAGGAATCTTAACAAGGGGTTATACCTGCCTTCCACAACATCCTAGGAAGGCCAACTATGCTCATTGGACCTTGTTCAACAACTAGAACAAGACCAAGGTACTTCAACAAAGGAAATGCAAGACTGCCTTAGTTGATGGTTCAAAGTAAAACCTCAAGGACTTGATTTCTTCAACACAAGCAGCAAACAACTCAACCAAGGGCTCTAATCCCTTCACAAGCTTGGTGTCAAAAAGCTTGTAAGAGCTTATAGCTTATGGCCAAGGGTTAGTACACAAAAATATCAAAATCAGAAACCTCCTTTTAAGCTTTTTCAAACTTGAAAAACTTACCAAACATAAACGTCCTTGAACCAAATGATTCAAGCATACTTATAACAATCAATGGAACTCAGAATCACCTTAAAACAATACCAACTTTCAAAACATAAAAAGGAATTACAATTTTCTAAAAATACCAACTTTTATAAATTTTAAAAAGGAATTACAAGTTTGAAAGGCAAAGACTGGAACAAAGGGACTCTCACATGTTGAGGTCTCCTTTTATAGGCAAATGCCTGGCTACACTATTCACAAACCCTAGAAGTGAATTCTCTAAAATGCCCTTAAGTCCTTGAGGCAGTTTGTTGTTGATGAGCTGTCCAAAGTGATCCCAAACGTTCATTTTAGCTTTGTGATGAAGCAAAGGCTCTCAGCTATTAATCTTGACACGTGGCATGACTTGGAGGGAAAGTAGTCACATGATAGGTGAACGGGTATTTGGGGGTGGGGTCCATTGTGAGTGGGAGTGAGGGTTTTGAGGTTGGGATGGTTTTCTGCACATGTGAATCACACATGTGCCAAGGTAATTGCAAATTATCCTTTGTTTTAAGTGAGGTAATTCTGGGTGGGTAAAAAGGTGAATAGTAGTGTGTTTGATCCGTTTTTGGGGGAAGTGGAGTTGTTTGGCGCTATTTCATTTCAAATGTTTCAATAGCATACATTTTGTAGATTTGTAAATCTATACTTATGTTTTAGAGAGAGAAAGAGATAGAGAGATGGTGGATTACACACACACTTAGAGAGAGAAAACAATGTTTACTATGTGAAAATTATGAAACCACACACCCTCTCCATCAAAGGAGAGGGTTTATATACCCAAGCCTTGTAATGGGCTTGGGTTTACACGTTTGGGCCGGTCTACACAAGTTGTAGGCTAGGCTTGGACTTGTTTGCTAAATAACGAAAGTTAACTAAACTACGAGCTATTACATGAACTATCGTTGGAGTGATCGATCCTTCTTAATACGTAAAACCTATTTCCAACAATCTCCCCCTAAGGGAGGTCACTCCAAACAAGGGCGTTACCCAAGTTACGATAATAAAATAAACCTAGCATACTATGCTTGTCTTGAGCTCGTAGTCTTCGTTTTTCTTTTTCTTTTTCTTTTCTGGTGAACAAGCTGATGTGATCTTTGATATCAATCTTGAGCATTAATCTCTTGCCTTGATCTCGTGCATCCATCACTTGTGATCTTCGCCTCTTCATGACACCATGTCCCACATACTTATACCTTCGTAATTCTTGAAAGATTCAGAGTTCGATACAGCGGAAGACTTAACTTTTAGGCTTTCTTGAATTAGATGAGATATTAAGTGCATAAAGTATAAGCATGCGGGGACGACTTCTTCTTGGATTCCGCAACACCACCGTCTTCAAATACCGCAACATAAGTGGACACGAACGAAATGGCTTTGAACACTTCATTCTAGATCGGTAGCATTTTACCTCCGGTCAGTGAAGACCGTTGGACGATATTAGATATCGTACCCGTGACAGATAGTTTCAATTAAGTAACTTCCTGACAGGATTTCGCGGGTAAACCCGTTCTCTTTATTCGACCGTCCAAAGCTGACTGCGAACATAAAGAGTGAATCATTTGGATAATAATATCCGCATGATTTGAAGCCGTCAATTCATGTTCCTGGAACAAGTGAAATTCAATTAAGAACCGCACCATCGTTGCTTTCCAGTTGTCACGAGCTTGATTCGTATAGAATCTTGCAAGTTACCTACCAAGTACTGTTTGAGGTTAACACTAGAAGGATTTACACTCATCACTGTGAACACTAAGGTATCACTCTGAGTGTTCTGGCAAGATCACTAAGATATTGCGTAGAGGCCTGGAACGTGTTTAAATTCAGTTAAGAATTAAACAGCTGTTGCTTTCCAGTTATCACAAGTTTGATTCATAAAGAATCGTACAAGTCACCTACCATGAGCTTTTTGATATTCGCTCAAGAAGGATTTCCATCTTCATTGTAAATACTTTCGTATTACTCAGATGTTCAGGCAAGATCATGAAGATTTTGCGTAGGACTCTTAAGATCTTTCTTACTTTTCACAGTGTGTGAAGAAGCAAGGAAATATGAAAGTGTGTCCTAATGAGATATTTGATGATCTCAAATGGCTCTAGACTCGATCGTGCACTTTCGATTTTAGTGATCGGAGGCTGGAGAGGAGTGCCACCTTTTCAATACCAATTTACTCGGAGTGAATAAATCGATAGATAACGTGTTGATCTCCGTGTGATTAAAACAAATACCTTTTGAGAGATATCTGAGTTAGCTGGGATGGGTTATGCATTGCATTACTGGGTCCATGATGTCTGTCTTTAATATCGAGAATCATTAAAATGATCTCAATAGCATATGTGTTGACCCGGTTTCTGCCTAAAGTTGTAAGGAGGGCTTCTTTCTTTACACCTTTTATCTTTACAATTCTTTTTCATTCTTCAACCCCTTCAATGCTTACCAATACGTCATAACTAGCACCTTGTTGTGATTGTTCCAGTGCTAACTTAAGTACTTGGTCGGCATTCAGCTATGTTCACAATCTTTCTCCAACTTTCCTAAGGACTACTATTTCTAGCTATGGAATGTCCTTGGGAAGATTCCTTCGGTTCTGGAAGAATCATAGGACTTAACCTATCCTACCATCCTTATGTCACCACAATCTTCATCGTCGTGAAATAAATGGGTTTCGGGTAAGTATATGTCACCATGAAAATCCATTTTGATATGCAAATCCGTTTTGCTCCCCCTTAACATATGCCACGATATTCGAAAATATTTCGCACATGTCGGGATGAGCCATCACATTAAGTCAAACCATTTGTGATAATATCCCATATTAAATCACATTTTCTCCCCCATATTAAAAATATTAACCCAATCGATGTTTTTAATATCAATTGATTTAATGAAGTTATAATAAAGATTTTGGGAAGAAAAATGCAAGTCCATTTTATCTTCATGATATCAAACATATGAGATATGATACCGATTTGTAACATGATCACATATTCACCATTTTAGAAAAGAATTGACAAGGTTGGACCTGATAGATGAGAACATCATATGATAAGATCAAATGGTTCTTGTGAGCATATGTTGGTCGCCTCGTCACGTTGAAGTCATCTCTTGTCACCACGTGTACGATTGGTATTGTTGTCTTGACACCAACTTGTGAACTTGGCACGTTCGGCATCAAAGATTCTGAATGCTTGACAATTGCTCCCCCTCAATTGTTGACCCGTGTTCTATTGAAAGAGCTGTAGTCGTCGGTTGAGTAGTCGCATCGTCGAGTATGTGGATACCAATTGTAGATAACATGGTTGTAGAGATGATAGCTTCATAAAAACAAGACTTCTCTTGTTTTAACAGATAAATGCATTGAGGCGTACATAGATTTGTGTTAGACCAAGTTATAAAGTAAACTTGATCCCTTACAAGATTTTAAAGTAAACCTTGCCCGAGAAAATGAATTCCCGTTGTTAGCCAAAGCTTTCATAAGAAATACTTGACTTTAATGTAAAAACCGGGTTGCAGTCTGAAATAACTACAAGCCATTTAGGCATGATTTATGAAATATTTACAACTTTTGTACGAACTCTATTTATGGCGCCGTGTCGATATTAATCAACATTTCTAAGGCCGTAAATATTATCGTACCAAAAGACATGCCTTTGAAAAAGAAAGTAAAAATATTTTTGGATTTTTATCAATTTTTCAATTCTTATAGTTTTTATATGGTTTTATATTTTTGTATTTTGCTTTTGTGGATAAAAATATAAACAATATATACAGATGATCACCAAGGATACGGAGAATAGTTTTACCACCACTATTATTTCGCTTTATCTGCAAGTTCCTTTAGAGTCTCAGGCGAGAAAGTTCTCATCCCTAGCTTGTTGGCCAAAAATTCAATTCGAGCGCGATCTAAAGCCTTCGTGAAAATATCCTCCAATTGATACTCAGATCGGACAAAGTAAAGCTCGATCACTCCATTTTCCACTTGCTCCTTGATGAAGTGGTAGCGAATGTCAATATGCTTCGACCGGGAGAATTGAACATTGTTGCAGCATAAGGCAATTGCACTTCTGTTGTCGCAGTACATCGGAATTTTGTTGAAACCTAGACCATAGTCGGTTAATTGCGATCTCATCCAGAGAATTTGAGCACAACAACCGGACATAGCTATGTATTTTGCTTCCTTACTTGAAATTGCAGCGTTTTTCTGCCTTTTCGATGCCCAACTGATTAGTCGATCTCCTAGTAGTTGCAAAGTTCCACTCGTGCTACGCCTTGTATCTTGACAACCCGCGTGATCCGCATCTGCATATGCCATTAGTGCAATAGAAGAGTCCTTCGAATACCAAAGTCCCCGATTAATGGTTCCTTTAAGATATCGAAAGATCCTTTTAACAGTAGCTAAGTGTAACTCAGTAGGCCTAGTTTGATACCTGGCACACATACATATAGCAAACTGAAGATCAGGTCGACTGGCTGTGATATACAGAAGAGTACCGATCATTCTACGATACAGTGTCGGATCAACGGCAACTCCATGTGGATCTGCATCAAGCTTAGTTCGTTCCACCATTGAAGTATCCACGGGGTCGCAAGATTCCATCTTGTATTTCTTAAGCGATTCAAGGGCATACTTGGATTGATTGATAAAGATGCCTCTGGGACTCTGAGATATCTGAAGACCTAAGAAGAATGATACCTTGCCCATCATTGACATCTTAAACTTGGAAGACATGAGTGTCCCAAACTCATCCGATAATGTTTGGGTCGAGGCTGCAAATATAATATCATCAACATATATTTGTACCATAATCATATCTTTACCTCGTTTCTGAATGAACAGCGTGGGATCCACCTTGCCTTTAGCAAAGCCTTGCGTAATGAGGAATTGTGACAAAAGATCATACCATGCGCGAGGAGCTTGCTTCAACCCATAAAGAGCCTTCTTAAGCTTGTACACATGATTAGGATAATTAGGATTCACAAAACCATCCGGTTGTTGAACATAGACCTCTTCCTTGAGTTCACCATTAAGAAATGCCGTCTTTACATCCATCTGATAGACAATCATATTCATATGGGCTGCATAAGCGAGGAATAGTCTAATAGCTTCCAAACGGGCAACAGGTGCAAAGGATTCCATAAAGTCGATGCCTAATAGTTTCTTGTATCCACGAGCTACTAGTCTAGCTTTGTTCTTCAATATTCCGCCTAACTCATCGAGTTTCACCTTGTAAACCCATTTCAAAGTGAGTAACTGCACTTGATCCGGGCATGGGACAAGTTCCGATACTTCAAGACGTATAAACTCATTAAGTTCTTCTTGCATAGCTTCTATCCAACAGGATTGAGTAAAAGCTTGTTGCCATGTCTTAGGTTCAACTTCAGTGAGAAAAGCATCAAAGTGACAAAACATTGCACTTTCTTGTAGTTGACTTCGTGTGGATACCGGACGATTAGGGTCACCAATAATATAATCTATAGGATGATCCTTCGTCCACTTGCTGTCATGTTCATGAATCCGTGGATTGGAGTAAACCGTAGTAGGAGCTTCCTCTGAGGTGGACGACCCGGCTTGATTAGGGTCGGGAATTGGTACACCAAAGAATGGAAGTTCACGCATTTGAGCGAATTCCAAATCGTGATCATCATCATCCTCTTCATCATCAATAGGCATGACGTGGGTAGTTGTTACATGTGTTGGTTGAGAATTACTTGTGGATGGTATGTCTTGACCAATTGTAGGTGCAGATGTATCTGATTGTGCTTCGGTTGCTGGAGCGACAACTTCGGTTACCAGAGCTATTACCTCAGGTTCTGGAGCAACAATAGTTAGAGGAGTAAAGAATTCATCAAAGAACGGTTGAAACAACGTATCCCATTCATTCCTAGTAGGTGGTATAAATGATGATGAAGTAGGGTTGTTTGGGACAAGACCAGAACTAATGTTACTGGGTCCCATTTCATGAAGTGCGGGTTCAGAGCTGCTTTGCTCAGAAGCCATTGCTGTCAGCTCATCAAAATCAACATTCATAGTTTCGAGGATCTTGCGAGAGTTACGGTTGTAGATTCGGTATGCCTTCTTTACGGGTGCATAACCAATGAAAATACCAATATCAGCCTTTGGTTGAAGTTTTCCCAAATTGTCACCATCATTATTTGGATAGCAAAGAGAACCAAATACATGAAGATATGATAAATCTGGTACTTTTCCATGGAGAAGCTCATAAGGTGTTTTACCATGGCGTTTACGAATTAGTGACCGGTTTTGGGTGTACACTGCTGTAGATACTGCTTCTGCCCATAAAAATAATGGAGCCTTTGCGTAAATTAACATCGTTCGAGCAACTTCCATAAGTGTGCGATTTTGCCTTTCAACGACACCGTTTTGTTGTGGAGTGCGAGCAACGGATGTTTCATGAGAAAGGCCAACTTCTTCATAATAGTCACGCAAAATTTGATTCACAAATTCGGTTCCATTATTTGTACGAATGCGTCGGACAGTAGTGTTGAGACGCACTTGAATCATCTTGAGAAATCCGATGATGAATTTAGATGCCTCATTTTTGGCTTTAAGAAATTTCACCCATGTAAACCGAGAGTAATCATCCACAATAACGAGGATGTACTTTTTGCCACTAAGACTTTCAACACGCATTGGCCCACAAAGATCCATATGCAACAGATAAAGTTTCTCTTGGTTGGTGTCTTCAGTCTTGGGTTTGTAAGACTTCTTAGTGCTTTTCCCCATTGTACACGCGGAACAAAAATGATCCTTGTGAAATGATAGTTTAGGAAGACCACGAACAAGGTCGTTTTTTGCCAAGTGATTAATAGCGTCAAAGTTAAGATGAGATAACCGTCGATGCCATAACCATGACTTAGTCTTTGAGGATTTGGAGAGAAGACATACGGGAGAAGCGGCCATCTGTCTTGTAGAGACAAAGTGTACAAATTATTTCCTCGAGTACCTTTCAATAAATCAACCCCTTCCAAATTACGAATGAAGCAGGCATGCTCTCGAAAAGCAACTTCTAGGTTTGCATCACAAAATTGTCCCACGGAAAATAAGTTGTGACCAAGACCTTCCACGTAATACACTCTTGAAATTATAACATTCCCAATATGATATTCACCATAACCCATTATCTTTGCAATATGATCATTTCCAAATCGAACCGTACCAAGAAACTTGCTGACGAAATTTCTGAGCTGAGAGCGATCTCCGGTCATATGCTTGGAGCAACCAGAGTCCAAATACCAGAGAACAATTTGGACCACCTGTTTTCAATAACAACAGTAGACAATGCATTGGAAACTATTGGTTCCGGAGTGTTAGCAGATACAGATATATAATTATCAGAATTGCTAACATTTTTGAGACCCTTAGATTTCCTGCGTTTTCTAATGTGAGTTTTAGCACTAACAGGTTTTATAGTTCCAACTTTCTTAGGTTTTGGATTATCCGCGGGCACTACAGTGGGAGTAGACCTAGTTAAAGGGCACGTATTTCCTACTATAGTGAAAGTTCTACCAGTGGGGCGCCACATCCAACCAACTTGGGTTAACACTTTCCCAGTCGGTTTCCATTCTAATCCATTTTTCTAGGCATGCATCTCATTTACATGGTCAATAAGGCAAGAATCATGACGAATAGAAAACATACATTCATTGCAATTCCAACATTTCAAATTAGAATTCACACTAGGCTTAGAACGCTGCACAACCGCAGAGCCTTTAGGTTTAGCTACATGATTCTTTTTATTCAAAACAGAAATAACATTCCTAGGATGGGCTTCTACTTTCTTCTTCACTTGACTACTAGATGGGGGCAAGATCCTATCATTCTTCTTGTTTCTCTTAAGCTTAGATCTTTGAGCCTTAGTAGTGGTGCTTACTCCTGTAGAAGGCAACACGGGAATATTAGAAGCTGGTTTTGATTCCGCCTTATCTTTAGTGACCAAAGTTTGAGATGGTTTAGTCCTAGGGCCCTTGTTAAGTGGTGTGACGGCTATAAGGTTCCTTTTGATTGCACTAGAGGACGATGCTAAGACAGTGGCTGCGTTATCCACAACATTCTTACCTTTTAGAGTACGAAGTGTTTCCTTTAACTCAGCCAAGACCAGATTCTTATCACAAATTTGTTCCCTCAAATCAGATATTTCCATCGACTTTCGATTCAATTGTTCAATCAATGATTGATTCTGTGCAGTGGTATCAACACATGCGGGCTGTACTGAATCGAAGAGTCGTGTATTTTTCTGTTTTAAGTTATCAACTTTGCACAAAATCTTGGAAACTTGATTATCTAGATCAAGTCTAAAATTCTCAGTGGCCTCAAGTACGTTCACACAGTTAAGCTCCTTAAATTTCTCTATTTCTATCGGCAAAGATTGAGCAACCTTGTCACTTGGCTGACGCTGTTTTGATTGTAAATTCAATCGAAAATTCTTTTAAAAATTTGCATCATCGATATTAACACCTTCGAATGACGTTTCAAAGATTTCTTGAATAAATTGTTGCTTGCATTCAAGCGAAATACAATGTGTTTGAATCTCATCAAAACGTTTTGAAAGCGATGAATATGAATCTTGAAGCTTTAAAAATTCAGCGTCAGATTCGTGACAAGTACTATCTACCACAGTATCCACAGATTCAACATTATGCACAATAGAATCATTATCAACACTTGTATTCACACAGACAGAAACTATATCATGAGACATCACTTGATTCAGAAGCAGATCATTATGGCGTGGAACCCGTTCTATTTCAAGTAAACTGTTTTCATAAGCATTATCCATTTCATTGAAAACATGTCTAAATTATTCTATTTCCAAAAACAAATCTTGATCAAGATTACTAAGACAAGCCTTAACATTGTTTACAAACGGAACAATTTCATTTCGGAACGCAGCTCTAGTGTGCTCAAAGTTCCATTCACCTTCCGTTATGGCCGAAGCCGTCGTACGTTCCAAAATGACCTTGTCAAAATCGGCTAAGTGTTGGTGAACCGCATTTAAATTAACGGACGCCTTGCTTACCGGTGGAAATAACTTTGTTAAATCCGTTTTGACAAGTGTAGGAGACGTACTAGGAAGGTTTTCATTTGACAAACTTTGGGGCACACGAACTGTCAATTCTGCTAATTCCTTTTGTAAACGAATGCGTGTCTTTTTAGAAAATTGATCTTTGTTATGTTGATCATAATCAATTGTATGGAATTTTGAAAGCATTTTAGAATGAGTTTCATCCCCAAGTGATTGTGTCTCCTCAGTACTACGAACAAAAGGTGCCTCTTTCGATTTTCCAATTATGGTCATATCATAAAGACCGAGAATATATTCCTGAGCTTGTTTTGCATAACCGGGATTAGGTGGTAAATATTGAAGACGTTTAAGTTCGAGTTCTTTAAATGATTTAGTTAAAAGATGAACCTTTTCTGTGGAAGCGTATTGTTTTAAAAGCTGTTGTTCTTTGAATTTAAGAAGTTTGGTAGCATTAATTTCCGATTCAACTTTTTTAGACTCGAGAGTTTCGAAATCCATTTTAAGTTTCTGAAAATCATTGACAACCGACTCTTTTTCTTTTAATTCATTGGAAAGATTAGCTTTTAATGATTCTATTTCTTTCAAGTGTTCAATCTTTTCAAAACGAAATTGGTCAAATTCTGAACATGTTATTTTCTCTGCTTGAGGGACCATTTCAAAAGTTTTGACCTTTTCTTTATGCAACGCAAGCTCAGCAGTTAGGGTGGAATTGGTATCTACGGATTGTCTGAGGGCCATATGCATTTGATCAATAATATGTGTAGGCACCATGACCAACTCATGTTGAGCATAAGATTCCATACCCGTCGTAGCATTTGGTTGAGGCTCACTCAAATGTGTTGGATTGGGTACCACTTTATTTGAGTTACTAGTTCCCGAATGCTGTTCGAGGTTGTCATTTTCATGCCCAACTTGATGTTGGTTTTCATCAATATTATTAGATGTGGTTGGTACCTCACTGATGACATCAGAATCGTAGTGAGAGAGATTAGCAACGAGAGCATCTTGGGCAGAGTGAATGTCATCACAATCCGAATCGTATGCATCAAGATCATCCGCTTGATAAGCTGCATTAGAAGTGGAAACAACTGCAATGCCTTCAGTATCTGCTGCCCCTGGGTCTGCAAGAAATGCTAACTCCTCTGAATCCAAAATCTTCCCCTTAGACTGAGCATCAACCAAATACATCTTCTCACGAAACCATGCATCATCCCTTCTCCTTTTCGGCTGAGTGCATTCCCTAGCCATATGACCTTGTCCTCGGCAATTGTAGCAAGTCACAACCTTCTTAGGACCAATAGGACTCCCATTTCCACTAGCTTGAGAATTCACGGCTTGATTGTTCCCAGTCCTTGTAGGAGGTCCATATGAATTTTGTCTTCCCTGAATAGGTTGCACCGTCACTTGACCATCTTGAACAATGGCTTGTTGTCGAGGATTTGATGAGGTGCGGAGCTGATTGTTTGTTGGTGGAAATCCTCTAGTTGCAACAAGTTTTGACAAGTAGGCGGTGAGATGGTTTAGAACATCAGCTGGCGTATCATTTGGAGTAAAGACTGGTGCTTGGATTGGTGGAAGTTCATTAGAGTAGAAAGCTTGTGCTGGTTGTGCTTCTATTGGAAAATATCCTTGCTGAGGAGTATAGCCCAATGGAGAAGTGTTGGCTTGTGATGGTGATGTTTGATATGGTGGTTGCTGATGAAAAGATTGTTGATGAACACTTTGTTGATATTCTTGCTGTGGAATCATTGGTGGTTGATAAGATGGTTGCTGTGGTTGCTGATAGATGTGTGGTGGTGGCTGCTGCAAGTATGATGCTTGTTTATAAGTATAAGCCATGTTTTGTTGAGAAGCATACATTGCAAGTGGATCATGAACTTGAGGTGTAGACAACCGAGCCTCAATCACATGGCATTCGTGTTGTTGAAGAAAAGCTTGAAGTTGATCCATATTGGTGTTATGCAAGTCCTTAGCCAATTTAACATCCGTCACGTATTTTTTCCATTCTGGAGGAAGAGTGTTCAAATACTTGGTGTTCAATTGAAAGGTAGGGATTGCCATGCCATAGATATTAAGCTCATTCAACAATAGGGTAAATCTCAGATAGTAATCATTGAGAGTCTCCCCTGGCACATAGGCAAACTTATCAAAAGTATCATAAAGCTTACACTCTCGTTCTTGTTTAGTTAACGAGGTGCCTTGCATTAGAACCAGAATTCTATCCCATAACTCTTTGGCAACTTTATGTTTGCTGACGAGTTTGTAGACATATGGAGGAAGAGCTTGGAGAATGATGTTTGTAGCATACTTATCACATTTATCTTGAATCTTCATATCTCCAGTCAACTCACCCGTTGTGCGAGGACGAGTAGTCGTACCTTCTGTCACTGTACCATAATCTAATGATCCATTGAGCACCGATGCCCAAATTAGATGTCCATTCTCCTTGTTCAACATATAAAGTTCCAATCGGGAAGCCCATTCCTCATACATAGTCTTCACAAACATTGGTGGACGGTTATCCGTACCCGAGAGGATGGACTTATCCGTAAGAGATGTGTACTCCATTTCAATAAGTTAAGATTTACAAAGTTGATCGAACAATGAAATAAGGTTAAGTGTTTTTGTGTTGAAGTCGAGAAACAATGTTAAAATCCCCTAAAATATGTTCTCGATAAACCAAAAATTCCAAGACAAAATTACACACGATCCGAAATTTTTTATGGAATAATTTTTGGATTGTCGGAATGTCTAGATCGGAATGCCAGCTCGGAATGTCAGATCGGAATTTCCAGATCGCAAAGCAAGGCTGTCGAAATGTTCAGATCGCAAAGTCCTATCGGAATGTTCAGATCGCAAAGTCCTATCGGAATGTTCAGATCGCAAAGCAAAGCTGTCGAAATGTTCAGATCACAAAGTCCTATCCGGAATGCCCAGATCGCAATGTGCTGTCGGAATGATTCAGATCGGAATATAGCTGACAAAATTTCGGCAGAGTAACGATTAAGCAACTTCCTTATATCCGTCAGAATCCCAGATCGCAAAGAACGATCGGAATGTTCAAATCGGAATAAGTCTCGAAATCCTCAGTATCGCAATGTGGAACAAAACACTTTCCGATGGTGATGGTTATTGCGATGGAAGCCCCCTTTTTCTTGTACTTTCCGATGGAAGTGTTTGCTTGAATTTCGGAAAGAAGAACACAATACCTTTTTGCACTTTTGATCCAAGAAAGATTGTGTTTTAACCAAAATCAAGACACCAAGAACACTACAATACTACTGAATATGTTATGCTTCTTGAAATCACGATCAAACACAAAACAAAATTTTGATGATTCGGCAATATGAACTCAAAAATCCACGAAATGCTTATAAGAACATACGCAACACTAAAACAAACCTATATTTCATCCCAAGCTCTGATACCATTTGTAGAAATGTAAATCTATGCTTATGTTTTAGAGAGAGAAAGAGATAGAGAGATGGTGGATTACACACACACTTAGAGAGAGAAAACAATGTTTACTATGTGAAAATTATGAAACCACACACCCTCTCCATCAAAGGAGAGGGTTTATATACCCAAGCCTTGTAATGGGCTTGGGTTTACACGTTTGGGCCGGCCTACACAAGTTGTAGGCTAGGCTTGGACTTGTTTGTTAAATAACGAAAGTTAACTAAACTACGAGCTATAACATGGACTATTGTTGGAGTGACCGATCCTTTCTAATACGTAAAACGTATTTCCAACACATTTGGTCCTTGTGTTTTGGGAATTTTGGTAAAACAAGTATTTCAGCCCTAAAAACGATTTCCCTTTGTATTTAAGTTTCAGCTTTTGGCAATTTTGGCACTAAACTTTCCAATAAGGTTTACAAGGGTTGTTTTTGACATTTTGAGATATTTCAAGGGCTGATCTTGGACATTCTTGATCTTCAAAGGTCTTCAATGTATCTTTGGCTTGATGAGGGACCATAATTGACAATTTGGAATTGTTGAGGGACCAATCTTGCCATTTCTTCAAAGTTGAAGGACCATTTGTGTAATTTTGACAAACTTAAGGGAACAAACTTGTAATTATTAATATACAAGGGTTTTAAGTGTCATTTCTTCAATTAATGAGGATCAATCTTGTATGTCTTCAAGTCTTCAAGGGTATTTGTTGAGCATTCCATGATTTAGGGCCCGGTTCTTTGTACGGCTTCGTTTCTCGTGTCTGTTTTTCCTTGTATCTTGTGATCTTTTGTCTTTTTCACGATATCCATACCTAAAATACACAAGTAAACAAACCCAAGCATATATATATATGGTATATTATGACATTTTTATGCATTTAAAGCCCGAAAAGAACGATGAGATCATGTATAAATGCTATCTCATCACTCCCCCATACTAAGCCATTGCCGTGCCCTCACGCAATGCTAGAATAAAGTATCTAAGCATCACCAAAGTTCAATTTTATTAACCTTTATTGAAGAGTAAAAGACTTGCAACATACTACGAAGATGTGTAAAGACATAATGTATGATTTTCATCACAAATGTGACTTTTAGGGTCAAAGAATAGAAACAAGTGAATGTCCCTTAGAGTAAACTTCGTCATCCTTGATTGTCATACATTCCATGCTAAGTGCAAAAACGAGATCATTGTTGGTACAAGTCACAATGCTAACACTACTCATACGTCCAAATTGTGTAATACTTTTCCTCCCCGCAATCCTAGTTATTATAAAAGGAAATGGGTTACTAGCATTTTTTTATCTATTTGTCATGGATCACAAGTGATTCATATTGACTTATTTGAGTAGTTATTAGTCCGAAAGCAAAGTAGCACGATTTGATCAATAGTTAGCCGAAGGACAAAATCTTTTAAAACGGCTTCTCGTGTATCTCCTTAAGTTCATATCTTGGCATAACTCGTTTCACGATTTGAGACCTTTCTCGGACCGATATTTGGCATGTACTTCATACTTCAAATCTTGGGAAGACGTTCTTGAAATTATGGTCTTCTCTTCTTATATTTGGAATTTCTTCACTTGACGTTTTTGAGAGATTCTTCATTATTTGGACCACGACTTCATCATTTTTCTTCAATCTTTACTTTGGATTTTGATATACAACGATCCGCCTCCTTTTCAGACTTGGATATATTTATCCTCATACCTTGTTAGGGTCTTTTTGGATAGACTTTCTCCATGATCTTTAGGGGAGTAATTGCTTTTCGTCATGTGTCTCGATCCTTCATATTGATTTTAGGAATAATGATACTTCACATCATCTTTGATCTTTAGCAAAAATAGAGCTCCTCATGCCTTGTTAGGGCCTTTTTGGATAATCGCCAATCTTCGCGTCCCGCTTCAATAAGTTATGCCTTGGCTATGAACTCTATTCAACCCCGAGCAACTTTTAAACGATCTTGCGCTAGAGGCTAAGTAACCTTTCAAATCGTACGACCTTACTTATTGCAATTATGATTTATTCCTAATGCATTGATCTTATGGGAAGAAAAAGCCACCATTAAAAACATATGAGTTTTTGAAAGAACACTTTCATGTTCTACGTTTAGCATGATCACTTGTCTAACTCTATCATCTCTCGTTCTTCACTATATAAAGACCTCTAATTAAAGAGACTCGTGAATACTTAGCCATGCAAGTCAAAATTAAGCCAAATTTGGATTAGCTTTCATTAAGACTATATCAAATCAATGTTTTGGGTTTTCAAGCCACCTATAGGATCTTGCACTTTCTTGGAATTTTTCAAGTTTAGAGAATGCATTTTAAAGTTCCCTTGATAAGTGACTTTCTAGGATCAATTATAGGATCTTGCGAAAAGTTCTCGTTCTTAACCCGAATGAGCTAAGACTTTCGCGTTTTAAAGCTCCCTATATAAAAGTCTAGCAAAACTTGAATTGAGCGGGTTAAGGAATGTAAATGGCTCCAAATGCCTATCAAGTAAAAAATTAGCTCTTATTCTATCCAACAGAAAATATACATTCGTGTCTTAAAAACACTTATGAAAACTAAGAAAAAATTTAAAATTTGGCCATTTTTGGCCTTATTAGCAAAACAAAACATTGAAAGTTGGAAAGCGTGAGGGTGTAGCAAAGCAAGATCCTAGATGGAGGCTCACGTACAACCACGAGACACCGAGTCATGAAAAACTTCTTCAAGCAAACGATGGAGGCTCACGTAAACGAACACGAGAGTCTTCAATCGTAGATGATGATGATGATCTAGATAACACAATCACAAATAACCACGAGACAACGAGTTGAAAGGGTACAAGTCCCCTTATTAGTGAATAGTAAGCATAAAGGATAAGCATGGGATCTCCCTCACGAGGCACCTCGTTTTTTATTACCGAGTCATGAGCTCGACTCGATCCCCTCAATGCTAATTATCATTGGGGAAGGTGACTTGGTCGAGGGCAACCATTGAAGGAATTTCCCCACCAAAGTAGTGCTTAAGCCTATGTCCGTTCACCTTGAAATTAGGACCATCATCTTGAGCTAGCTCGATGGTCCCATACGAAAACACTTGTGTAATGGTGAACGGACCCGACCAACGAGATTTCAATTTCCCGGAAAATATCTTAAGTCGAGAGTTAAAAAGTAACACTTGATTACCAACGTTAAAAACCCGGTTTTTAATCTTTGAATCATGAAACTTTTTAGTCTTTTCTTTAAAAATTAATGAATTTCATAAGCATTATCTCTTAATTCATCCAATTCATTCAATTGTATTTTCCGGTGATCTCCCGCGGTCTTTAAGTTAAAGTTTGCATGCTTAAGGGCCCAATATGCCTTGTGCTCCAACTCAATGGGCAAATGACAATTCTTCCCATAGACTAACTTATAAGGAGTGCTACCGATAGGTGTCTTATAAGCGGTCCTAAAGGCCCATAAAGCATCATCGAGTTTGTCGGACCATGAAGCACGGTTTTCTCCAATTGACCTCTCTAAAATCCTCTTTAAAGCTTGGTTCGAAACCTCGACTTGCCCACTCGTTTGCGGGTGATAAGCCGTAGAAAGACGATGAGTAACTCCATATTTCTTTAGAACCTTTTCGAATTGGTCATTACAAAAATGGGTTCCACGATTGCTTATAATAGCACGAGGGGTTCCGAACCGAGAGAATAGTTGCTTCAAAAACTTCACTACCACACGAGCATCATTAGTAGGCAAAGCCTTAGCTTCCACCCACTTAGAAAGGTAGTCCACCGTGACGAGGATATATTTTTTGCCATGAGACGATGGGAACGGCCCCATAAAGTCTATTCCCCATATGTCGAAAATCTCACACACTTGAATTATGTTTTGCGGCATTTCATCACGTTGAGACGATTTTCCTTGACGTTGGCACGAATCACACGACTTTACAAGTGCGTGTGCATCACGATAGATAGAAGGCCAAAAGAAGCCGGAATCGAACACTTTCTTAGCCGTGAGATTAGCACCGTGGTGACCACCCGTGGGTCCCTCGTGACAAGCTCTAAAGATATTAGAAGCTTCGGCACCAAAAACACAACGTCGAACGAGTTGATCCACACAAACCCGAAAGAGATAAGGGTCGTCCCAAAAATAGAACTTGACGTCACGAAAGAATTTTCGTTTTTTTTGTGTCGTCATACCCTTGATTATGAAATTGCCCGCATGGTAATTTGCAATGTCGGCAAACCATGGGGTGGTGTCTTTAGAATTCACTGCACCGAGAGTCTCAAGAGGAAATGTTTCGGTGATTTCCTTGTTCTCGAAAACATCTTTGTGAGGATCTTCTAGACGAGAGAGATGACCGGCCGCTAGATTCTCGGCTCCTTTTTTGTCAAGCACGGTGACATCAAATTCTTGGAGGAGGAGCATCCAACGAAGCAATCTCGGCTTAGCATCTTGCTTAGCTAAGAGATACTTGATAGCCGAATGGTCGGTATACACGATGCTTTTAGTCAAGACGAGATAAGGTCGGAACTTCTCAAAAGCATAGACCACGGCAAGGATTCCTTTTCCGCTGTGGTGTACTTTAATTGAGCCTCGGTCATCGTCTTACTAGCATAGTGGATAGGACGGAAATGCTTGTCATAACGTTGCCCTAAGACGGCCCCTATAGCATAATCACTTGCATCGCACATGATTTCAAAGGGTAATTCCCAATTAGGAGCAACAAGAATGGGAGCTTCGGTAAGTTTCCTTTTGAGAGTTTCGAAAGCTTTAACACAATCCTCATTGAAGTTAAAAGGAGCATCCTTCTCGAGAAGGTGTGTCATAGGTCGAGAGATTTTCGAAAAGTCCTTGATGAAACGACGATAAAAGCCCGCGTGGCCTAGGAAACTCCTAACTCCCTTAACGGTTTTGGGATGAGGTAACTTGGCGATGACATCTACCTTAGCTTTATCGACCTCAATCCCCGCCTTCGACACCTTATGTCCTAAGACGATTCCTTGTTTACACATAAAATGACATTTTTCCCAATTAAGCACAAGATTGGTTTCTTCACAACGTTTTAACATTTGCTTGAGATTAGATAAACATGACGTGAACGAATTGCCAAACACCGAGAAGTCATCCATAAACACTTCCATCGACTTCTCGATCATATCGTGAAAAATCGCCATCATACATCGTTGAAACGTACCCGGTGCATTACAAAGTCCGAAAGGCATCCTACGATAAGCGAACGTTCCATAAGGACACGTAAACATAGTCTTCTCTTGATCACGAGGGTCGATAGGGATTTGAAAGTAACCGGAAAAACCATCTAAAATGCAATAGAATTCATTTCCCGCGAGTCGCTCCAACATTTGATCCATGAAGGGCAAAGGAAAGTGGTCTTTACGAGTGGCGTCATTTAACTTTCGGTAGTCAATACACACCCTCCAACCGGTCACAACACGAGTGGGAATTAACTCGTTGTTTTCATTAGGCACAACGGTCATTCCTCCCTTTTTAGGGACACAATGGATTGGGCTCACCCATGGGCTATCGGATATAGGATAAATCATTCTCGCGTCAAGGAGTTTAAGGACCTCCTTTTTAATGACATCGTGAATTTTGGGATTCACCCTTCTTTGACTTTGAATTGTGGGTTTGTAGTCCTCCTCCATTAAAATCTTGTGAGTACAAAATTTTGGGTCAATACCCTTAATGTCAGATATTTTCCACGCAATTGCCCCTTTATGAGCCTTAAGAACTTTCAAGAGCTCGGTTTTTTCATCATTAGCAAGACCTCTTGCAATAATAACCGGCAACTTGTCATCACCTTCCAAGAATGCGTATTCAAGGTGAGAAGGAAGATCTTTCAATTCAAGGATAGGTGGTTCCTCGATTGAAGATTTTGGTTCAACACTCATAACTTCCATCGGCGGAAGAAATGGTGGAATAGAAGTATCATCACTAATCAACACCTCATCTTCATTGTCGATTTCATTTGAAGTGAGATCGCCTCCTTGGTATGGAGTGAGATTTGGTGTGGAATTAGCAAGAATAGGATCCAAAATAGTGGGATTGCCACTTGAGAGCTATCGGAAAAACCTAACACTTCTTGTGAAAACTCATCGCAAACCACATCAACGATGTCAATGTGATTGATGGTAGCGATTGCATAAACATGAGAAGGTTTCGAGTTTTGAGTAGCGTTTATAACAAGTTCCTCTTCGTTGAATCTCAAAGTGATAGTTCTTGCATGAACATCGATAAGCGATCTCGAAGTGTCTAAAAATGAACGACCTAAAATTAGAGGAACTTGAGGATCCGCGGGGATGTCAACTACTATAAAATCAACGGGATAGTAGAACTTCCCCACTTTCACGAAAACATCTTCGGCTACTCCACATGCTAAAATCGTAGAATGATCGGCCATCTCGATAGACATGTTCGAAGGAATGAGAGCCGGAAGCGAAAGCGATTTCCAAATGGAAAATGGCATCAAATTAATGCTCGCACCAAGATCCGCCAAGGCGAGGCATTCTTTCATATCTTGTATGTCACAAGGAATGAGAAACTTTCCGGGGTCACCAACTTTTTCCGGTATGCGGTTAAGATAAACCGAAGAACAATTAGCAAGCTTTGAAAGCTTTTCCTTATCGCTCATCATACTTTTAAAAGTGGAAGCGAAACGAGGCATATATAACAACGCGTCGGCTAAACTCACATCAAAATTCACTTGTTGAAACATTTTTATAAAAAGCTCAATTTGTTGTTTGTTACGTTCTTGCAATTTCTCTTTGTTTCGTCTCGAAGGGTAGGGTAAAGGTGGTGTGGGTTGGTCATTAGGCAACGGCCTTGGAAACTCGGGTTCCACAATTGGTATTGGTTCAACCGTAGGTGTGGTTTGAGCGGTACTTCGTGGGATCGTAATGTGCTACTTTTCGACCATCACCTCGGGTCCTCTCTCGATTTCCTTCTCCTTAGAAGTACTTGGGCGAGAGATTGGTTCCTTGAAAGTTTTACCACTTCGTGTAGTAATAACCTTCATTTCTCCCTTCGGGTTTGCAATGGTATCACTAGGAAGACCACCCGAGGAAGAGGGTTTACACATGATTGCTTCAAACATCTTAGCCATTCGGTCCTCAAATTTTGATTGCCTAGCATCCGCTTTTAATAACTCTTGCTTAATCTCATGTTGTCCTAATTCCATCTTTTTGTTGGTTTTGTTGAATACGTTGGACATTTCCTTCCATTTTGTTTGCATGAGTTTTAAGTTCATTAGCAAGTTCATTTTTAGCTCGTTTTTCAACTCGGATCTTAAGCTAATCATCTCACGTTGCATGTTATCAAATTTAGCATCATTTGCTTTAGCATAATCCAAAAATTCTCCTTGCAAATTTTTAGTGTGAGCATTTTGAAAACCTTGTGTAGTGTTTTGAAAATCACGGTTTTGATTTTGATTAGTGACTTGTACATTCCCATTTTGATAATTCCCCTTGTTGTAATTGCGTGAATTGCCTTGGTAATTACCACCTTGGTTGTTGTTTCGATAACTATTAACATTTTGATTTGGTGGAGCTTGATTTTGGCGGGAACCTTGACCATTTTGGTTGTAAGTTCCCGTTGCTACATAAGCACTCGAAGTGTTACCATCCATGGTAATGCACTCGGAAAGATCATGAGCTCCACCACAAGACAAACAACTCTTAGCAACCGCTTTAACCGAAGCGGAATTTGAAGCTTCTTGAGCTTTCCAATGGGACATAAGATGAGCAAATCTATCAAAAAACCGATTTTCCTCATTAGCTTCATCATGTAAGGCATTAATGCTACGAGACGATGACGATGAAGACGAACCCAAATTGGCAACACTCGGTGTGTTACGAGGGCTATAAACCTTAGATCTATTCTCGATGATTTGTAAAGCCTCATTTTTCGTCTTACACAAAAAATTACCACCCGCGGCGGCATTCAAATAATCTCGTTCATGATCATTAAGCCCATTATAAAAATTATCAACTTGATGCAATTCCGTAAAATCATGGTGTGGACATTCATGTAACATTTCTTTAAATCGTTCCCATGCCATTGAAAAACTTTCATTATTTCTTTGCACAAATCGTGAAATCTCATTTTTCAAATGTGTTGTTTTAGATGGTGGAAAAAACTTGTTCACAAACTTAGAAACGAGATCGGCCCATGTCAAAATCGAATTTGGCGGTTCTTTCTCAAGCCAAATTTTTGCGGGTCCATCTAACGAGTAGGGAAACAACATCATCTTAATGGCGTCATGTGGAACATCCTTAAACTTGCTAGTAGCGGCGAGACGGTTAAAATTCCTAATGTGGTAGTGCGGGTTGTCTTTCTCATGACCTCTAAACTTATTTGCTTGCAACATCGACATTAAACCCGTCTTAATCTCGAAATTCTCCGCAAGGATGGCGGGAATCACAATAGCCTCTCCAAAACCCTCGGTGGGTGCTTGTAGCAACTCCATCATAGTACGATTAGCCATGACGACTTCTTGTTCTACAATAGGTTCAACAATTGGAGGTTGTTCAACAATCAACGTCTCTTGATTGGCTTGCTTTTGAAGACGTTTACGAGCTCGTTTTGCTTGATTACGAGTGATCATAAACTTCACGAAGAATGGGAGGTGAGCAAAGAAGATTCTTTTTTGTTGTTTTGTGAATTTTCAAATTTTTTGTGTTTTTGATTATATTTTTTTTTTGGATTTTGGTGTATCTTCGTAGACAACAATCTACAAAATCTCTCCCCGAATCAAACTCTTGATTAAAGAAGCCTCAAAGGAATGAAAACGATCACGTGGAGTGAACGCCTTCGAATGACTTTAGAACTTTGGTGAAAACCAAATTGTTCAAGAGGTTTTAATCACAAAGAAACCAAGCAAATATATTATACGTAATAATACTTTGGGCGGCAAAACCCTCGATTAGCCCTCAATCTCAAAATACTCACAAGCAAGCGGAGAAACGAGGCGCTGCGAAGCACTTAAGAGCCTTTTTCCTTAGGGTATATTTTATAATACCCGCCTTATACCCACCTTATAGTTTGTATTTTTCAAAATCGAGCTTCACGAAAGTATTTATCTATTTTTGCCTTTTTCTTTTTGTTTGAGATTCGAATACAATGATCGAGTGATGAAATCCCGAATCAAGGTTGTGTTTTCACACTTTTGGAGATATTATTTATTGATTGTGATACTTAATACAATATAGTAATAATATTTTTACAAGAAAAACTAAGAAAACCGATAATACGTATTAGTAGATTTCTACTAATACAAATACTATTTATGGTTAATATTAAAAACAACAATGCAAATTAATCACGACACACCTCCCCGGCAGCGGTGCCAAAATGGTTGTGGTAAATTACGACCTCTTGTTTAGGAAAACAAAGGAGGGTAAATGAGCGGTAAGTATTAAACAAATGATTTTAGAAAAAACCAAGTGTTAATGACCCTAAGGTGTGAAAGTTCGTTTCCCAAGGAGGTATATGTGTGTGAAAAACTTGTTAAATGTTTGTGATTAATGATTGGTTTAGAAGGGGATGAGAAAAAAAATGACGAAGACTTGAAAATTACTACTAGAAAGTTAAAACGTAAAACCTTAAAAACTACAAAAATAAAAATTAACTCTAAAAATTACCAAAAGTTCACCAAAAATCAAAATTAATAAACTAAAAGTTTACCAATGATCAAAACTTTTTCAAACCTTCTAAATATTCAATTCTTAAATGCTAATTAAAGCCCTAAAAATCAAATAAATTATCAAAAAGCCCAAATAAAGATTTTTCAATTGGTAAACCTCTAAGATGACCTAAAAAGATTAAAAACTATTTTTAGAGATTTTTAAACTAATGAAAACTATTTAAAATGATTTAAAAACTATTAAAACTTAAAATAATTATAAAAATTAATCTAAAAGTTATAAAATTATTCTAAAAGTTGCTAAATTCCTATTTTAATGTGTTAAAGCTAAGAAAAATATAGAAAGTTGGAAAAAGTGAAATTTGAAAAATAATAATAAAATAATATTAAAATAATATTAAAAATCCAAAAATTATTAAAAATTCTAAAAACTTGCAAACTAGTTTATTTTAACCTAAATAATCAGAAAATCAAAGTGAAATGACCAGAATTACCCTATTGGGCCCTCAAATGGGCCAAAACCAAAAACAGTCAACCAAATGGGCTTTTGGGCCCAAAAAGTCAAACTTAGCCTAATTGCCTTGGAAAAGCCCTATCTGACTTAATATTTAATTCTAAGAACAAAACTCTAAAGGCCCAAAAGCTGAATATGAGCTTATCACAGCTTATTAAGCACACAGCTTATTCTTATTGGGCTTTTCAGCCCATTAAGCAATAAGCCAATGCCATAAGCTCTAATTTGACACACAACCTTCTTTTGGGATGCTTATGAGATCTTTAAAAAGAAATTTTGAAAAAGCACACTCAATAAGCCAGAAATAAGCAAAGTATTATTTCACTAAAAGACAAAATAGTCGGGTTTGAGATTTAGGGCACCTCAGAAGCTCTAGTTTGTTGCAAAAGCTCACAAATAGCTTAACTAAGAATAATCAATCAAGAAAATCACAAAAATCCAAGTAGAATAAGCTGTAAGAGCAAATAAGCTGGCTGAAAAAGCCAAATAAGCTAGTTTTCTAGCAAAAGCTTAACCAAAAGACTTGTAACCTTCCAAATTTGATATTAAGCTGAGAAAAATGAGTTCTATTACAAAAGCCAAGTTGTTGCATGTGCCAATAAGCAGAACAGATTCAATAAGCTTAGAAACCAAGTTTGACCAAAAGTTAAACGCTGATAAGTTGAAATCAAACGCTGACAGGAAAAAAGTGGACGTTGACAGACTTAATGAAGTGTATGGACTTGTTTTTCACGCTGCTGGTCAAGGTTTGAGTGCAAACCTTGTGAATCAAAGCTTACCAGTTGGGTAAACTTGATGTGTTTTGGCACAAATAAGCCAATAAGCCAGTAGGCTTATAAGCTATGATCAAAACAATCCAAATAGCCAAATTATCTCACAAGCAGCACACAAATAGAATCCAAGCAGCAAAACAACAATCCTTAAACTAGAAATCAAAATGCAACACCAAATGAGGTGGTCACTTTGCTGATGCAAATGACCACTTCAGCCAACTTTGATAAGCTATAAAAACCACAATAAGCCACCAAATTCAACAACCAGATAACCAATAGATAGCTTATCACCTAAACTATTCCCAAACCTGATTTCAGACCTTAGATCCAAGTAACAAAGAAGTTATTGGATCTGATGTGTTTGACCAATTTCAAAACCACTTTTATCAGATTTTTGCAAAACTTCAAATCCCTTTTCCAAACTTTCAGAAACTTAACCAATGACTAAAACTTGTATATTAAGACTTGTTTAGACCATCCAAACCCTAAGAACCAAGGGCAAAAGGCCACAAGGCCACAAGGCCTTATGAACCAGTAATCCCAAACAACCCTTAATCAACCACTTTTCAAACAAACTTGTGATTTCTTCTAATAACCTACTGATTTTAATGACCAAAAACACTTACTAGGCACCAACTAACACAATCAAACACAAAAATAACCAGCACAAACACAAGAACACCAAATCATATACCAAAGTACAAAATAAGCAGAAACATGAATTTTTGAGAGGAATCTTAACAAGGGGTTATACCTGCCTTCCACAACATCCTAGGAAGGCCAGCTATGCTCCTTGGACCTTGTTCAACAACTAGAACAAGACCAAGGTACTTCAACAAAGGAAATACAAGACTGCCTTGGTTGATGGTTCAAAGTAGAACCTCAAGGACTTGATTTCTTCAACACAAGCAGCAAACAACTCAACCAAGGGCTCTAATCCCTTCATAAGCTTGGTGTCAACAAGCTTGTAAGAGCTTATAGCTTATGGCCAAGGGTTAGTACACAAAAATATCAAAATCAGAAACCTCCTTTCAAGCTTTTTCAAACTTGAAAAACTTACCAAACATAAACGTCCTTGAACCAAATGATTCAAGCACACTTATAACAATCAATGGAACTCAGAATCACCTTAAAACAATACCAACTTTCAAAAACATAAAAAGGAATTACAATTTTCTAAAAATACCAACTTTTATAAATTTTAAAAAGGAATTACAAGTTTTAAAGGCAAAGACTGGAACAAAGGGACTCTCACATGTTGAGGTCTCCTTTTATAGGCAAATGCCTGGCTACACTATTCACAAACCCTAGAAGTGAATTCTCTAAAATGCCCTTAAGTCCTTGAGGCAGTTTGTTGTTGATGAGCTGTCCATAGTGATCCTAAACGTTCATTTTAGCTTTGTGATGAAGCAAAGGCTCTCAACTGTTGATCTTGACACGTGGCATGACTTGGAGGGCAAGTAGTCACATGATAGGTGAACGGGTATTTGGGGGTGGGGTCCATTGTGAGTGGGAGTGAGGGTTTTGAGGTTGGTATGGTTTCTGCACATGTGAATCACACATGTGCCAAGGTAATTGCAAATTACCCTTTATTTTAAGTGAGGTAATTCTGGGTGGGTAAAAAGGTGAATAGTAGTGTGTTTGATCCGTTTTTGGGGGAAGTGGAGTTGTTTGGCGCAATTTCATTTCAAATGTTTCAATAGCACACATTTGGTCCTTATGTTTTGGGAATTTTGGTAAAACAAGTATTTCAGCCCTAAAAATGATTTCCCTTTGTATTTAAGTTTCAGCTTTTGGCAATTTTGGCACTAAACTTTCCAATAAGGTTTACAAGGGTTGTTTTTGACATTTTGAGATATTTCAAGGGCTGATCTTGGACATTCTTGATCTTCAAAGGTCTTAAATGTATCTTTGGCTTGATGAGGGACCATAATTGACAATTTGGAATTGTTGAGGGACCAATCTTGCCATTTCTTCAAAGTTGAAGGACCATTTGTGTAGTTTTGACAAACTTAAGGGACCAAACTTGTAATTATTAATATACAAGGGTTTTAAGTGTCATTTATTCAATTAATGAGGATCAATATTGTATGTCTTCAAGTCTTCAAGGATATTTGTTGAGCATTCCATGATTTAGGGCCCGGTTCTTTGTACGGCTTCGTTTCTCGTGTCCGTTTTTCCTTGTAACTTGTGATCTTTTGTCTTTTTCACGATATCCATACCTAAAATACACAAGTAAACAAACCCAAGCATATATATGGTATATTATGACATTTTTATGCATTTAAAGCCCGAAAAGAATGATGAGATCATGTATAAATGCCATCTCATCAGTAAGTATGACCATCAATAGGACCAATGATTCCATTTGGTAATACCAAATCCCTCTGCATTCCATCCACTTGAACATCATCAGTAACGAAGGTTTCCTTAACAAATTGAATCATCCTTCTTCTTTTTTTTCCAGACTTTGGAGGTTCTTGTTCAAACAGCTTTAGTGGGGGATCTATCTTGAGCTTGGCTGCAGTTTCTTTAACCCAATTAAACTTAGCTTTGAGGGTCTTAAGAAGAGTAAAATTTTCCTGTCCAGTTCTTTTAGCAGCCAAAGCCTCAAGTTCAAACCATTCAGTCAAGCCAAGTTTCTTTAACCTAAAGTCTTCAAAGATATTCATATTTGCTTGTTGGTTATCTCTCCACAAAATCATTTGTGGTGTGTTAGTAGACTTAGGAATGGTATACTTAAACTTGGTGATTTTTCCAGGTGCAAACATGTTGTTGACGCAGGCATCATAATCAGCTTTTACCTTATTCAGTGCCTCTGTGCGTTTGACTTCCATCTCTTTCAACCTTTGTCTTTGTTTCTCCCTTTGAAGTGGAGTCATTTTTCTCAGAGTTTCCTCATTAAGCTCCTTGGCTTTCTTGATTTCATTCACCCTTTTGAATTCAATAGCCTGTTTCTCAATTTCTTCAGGTGTTAGAGGATTCTCATTTGAAGCTGTGAAGGTTGTAAATTGGGATGGGTCTTTGGTTGATCCTCCTGTCTCTAGCATCATATCTATTTTCTTTAGTTTGGCGTCTGAGTCTACCATAACTATTTCCTTTCCTTCCTTTGAGACAGAGGATACCACGCTTATGTTTTTCAGCTCTTCAGCTTGTTTAAAAAAAGCCATCTGAGCTTGGGTTTATGAAGCTTTAGGCATGGAGCTAACAGTGAAATTGAGTTTCTTGGCAGCTGGTTCACCATCATCCACAGCCTCGCTGGTGTTAACCAGAGTCAGGGATTTTGATGAATCAACTCCATCATTTTTCTGTTGCTCCCCCTTAATTTCATCCTCATCATCAGGTATAATCACTGGTGTGATGACTTGGAGAGGGACAAGTGAAGGGATAGTGTTGTCAGCAGAGCCTGAGCTTTTTTTGGTAGATTCAAGGTTAAGTACCTTTTCCTTCTCCCCTCACGTTCAGCCTGTCTTTTCAGATGTTTGGATGAACGTGCCTGAAAGTGCTTAACAATCTGCTCAACAGAGGCAACCATTTCTCATTTCCTGGTTCTTGAAGCTCTGGCAATCTTCAGCAGGTGGTTGCAATTGCCATTTGTGTTGCAATGAACACGATAAATGATAAAGTTGGTGTGACGAAGTTGCCTGTTTCGTACAGCTTCAAACTCTCTATGCATTGTTAACTCATGAGTATTGAAAAGTGCAGGGACCTTTGTGACGATGGCATCTTTGATACGTGTGGACAAATGACTAAGTCCTTGGGACACTCCCTTTCTTGTACCATCCTTGATAGGTTCAGTGACTGCATCCTTAACCGCCTGTGTTATGATCCTTGGAAAGTTTACAGTTAAAGAGTGTATTTCAGATTTTATGATGTCGAGCTTTCTTGACAGGCGTTCCATATCTGATTGATGATGTTCAAGTTTAAGATCATGGATGTTTAGGCTTTGTTGTGCATAATCATCCTCCCTTGGAAATATATCAAAGTTGGTTTGGGTAGGATGATCAAACAATAAGAATTCAGCTGTCGGATCATATGCATGTCTTTGGAAGACTGTAGTGACAAAGGTAGCCGAGGTGGGAGTTACTACAGCTTTCTTTGGAGGGGGAGTGGTATCAAAAGCTGGTGTGGTCATAGTGATATCCTTTGGAGGAGACAGAGATTGCTGGTCATCATCTTCTTCATCCTCCTCCTCCTAAATCATCCCCTCAGGGAGAATCTCATCATCAGGCATGGATTCAGGTTCATAGAAGTCATCGACTAAGGAGAGCACATCCTCTTCAACATCAGGCATGGGCTCTTCCTCGTTTGGTTGATCCTGAATCATTGTATCAGCTTCTTTTTCTGGCTGCTCCAGAGATTCAATGTTTGGCTGTATAACATCAGCCTACAAGTTGTTTTAAATTAGTAACAGTGAAATAAATAAGGGGAATGGTCGCCAGTTCGCTGTCCCATAGAGGCTGAGGGTGATTATTCAGCCGCTCCAAAGGATAAATCCTTGGGATTCTTTTAAGAGTGAAAAGCATGAGGTTTATGGTCGCCATTCGTTGCCCCTAGGAAAGCTGAGTGTGATTATTCAGCCCCCCCAAAAGGTTAAAATCTTTGGGACTCTTTTGATTGTGAAAAATATGTTGTTAAGGATCGCCATTCGCTGTCCCTAGGAAGGCTGAGGGTGATTACTCAGCCCCCCCAAAAGGTTAAGAAACCTTTGGGACTCTTTTAAGTGTGAAACATATGTAGGTAAAGACCGCCTGTTACGCTACCCCTAGGAAAGCTGAGGGTGACGATTCAGCTCCCCCTTAAAGGATAAATCCTTTGGGATTCTTTTAAGTATGAAAAAGATGTAGGGTAAGGTCGTCTTGTAACGCTGTCCCTAGGAGAGCTGAGGATGATTATTCAGCTCCCCTAAAAGTAAAACTTTTGGGATTCTTTTTCTGAGGGAACCAAGAGGCTGTGTGAGGTACAACTTCTCTGGGTCGAGACATATAGGTATTCAGATTGTTGTTTGCCCGAATACTGTCTAGAGGGTGCAGGATCATCGGGGTTCTTTATAAACACAAATGAATCACTCCTTGGTGCATAGACAGGGTGTACAGAAGTCTTAAATGATTTCTAAGTGCATACAATGACTCCTATGGGTCGAGGATAACCCTAACTTTACCACTCTCACCTATAGACATTTGAGAGTGGCTGTTTGTGGACCTGTAAAAATGATAAGACTGATTACCTGTGCGATATCAGCAGTTTGTGGCGGGTTCTCTGTTGTCTCGGCTGACATCGAGACACTAGACCTTTGTTGTTTGTCAGCTGAAGTCTCTGAATCCACATGAATCTCTAGAACAGAGGAAGATAAGAGGTTCACGTTCTTATTTACCCTGGCCTTTGCAACAGTTTTGGTGTGGGAAGAAGATGGGTTTTTCTTCTTCTTTGGTTGTTGGCCAGTTATTTCCTTGGACGTCGTGGTGTGCTGCCCATAGGTCAAAGACGCAGACTTGCCAAACACATAAGAGGTATTCACCTTCTCAGAGGAAGGGAGCAAGGACTTCACAACAGAAGGTTGTTTATTGGCGATGTTCAACATGTGAGAAGTAGCAGGCACATCTTCAGATCCAATCTCCTTGTAGATAGCTCCAGTAATACGATAAGGCTTCAGGGAAGTGAGTGCAGAGTTGTGGTAGCTGTCACCCAACAGGCTTTCGAAGAGAAGAGAAAGGAAGCGAACGGGCAGATGTTTTTCTCCCTGACCTGATTTGGTCCCTTAAGCTTTTCAACTAGGTTTGAGAAGAGTATGCTTCCAACATCAACGTCTGTGCCCCAGATCAGCCCAAAAGCAATGGATTGGTGCTTAAAAGACATTTGGTCTTGAGAACCCTGCATACCACCCAGGGAATTGACTATGTGAGTGAAGAGGACACGCCACATAGGGGAAAAGTATTTTATCTTCAGGGGAGACTTGGAAAGAACTTCAGCAGGAGTGAGAGCTGGGTTTACATTATGGATGGGTTTAAGTGTGGCAAGGGCGTCCTTTACAGCCTTTTTGTCTACAACCTTCAGACATTCATCTCCATGTCTTAGCCCAGCCACATTTGCAAAGTCTTTGAGAGAAAAGGCGAAAGGGTGTTCGTTGCATGAGAGGCTAAAAGTGATGGTGTCGTCAATGACTTCAGTAGAATACCAGAATTCCCTAAGGTATTCTTGGTAGAAAACGGTTGGGGTCTTTGTGAGTGCTTCACTTACATCACAATTCTTCATAAAGTTCACCAGATCTGTGTAGGAATCGTTAGGAGCCTTGAGCCATCCAATCGAGTTGTTAGAAGCAATGATGCTCTCATTGAGTTCGAAGTTGACGTTTGAAGCCTTGGGAACTGGGAACGCCATGGACTTAAGTTGAAGAAAAAGCAAAAATGGTGGAAGGGTTTAGAGAGAAATCTTAGAGAGAGATGAGATTGTGAGAAATGAGAATAGTGGTAGGTGAGAAGAAACGTGAGACAATATTTATATTCAAAATTTTGAAACAGTTATTCAAACGCATTTAATGCGTAGTGGGAAAAAGACTGCACAAGTGGGTCCCTTGACCTTTCAAAACCATTTGTCTCCTCGTTATTCGGAAAAGAAATAATTAAATATAGGGAATGTTTTTTAGCATTTACTTGGAAAGTAACTACCTAGTTTCATGTGAAAAACATTTAATATTTAATCAGACATTTAATGAACACATTAATTATCAAGCCACACGCTTTGAGATATTAAGCATCCCTAGCTCAGCAACTAGCATGTTGAATGAAGGTTCAACCAAAGGCTTTGTGAAAATGTCAGCTAGTTGCAGCTCAGTGGGAACAGAATGCAGCTCTATATCTCCCTTCATTATGTGATCCCTGATAAAATGATACCTGATATCAATGTGTTTAGTTAGAGAGTGAAGAACAGGTTTGTTGGAGATGACAATGACGCTGGTGTTGTCACAGAAGATTGGCACTTTGTCATATAGGATCTCATAGCCAGCCATTTGACTCTTCATCCAGAGCACCTGAGCACAACAGCTGGCAGCAGCAACATATTAAGCTTCAGCTGATGACATGGCCACAGAGTTTTGCTTCTTAGCACTCCATCCAACCAATTTTCCTCCTAGGATTTGACAGCTACCTGAGGTGCTTTTCCTGTCAATACAACATCCAGCATAGTCTGAATCTGAATAGGCCTTGAGATCAAAGCCTGATTCCTTAGGATACCATAGACCTAGGGAGGTTGTTCCTTTGAGGTACCTAAAATTTTTCTTAACAGCCACTAGATGGGATTCTTTTGGGTTAGCTTAGTACCTTGCATAGAGACATGTGGAGAATTGGATATCTGGACGACTAGCTGTTAAATACACGAGTGACCCAATCATGTCTCTGTATAAAGTCTCATTAACAGAGACCCCTGACTCATCAAGACCCAAGTTGTTAGGTGGAAGCATGGGGCATTTCACTGATGCACAATCAGCTAAGTCATATTTTTTAAGTAAATCTTTAACATACTTTTCTTGAGAAATTGAAATTCCCTTAGGACATTGTTTAATTTGAAAACCCAAAAAGTAAGTTAATTCACCCATCATACTCATCTCATATTTCTTGGTCATTAATTTAGCAAAACGTTTACTAAGATTAACATTAGTTGACCCAAAGATGATATCATCCACATAAGTCTACACAATGATGAAATCACTCTTATCCTTGAAGGTAAAGAGTGTTTTATCAATGGAACCCCTGACAAATTTATTTTCAGTTAAAAAATTAGAAAGAGTTTCATACCATGCTCTTGGAGCTTGTTTCAGCCCATACATGGCTTTGTGTAGTCTGTACACATGATTAAGAAACTCGCTGTTCTCGAATCCTTCAGGTTGTGCAACATATACTTCCTCAACCAAATCTCCATTGAGGAATGCACTCTTAACATCCATCTGATACACAGTGAAGTTCATATATGCATCATAAGCAAGGAAGATTCTGATGGCTTCAAGTCTTGCGACAAGAGCAAACGTTTCATCATAATCAATCCCTTCAGTCTGTGTATACCCCTGTGCCACCAGCCTGGCCTTGTTTCTGATGATGTTTCCAATTTCATCCATCTTATTTCTATAAATCCATCTAGTTCCTATGATGTTCTTACTAGGTGGAGCTGGCACTAGAGTCCAAACCTTGTTCCTTTTGAACTGATTAATTTCTTCCTGCATAGCAGCTACCCACCCATCTTCTATCAGAGCCTCAGCTACTCTCTTAGGTTCAATTTGAGAGAGAAATTCAGCAAAGAGACATTCGTTGGCTGAGGCTGACTCTGAGTCATGAATTCGCTGTCTAGTAGTAACCCCTGCATTAGGTTCCCCAATAATGTTGACAAGAAGAATGTGTTGATCTCTTGACCATTTAGTTTGAGGAGCTGGGGAATCATGGACAAAGACGTCTGTGGGGGTAGCTGGCACTATTTGAGTTTCATCCTGCTGAATAGGAGGACATTCTTTAAAGATGACCTCAGTATCTGTGTCAACTTCAGCTATATCAAGGGGAACAAATTCATTGTCAGCAGGAGAGTCTTCAGGGATTTTAAGAACTGGTGAGTCATCTTCAGCAGTTGAGGAAGAAGGACTACAAGAAGGCTAGGGTTCTTCTTCATCAAGTTCCTAGGAAGAAGGAACTTCAATGTTGTGTGTTGACAGAGGATCAAAATCAGGAACATAAAGAGTGAGAGTATTGGAGTGATGATGGTGATGACATGGAGGTCTTGGTTCTGAGAATTCATCACTTGGGAAGGACATGTTTTCATTAAAATCAATTTCATCACCCTCTGTTCATGTTCTCTGTATGACATTATCGTCTTCATTGAATCTGACATGAAAGGTTTCTTCTACTTCTTGTCTTCTAATATTGAATACTCTGAAGGCCTTGGCAGTGGGAGAGTATCCTAACAAGAAACCATCATCAGCTTTTTCATCAAATTTTCCAAGTTTAACCCTGTAGTTATAAATGAACATAGGGCATCCAAAAACATGGAAATAGCTGACGTCTGGAGCTCTATTTCTGAAAACTTCATAGGAAGTTTTCCCATGTTTCTTGATAATGATTGACCTATTTTGAGTGTAGCAAGTAGTGTGAACAGCTTCTCCCCAAAATTGCTTAGGTAAAGCTGCACCAATTAACATAGTTCTGGCTGCTTCAATCAGAGTCCTGTTTCTTCTTTCAGCCACACCATTTTTTTTAGGGGTGCCAGCTGAAGAGAAGTTTTGTGATATTCCCTTTTCATCACAAAAGACTTCAAGTTGTTGATTCTTGAATTCGGTACCATTATCACTTCTTAGAGCTTTGACTCTAACATCATTCATATTTTCAACCTGTCTGATGAAGGACATGATGGTATCAGCAGCATCACTTTTCCTTCTGAGGAAGAAAACCCATGTATACCTTGAAAACTCATCAACTATGACTAAGGTGTATTTTTTGTGATTAATGGTCTGAGGTTTGACAGGTCCAAGCATATCCATGTGAAGGAGATGTAAGCACTTGTCGATAGAGAATGATTGCCTGGACTTAAAAGAAGACTTGTGATGCTTTCCTTTGACACAAGCTGAACAAGTCTTGTCTTTAGAAAACATTACTGAAGGTAGACCAACAACCAGGTTTTGTGTGGCTATCTTGTTGATGTTCTTAAAGTTGAGATGAGACAGTATTTTGTGCCACAGCCAATTGACACTTTCAGAGGCTTTGGCTAGAAAACAGTTGGAGCTGTCATCAGAGCAAGTAGCCATGTTGATGACATACACATCTCTCATTCTTGGTGCAATAAGCACCACATCATTGTTCTTATTGAATATGGTTCCCTGAGTCTTAGTAAACAAAACCTTGTAGTTAACATCACACAATTGGCTGATGCTAATAAGATTGTGTTTAAGACCATTCACATATGCAACCCTTGTAAAAGTAATCCCATTGCAGTTCACTGAGCCGTATCCCTCTGTGTGACCTGGAGAATTATCCCCAAACACCACTTTAGGACCTGGCTCCTTTGACTATTTGTGCAGGTATTATCGAATCCCTGTCATGTGTCTACAACAGCCACTGTCTAGATACCATACCGATTCTTTAAGATGTTTCTGCACAGATACATAGAAACAAGTTAGTTCCTATGGTGAACCCACTTTCCAGTGGGTTTCCTGAATTGCTGATTAGCAACTATTGAGTTCATGTAGAACTTTTGACGATGGGAAGGATAATTAGTTGTCTCATGGGTGAACCTTCCACAAATATCACATCCTGGAAAGTCACTACACTCGTCTGAGTGATGGTCTGTGAATCCACAAAATTTATAGGGAGGATAAGGTCTGTAGTTACCTATTTGTCTTCTAGAAGCCTGGTGTCTCTCCCTAGAAGGTGTCTAAGCTCTCTTAACAACCATTTTTCTATCATGATCTATGGTCATGTGATGAGAGTTTTTACAAATATTGTAGTAAGGTTTGACTATCCTTTCAGCTTTGGGTTCACCTAGAATAGACTTAGGTTCATGGGAAGTAGAGCATTCAGCGGAAGGCTTAATATGTTGTTTTAAGCCTTCTTTCATTAATAACAACAGGCGTTCTTCAGTTGAGGAATCAACTTTCTTAGCAGATTTAGTTGAGACAGGCTTAAAGGCAACTTGCTTAACTGATTGTTTAGCAGGAACTGCGAATACTTTAGCTGGTGGTTTCTCAACTTCTAATTTGGGTTCAGCCTTAGCTCTTCTAGAAGAGCTGTTGGGTTCAACTCCTGAGAGTTTTGGTAAGGGTGGTAAATCAACCACATCTTCAGAGACAGGGACATCAGTCAAGAGGGGATCTGACATATGAATTGTCTCTATAGATTTTGTTAATGCAATAATGCCTAAAAACGTTACTTGCATTTTTCGGTCTCGCTTAGTTTTGATTACGACAATATGTAAAAACAAGCATTTACGAAAACAACAAAAAACGAATTCTTGAGTTCAAGTATTTTTCATTTTACCCATTTTCACTTAAGGTATGAATAAACAAGTACTAACCTTAATCAAGTGATCAAGTGATTTAATCTTTTCTTAAAACTCACCTTTTATTAAGTGTGACAAGTTTTTTATTAAACTTTGTTTTTAAGAAAATGTTTTATTAAATTAAATATATGAAAATTTGAAAATGGCATATTCTTTTTTGATTTGGAATATTCTTTCAGGATATTTTATAATCAGATAAGACCTCCACCATTAAAGGACAAAAAGGGAGCGGATTCTACTCCGGCGGTTCCCTAGTGTCTAGGCGGTTCCTTATCGATAAGGTACCGCCGGCTGAGATAAGGAACCGCGGGCAGATATAGCCGTTGGCCCTTTGTCCTATAAATAGTGGACCATTCTCATATTTTCTCTTCACCTCTTTTGCACATAAAATTCTAGATTCAAACATACTTCTTAAATCACTCAAATCCTTGATCATTTGATTGATTACTACTTGTTTAGAAGTGAATCTATTCCATCCATCTCTTCCTCTCCAAGTGCAAAGAGAAGAACACTATCCTTGTGAAGGGTGTTGAGTCCACCAACAAAGATCCTTTGAAGATCAAATTTTATACTTTTGTTGTTGTGTCTTAGTTGTGAAGATCCAAGTAGTTGTGTCTATTTGGAAGTTGTGTATGTACTAAGTATAGTTGTGTAGATTGGTCCTAGCTACGATTAGGGCTCGACTTTTAACTTAGAGTCGGAAATTGGTTAAGAAACGTGTACGGTTTTCTCCACCATAAGGAGCTTGTTGTGTAGTGAACTCTCGAGTAAGGAGTACTCGAGGAGTGGAGTAGGAACGAGGAGTGAGCTTCGTTGCCGAACCACTATAAGTACTTGGTGTTTGGTTTGATCTTTCTTTACCCTTAACTCTTTACATTCTTTATTCTTTGCGCATATACATTAGTTAGTATTAGTTTAGTTACACTATCATTGTTCATATTGTGCATAAGAAGATTTCACATATTTCCTCAAGCCTAAGTTTTTGAAAAATAATTTTTTGAAAACCATCTTTTAACAAGTAAATATAAGAAACTATTCAACCCCCCCCCCCCTTCTAGTTTCTACAATTGGTATCAGAGCGAGGTTGCTCAAGAATTTTTAAAGTATATTGTATTTTAAAACTTGAATCGATCTATGGATTCTAACAAGTACCTAGAAGGGCAATCTATGCAAAGACCACCACTTTTTGAAACCGATAGTTTTATTTATTGGAAAAATAGATTTGAGACTTATGTGATTTTTGGCATGTTATTACCAATTGTGATTTTTTACCTTATAAATTTAATGAAGTTTCTAAAACAAAAGAATTGGTCACTTTTGACAAAGCTAATGACGATACTAAAAAGAAACTTTCGAAAAATAATGAGGCTAAAATGGTGATTTATAATGCTTTACCTAAGAAAGAGTATGAAAGGATTTTTATGTGTGAAACCGCTAAAGATATTTGGAACACTCTTTTAGTAACCCACCAAGGTAATAGCCAAGTCAAAGAAAGCAAAATCGATCTTCTTGTCCAACAATATGAAAAATTTGTCATCTTAGAAGATGAAACTATTGATAGTGCTTTTGCTAGATTTAACACTATTCTTACTAGTCTAAAAGCACTTGATGAAGGTTTTTCTAGCAAGAACAATGTTAGGAAGTTTCTAAGGGCCTTACATCCGAAGTGGAGAGCAAAAGTTACGACGATTGAAGAATCGAATGATCTCTCAACTTTATCACTCGATGAACTCATAGGCAACTTGAAGGTTCATGAGATGATAATTTTGAAGGACTCGGAATTGGTAAAAACCAAAAGTGAAAGGAAGTCTCTTGCACTCAAAGCCAAGAAGGCACAAAGCGATCATGATAGTTCCTCGGATAGCGATGACGAGGAGTATGCATTGGCAGTGAGAAATTTCAAGAAGTTCTTCAAAAGACGAGGTCAACACGTGAGGCAACCAAACAATGACAATAAACCATTCTCAAAGAATCGGTTTGCCAAGAACGAAAAAGGTGATAGGAATTGCTTTAGAAGTGGTGATTCAAATCATTTCATTGGTGATTGTCCAAAGCCTTCACGCGATAAGAATCACACGACGTTCATTAGCGGTTCTTGGAGCGATAGCGGTGAAGATGTTGATGACAATCCCAAAGAGGAGAAATGTCTTATGGCTCATACTTCTAAAGAGGTACATTCCGAAACCGAATATTATAGAAATGATAGCTCCACCTTAGATGATATTGAATTAGAAGGCCAATATGATAATTTACACAAACTTAGCCTTAAATTCATAGAAAAGAACAAAACCTTAAAATCAACTAAAACTAAGCTTGAAAATGAGATCAAAGAACTTAGGGAGAAATTAGCCAAGCTTGAGAAAAATAAAGAAGTTGATTTAGGTTGCTTAAGTTGTGAGAAACATAGAATAGTGAATGAAGATCTCAAGAGTACCTCCATTAAATTAGAAAAGTTCATGAAAGGTACTAGTGCTCTTGATGATATGTTAAACAAACAAATTCATTCTAAGGAAAGACTTGGTATAGGTTTTAACTCAAATGAAGCATCAACTAGTGAACCTAAACGAGTCAGATTTTCAGAAAAATCGTCTACTGTACGCGGTCCTAGATTGTATGGGGCGGTTCCTTATCACTACAGAACCGCCACCCTAGATAAGGAACCGCGACCAGAAAGAGTTTTTGCTGAAAATCCTGAACTTTCTGAAAACTCAAAATTAGGTGAACAACCAAAGCACCTTATTGTTAACAAGGTCAAATTACCCATACTTGACGACATGCCGTTGATAAGTTCTACAAGCCCTTGAGTAAACCTCTAATGAGAAATAGAAGTTTATCAAGACCATCCTCTACTACACCAAGAGTACGGAATGAGTCTAGGCCTAGAAGTAGAACGACACCACCTAGAAGAGATAGTCAAAACAATTCACGACCTAGAACTAAAACTCCAAAACCTAAAAGGAATAACCACAACTCTAAACCAAGATCAAATACACCTAGGAGAAATAATGAACAACAAAATGGTTATATGAATTATTATCCTCCTCCTTTTTGTCCCCCATGGGGAACCCCTCCTCCATTCACGCATCCCAACCAAATGCAAGGGATGTTTGAAACTAAAAATTTTAGACCCATGAGATATTTGGGACCAAATGTTTGATCTGTGTGTTGTTACCTAGATATGATTGGGAATTGATTTGGAACCCGACGAGTGGATTAAGGATAGTGGTTGTTCTAAACACATGACCGGTAATCGAAGTTTGTTCTCGCACTACAAAGCATATGATGGAGGTAACGTCACATTCGCTAGTAGTCTACGTGGTAATATCATTGGCAAAGGTACGGTTTCTCTTGACTCCATGACCATTGAAAATGTTGAGCACGTAGATGATTTAGGGTTTAACCTTTTAAGTATAGGTCAAATTTGTGACAATAAGTGTAAGGTCATCTTTTCGGAAAATGACAGTGAAATCGTAAAAGATGGAAAGGTCATCGGAAAAGGTGTTAGAAAGCATAGGCTTTATGTCATGAAGGTCAATAAGAAGTCAAAAGATAAGATATGTCTTGCGACTATAGATGATAGTTCTACTCGTTGGCATAGGAGATTAGGTCACACTAATATGCGTTTAATTCAATCTTTAGTCTCTAAGGAGTTGGTAATACACCTCCCTAAGATGAAGTTTGATAGTCACTTTTGTGATGCTTGCAAAGTCGGAAAGCAAGTTCACTCAAGTCACAAAGCCAAGAATTTGGTTTCAACCTCTCGGTGCTTAGAGCTCCTACATATGGATCTCTTTGGACCTTCCGCCATACGGAGTTATGGAGGTAACCTTTATACCCTAGTTATAGCTGACGACTATTCTAGATTCACTTTAGATTTTTGGCATCTAAGAATGAAGCTTTCGATCATTTCAAAATCTTTAGTCGAAGAATTCAAAATCATCTAGGATGTCCAATTGTCTCTATTAGGACGGATCATGGTAGGTAATTTGGTAATGAAGTGCAATTTGGTGCCTTTTGTGAAGCTCATGGTATTACCCATAACTTCTCGGCTCCTCGCACTCCACAATCAAATGGGGTAGTTGAAAGGAAGAATAGGACCACCCAAGAGATGAGTAGGACGATGTTAAACTAGCAATCTTTGCCTCAAAAGTTTTGGTGCAATGCCGTGGACACATCGACTTATATACTCAACCGAATTCTTATTCGACCTTTCCTAGGAAAGACCCCATATGAGATTCTTAAAGGTAAGATACCCTCATTGGAATACTTTAGGGTGTTTGGAAGCAAGTGCTTTATCCTCAACATCAAAGACTACCTTACCAAGTTCGACCCAAAGTCTTACGAAGGTATCTTTTTAGGTTATTCCCAAACTAGCAAATTCTACATAGTCCTCAATAGAACCTCGGGCGTAATTGAAGAGTCACTTAACGTGACTTTTGATGAAACCCCTCCTTTACCCAAGACACCACCATTGGTTGATGATGACTTGGATGAAATAGAAGTAGTTAAAGCCAAAGAGGTTAGAAAAATAGGAGTTGAAGACCTTAGTGTTGAAAAGGAAGTAAACATTAAGGAGTCTAAGGATCATACTCTTAATAATATCATTGGTAACTTAAATCAAAGGACCCTAAGATCTCAAGTCCAAAACCAAATCAACTTATTTTGTTTCGTCTCCTTGATTGAACCAAAGAATGTTAAAGAAGCTTTGACGGATTAGAGTTAGGTCATTGCGATGCAAGAAGAATTGAATCAATTTGTTGCTAATGATGTTTGGGAACTTGTTCCTCCACCTAGAAGTTCTACCATTATAGGAACCAAATGGGTCTATAGGAATAAGTTAGATGAGAATGGTGTTGTGTCTTGTAACAAGGCTAGACTTGTAGCTCAAGGCTATAATCAACAAGAAGGGATTGATTATGACGAGACATATGCACCGGATCATGAGGAGGTATATGTGGCTCAACCTCCCAGCTTCATTGATTTTGAGAAACCGGATCATGTTTACAAGCTTAAGAAGGCACTTTATGGTCTTAAACAAGCACCCAAAGCTTGGTATGATAGACTTAAAGCGTTTCTTGTTAAACATGAGTATACCATGGGGATGGTAGACAACACGCTCTTTACAAAGAAGAAAGGTTCTCACCTCATAATTGTGCAAATATATGTTGATGACATTATATTTGGCTCAACTTGTCAAGAATTGTGTGATGACTTTGCCAAAATCATGCATGATGAGTTTGAAATGAGTATGATGGGAGAACTTAACTTCTTTTTAGGACTCCAAATTAAAAAAAATGGACGCTGGTATTTTCTTTAGTCAATCTAAGTATGCTAAAGAAATGCTAAAGAAATTTGGATTAGAAGAATCTAGACCAATGAAGACCCCAATGTCCTCGGATACTAAACTCACCGTAGATGATGTTTGTGAGTCGGTAGACAACACCAAATATAGAGGTATGATTGGTAGTTTGTTGTACCTAACGGCAAGTCGACCGGATATCATGTTTAGTGTTTGCCTTTGTGCTCCCTTCCAAGAGGCTCCCAAAACCTCTCACCTTGAAGCGGTTAAGCGTATTTTCCGATACATTAAGGGCACTATACATTTAGGATTATGGTATCCTAAAGGGACCAGCGTAGAAACCATTGTCTACGCGGACTCGGATCATGCGGGAGACTATGTGGACCAGAAAAGCACTAGTGGTGTTTGTACCTTCATGGGTTGTTGTTTAACTTCTTGGTTCTCCAAGAAACAAATCGCTCTTGCGATATCCACCACGGAAGCCGAGTATGTGAGTGTCAGAAAAGCATGCCAACAAGCTCTATGGATGAAGCAAACGCTTGTTGATTACGGGATTTCTCTTGATGATGTTCCCATCATGTGCGACAATAAAGGTGCTATAGACCTTAGCAAGAATCCCGTGCAACATTCGCGAACCAAGAACATAGAAATTCGCCACCATTTCCTTAGGGATAATGTTCAAAAGGGGAACATTTCAATTGAGAAGGTACCCTCCGAGGATAACTTAGCTGACATCTTCACTAAGCCACTTAAGATGGAACCTTTTAATTACTTGCGTCTAGGTCTAGGATTAATGGAACATATTTCTTAATTGCTTTCCTTTTATTGAGTCTCTTATTTTCTTTTGAGTCTTTTATCACTTTGAGTCATTGAGTCTCCTAAACTCTTCTTGAAAATATTCTCTTCTCCTTTTCAAAATCCTCAAAGTCTCTTTTGAAAATGGTCAAGAAATGATTTGACATTGTTAATTCAATCTAAAAACGTTTTTCATAGATTCTTGCTATTAATCTCGAGCTTACATAATTCATATGTATGATTCTCTCAAACATAGCAAGAACAAGATAGAATCATGGAGGATCATTGTGTCGTGACTTAAGGTCTTGTCTTACACACCTCCTACATCGATTTTTATTTTAAAATCCATGTATATTGGTCAAATCTCTACTTGGTGAGTTCGCATGTGTTTTCTTTGTCTATCTTTGCTTTTAAGCATATCCCTATGATTAGTTAGACTAGAAAAATAAGATTTGCTCAATTGAAAAATCTTCCTTCACCACCAAAAACACAGCCTCTGTAGGCGGTTCCATATATGAACTACGGTCCCTTAGAGATAAGGAACCGCAAGAAGAGATAAGGAACTGCGTACAATGCTTCCTTTTTTGGGTATTTCTGAAACTCCAAATTTGTTCCAACACTTTTGGGAATCTTTGTTTCAACCCTTTGACCACCCAAAAATACCTTGAGCCTTCCCTATTTAACCATAAGCATTTTGCCATACTTCACATTCCAAAATGTCTTATTCTCCTAATGAAAGCCTTGATTCTCCTCCATTTTCCCCAATTGCTTTCAATCCCAACTCACCCAAGAACACTTTCAATCCCAACTCACCCAAGAACACTTTCAATCCAAATTCACCCAAGAACACTCTTAATCACATTTCTCCTACCAAGAATATTGATTGTGGAACATCTTTTCTTCCACCACCACCCTTTAGTGTTCTTCCTCCTTCTCATGATAATGTCATGCACCATGGGACATATTGTCATTTTTGTCAATATCACCATCTTGCTATGGCACACATCTATGAGGAGTTGAGCTACATCAAGAGTCTCCTAATCAAGCCTCCTCTTCACTTTGATTATGAGATCTCCACCAAGCCACCACCACCATCTTCCGCCACTACCTTTTCTTTCATATAAGCATTGGTTGCTTATCCACAAGACACCTAATTCAAGCAAATCTTAGAATTCTAGATTAACTAGGATTAGATTTATGCTTTTGGCTTGTTTCCTTTTTCATACATCTTTGTATGATTTTTTTTATATGACTTCACTTGGATCTTAGTCTTTGTGTTTTCTTCTCTTTTTTATTTTTTGTTGTTGTGACCTATAGCTATCTCTTGTTGGTTGTCTCTTTTGTTCAACTAACCCTTCTATGTAGCTTGTCACCATATCTTGATTCCTCGGTGCCCCAAGCAAGGGGGAGTAAGCACCAAGGGGGAGTCTTTGCAAAGTCCGTCTCTTCAACACCGACTTGTGCAACCATTTTGCTTCGACAAAGGGGGAGAAATGAATAAACTCGTCTTTGAAAATCTTGTTATGTATTGTCGGAATCAAAAAGGAGGAGCTTGTTAATGCAATAATGCCTAAAAACGTTACTTGCATTTTTCGGTCTCGCTTAGTTTTGATTACGACAATATGTAAAAACAAGCATTTATGAAAACAACGAAAAACGAATTCTTGAGTTCAAGTATTTTTCATTTTACCCATTTTCACTTAAGGTGTGAATAAACAAGTACTAACCTTAATCAAGTGATCAAGTGATTTAATCTTTTCTTAAACTCACCTTTTATTAAGTGTGACAAGTTTTTTATTTACCTTTCTTTTTAAGAAAATGTTTTATTAAATTAAATATTTGAAAATTTGAAAATGGCATATTCTTTTTTGATTTGGAATATTCTTTCAGGATATTTTGTAATCATATAAGACCTCCACCACTAAAGGACAAAAGAGAGCGAAGTCTACTCCGGCGGTTCCCTAGTACCTAGGCGGTTCCTTATCGATAAGGTACCGCCGGCTGAGATAAGGAACCGCGGGCAGATATAGCCGTTGGCCCTTTGTCCTATAAATAGTGAACCATTCTCAAATTTTCTCTTCACCTCTTTTGCACATAAAATTCCAGATTCAAACATACTTCTTAAATCACTCAAATCCTTGATCATTTGATTGATTACTACTTGTTTAGAATTGAATCTATTCCATCCATCTCTTTCTCTCTAAGTGCAAAGAGAAGAACACTATCCTTGTGAAGTGTTGAGTCCACCACCAAAGATCCTTTGAAGATCAAAATTTATACTTTTGTTGTTGTGTCATAGTTGTGAAATCCAAGTAGTTGTGTCAATTTGGAAGTTGTGTATGCGCTAAGTATAGTTGTGTAGATTGGTCCTAGCTACGATTAGGGCTCGACTTTTAGCTTAGAGTCGGAAATTAGTTAAGAAACGTGTACGGTTTTCTCCACCATAAGGAGCTTGTTGTGTAGTGAACTCTCGAGTAAGGAGTACTCGAGGAGTGGAGTAGGAACGAAGAGTGAGCTTCGTTGCCGAACCACTATAAATCCTTGGTGTTTGGTTTGATCTTTCTTTACCCTTAACTCTTTACATTCTTTATTCTTTGTGCATATACATTAGTTAGTATTAGTTAAGTTACACTATCATTGTTCATATTGTGCATAAGAATATTTCATATATTTCCTCAAGCCAAAGTTTTTGAAAAAGGATTTTTTGAAAACCATCTTTTAACAAGTAAATATAAGAAACTATTCAACCCTCCCCCCTTCCAGTTTCTACAGATTTGAAAACAATCTCTTTGGGTTTGGTGAGAATTTTCAACTTATTTTCTCGGCAGAGATATCCCTTTTAATATCAGCAGGTAGTTCATCATTAAGCAATTCATCTATAGTGAACCTATTGCACAACCATTTTTCTATAACCTTATTTAGTTCAGATACTTGATCATTTAAAGCACTATTCTTTAAGGTTAACCTATTAAATTTGTTTTGAAGAGATATCTTTTCAGAATTAACCTGTTTGAGAGTTTCACATTTAGCCTTAGCAGTTAACAGTTCATGTTTAACAGAGTGAAACTTATCTAGCAAGTTCTGTCTTTGTTCCTCAACAAAGTGTAAATCAGCAATGGTGTAATCAAGGACATGTTTGCGTTCATCACTTTCAGTCATAGATAGAAGCCTGAGTACCTTTTTCAAAGTAATGTTAACCCATTGTCTTGATCTTGCATCTCCTTTCCCAACAACTGGTTCATCCTCAGCTATTGCCATGAAAGCTCTGACTCTAGTAGTATCTTCCTCATATGAGGTCAACGGCTCATCATTACAATCATATGCTTCAACTACCAATCCTTTCTCTGTCTTTCTATCACCCCATTTCTTCTTAGACAGAGCTTCAAGCTTCAAATTCATCTGTTCTAACTCAGCTTTAAGTGCCTTATACTTGTTTTTGTAATCCTTCTTCTCATTGTCAGAGGAGTTGAATTGGTGAGATGAGTTGTTATGTTGTGATTTGAATTTTTAAGGTTTGGTGGAAGATGATGGATAAGATGGTGAGGATGTCTTTATGGAAGGACAGTCTTTTTGAAAGTGTCCAAGTTTTCCACAGGAAAAGCAAGTTTCTTTTGATTTGTCGGTTTGTTTGCTAGCTGATCCTACTCTCCCTGATCTTTTGTAGAATCTCCTTTGATTAGCTAGCAAGGCTCTTTCATGAAATTCAGCATCAAGGTCTGTCAAGAACTCTTGGCTGCTACGTGTGTCTTATTCAACATCAGAGTCGCTGTCATGAGGGTGTGGTGAACTACAAATCTTTCAGTCTCTGATTTGTATATGGTATCAATCAACCCTTCTTCATAATTGTACTTTCTATAAAGCTGAGCTAAGGTGTCATTCTTGATTGAGTTATTGGCTCTCTGAGTCTGATTCATACTCAGCCATTTTCTTGGAAGGCTGTTGACAAATGTGGCATTAATTTAAGCTTGACCAATGGTGACGTCATTCATAGCAAGGTCATTGAGAAGAATCTTCAGCCTTGTATATGTTTGTTGAACCTTTTCACCTTCAAATGCCTTGAAAGCATTGAACTGAAGTCTGAGTGCCTGAATCTTGGTTTCTCTGGTTTTAGAGGGTCCTTCATGACCAAGGATAAGGTCTGTTCACATTTGTTTGGCTGTAGGACACTGAATTACAGACTTCATGATGTGCTTGGGAAGACTGGATATGATGATGCTTTTGAGACGTTTGTCTTGGTTTGCCAATTTCCTATCAGCTGGAGTCCACTGCTTGAGAGGTTTCGGAAGAGGATTCTCATCAGTCGAGGTGAGCGCCATGGGAACATAAGGTCCATTGTCTAGAATTTCTAGAAGAAATGGTTCAAGCCCGTCGAGATACACGAGGAATTGACTCATCCAACTTGCAAAATCTTCTTCATCAAAGACTGGTACATTGGTGACATGAGATCCGCCTCTTGAGTCAAGAAGTTGAGGTAAATCATATTCATTTGGAGGTATAGGAGTGAGTCTTGGTGAAGTTGCTGGTGCATTGTTGTTGTTCCCAGAAGACTGTGGTGCATTGCTTGTTTCCGGCATGGTGGATCTTGATTATAAAACTTAGAACGATGTTTATGAAGGTTTTAATATCAAACACCGCTCTGATACCAATTGAAAGTCCCTAAACTATTATTGAAACAATAAACTTAACTAATCAACACACTTAATTACTTTTCAAACGTAATACTTATTATTGTATAATAAAGAATTACAAGTGTTATCGATAACACTGTTTGATGACAATGTGTTGTTCACACTTTGAACAAACTAAAACATAACTTATGAACACAGTCGCAGCTGTTTGGTTCTATAAGTTCTAAGAGTTAGTGTGTGAATTCTATCAAAGTGTTGAACATTAACGCTAGGCTTCATAACCTATTTATAGTGGTACGAGATTGACTCCAAGTACTGGTTGATGGTGACTACACTAGATAGACACTTGTCAGACCTCTGTCACAAGATGCTCTTCTATTCTTGGTAGTCTGCCACAATGCTTTAGGAAAACAGAGCTGACACAGTTTCCCTTTTCTTCATAGTCTCGTACATACTAAGGTATGTCCAAAGCGTGCTGAGTGTTAACAGGGTATTGCCACCCCTGTTAACCCTCAACCCCTCAGAGTCCCTGATACATCTTGGTTGTTATCCATCATAGCCAATGAGTATGTCTTCAAGTAATCTTTGATTTCCTTGACAATGTCTCAGACATGGACTCCTCTGAGGTTGCTCACAAAGACTTAGATCTCTGTGAGTCTTGCGATACTTGCCCGCCTCCTAGGCACAGGCAAGTTAATATCTAACAGCTTGATTTGTGTTTAAATCTATGATACAGGGAATCTACTAAACTTAGATTCCCAACACCAACGTTAATGCTTTGAAATGGCAAGGATGATAGTTTTTGGACATCGCTAAGCTGAATTGCTTAGAGTTCGGATTATGTGCTACCTGGCAGGGCAAGCTTTCCATGTTTGCAGCCATGGTGGCCATATCCTCATATCCGATTAGTCATTTATCTGAGCCTAAAAATAAGAGACCACTTGCTGTTTCATTCTTTTTAAGTTAGATATGTGGTTACTTGATGGTATTTATGACACAAATCTTTTGTATGTTTTTTTAAATAAGTCACCTTTATTGATTTTACCCAGCCCTTTTTGCCTTGGGTTCTGTTACACTGAGGTGAGTTTGGGAGAGTTTACCACTGATTTAGCGTATTATGAGGAAGGGGCATTTGGCTGTTTTGGTCAATGTGTATATATGTATTTCCACATATAGATAGTTGTAAAGTCAGTTGTGATGGGTTCTTTTTACAAAAAAAAGAAACTTTTTTTCCCTTTTTTGGGCGATGATGATAGTTGTTTTCCTACCGTGAGTGGTTACCGGGCATGCATCTTGACACGGCGACAACATCCTGATTTTGTTCGCAACCATGGCATGTGTTTGCCACTCCTTCGGTGCTTACGAATATGAGCCTTATTTTCTACCGTTTGTCGTTCGTTTTTGTCCATCGAATATTCTTGCTGAGATTAATCCTCACCAGGCCTCTGAAAGTACATAGAACATGTTTACTCATTTATGTCATGTGTTTGGACATGTGCGCGTCAGTTTTTTGTGGATTCTGTTTTTGTAAAAAAAACGAGTTAACAAAAGGTAAAAAACTGTATATTATGACACCGATTGATTCTCAGTTTTTTGTGGATTATGTTTCGTAGGAGATTCGAGACGTATAAAGTTTCGAATGTGCTTATTTTTGTTAATTATATATTAGTGCATTTGCTGTAATTTATGAACCAAGCACCCTTGATAAAGGGTGTTTCACTGTTGTTAAACCAGGAACCCATAAATAAGCTTTGGCAAACACCCCAAGTGTTGTGTTTCTTGAGTTTGATAACCTAAGGCTAACCTGAGTAACATCATTGTGTATTACCCCTATAGTATATATATTACGTATACATATTAGATCAAGAAATAGGCAACTTTCAGTATTAGACGAGTCCATTTGTCTTTATCTTTGCTGACCTTTCTAGAAACACTATTATTGGATTCCCATTGTTCTTTCTGTGTGCTACTTTATTTGCATCAAAGTTTTTTAAAAGCAATGTTTGGTTTTGTGTAGAAAACCTCTTTTTAAAAGCAGTTGTAGCGGCGCACACGTGTGCGTGCCTGTTTGTGAACAAGTTATGAAACCTGTAAATCATCTCTGTGTGTGTACGCGAGTAAGTTGATGAAGCACCCGGTCAACTCAACTTGGTTTTTTCTAGCAGTATTCAGTTATTGAAGCACCAGGTTTTAATACCTTGCGATCGCATTTTCTGCAGGGTAGTACTCCACTTTTTTGCTTGGCTGAAGCGAAAACTGCAAACAGACATAAGCGGGTTGCGGTATCTCTCTCTCTCTCTCTCTCTCTCTCTCTCTCCTACAAGTTTGTTTGAACTCACCCCAGCAGCCCCACAGGGAATACAGAAGCATGAACCATATATCTCTTTCTCCTACAAGTTTGTTAGAACTCACCCCTTCACTTTCTTTCATATTGTCCTCTTTAGAGTTTGTATGAATGCAAACAAATTAGCAAAAAAAACAAGCCATTTGAACAAAAAAAACATACGAGTACATAAAACCAAATACTAGAAAGGCCTACCACATAGAAACCACACGTACCAATATATTATTCAACCAAATGATACACAACCTTGACAGTCCAACGACATGACTGCCAGTACAGAAATTTCACTAGCACAATGACACTGGAAAGATTAAAAAGAACTACTAAGTTCAACACGCTCGACACAGATTGACACAATCCGTTTATTATTGGACACATTTTGGCACATTCACCGCCACATTTCACTCGGACCCATCGCCTTGCAACCTTTGGATGAAACTTTGCATCCGTTGGATGCGGTTGCCAGTCGCGGAAAGCACAGTTTGCATCTTGCAAAGTCTGTAGGAAAGCCACCATCTGGTTGACCACGGGTTCCCGTCCAACGGTCCGTAACTCCTCAACAAGATGTGTCCTATCAACAACGCCACTATTCAACTGGCGCCACATCTGTTCCAATTTCTATTTCCAGCCCATTTCTCCTTGCATCTCATTCCGCAAGTAGGAAACAAACATATTCGCCCAATCGTCTGATTGGGCTTCTGCCTCCATAGCAGCATATCTGGGCCGGTATGCCATTTTTCAGATTTGTTTTACTAAATTACCTACAAATATATGTGAAAATGTGTGAAAACAAATATGTTAGCACCCCCTTTATATACCATGCCCTCCTTACTTGCATTGGTTAGTGTAACGCACTAAAAACGCCCCCTATCAACATAAACAGTAGCCACATCCCAATTTTCATAGTTCTGTGAGTACCTTTCCAAAAGTAGATAAAAAACACAATACCACCAGACACACATTGTTCCCATACTCTATTATTATGGATTATTTTTTTCCCCAAAAATAAATCCATCACAAGTTTGATAGGTATATGTAGATTTTTCAAAAAGTAGATAAAAAAACCATAGTAACACCACTCACTAACTGTTCACATACTCCATTATGATGCCTTCTCTTTTTTTTCAAAAAATAGGTATGATATTATATTACATAAATATACCATTAAAAACCCGCAGTGGTTAATATGCATCACATAAAACTGAAAAGAACCCAAATAACAACCTTGCATTTTTGGGAGAGCCAAACATGCTTGCTGATAACATTTGAGAAGTTTAACACAGATAGACTAACACATAGGAAGAACTGGATTCCAACATTAAATGACAGATAGAATATATTACAAAGAAGACGGAATACATTTTAAAAAGAAAGAACGTACCCCGTGCTTTCAACACATAAAACAGAAAAAACAACCCAGCCCAGGCACGCGGTCCACAAACGCATGACTGATGTCGTCTATTGAAACCTTCAAAACACGTTGCTTTCCACTGATCACAAAGATTGCATGAAAACCTCCATTTCATGAATTCGGGCATCGGGTTCATCCATCATCCCTTCCAGCTTCCAAAGCTCAGCAACCTCACGCTCTTGCATCACATTCAAAAGCCCAAGCATTCGGTGCACGCGACGATCAGGGCTTAGGCTGGAAAGCTCCAGTATGAAAGCATCCCTCTCATCAATAACGACGTTCTTCTCGCGGTGCAGAGATTCAAGCCTACCCCTCCAATCCCTCTCCTCTTTGACCCTTTTATGCAAATAGAAGTAGAAACAATTCCCATAGTCGTTCGAGCAGCAAAGCAACTGCAAGGACTGAAGAATGAGTCGCCAAGTCATTTTTTTCCCTTAAAGGTCTTGCTATACATGTTACGTGCAATGGCACACTTAAATAGAGGCTCTCCACTCCACTGTTGCCATGTGACATTGGATTCCATTCTTTTTTTATTAATGCAGCCTCACCATTTTGGACTTCAGCCAACCACACACTGAGAACCAGAAATAACCCACTGTTAGTAGCAGGCCTGCTATGTGCATCCAAAAGAAGTGTCAACAGCCTCAGTTAGAACCACAAATAACCCATTGTTAGCAGCAGGCCTACTATGTTTACTTACATCATACATGTGCTGACCATATTCATAAACTCCCATTTACATTTATTTGTGCCATTATAATTACTGTAAATGTGCACCTAATTGTTTGGTGTGTTATTGTGGCTAGGCACCCTACCAACAGACGTGCTATAAAAAGTTGTAGAAACATTTGTTTTGGCGTCTCAAAAAACAGAGGAGTCGGGAAAAACAAGTGGCTCAAAGAGTAATCTTCTAACGAAACTCGAACATGCAGCCAAGAAGAAGAAACACCCATAGCTGACCAACACTGAAGGCTATTGCTTTTGCCAAGCGCTTAGTATCTATTATCAAGACAATTATATTAGCTGTAACAAATTAGCAACTATCATGTTATGTGTAACAAATGGTACGCCTTTTATAGCCTAATAGCAGAATATCCATTATCATTTATGTCTCACCGAGTTTGCAACCTAACCTATAAAATCATCCCTAGCACTCCCGCCCTCCGCCGCAGCGAAGCGCGGGCATAAGACATAAGTTATCATTATTTTGAGGCAATTTCAAATACATGTTCTCATCTTCGCAATATTTTACTTAAACAAAAAACAAACACCAACGCAGCACTTCCATTATAAACACTTCCATTACAATAACACTTTCATGGAGTATTAACATCACCATCAACGCATCTCAAAAACACTTTTATGTGAGTAATAAGTATGATGGTTTTTTTAGAACAAAGAAAGAAAGATAGAAAAATACATACAACAAGTACAACAATTCCTATAATGACATGTGGGAGATTGAATTCGCAATTCGGAAGTCATCAAATTACATGTTTTTCCTACTTTTAATATAATCTTATTTTTTTCGTCCTTTGTGTCCTTCGATCGGTCAGGTGAAGTCGCCGATAAACACAGTCTCATGACATCAACTTTGTCATTAAATACTATTTATTTAATCATGGTTGTTCTTCAACCGGTCATACAAGTTCATTGAAAAATATAGTCAGGTTCAAAAAGTAAAGGTTGTGGATCATCTGTCTCAAAAAGAAATTGTTAAAATTCTAGTTCGAATTAAAATAGCATATTTGGGCTATCAAATGTTTCAATATGGGATTCTATTGTGGAAAAGACTTTTAGAATGAAGAAAGCTACAACTAAAAGTTCTACAGTTAAAAGAGAAAGGGAAAAGAAAGCTTTGAGGTTTAAGCTGATCACGTTTTCGTTAAAACTACGTATATCAAAATAATATTCTTGTATTTATGATATCTTAAGATATGTATTTTAAAACAATATTATGATAATTAGAATATGTATGTAGCCAACTGTGGTTTCCTTAGGGGTTGTTATCATATTCGAGAGGTTTCAAGTTCGAGTCTCTTCGTAGGGGTTTTCCTTTAAGGTGGAAATTTATGGGGTTCTTCCCCATAGATGCGTCGATTCAAGGCTGGCAAGGACTACCTTCTGGGTAAGTACTGTAGAATCAGATCACTAATTATTAGTCGAGACTGGCAGAGACTACCTTCTTGGTAAGTACTGTGAAATCGAATAACTAACATAGTAACTGTCTAACTCGTCGTTCCAAAAAAAGAATGATGTAATGTTTTTTTGGTAATATTACGTTCATCGTAGCATAGTGTATGGTGTGGTGTCGTCATGTGATGTTATTGAATAAGTGCGTATCACGTCATTTTTTTCACCATAACATCAGAATCAATATAACACCAACATTAGAAATCTGGTGTTATGGTGACCCTACCACTTTTGTTTTTTTAATTATTTTCTAGAAAACAAATTAAAAAACAAGAATTAATTTCATAACTTAAAAAAAACATTTCAAAGTACATAAAAAACTCAATAAAAAGATACATAATTGAAAAAACATAAACTTAAAAATAAAATACGAAAACATTTAAAAATTGAATAAGTGGCCTAGGTTTTTTCTTTCAAAGCTTTGACCTTTGTCGCGTCCTCCTCGCTTATCCCCGTATTTAACGCCTCTTTTCTTTTTCATATCTCGCAAATCTCAAGTCGAGCCGCCATCTCGCGTTCCATTTTTTCTTTCTTGTTTTTACGGTCCACGCAAATTTTTTCTTGCATCAATTCTGTAAATTGTTCTTTTTGTGAACTCGAAGTGGCGGATGAGCTTGCAGAACGTTGAGCTTTCGACCTTCGTGCAACTCTGGATGGACGCGAGATAGCATCGGGTCCAAACATATCCGAATCCTCGCCGGTTACACGCCCGCGGTTTCTTTTGGATTGGGTGGACTCGTGATTCTTCCATTTGTATTTGTCTTTCAATAACAACCAAGCACTTTTATATGGAAATCTTTGACACCATCTTTTTTTATAAAATTTCGACCCTTGTCAACAAATTATCATCACTTCTATAATTTAAAGCATTAGTTGAATCGTACAGTGTGTTAAACTTTAACGCTTCCCGTTTCATCAGCATCCATTTACCCTTTAACATATTTTTGTTCCGTCCCTTTAAACCTTCTTCAATAGCCCGCTCATTATACACATCAAGAATTTTGTACCAAAAAGTGTCAAGAGATTGTTCATCTCCAACCTTCGGGTCTTCGTAAATTTGAATAAAAGATTAGGCCAAAATCTCTTCTTCTCGTTAAGTCCAATACGAATGATTCGTCTTTCTTTCGCGAGTTCCTTTAGTATCTATTTGTTCTTTTCGGCCTTTTTTGTTTCTCGAACCACCCGCGGCCTCAAGAGTGTTTTAGGGGCCGTCAGCTTGTTGATTATTGATGAGACCTCAATTATACATGGTCTCATCGTCCAAATCGTGCTTAAAATGTATAAAAATATCATAAAAACCGTGCAAAACCCTTTGTATTTGTTCATTATGTGTTTGTAGTTCGAATACTGTGAATTCAACAAAAGGTTACAAGAATCAAGCAAAAAGGAACACGGGAAACGAAACCGCACAAAGAACCAGACCCGGGCATTGATTTTCCAAGAAAAGTCCCTCAAGTTTGAAGATTGTACAAGTTTGGTTCCTACACTTTGAAGACTTGTCATTATATACCCTAGTAAAACTCCAAAATTACATTTGGGTCCCTAAAATTTCAAGATATAACACAACAATCCTTTGAAGAATTCTTTTATTGCACAAATAGTCTCTTTTCATAGGATATACAGAATGGGGACTGAATTGTCATTTGGTCAAAGATGATAACAAAGACTTTGCCCTAAAATTTGCTAAGACAAGTTTGAGAAGAAAACAACAAGTGTTGCAAATATGTGGGGGATAAGTTGTCCAACAAACAAACCCATACCCTCAAAAATACCCAACCAGCCCAGCCCATTTACCCTAAACCCGACTCAAACCCTTAAAACGTCACCACCCACTAAATCAGTTATAATAATTAATTAGTTTTTAAACTAATTGATTAAAATTATAATCTGTCGCCAAACATGTTTACAACCCCTAACCCAGATCAAATTATACCATTATTACCCTAAGAACCCTAATCACTCATATCCTCAATACCCCAAATAAAACCCTATATCACTCTAGATCACTGATTTAACACATACTTAACTAATCCCCAATCCTAGAGCCCATCCATATCACCGACATGACCCATATGAATTTCCCATGCCCACTGTTGCTTTAAAACGCATTTTGGCAGGATGATCAATGGTCTATGTTGATTGCTTGTTCCTCAAAGGTCCATAGATGGTTGAGATCACATTCTAACAGTTGTTGATCACATGGAAACATTAGAATCACATGGAGCACCCATTTGAGCAAGATTCGGGTTTCAAACAAAGGGTATTTCAGGAAATCAACTTCCTAGGGTTTTAGGACTTGTATCATTTTATTCATAGTCCTAGAATCCTCTTAGAGGTAGTATTTAAACCAATGACTCCTGTGATATTGAGTTTGTTCCAGTTTTGCTTTGTAAAAAAAAATTATCTATTGAATATTTAAAGTTTTAGTTTTCAAAATCTACTTTTATGTTTATGAAATCTTTTTCAAGGATTTTTGTTAGAGCTTTTGAGACCCACTGTTGTAAAGGCTCAACAATCTTGACTGACAATCAAGATTGTTGATTGTGTTTACAAAAGTGTTAAGTTTTGTTGGTTCCCTTCTTTAGTTTACAAAAAAGTTGGTTTTCAAGATTTTTCCCAAAAACTTTGTTTATCTTAATCACTTACTACCCTATAAGCCCTCAATAAGCCAAGTGACAACTAAAGCCTATTGAGTTACTTATAAGGCTTGATTTATTTGTTTGTAGTTGTGTGCTCATAACAGGTACCACAAAAGGTTTCTTGTTGACCTTTATGAAGATATTTGGCTTTCTTTCTTTGCATAAGCTCGCCACAACAAGTCCAAAAGCCATATGCTCAATCCTAGCTAATTGGAAATGGCATTCAGCCATGGTAGGGCCTGGATGTAGGTCCTACAAGGTAAATCAAATGCTTGAACCCTCTAATTTGCAAAAATTGTGTGATTTGTGGTTTTAAGTGATATCTGTCTGTGTATGCTTGATCTTGGTAGAATATAGTTTAATTCAGGTTCTTATGATGTTTGAATGTTATTGATGTTAGTTCAAAAGCATTTTGAGTTAATTTTTAAGTATTTTCTTTGTTAATATTTGTTAACAACAAGTAAAGTGGTGTTTAGGATTGATCATTGTGCATTGTGGGTGACACACAAGTGTTCTAAAATTGGCCTAAACATACTTCACTAGTCTAGGACAGAAGTTTTATGCACTTTATTTGTAGGGTGTAGTGTGAAAAAATTAAAGTTTGCAAGTATTTTGTTCAATAGTAGCCTAAACCAATAGATTGGATTTGTGATTTTGATTTTTTAAATTAGAGTCTAGAATTTTGTAATCTGCTTGCCTTGGTGTTGATTTAGGTCTGTGCTTAAGATTCAGTTAGTTTCATCTCTTATTGTAGCTTATAGCTTCTTTTAAATCCCGCCAAAAAGTAGTCTATAGGTCCTTGTCCGACTTCTTTGTTCTCTAAGTTGTGCCTGATATCTGACACAACTGCTATTGTTTTATGTCATATATCAGATATAAGTGTAATAAGTTGTTTGCTATTTTTTCTTTTGATTGGGTGCTAAATTGTTGTTCCACTTGGCTTATTATTGTTTGTTATTGCTTATTATCACCTCCCTGATAAGCCACTGCTAATCAGGGTCGTATTATCCAAAAAAATCAAAACTTGTCTGGCATGGATTTGAAGTAGGGACCTGTCGCGCAGGAGTACCAAGCCTTATCATTGTACCAGAGTCTTTGTCTTGTAAAGGCTTTGGTACATTGGTTAATTATAGCTTATTTCATTCCTCCCACTTAAATAAGCCGTGGGCTTTTCATGAGCTTATTGGCTTACTGGCTTTTGTTTTTTCCTTTTCTCTATTTTTCCTTTGTTCTTTGTTGTATTTTAGAATTTTGAAAATTGGTTTTATATTTTTCCCATTTTTAGATTATTTTTAAATCATTTTTAAATTTCTTTTCTTAATTAATTGTTTAAAAATAGTAAAAAGTAATTATAATTTTTTGAAAAATACTTTTTAGTGTTAGAAAAATATAATCAAGGTTTACAAAAAATAAAATATTTGATTGGCCTTTTTCTGGATTATTTTTAATTTTATGGCTTTAATTAGTTTTTAAAATTTAATAAATAAATATTTTAAAAGTTTCAAGAAGTTTTATTTATTTTTTAGCCTTAGTTATATTTAATAGGATTTATTTGCAATTTTTATTAATTTTTTAATTAATTTTTATTTTTACGTTTTTACGTTTTACGTTGTAGTGTAATTTTAGCGTAATACGTTCTTTATTATTCTCTCTTTTTACATTAAAAAAACGATACTAATCCAAATAACATTTATTAATACTTGGCACACATATAACCCCTCCTCGAGAAAGAACTCATTTGTCGAGCATTTACGGTTTTCGTAAATTGTACTTGTTTAATACTTTGTCGTTTGTGTTTGTTTTTCCTAAGACGAGCAAATACCACAACCAATTATTTTCTTGACTTGGTTGTGATTGTTGTTTTTGTTGGAATTGTTGTGATGGTCAGAACTATAAGAACAAATATAAATGGGTTTTGGATCGAGTTTTCAAAATTGTTGGATGGGTTAGGGATTGGGTTTTGCATATGATTAGCGCATGATGGTATGGATTGTTTCTTGAGGTGCTCGAGTTTGCGTATTATAAAACCCCGTAAAATAAAAGGGTCATATTTTTACCCTCGATTTTTATAATTATTATTATTCATCATTTATTAAATTTATTATTTAAAATTTTAGGAGTTTAATTATACCGTTGTTGATTTATATTTAAACATTTGAAATAAAATCCCTCGCGAAGTTTTTATATAAAGTTATCTATTTTATCGATCGAGAAGTCAAGAGCGCCACATTTTAGCCGTAAAATAATTTATTTCCATAATAATTATTTTTTGATTCAATTTCGTATTTAATCAAAAACGAGTCTATAACGTGTATTTTAAAAGTTTATCGCGTGAGTTAAGTATCGGGTCGAGGTTTAAACAATACCTAAAATTTTAGTTGATAAATCAGACCGAAACCCTTATCCTTTTATCCTAGCCGTGACCATAAACTCATAAGCCTATTCAACTCATTTATTTCTTTTCTTACCAAAGTTATACTACTAAACCTTCATTTATTAACTCCTATTACCAATTTTCTTACAACAAAATACATAGATAAAATCCCTCAAAAAACAAACGCCTCTTTTCTCCCTCTCCTCCTTAGTCCGACGAACACTCACCGAAAACCATCATCACCGCCATTTTTTCAACTAAGTCACCTCCATTCCTTACCAAAACACTTAACCAACATCCAAATACAAATCCCCACTACAAAGAATCGCCATGCAACAAGATTGAAGATTCTTGAAAATTTTAAAAACTTATTTTTACAAGTTATGAACAATTAAAGGATTGGGGCTTGACAAGGAACATTTAATTAAGGTTTTTAAGAAATTAGGTTGGTAAGTATCAAGTTTTGAATTGGATTTGTTCACCCTTTGTTGCGTCCGAAAATCCAAAGCCCTAGGGGTTGTGTTTTTTTATTTTTGGCTACTTGTTTTGCATTATAAGAACCTTTTCCTCGATCTTTATTTTTGATTTGGTTATTTATTATTTTGCATGTTTATTTTCTGCTTCAAGATCCATAGATGTTGATGCATGTGAAGGTATTAAGCTTTAATTAGGCATAGGACCAGATGTGAATGGAGATAGGTTAGATAGTCGAGTTTTTGTTGATTGAATATGGCGAAATTCATGTTTGGAGCCGCTTTGTGGTGGCCATTTTAGGACAGCATGTTTGAGGTTGACTTTGGCAAAATGAAAGTTTTCAAATCTGAGAATCGGTTTTAAAATATGATAGTTGTCGTCCTAAGCTTCGATTTGGTATAAATACCAAGTCTTAACTCTTAAAAATGAGCAAGTTATGTTCATTTGAATTTTATTAAATTTATGAATTGATTTTCTGCACATAAGGAAAAATATTATCTGATGCAGAACTAGAATAGTTAAAATTATGGATGAGCACGGTACCGGTACCATACCGATTTCGTACTGAATTAGTGATACCGAATTTTCCCAAGCATAAATTAATAGTACCGGTACCGTACCTGTAGAAACTAGAAGGGGGGGGGGGGTTGAATAGTTTCTTATATTTACTTGTTAAAAGGTGGTTTTCAAAAATCCTTTTTCAAAGAACTTAGGCTTGAGGAAATATGTGAAATCTTCTTATGCACAATATGAACAATGATAGTGTAACTAAACTAATACTAACAAAAATATATGCACAAATAATAAAGAATGTAAAGAGTTAAGGGTAAAGAAAGATCAAACCGAACACCAAGGATTTATAGTGGGTCGGCAACGAAGCTCACTCCTCGTTCCTACTCCACTCCTCGAGTACTCCTTACTCGAGAGTTCACTACACAACAAGCTCCTTATGGTGGAGAAAACCGTACACGTCGCTTAACCAATTTCCGACTCTAAGCTAAAAGTCGAGTCCTAATCGTAGATAGGACCAATCTACACAACTATACTTAGTACATACACAACTTCCAAATAGACACAACTACTTGGATCTTCACAACTATGACACAACAACAAATGTATAAAAATAGATCTTCAATGGATCTTTGGTGGTGGACTCAACACTTCACAAGGATAGTGTTCTTCTCTTTGCACTTGGAGAGGAAGGGATGGAAGAACAAGATTCACTTCTTAAACAAGTAGTAATCAAACAAATGATCAAAGATTTGAGTGTTTAAAGAAGAATGTTTTAATCTGGAAATAGATGTGCAAAAGTGGTGAATTGAAAATCTGAGAAAGGTCCACTATTTATAGGACAAAGGGCCAACGGCTATATCTGCATGCGGTTCCTTATCTTAGCCCGCGGTACCTTATCGATAAGGAACCGCCTAGGAGCTAAGGAACCGCTGGACTAGACTCTGCTCCCTTTTTGTCCTTTAGTGGTGGAGGTCATATCTGGTTATAAAAATATCCAGAAAGGATAATTCAAATCCAAAGGGAATATGCCATTTTCAAATTTTCAAATATTTAATTTCATAAAACATTTTCTTAAAAAGAAAGTTTAATTAAAACTTGTCACACTTAATAAAAAGTGAGTTTTAAGAAAAGATTAAATCACTTGATCACTTGATTAAGGTTAGTACTTGTTTATTCATACCTTAAGTGAAAATGGGTAAAATGAAAAATACTTGAACTCAAGAATTCGTTTTTCGTTGTTTTCGTAAATGCTTGTTTTTACATATTGTCGTAATCAAAACTAAGAGAGACCGAAAAATGCAAGTAACGTTTTTAGGCATTATTGCATTAACAATCTCCCCCTTTTTGATTCCGACAATACTTAAACTCAATCACATAAAAAACAAGATTTTCGAAGACGAGTTTATTCATTTCTCCCCCTTTGTCGAAGCAAAAAGGTTGCACAAGTCGGTGTTGAAGAGACGGTCTTTGCAAAGACTCCCCCTTGGTGCTTACTCCCCCTAGCTTGGGGCACCGAGGAATCGATATATGGTGACAAGCTACATAGAAGGGTTAGTTGAACAAAAGAAACAACCAACAAGATATAGCAATAGGTCTCAAAATAAAAGAGAAGAAAACATAAAGACAAAGATCCCAGATAGGTTACTAAAAGAACATCATACAAAGATGTATGGAAAAAGAAACAAGCCAAAAGCATAAATCTAATCCTAGTTAATCTAGAATTCTAAGACTTGCTTGAATTTGGTGTCTTGTGGATAAGCAACCAATGCTTATATGAAAGACAAGGTAATGGCGGAGGGTGGTGGTGGTGTCTTGTTGGAGATCTCATAATCATAGTGAAGAGGAGGCTTGATTAAGAGACTCTTGATGTAGCTCAACTCCTCATAGATGTGTGCCATAGCAAGATGTTGATATTGACAACAATGACAATATGTTCCATGGTGCATGACATTATCATGAGAAGGAGGAAGAACACTAAAGGGTGGTGGTGGAAGAAAAGATGTTCCACAATCAACATTCTTGGTAGGAGAGATGTGATTAAGAGTGTTCTTGGGTGAATTTGGATTGTAAAGGTTCTTGGGTGAATTGGGATTGAAAGCAATTGGAGAAAATGGAGGAGATTCAAGGCTTTCATTGGGAGAATAAGACATTTTGGGATGTGAAGTATGGCAAAATGCTTATGGTTTAAATAGGGAAGGCTTAAGGTATTTTTGGGGTGGTCAAAGGGTTTGAAACAAAGATTTTCAAAAATGTTGGAGCAAATCTGGAGTTTCAGACAAAAAACCCGAAAAAGGAAGGCACTGTATGCGGTTCCTTATCATGACTGGCGGTACCTTGTCACTAAGGCACCGCGGTTCACATATGGAACCGCCTGCAGAGGCTGTGTTTGGTGTTTGGAGGAAGATTTTTCAGCAAATCTTATTTTTCTAGTCTAACTTATCACAGGGATATGCTTAAAAGCAAAGATAGACAAAGAAAACATATGCAAACTTACCAAATAGAGATTTGACCAAAATACATGGATAAAAAAAATCGATGTAGGAGGTGTGTAAGATAAGACCTTAAGTCATGACACAATGATCCTCCATGATTCTATCTTGTTCTTGCTATGTTTGAGAGAATCATACATATGAATTATATAAGCTCTAGATTAATAGCGAGAATCTATGAAAAACCGTTTTTAGATTGAATTAACAATGTCAAAAGCATTTCTCAACCATTTTCGAAAGAGATTTTGAGAATTTTGAAAAGGAGAAGAGAGGGTTTTTCAAAAAGAGTTTGGAAGACTCAATGACTCAAAGTGGTAAAAAAAACGAAAACACACAAAAAGAAAAGAAGGTAATTAAGGAAAATGTTCCATTAATCCTAGACCTAGACGCAAGTAATTAAAAGGTTCCCTCTTAAGTGGCTTGGTAAAGATGTCGGCTAAGTTGTCTTCGAAGGGTACCTTCTCAATTGAAATGTTCCCCTTTTGAACATTATCCCTAAGGAAATGGTGTCGAATTTCTATGTGTTTGGTTCGCGAATGTTGCACGGGATTGTTGCTAAGGTCTATAGCACCTCTATTATCGTACATGATGGGAACATCATCAAGATAAATCCCGTAATCAACAAGCGCTTGCTTCATCCATAGAGATTGTTGGCATGCTTTTCCGGCACTCACATACTCGGCTTCTGTGGTGAATATTGCAAGAGCGGTTTGTTTCTTGGAGAACCAAGAAGTTAAACAACAACCCATGAAGGTACAAACTCCACTAGTGCTTTTCCGGTCCACATAGTCTCCCGCATGATCCGAGTGTGCGTAGACAATGGTTTCTACGTTGGTCCCTTTAGGATACCATAATCCTAAATGTATAGTGCCTTTAATGTATCGGAAGATACGCTTAACCGCTTCGAGGTGAGAGGTTTTAGGAGCCTCTTGGAAGCGAGCACAAAGGCAAACACTAAACATGATATCCGGTCGACCTGCCGTTAGGTACAACAAACTACCAATCATACCTCTATATTTGGTGTTGTCTACCGACTCACAATCATCATCTATGGTGAGTTTAGTATCCGAGGCCATTGGGGTCTTCATTGGTCTAGATTCTTCTAATCTAAATTTCTTTAGCATTTCTTTAATGTACTTAGATTGACTAAAGAAAATACCATCGTCCATTTGTTTAATTTGGAGTCCTAAAAAGAAGTTAAGTTCTCCCATCATACTCATTTCGAACTCATCATGCATGATTTTGGCAAAGGCATCACACAATTCTTGACAAGTTGAGCCAAATATAATGTAAAACCCGCATGCTTTTACCATGAATAGTGCCCTTAAGATCGTACGTTCTAGATTAAAACTTACCTCATTTAGTATTGATCACATTCATGTGCTAATAATCAAGCAAGTGCATACGTGTATGACATGACAAGTATCGATTACGTACGAACTCATGATAAACAGTTAATAAATATATCACGTGAACATAATTAAATCATGATCACCATTTAAAATACAAATTAGAATACTTACGTAAATACATATAATATAATTACGAGCGTTAAGATTACGGTAACTACATGATAAAATAAACAGAAACGCTTCAGACACGAACACGTTTAACCACGAACGAACATGAAACATCGGGACACGAGAAAGGTACGGGTACCCCATGTGGGGCCCCCATACCCACGGCACACAACAATAAATGGGCTTAGCCCATGGACTTTTACAAGTAAAGGGGGGTAAAGAGTAAAACTAGTTTTCATTTTTCACTTTCAAGAAATAAACACAAAAACCCTAAAAGAGTTTTCTCTCCTCCTCCTTGTGCTCTCTTTGTGCCACCACCTAAGCATCACCATAGGAGGGTGATTGTTTGATTTTGATCTTAAAAACTATTGTTATAATCAGTGTTTGTTCATCCTTTTTCCAAGCTACATAGTGGTATACCTTTCTAACCCTTCTTTTTAATTCTTTTAATTCTTTTAATCTTTGATTATTTTCATGAACATGTTATTATTTTTTTATTTAAACATGATAATTAATCATTGATCTAACATGTTTTGGTATTAATTAAAATCAAAGAATGATTTAAAAGGGGTGTTTGTTTTTGGCCGCCTAGCAAACAAACCCGAGGGGGGTTTGGTTTGCTATTGCCGCCACCACCAAGACCATTTTTGGTCTTGGTTGGCTCATGTGGGACCCACGGCAGCAAGGAGGCACACGTGCCCCGAGTTTGGCTCGGGGTACGGTGTCGAATTCATGCCCGATTCATGGTTCGTTGGTTAAATCATGATTTATGCTACATGTTAATTTTTATGAATTATGAACTTAGGATATAATTAATTAATAACATGAAATATTAATTAAATCATGACTTAGGTTATTTTAATTATTAGTTTAACATGACATTAATTTAACCTAAGTATTTTATGTTATAAGTTATAAATAATTAATTATTTAAAACATGCCTATAATTAATTAATTTAGACATGACTTAGGTTATGTTATTAATACATGATAATACACATTTTAACCTAAGTATTTTATTCCATTTTAATTAATACATGTTATACCTTAATTAAAATGCTTAACCTATAGTTTAATTAAAATACATGAAATAATAATTAAACTATACACTATATCATATGACTTAAGAAATAAGCTTCTAAACACTTAGACTTATATGTTAGCTTATGTAACCAGCTTAATTCTAAATATGGAAACTTCTATTTATAGAAACTTAATTAAATAAGGCAACTAATCTAATTATGGAAACCTTCTATATATGGAAATCTATCTATTTCAGGCAGCTAATCTAATCATGGAAACCTTCTATATATGGAAACTTATTTAATTAAGGCAGCTGATCTATTTTTGGAAACTTTCTATTTTTAGAAACTAATCTATTTTAAGCAGTAAATTCTATTTTAGGAAACTTTCTATTTTTGGAAACTTTCTATTTTTGAAAACTTTCTATTTTTGGTAACTTTCTATTTTTGGAAACTTTCTATTTTTGGAAACTTTCTATTTTTGGAAACTTTCTATTTTTGGAAACCTGCTATTTTTGGAAAGTTACTTATTATTTCACAGTAAGTATAATAATACATGAAACACCAGTAATACTTAATCAGATTAATCAGAATACTAGATAAACATAGTTTAAGGCTTTAAACAGTGAACCATGACCTAAAACATACCAAATCAGCTAAAATGAGACACAAAACCCAGTACGTAATCAGTGAATCGATACTTATACACGTGTGTATTCATGTAGCGTTAGTGATCCAGAAGTAGGAGTCTTTCTTCCGTTCATTCACTGGACTTGAGGTACGGATTCCCGTCCTTTCAGTATGGACATTCTTTCCTTATTAGGATTTCCCCGTATGCAGCCAACTGTTTTCCCCAGCATTTGTTTTATTGTTTTGATCTGCTTATGTTTAATTAGCATAATCTATAGCCATATTCAAGCATGACCAGTTTCACCTAGTTATGGAGGTACCATAACCATAGCATTGGAGGCACCGATGTTATGACTTCCCCACGGCGGAGTGATTGCTCGTGGCGTCCCTTTCAGTTTTGGCCATATTATTATATCATGTGGGGCGTATGGGTGCATCCTAGTTACATGTTTTATTCAGTTTATCATGGTGAATGTGGTGTGTGCCTTGCACCCTTTACAAGGAGTTGATCCCTCCTACCCAAACCAGTATATTGATTAGAGGCATCCCCTCTAATCAGCATGATGAGGTCACCCCTCCAAGTATTCATGCACGTGACCTTTTTATGACCTATATGGGCTATGGTATATATATGTTAAAACAGTTTTCACAAGATAAACATAAGGCTTTTCAAACTATAAAACCAGTTTTCTTGATACTTAACCAGTTTACTCAGTACTTAGTCTTCCGCTGTTATATGTTACATGTTTATCCTATTTCATGCTTTATTGTACATCCGTGCACTGAGCGTCTTGCTCAGCCATTTTCCTTTTCATGTTCCCAAAACGGCAGGTACTCAGGGACGCTCGTAGATCTCAAACGTAGGTGCATATGGACTGGAAGCTTTACTGTCTTTCTTTACTTTATGCATTTCCTTTACTTTGATACAGTTGCTATGGACATTGTTTCGTCCTTTCCTTTTTACAGTATTTATGTTTGTGTGTGATGAGCTTTACTTTGGGGTACCGATGTTTGATTCCGGTATTTCCCTTTTATGGTTGAATAATGCTTAGACATTTATCCTTGTATGCTTTGATGACACGCCATGATTATGCGTAATATTCCATTTCCAAAATGGGGTGTTACAATTATGGTATCAGAGCCAAGGTTTCGACCTGTAGGCTCTCAAATATGACCTGTGATTAGTGGGTAGTCACTACGGTCTTCCTAGAACTGACAGTTGTTTTCATGCATTCATCATTTTTAAGCATACATATACATGTCATTGTTACAGGGTTTTTGACTAAGTAATGGTTGGTACAGGACTGGCCCTATTTAGTCGCATGTGTTTTATCGAAACTTTTAGATTTGGGACCGACCCATAGGCGTCCCCTCGATATGTCTTTAATTTTGAGTGAACTGACCGGAGGCGTTCACTCTCGAGCATCAAAAGTTTTCATAAAACTGCATCATGCATTCATACCAAGATTTTCTTGCATAAAATTTTTCTCATGAAAATTTTGGTATAAATTTTTTTTATATTTTATGTTGGAATTGTTAATCATATGTTTATGTTATACTGTCAGATGGTTCTCACACGCGAGCAAGAGCAGCTCAATGCTGCAATTCAGGCTGCCATGCAAGCCTTACTTCCTCAACTGAGGAATGACATTCGTGTTGAAGTCCAAGCTGCCAACAATCAGCAGCAGCAGAATCAGGCACCTCCTCCTCCTCCTCCCCCAGTGACACTAGCGGTATGGTTGGAAAGATTTAACAAGCTCCGTCCTAGAGCTTTTGAAAAGACTGATAGCCCCAGCGATGCTGAAAGCTGGCTGACTCACATTGAGAAAATCTTCAATGCTATGGGATGTGACCCCGTCTTCAAGGCAAGATTGGCATGCTACCGGTTTGAAGGCGATGTACTCAACTGGTGGCTAGCTTTGATGCAGTCAGAAGGAGGTGATGAATGGGTCGCTGGTTTGACATGGGCCCAATTCAAGGAGAGAGTGATGGAGCAGTTCTTTCCTAAGGCAGAGCAGGACAAACTCAAGCGAGAATACCATGGGATACGTCAGAGAGCGGGCGAGAATAGCAACGAATTCATGCAGCGCTTTCTTCGCTTGGCTGGTTTTCTGGGAGCAGCAGCTGGTACTCCTGAGGAGCAGGCACACCATTTTAGGTGGGCACTTCGCACCTCGGTCGCGAACAATCTGGTATGTGCTACGTTCAATACAGTAGCACAAGTAGCCGACGCAGCAAGGAAGCTTGAGATGTTGCAGGAACGCGATGAGTTCAGGGAAGCTGAAAGACCCGACAAGAGGTAAACATTTCGTGTTCTAGCGTTAACCAGACCGCATCCTATCATTATATGTTCTATAATCATCTCTTAAACTGTATCTTCCAGGCAGAAAACTGGGGACCGGTCTCAGCCGGCTACTCAGCAGCAGCCTAATCAGCCCAAAGGAAACGGTCACACTAACGACCGTTCTGTTGTGGAAAGGCGCAACGGTAATGATAATTACCGTAACAATGCGGGACACTCCAACAACAGCAGGTCCTACTATTTACGCATCTTCTTATGATTTCATGTTATATTTCCCATGCTGACACTATATTAATCTCTACCAGGAACCACGGTAACGGAAGGGACCAGAACCACAGGGGTTCTCAGCCTAACCGTTCAGCTAACACTGGTAAACATCTTATGACACTTACGTCCTATACTCGAGCATATACTTTATTCTTAACACGTTTTGTCATCAGCAGGCCCTCAGCAAGCAAGGACTCCTGCTGGAGGATTCACTCATCCTCTTTGCAGCACTTGCCATCGCAGACACCCTGGCCCATGTCGTCGTGACTCCGACGCGTGCTACAAGTGCGGCCTCCCTGGCCATCGTATGAGAGATTGCCGTAAGGGTGAAATGGAGGGTACTTCGGGTCATGCTGATACTAAACCGCCTCCTACCACTGGGCGTGTCTACACGACATCGCGCGATCAGGCAAACAAATCTACAGGTACCATTACTGGAATTTTGTATATGTACGGCCAGGCTGCATGTGTTCTTTTCGACACGGGTGCCACTCATTCAGTTATTTCCACTTCATATGCTAAGAACATCAGGACACTTCCCTTGCCATTAGAAAATAAGCTTACCATTTCCACGCCTCTGAGGGACTCTGTATTAATAACTCATGTATACAAGAGTCTTCCTCTAGAGTTTAACGATAGAGTTCGTGCAGTAGATGCACTTCCCCTGGACATGATTGAGTTCGATATGATTCTTGGCATGGACTGGCTATCCAAGCACCATGCTACCATAGACTGTCACTCATATCGGGTGATCTTCGGCGACATTAATGCACCAGAGTACATTCATAACGGGTTCATACCCGGACGGTCTGTACAAGTCATATCTACCTTGCAAGCACGTGCATTACTGTCACATGGCTGCGAGGGTTATCTAGCTACGGTTCATGACATGGATGCTGAATCCCCATCGATTCAGGATCAACCAGTAGTTTCGGAATTTCAAGACGTTTTCCCAGATGAACTTCCAGGCATACCACCTGCAAGAGAAGTGGAGTTCAACATCGACCTTGTTCCAGGAGCTGAGCCAATCTCTAAGGCTCCGTATCGTATGGCTCCCATAGAGCTAAAAGAACTGAAGGACCAACTGCAGGAACTTCTTGAACGAGGGTTCATTAGACCAAGCGCATCTCCATGGGGCGCACCGGTCTTGTTCGTTAAGAAGAAGGACGGCAGCATGCGACTTTGCATTGATTACCGTGAACTTAATAAGATTACCATCCGCAATAGGTATCCACTGCCACGTATAGACGATCTGTTTGACCAACTTCAAGGAGCCAAACACTTCTCAAAGATCGATCTAAGGTCAGGCTACCATCAGCTGAGGGTTAAAGAGCAGGACATTGCTAAGACTGCTTTTCGTACCCGCTATGGCCATTATGAGTTTGTGGTCATGCCATTCGGCCTGACTAACGCTCCAGCAGTATTCATGGATCTGATGAACAGAATCTTTCATGAATTCCTTGATAAATTTGTCATTGTATTCATCGATGACATCTTGATTTTCTCAAAGTCCACGGAGGAACACGAAGATCATCTCCGTACTGTACTACAGATTCTTCGTCAAAAGCAGCTGTATGCGAAATTCTCCAAGTGTGAGTTCTGGTTAAACAAGGTGGCATTCTTAGGTCACATTGTATCAGCAGAAGGGATCACTATGGACCCAGCGAAGGTTGAGGCTATCACTAAATGGCCAAGACCAACATCAGCGACAGAAGTCCGCAGTTTCTTAGGCTTAGCTGGATATTATCGAAGATTCGTGGAGAACTTTTCCCGCCTGGCATTGCCTCTCACCAAACTGATGCGAAAAGGAGAGAAATTCGTCTGGACGGAAGAACGAGAGAAGAGCTTCGAAGACCTAAAGCAGAAGTTGGTATCTGCACCTATTCTTACTCTCCCATCTGGTACAGGTGGATTTCAGATCTATAGCGATGCATCGGGGAAGGGACTGGGCTGTGTTCTCATGAAACATGGGAAAGTGATCGCGTATGCTTCACGGCAGCTTAAGCCCTATGAAGAAAACTACCCTACGCATGACCTGGAACTTGCTGCAGTGGTGTTCGCATTGAAGATATGGAGGCATTACTTATACGGAGAATCATGCGATATTTTCACGGATCACAAGAGCTTGAAGTATATCTTCACACAGCGAGAATTGAACATGAGACAAAGGAGATGGTTGGAACTGTTGAAGGATTATGATATTAACCTACAGTATCATCCCGGGAAAGCTAATGTAGTAGCAGATGCACTCAGCAGAAAGTCCGGAATGATCAACGGCATTAAGATCAAGGAACAAAACATAAGATACTTGGAGCGGCTAGACATCGAAATCATGGTACGTGGGCAGCACGGATACTGGGCGAATCTTAGAGTAGAACCTGAGTTACTGACTAGGATCAAGGAAGCGCAGAAGGATGATGGAGAGATTTGGGCGATAATTCAGAATTTAGAGAAGCAGACGGAATTCAGAATGGACGCAGACGGTATCGTTTGGCAGGGCACGAGACTTTGTGTTCCTGACAATCAAGAACTCCAGGAAGCATTGTTAGCTGAAGCTCACAGCTCCCCATTTTCTATACATCCTGGGTCGACAAAAATGTACCATGACATCAGACAACACTTTTGGTGGAGTGGTATGAAACAGGATGTAGCCACGTACGTCTCCAAATGTCTTACCTGCCAGCAGGTTAAGATTGAACATCAGCGATCGGGCGGTCTCCTTCAACCGTTGGATATTCCAGAGTGGAAGTGGGACAAAATCACCATGGATTTTGTTACCGGTCTTCCGCCTACCAAGAAGAAGCACGATGCTATTTGGGTCATTGTTGATCGACTCACCAAATCAGCTCATTTCTTACCGATACGCAAGGAAGATCCGGTAAGTAAACTCGCAGATACGTACAGAAGGGAGATCATGAGACTCCACGGCACTCCCTCCAGCATCGTCTCAGACAGAGATCCTCGTTTCACGTCGCGATTCTGGAAAGGTCTGCAAAAAGCTTGGGGTACACAACTTAAGCTGAGTACGGCCTTTCATCCTCAAACGGACGGACAGTCGGAGCGAACAATTCAGACATTGGAAGATATGTTAAGGTCGTGTGCGTTGGAATGGACAGGTGATTGGGACGATTACATCTGCTTAGTCGAGTTTGCATACAACAACAGCTGGCACGCAAGTATCAAATGTGCTCCTTTCGAAATGTTGTATGGCAGAAAGTGTCGCGCTCCAACTTGCTGGGATCAAGTGGGAGAGCGAACACTTGAAGGACCAGAGATTATAGAAATGACCAATGAGAAGATTGAGGTAGCTAAACAGAAGTTGCAAGAAGCACGGTCACGTCAGAAGAGTTACGCCGATAAGCATCGTAGGGACATACATTTTAATGTGGGAGATCACGTCTTCCTCAAGGTTTCGCCGGCACGTGGTGTTAAACGCTTCGGGATCAAAGGGAAACTCAGTCCTCGGTTCATCGGACCATTTGATATCGTTGAACGAATCGGCGAAGTATCTTACCGATTGGCGTTACCTCCTCAGCTTTCGCACGTGCATAACGTGTTCCATGTGTCCTTACTCAGAGGGTACAATTATCATCCCCTTCACATGGTTCAGTATCCACTGGAACAGATACGTGAAGACCTCACTTTTATAGAAGAACCCGAACGAGTACTCGACAGGCAAGAACGAGTCATGAGAAGGAAGACGATTCCATTCGTCAAAATTCTTTGGAGGGACCATACCGAGCGGGAAGCCACTTGGGAAACAGAGGAGTCTATCCGGACTTCTTACCCTCACTTCATATTTTGAGTTCGGGTACGTTACTTCTTTTCAGCTTACTTTATCTATAATTCGGGGACGAATTATTCTTTTTAGGGGGGAAGAATTGTAAAACCCGCATGCTTTTACCATGAATAGTGCCCTTAAGATCGTACGTTCTAGATTAAAACTTACCTCATTTAGTATTGATCACATTCATGTGCTAATAATCAAGCAAGTGCATACGTGTATGACATGACAAGTATCGATTACGTACGAACTCATGATAAACAGTTAATAAATATATCACGTGAACATAATTAAATCATGATTACCATTTAAAATATAAATTAGAATACTTACGTAAATACATATAATATAATTACGAGCGTTAAGATTACGGTAACTACATGATAAAATAAACAGAAACGCTTCAGACACGAACACGTTTAACCACGAACGAACACGAAACATCGGGACACGAGAAAGGTACGGGTACCCCATGTGGGGCCCCCATACCCACGGCACACAACAAGAAATGGGCTTAGCCCATGGACTTTTACAAGTAAAGGGGGGTAAAGAGTAAAACTAGTTTTCATTTTTCACTTTCAAGAAATAAACACAAAAACCCTAAAAGAGTTTTCTCTCCTCCTCCTTGTGCTCTCTTTGTGCCGCCACCTAAGCATCACCATAGGAGGGTGATTGTTTGATTTTGATCTTAAAAACTATTGTTATAATCAGTGTTTGTTCATCCTTTTTCCAAGCTACATAGTGGTATACCTTTCTAACCCTTCTTTTTAATTCTTTTAATTCTTTTAATCTTTGATTATTTTCATGAACATGTTATTATTTTTTTTATTTAAACATGATAATTAATCATTGATCTAACATGTTTTGGTATTAATTAAAATCAAAGAATGATTTAAAAGGGGTGTTTGTTTTTGGCCGCCTAGCAAACAAACCCGAGGGGGGTTTGGTTTGCTATTGCCGCCACCACCAAGACCATTTTTGGTCTTGGTTGGCTCATGTGGGACCCACGGCAGCAAGGAGGCACACGTGCCCCGAGTTTGGCTCGGGGTACGGTGTCGAATTCATGCCCGATTCATGGTTCGTTGGTTAAATCATGATTTATGCTACATGTTAATTTTTATGAATTATGAACTTAGGATATAATTAATTAATAACATGAAATATTAATTAAATCATGACTTAGGTTATTTTAATTATTAGTTTAACATGACATTAATTTAACCTAAGTATTTTATGTTATAAGTTATAATTAATTAATTATTTAAAACATGCCTATAATTAATTAATTTAGACATGACTTAGGTTATGTTATTAATACATGATAATACACATTTTAACCTAAGTATTTTATTCCATTTTAATTAATACATGTTATACCTTAATTAAAATGCTTAACCTATAGTTTAATTAAAATACATGAAATAATAATTAAACTATACACTATATCATATGACTTAAGAAATAAGCTTCTAAACACTTAGACTTATATGTTAGCTTATGTAACCAGCTTAATTCTAAATATGGAAACTTCTATTTATAGAAACTTAATTAAATAAGGCAACTAATCTAATTATGGAAACCTTCTATATATGGAAATCTATCTATTTCAGGCAGCTAATCTAATCATGGAAACCTTCTATATATGGAAACTTATTTAATTAAGGCAGCTGATCTATTTTTGGAAACTTTCTATTTTTAGAAACTAATCTATTTTAAGCAGTAAATTCTATTTTAGGAAACTTTCTATTTTTGGAAACTTTCTATTTTTGGAAACTTTCTATTTTTGGAAACTTTCTATTTTTGGTAACTTTCTATTTTTGGAAACTTTCTATTTTTGGAAACTTTCTATTTTTGGAAACTTTCTATTTTTGGAAACCTGCTATTTTTGGAAAGTTACTTATTATTTCAAAGTAAGTATAATAATACATGAAACACCAGTAATACTTAATCAGATTAATCAGAATACTAGATAAACACAGTTTAAGGCTTTAAACAGTGAACCATGACCTAAAACATACCAAATCAGCTAAAATGAGACACAAAACCCAGTACGTAATCAGTGAATCGATACTTATACACGTGTGTATTCATGTAGCGTTAGTGATCCAGAAGTAGGAGTCTTTCTTCCGTTCATTCACTGGACTTGAGGTACGGATTCCCGTCCTTTCAGTATGGACATTCTTTCCTTATTAGGATTTCCCCGTATGCAGCCAACTGTTTTCCCCAGCATTTGTTTTATTGTTTTGATCTGCTTATGTTTAATTAGCATAATCTATAGCCATATACAAGCATGACCAGTTTCACCTAGTTATGGAGGTACCATAACCATAGCATTGGAGGCACCGATGTTATGACTTCCCCACGGCGGAGTGATTGCTCGTGGCGTCCCTTTCAGTTTTGGCCATATTATTATATCATGTGGGGCGTATGGGTGCATCCTAGTTACATGTTTTATTCAGTTTATCATGGTGAATGTGGTGTGTGCCTTGCACCCTTCACAAGGAGTTGATCCCTCCTACCCAAACCAGTATATTGATTAGAGGCATCCCCTCTAATCAGCATGATGAGGTCACCCCTCCAAGTATTCATGCACGTGACCTTTTCATGACCTATATGGGCTATGGTATATATATGTTAAAACAGTTTTCACAAGATAAACATAAGGCTTTTCAAACTATAAAACCAGTTTTCTTGATACTTAACCAGTTTACTCAGTACTTAGTCTTCCGCTGTTATATGTTACATGTTTATCCTATTTCATGCTTTATTGTACATCCGTGCACTGAGCGTCTTGCTCAGCCGTTTTCCTTTTCATGTTCCCAAAACGGCAGGTACTCAGGGACGCTCGTAGATATCAAACGTAGGTGCATATGGACTGGAAGCTTTACTGTCTTTCTTTACTTTATGCATTTCCTTTACTTTGATACAGTTGCTATGGACATTGTTTCGTCCTTTCCTTTTTACAGTATTTATGTTTGTGTGTGATGAGCTTTACTTTGGGGTACCGATGTTTGATTCCGGTATTTCCCTTTTATGGTTGAATAATGCTTAGACATTTATCCTTGTATGCTTTGATGACACGCCATGATTATGCGTAATATTCCATTTCTAAAATGGGGTGTTACATATAATGTCATCAACATATATTTGTACGATTATGAGGTGAGGACCTTTCTTCTTTGTAAAGAGTGTATTGTCTACCATCCCCATGGTATACTCATGTTTAACAAGAACCCTTTAAGTCTATCATACCAAGCTTTGGGTGCTTGTTTGAGACCATAAAGTGCCTTCTTAAGCTTGTAAACATGATCCGGTTTTTCAAAATCAATGAAGCCGGGAGGTTGAGCCACATATACCTCCTCATTGATCAAACCGTTAAGAAACGCACTCTTTACATCCATTTGATGAAGCTTAAAGTCTAAGGCACAAGCGTAGGTTAAAATGATTCTAATGGATTCTAATCTTGCTATCGGTGCATATGTCTCGTCATAATCAATCCCTTCTTGTTGATTATAGCCTTGAGCTACAAGTCTAGCCTTGCTACGAGACACAACACCATTTTCATCTAACTTATTCCTATATACCCATTTGGTTCCTATAATGGTAGAAATTCTAGATGGAGGAACAAGTTCCATAACATCATTGGCAACGAATTGATTCAATTCTTCTTGCATCGCAATGACCCAACTTTCATCCGTCAAAGCTTCTTTAACATTCTTTGGTTCAATCAAGGAGACGAAACAAAAGAAGTTGCTTTGGTTTTGGACTTGAGATCTTAGGGTCCTTTGATTTAAGTTACCAATGATATTATTGAGAGTATGATCCATAGACTCCTTAATGTTTACTTCCTTTTCAACATTAAGGTCTTCAACTCCTATTTTCTAACCTCTTTGGCTTTAACTACGTCTAATTCATCCAAGTCATCATCAACCAATGGTGGTGTCTTGGGTGAAGGATGGGTTTCATCAAAGGTTACGTTGAGTGATTCTTCAATAACCCCCGTGGTTCTATTTAGGACAATGTAGGCTTTGCTAGTTTGGGAATAACCTAAGGATACCTTCGTAATACTTTGGGTCAAACTTGGTAAGGTAGTCTTTGGTGTTGAGGATAAAGCACTTGCTTCCAAACACCCTAAAGTATTCCAATGAGGGTTTCTTACCTTTAAGAATCTCATAGGAGGTCTTTCCTAGGAAAGGTCGAATAAGAATTCGATTGAGAATATAAGTCGATGTGTCCACGGCATTGCACCAAAACGTTTGAGGCAAAGATTGCTCGTTTAACATCGTCCTACTCATCTCTTGGAGAGTCCTATTCTTCCTTTCAACTACCCCATTTGATTGTGGAGTGCGAGGAGCCGAGAAGTTATGGGTAATACCATGAGCTTCACAAAAGGCACCAAATTGCACTTCATTATCAAATTCCCTACCATGATCCGTCCTAATAGAGACAATTGGACATCCTAGTTGATTTTGAATTCTTCGACTAAAGATTTCGAAATGATCGAAAGCTTCATTCTTAGATGCCAAAAATCTAGTCCAAGTGAATCTAGAATAGTCATCAACTATAACTAGGGTAAAGGTTACCTCCATAACTCCGTATGGCGGAAGGTCCAAAAAGATCCATATGTAGGAGCTCTAAGCACCGAGAGGTCGAAACCAAATTCTTGGCTTTGTGACTTGAGTGAACTTGCTTTCCAACTTTACAAGCATCACAAAGGTGACTATCAAACTTCATCTTGGGGAGGTGTCTTACCAACTCCTTAGAGACTAAAGATTGAATTAAGCGCATATTAGCGTGACCTAATCTCCTATGCCAAAGAGTATAACTATCATCTATAGTCGCAAGACATATGTTGTCTTTTGACTTCTTATTGACCTTCATGACATAAAGCCCATGCTTTCTAACACCTTTTCCAATGACTTTTCCATCTTTTACGATTTCACTGTCATGTTCCGAAAAGATGACCTTACACTATTGTCACAAATTTGACCTATACTTAAAAGGTTAAACCCTAAGTTATCTACGTGCTCAACATTTTCAATGGTCATAGAGTCAAGAGAAACTGTACCTTTGCCAATGATATTACCACGTAGACTACTTGCAAATGTGACGTTACCTCCATCATATGCTTTGTAGTGCGAGAACAAACTTCGATTACCCGTCATGTGTTTAGAACATCCACTATCCTTAATCCACTCGTCGGGCTCCAAATCAATTCCCAAGCATATCTAGGTAACAACACACAAGATCAAACATTTGGTCCCCAATATCTCATGGGTCCAAAATTGTTAGTTCCAAACATCCCTTGCATTTGGTTGGGATGCATGAATGAAGGAGGGGTTCCGCATGGAGAACAAAATGGAGGAGGATAGTAATTCATATAACCATTTTGTTGTTTGTTATTTCTCCTGGGTGTATTTGATCTAGGCTTAGAGTTATGATCATTTCTTCTAGGTGTTGGGGTTTTGCTTCTAGATCGTGAATTGTTTTGATTATCTCTTCTAGGCGTTGTCGTTCTACTTCTAGGCTTAGACTCATTCTGTACTCTAGGTGGAGTAGAAGATGGTATTGATAAACTTCTATTTCTCATGAGAGGTTTACTTAATGGCTTGTAGAACTTATCAATAGCATTGTCGTCAAGTATGGGTAATTTTACCTTATTAACAATAAGATGCTTTGGTTTTTCACCTAACTTTGACTTTTCAGAAAGATCACCATTTTCACAAAACTCTTGTTCTGGCCGTGATACCTTATCTATGGAGGCGGTTCCATAGTGATAAGGAACCGCCCCATACAATCTGGGACCGCGTACAGTGGGTGATTTTTGTGAAAATCTGACTTGTTTAGGTTCACTAGTTGAGGCTTCATTTGAGTTAAAACCTACACCAAGTCTTTCCTTTGAATGAACTTGTTTGTTTAACATATCATCAAGAGCACTATTACCTTTCATGAACTTTTCCAATTTAATGGAGGTGCTCTTGAGATTTTCATTCTCTAATCTAAGTTTCTCACAACTTAAGCAACCTAAATCAACTTCTTTATTTTTCTCAAGTTTTGCCAATTTCTCCCTAAGTTCATTGATCTCATTTTCAAGCTTAGTTTTGGTTGATTTTAAGGTTTTATTCTTTTCTATGAATTTAAGACTAAGTTTGTGTAAACTATCATATTTGCCTTCAAATTCAATATCATCAAAGGTGGAGCTATCATTGCTATAATATTTGGTTTCGGAATGTACGTCTTTAGAAGTGTGAGCCATAAGACATTTCTCCTCTTTGGGGTTGTCATCATCATCTTCACCGCTATCACTCCAAGAGCCACTAACGAACGCCGTGTGATTCTTATCGCAAGAGGGCTTTGGACAATCACCAATGAAGTGATTTGGATCACCACATCTAAAGCAATTCCTATCACCTTTTTCGTTCTTGATAAACCGATTATTTGAGAATGGGTTCTTGTCATTGTTGGGTTGCCTAACGTGTTGACCTCGTCTCTTGAAGAACTTCTTGAAATCTCTCACCGCCAATGCATACTCCTCGTCATCTCTATCTGAGGAACTATCATGGTCAGTTTGTGCCTTCTTGGCTTTAAGTGCAAGAGATTGTAACACCCCCAAATTTACACAATTCAATACAGCGGAAGACTCGTTGGTGTTATGGGATAGCACATTACGCACATCATAGACAACGCTAAAAAATCGCGTCGTTGATAGGTGTGAAAACACCCATCCTTTTACCACTTAATTCTGGCTAAAACGAGACCAAAACACGTATTTAATATCATTTGTTTGGAATTATGCGTGGTTTTTGTGTTTATTGTGTTTTCAGAGCCAACCGGATAAATATTGAAGAAAACATGGGATTGCACGGGTTTTATGGAAGAAAAAGACTCAAGACAAAGTCTAGTGTCCAAGAAATGCAAAAGATTTGAAGTCACTGGGCCTATTCGAAGATTTATCGAAGAAAAGGACCAAAGATGGAAGATTTACATAAGTCGAAGAAACTCAAGTCTATTAAACGAAGAAATTTAAAGACGAGTTGAAATTAATCGACGACAAATCCCGAATCAGAATCGAAAACGTCAACTTTTCTGAAAAGACGAGAAGACAAGAAGAACGGGAGAAAGCCCACTCACCAACCAAAGGGAACACCTATAAAAGGAATCCCCCTCACACTTTTCATTCAGTTTTTTTAGTTTTTTTCATTCTCCTTCTTTTTCTCGCTTTCTGTTCGTAGCATCACCAACACCACTAGGGTGTTTGGTGATTTTGATCTTTGTTTTTCAATCTTGTAATTTCATCCTTGTTTTGTGATTGTTAAAACCTTAATCACTCAATATATCAATCTTTCCATTTCATCTTGTTCATCTTCATTTATTTGGTTAAAAGTTTAAGTTCTTATTTGATTGATTTGATCTTTAAAAAGTTGTTGAATTTGTGTTTTTACTGTTGGGATTTGTTATTCATGGTAGTTAAATGATTATTGGTTAATTTGGTAAAACCTTTTTGCTTATTTAGCTTGATTTTGGATTAAAATCGATTTCCCCTGTTTTTTCGGTAAAGTTACTGTTCTTGAGCGTTTCCCAGGTTCCGGATGAACCAAATCTTACGAATGAACTGAAAGTTCCGGATGAACCAAATCTTCCGAATGAACTGAAAGTTCCGGATGAACCAAATCTTCCGAATGAACTGAAAGTTCCGGATGAACAAAATCTTCCGAATGAGTTCCAAAAGTTCCGAATAAGTTTTATTTCCAAAACTTCCGAATCAACTTCCGGATAAACTTCTGGGTGAAAGTTCCGGATAAAGTTCCGGGTGAACTTCCGAATTAACTTCCGAGTAAAGTTCCGAGTGAAGGATTTTTCAAAGTTCCGAATCAATTTTCTTTAAAAGTTCCGGATGAACTTCCGAGTCAATACTTCCGAACCAACTTCCGAATGAACTTCCGGATCAAGGTGTACTTCCGAATCAAATTTCTTTTAGTCTTACTTACTGTTTCTTTTTGAGCATTTTTAAGTCTGGCTTACTGTTTAAGTCTGTCTTACTGTTTCTCATTGTTTCTTCATTTTTAATTCTAGTTTATTAATTGTTATTAATTTAATTGCTTTTAAATTTAAGTTTACATTTTAGAACCTTTAACATTTAGTAGATTAGAAAACCAATCCCCTTTTTAGTAACCAAGAACAATCATTTCACTTAGAACCAAGATCAATTCGAGAGGATATCGAGAGAATATAGAGAATCCATTGTAAATCCATAATATCAAATGGCGCCGCTGCCGGCTCTTCTCGTTAAGATCAACAGTTTTTTGTGAGAACTTAGATTTTAGGATCCGTTCACCGTGAACGTTACTTTTTCATAAAAATTTTCAAAAACACTAAAAAATATAAAATTTCAAAAATCCTAAAAAGTAAAAAAAAAAAAAACATAAAAAACCAAAAATATTTTTGCTTTGTTTTTCTCTTGTTAGTTCTTTTGCAGGTGTATGCGCACTCGATCAACGTCTTATCAAGAGCCCGAGCCTCTCGATAACTTAGACATGGCCGGTGTACAAAACAACAACAACATACCACCTCAAAACAACAATAATAACAACAACAACCCACCTTTCAACAACATGAATAATAACAACAACAATGAGCCTCTACCGGATAATCGCCCGATGATTGAACTGCTGCAAGCCCATGTAGATGGCAACACTGATCCAATTGTTATACCAGTGATTGCAGCCAACAATTTTGAGCTCAAATCCGGCTTTATCCAGATGGTCTCTGCTCAACCATTCTTGGGGCGTACCATTGATGATCCACATGACCACATCAAGAGATTCTTGCAACTCACCAATACGGTCAAATTCAATGGTGTTCCACAAGAGATAATCCGTCTACAACTTTTTCCCTTTTCTTTAGAGGGACAAGCCCGACATTGGCTTGCTAAGGAACCGCCACAGAGTATCCTTTCGTGGACGGATTTGGAAACCAAGTTTATCAATTACTTTTTCCCACCCTCTCGTACTACCACTTTGCGGAATGAAATCATAAATTTTGAACAAAAGTACGATGAGTCGTTTGGTGAATCTTGGGACCGTTCAAAGACCTTTTGAGAAAATGCCCACAACATGGTTTTACCAAAGTGCATCAAATTAACACTTTTTACAATGGTTTAAGCATGAATGACCAAGATTCACTAAACAGTGCCTCAGGGGGTAATCTTTTGGCTAAGACTTCCAATGCTGCATGGGATATCATTGAGAATAAATCTCGTGTGCAAACCAAGAGTGTTCGGACCAATGTTGCTAGTGCTAGTACTAGTGACAGCGATAAGCGACTTGACAAAATCACTACGCTTCTTGAATCGCTCGCTACCCAAACCGCCAGCAACACCAACAGCATCAACGCTAAAAACGCTAAAGACGCTTAAGTCAATGCTGTAAGCCAACCATGCGAGATATGCGGGGGTCCTCACTCTTACACCACTTGTACTGCCACCCAAGACTACCCTTCTGAAAATGTCAATGCAGCTTATGGCACCTATCCTCAACCCGCTTATCAAGCTAGACCTCAAGGTGACCGTAACTTGCTTATCTACCGCTCCAACAACTATCTCTCACCACCCGGTTTTCCCCCAAACAACCCAAACCAACAACAAAACCTCAATCGCCCTCCTCAACAACAACAACAACCTCGTACACCATACATACCACCTCACAAACAACCACAACCACCTCAAAGAAATAACCAAGTTTACCAGCAACCTGCTTATCAACCAACCACATACAATGCTCCTCCCATCCAACCCAACGCTTTACACCAAGAAGTGGAAACCTACATGAGGACTAACGATGTGATCGTGGGAAATCTTCAGCGGGAAGTGCTCAATTTGAAAGCAGACCTGGTCAAACAAGGGAACGATATGAGAGCTGACATGAGAAATACTTTGGATAGTCAAACTAATGACTTAAAGAACATGATGGCTAGTTTCTTCCAAGGTAATCAACCCTCTTCTTCGGGTAATCTTCCGAGTAACACCGTTGCGAATCCAAGAGGGGAGATGAAAGCAATCACTACTCGCAGTGGCAAAGGTACAAAGGAACCCGAGCTTCCTATACCTCCACCGGTGGTTGTGACTAAGGAGAACGAGTCACCTGCTTCTATTCCTCATCCTTCTACTTCCCCAATTTCTCCGCCTCCTTCACCTTCGACCCCCATTTCCCCACCACCCGTGGTTGTGAGTGATCCTATTCCCCTAAAGCCTTCTTCTTCATCCAATATACCTTATCCTTCAAGGTTGAGGAAAGAGAAGCAAAAGAGCAAGGATGATATTCAAGTTTCAAACTTTCTCAAAATGTTTAAACAATTGAATTTTAACATCTCCTTTGCCGAGGCTCTCGCTCACATGCCCAAATACGCTAAGATGTTTAAAGATCTTCTAAGTGATAAGGAAAAGCTTCTTGACATCGCTCAGACCCAACTTAATGAGAACTGCTCCGCAGTGCTTTTAAGGAAATTGCCAACTAAGCTTGGTGATCCAGGTCGTTTCTTAATCCCTTGCAACTTCCCGGGAGTAGAGAATTGCATGGCCCTAGCCGATCTAGGTGCCAGTATCAACTTAATTCCCTTAAGCGTTTGGAAGCAATTATCTCTCCCTGAGCTAGTCCCCACCAAAATGACTTTGAATTAGCTAACCGTACGGTTGCTTATCCAGTGGGGATAGCTCAAGACGTCTTTGTAGGAGTCGACAAATTCACTTTTCCTGCTGATTTCGTCGTTGTTGACTACGACATGGACCCTCGTGTGCCATTGATCGTTGGTCGTCCATTCCTGAGGACCGGTCGCACTCTAATCGATGTTGAAGCCGGTGAGCTTATCATGAGAGTGGGTGACGATAAGATCGTCTTCAACATGGGAAAGCTTTCTAAACAGCCTTATTCATACGAGAGTGTTAATTGTATTGACGTGCTTGATGAGGCTTGTGAAGAACACTTCAAAGATGCTTGTAAAAGTATTCCTACCTCTCTTCCCAATGTTGAGACCGTTTCCTCTATTGACTCATCACTATCTCTATTTGGAGAAAGTGATTTCCTTTGGAAAGATTTGGAAGACACCATGGGAGATATGAACTTAGACCACGACGATTCGACCACCAATTGGGATGAAGATCTCCGCCTCATTGAAAACCTTCTCAAAGAAGACAATCTTTCTCCTCTATCTCCGACGGTTACTGCTATTGATCCTCCTTCTCCTAAAGAGGTGACTAATGATGATCCATCGTTAGTTTCACCATCTATTGAGGATCCTCCCACTCTTGAGCTTAAGGACCTACCTCCTCATCTTGAGTACGTTTTCCTTGAAGACAACGAGAAGTCGCCCGTCATCATCGCAAAGGACCTAAAAGAAGAAGAAAAAGCCCGACTTGTCGCCGTGTTGTAGAAGCATAAAACAGCTATCGCTTGGAAAATCTCTGACATTCGTGGAATTGATCCTCACTTCTGCACACACAAAACTTTCATAGAGGACGACTTTAAGCCCACAATTCAAAGCCAACGAAGGGTGAATCCAAAAATCCATAAAGTCATCAAAACAGAGGTTATCAAACTTCTTGATGCGGGTATGATTTACCCTATTTCGGATTCACCATGGGTTAGTCCAGTCCATTGTGTGCCTAAGAAAGGCGGCATCACCGTTGTGCCCAATGCAAACAACGAGCTGCTTCCTACCCGTCTCGTCACTGGGTGGAGAGTTTGTATAGACTACCGCAAACTCAATGATGCCACGAGAAAGGATCATTTCCCTCTACCTTTTATGGACCAAATGCTTGAACGTTTAGCGGGTAATGAATATTACTGCTTTCTTGATGGTTTCTCGGGTTACTTCCAAATACCCATCGATCCCCAAGATCAAGAGAAGGCAACATTCACTTGTCCCTATGGCACATTTGCTTACAAAAGAATCCCTTTTGGCTTATGCAATGCCCCCGGGACTTTCCAAAGGTGCATGTTAGCTATCTTCCATGACATGGTTGAACAAACCATGGAAGTCTTCATGGATGATTTCTCGGTCTTTGGGGATTCCTTCTCTTCTTGCCTTGCCAATTTAGAACGTATGCTTCAGCGGTGCGAAGACACTCGCCTTGTTCTAAATTGGGAAAAATCCCATTTTATGGTAAAAGAAGGCATTGTGCTAGGACACAAAATCTCTAAAGCCGGTCTTGAAGTCGACCGTGCTAAAGTGGATGTCATAGCCAAATTACCTCCACCTTCAACCGTGAAGGGTGTGAGAAGCTTTCTGGGTCATGCGGGTTTCTATCGTCGATTCATTCAGGATTTCTCTAAAATCGCTCGCCCGATGACCCACCTCTTGGAAAAAGATACCCCTTTTATCTTTTCCAAAGAGTGCCTTGAAGCCTTCAACTTGCTTAAGGATAAGCTTACTAAGGCACCCGTCTTAGTTACCCCTAATTGGGAGCTGCCTTTCGAGTTGATGTGCGATGCTAGCGACTTTGCTATTGGTGCGGTTTTGGGCCAAAGAGTGAATAAACACTTCCAACCAATCCACTATGCTAGCAAGACAATGACGGGGGCACAATTGCATTATACGACAACCGAAAAAGAGCTTTTAGCTATTGTCTATGCTTTTGAAAAGTTCCGCCCCTATCTTGTCCTTTCCACCACAATCGTATATACGGACCATTCCGCGTTGAAGTACTTGATGACAAAGCATGATTCTAAGCCAAGACTTCTTCGCTGGGTTTTACTCCTTCAAGAATTCAACATTGAAATTCGTGACAAGAAGGGAGCCAAAAACCTGGCCGCGGATCATCTGAGCAGACTTGAGGATCCATATCAAGGGGATTATCCGAACAAAGAGATCAATGATTCTTTCCCCCTTGAGACCTTAATGTCTATGAATCTCAATCTTGATGGCACCCCGTGGTTTGCCGATATTGCAAACTATTTAGCGGGTGGTGTTCTCATCCAAGGGTTAACATCCCAACAAAAAAAGAAGTTCTTGAACGATGTTAAGACTTACTTTTGGGATGACCCTTTTCTATTCAAACAATGCGCTGACTTGATTATTCGCCGATGTGTTGACGGACTGGCCGCTTTGGACATTCTCCAGGCTTGCCACAAAGGACCCACCGGTGGTCACTTTGGTCCCAACTACACTGCCAAAAAAGTGTTTGATTCAGGATTCTATTGGCCCACCATTTACCGTGATGCTCACGAGATGGTTAAACATTGTGATACTTGCCAAAAACAAGGCAAGATCACACATAAAGATGAGATGCCTCAAAATTTCATACAAGAATGTGAAATCTTCGATGTATGGGGCATCGAATTTATGGGGCCATTCCCTTCTTCTAAAGGCAACAAATACATCCTTGTCGCTGTTGACTACGTTTCCAAATGGGTTGAAGCCAAGGCTTTACCCACTAACGACGCGAGGGTGGTTTGTAAATTCTTGAAACAACTGTTTGCTCGATTCGGTGTTCCTCGTGCTATTATCAGTGACTACGGGACTCATTTTTGCAACGATCAATTTGCAAGAGTCATGGCAAAGTATGGTGTCAATCACCGTCTTTCCACCGCTTATCATCCTCAAACCAACGGTCAAGCCGAAATATCCAACCGTGGATTGAAAAGAATTTTGGAGCGTACTGTGGGAGAGCATCGCGCCGCGTGGGCCGATAAGTTAGATGATGCTCTGTGGGCTTTCCGTACTGCTTATAAGACCCCGATCGGCTGTACGCCCTATCGTCTTGTGTACGGGAAAGCTTGCCACCTGCCTATCGAGCTGGAACATAAGGCATACTGGGCCTTGAAGTGGGCTAACTTCGAAATCAACAAAGCCTGTGATTTTCGCAAGATTCAACTCAACGAGCTACAAGAATTAAGGAATCAAGCTTACGAGAACTCATTGATCTACAAGGAGAAGACCAAGATTATCCACGATGCTAAAATCAAGAACCGAGAGTTCCACGTTGGTGATCAAGTCTTACTCTTTAACTCTCGGTTGAAGATCTTCTCATGCAAGTTGAAGAGCCGCTGGTCTGGTCCATTCACCATCGCCAATGTTTTTCCCTATGGCACCATTGAGCTTTCTCAGCCAAATGGGCCCAACTTCAAGGTGAATGGCCAGCGTTTGAAATTGTACTTTGGTGAGGATATCTCTCAAGAGATGATTCCATCCCTCACCACGTTTCCCATGAACTAATTTTGGGCCGAGTCAGGCTCGTGACTCGGTTATCAAAAACAAGCGCTCCTCGGGAGGCAGCCCGAGTATCTATCCTTTTCCGTTTAACCTCCTAAGTGTAGGGGGACCTATATAGGTTGCTTTTTTTGTGTGGTGATGTGATTACAGGGATGAATGCACTCTTGGAATTTTTGAAGAACCGTGCTCCCGTGTTATCCAAAATCCGATTCTATCTCTCAACTATCGTGATTCAATTTTCTTCATACTCACATTTGAAATTGATCACTTTAGTCGTCTCTTCCTTAACTTAAGTTAACCAACGTGCACAATGCCATAAGTGTAGGGGACACTTTTCCCACACGCTTAAACATTGAGGACAATGTTTATCTTAAGTGTAGGGGGGACTTTCTATCGAAGTTTTAAGTGGACTTTTCCATGAAAATGCCTTCATTTAACCGAAAAATCATCTTTTTCAACATTTTTCAAATTTTTTATTAACTTTGGCCATTTAGTCGTAATTTTTAAATTTTTATCGCTGCTTTCATATGTATATATCCCGCAATAAAGTCAAATTTTAATAAAGTGGTGTAGCTAGTTTTGAAATCTTTGACATATTAGGCCTGTTGCGTTTATTTTGACTCAACCCGAATAGACTTATCCAAGTTTATTCTAGCTAGTATCCTTAACCATGTAGACCTTAATTTGTTTATTAGGATAAGTATCCACGAGTCTCATTACTTGAGATTTTAAATTGTGGAGGACGAGAAATGATAGAGTCAATTATAAGTCGGTATTCTTGCACAAGCTCACTTGGTGTAATTATTTGCCTATTCTCCCATCACTTGCTAATAATTTATCTGCAATAAGTAAGGTCGTACGATTTGAAAAGTTACTTAGCTTCTAGCCCAAGATCGTTTAAAAGTTGCTCGGTAATGATAAGAGTTCATAGCCAAGGCATAACTTATGAAGCGGGGCGCGAAGATTGGCGAGTCCGAAAAGGCCCTAACAAGGCATGAGGATTCCATTTTATTGCTAAAGATCCAAAGTGATGTGAAAAGCATTATTCCCAAAGTCAATATGAAGGATAAAGACTCACGACGAAAAGCAATCAACTCCCATAAAGATCATGGAGAAGTCTATCCGAAAAGACCCTAACAAGGTATGAGGATAAATAGATCCAAGTCCGAAAAGGAGGCGGATCGTTGTATCTCGAAATCCCAATTAGAGATCGAAGAATAATCATGAAGTCGTGGTCAACAAAGTTGGAGAACCCCTCAAAAGTCTCCAAGTGAAGAAACTCTATTAACGATGAGAAGACCATTATCTCAAGCACGTCTCTCAAGATATGAAGTATGAAGTACATGCCAAATATCGGCCCGATAAAGGTCTCAAATCGTGAACCGAGTTATGCCAAGATATGAACTTTTTGATATCCCGAGAAGCAGTTTTAAGAGATTTTGTCCTTTAGCTAACTATTGATCAAATCGTCCTACTTTGCTTTCAGCCTAAATAAACTATCGAAATAAGTCCAGAAATGCATCTTCATGATCATTCTAAGACAAAAATAAAATATAAGAGATACGCCTAGGAATAAGGGAGTTTAAGCATATAATTAAGCCATGTGTGTAAGTGTTTGATTTACTAACTTATAATAACAATGATCTCGTTTTTAAGCTTAGTTTGGGGAACGTGAAACTTGAGGGTGATAAATCTTCGCAGCACCAAAGCCCTAATGTAAGTCCTTGATCTCTTTGCAAGTTATTTCCATGTAGCTATTTTCAAGTGAAAATGGTTTTCTATCCTTTTGTTTCCTTTTAAGTTTTAATTTCTTTTAGTACCTTAATTTTTGTTTAGTACTATTTGAATAAGGCCAAGGTTGATTAATTATGAGAAAAGTGTAAAATTGCTTTATCACTAAGCATTGCATGAGGGCATGGCAATGGTTAAGTGTAGGGGATTTGATAGGTGTGAAAACACCCATCCTTTTACCACTTAATTCTAGCTAAAACGAGACCAAAACACGTATTTAATATCATTTGTTTGGAATTATGCGTGGTTTTTGTGTTTATTGTGTTTTCAGAGCCAACCGGATAAATATTGAAGAAAACATGGGATTACACGGGTTTTATGAAAGAAAAAAACTCAAGACAAAGTTTAGTGTCCAAGAAATGCAAAAGATTTGAAGTCACTGGGCCTATTCGAAGAATTATCGAAGAAAAGGACCAAAGATGGAAGATTTACATAAGTCGAAGAAACTCAAGTCTATTAAACGAAGAAATTTAAAGACGAGTTGAAATTAATCGACGACAAATCCTGAATCAGAATCGAAAACGTCAACTTTTTTGAAAAGACGAGAAGACAAGAAGAACGGGAGAAAGCCCACTCACCAACCAAAGGGAACACCTATAAAAGGAATCCCCTCACACTTTTCATTCAGTTTTTTTAGTTTTTTTCATTCTCCTTCTTTTTCTCCCTTTCTGTTCATAGCATCACCAACACCACTAGGGTGTTTGGTGATTTTGATCTTTGTTTTTCAATCTTGTAATTTCATCCTTGTTTTGTGATTGTTAAAACCTTAATCACTCAATATATCAATCTTTCCATTTCATCTTGTTCATCTTCATTTATTTGGTTAAAAGTTTAAGTTCTTATTTGATTGATTTGATCTTTAAAAAGTTGTTGAATTTGTGTTTTTACTGTTGGGATTTGTTATTCATGGTAGTTAAATGATTATTCGTTAATTTGGTAAAACCTTTTTGCTTATTTAGCTTGATTTTGGATTAAAATCGATTTCCCCTGTTTTTTCGATAAAGTTACTGTTCTTGAGCGTTTCCCAGGTTCCGGATGAACCAAATCTTCCGAATGAACTGAAAGTTCCGGATGAACCAAATCTTCCGAATGAACTGAAAGTTCCGGATGAACCAAATCTTCCGAATGAACTGAAAGTTCCGGATGAACAAAATCTTCCGAATGAGTTCCAAAAGTTCCGAATAAGTTTTATTTCCAAAACTTCCGAATCAACTGCCGAAGAAAGTTCCGGATAAACTTCTGGGTGAAAGTTCCGGATAAAGTTCCGGGTGAACTTCCGAATTAACTTCCGAGTAAAGTTCCGAGTGAAGGATTTTTCAAAGTTCCGAATCAATTTTCCTTAAAAGTTCCGGATGAACTTCCGAGTCAATACTTCCGAACCAACTTCCGAATGAACTTCCGGATCAAGGAGTACTTCCGAATCAAATTTCTTTTAGTCTTACTTACTGTTTCTTTTTGAGCATTTTTAAGTCTGTCTTACTGTTTAAGTTTGTCTTACTGTTTCTCATTGTTTCTTCATTTTTAATTCTAGTTTATTAATTGTTATTAATTTAATTGATTTTAAATTTAAGTTTACATTTTAGAACCTTTAACATTTAGTAGATTAGAAGACCAATCCCCTTTTTAGTAACCAAGAACAATCATTCCACTTAGAACCAAGATCAATTCGAGAGGATATCGAGAGAATATAGAGAATCCATTGTAAATCCATAATATCAGTCGTTTATTAATAAAACATTTCCATTCAAAAATATCAAATTTACATAGGTCCCAAGTCATAATTTCATACAAATTTTACAAAGCATTTGAATGGAAATTGTTATTTAAGTGCGGGCCATGATTTCTTGTCGTCTTCCCGAGAATTACCTTCAAGTACCTGAGATAAAACATGGTAAAAGAAAAGGTCAGCGAAAACACCGAGTGAATTCATAGAGTTTAATGAAATCCATCAATATAACATCGATATAAAATTATTACCGAAAATAATTTTGTAAAAATCTTTGTAATAGGCCATAAAATAGCCAAAGTCATTTTATACAAATCTTTATCAAAAATCATAATATAGGCTTTCGCCTTCAAAATCATTATACGAACCATTGTCGTTAAAAACATCATACAATACGTTTCATAACGTTGTATAGAGTTGAATAAAAATCGTTATATGAATATGGTTATGTAAAACCAAAACACGAACGTAATATCAATAATAAGACCATGTATTGCTAGTCAGGCATAATATCGTAATTCAATGCATAAAGCAGTATTTTCGTTATTTGGATTATTATAAGCCGCATGACATTGTTACTTTACTACAACAAACAACGGGTAGCTAGCCCGAAACTCAATTTGCCCATCTAAGTTAGCGTGTCATTACAAAGATCACGCTATAGAAATCTTCTCATACATAAATTCGCTTACCAATCAATGTGGCACGGCGGGGATCAACCGTCAAGGCGCGAACTGGGTGATCGTCCCCAAATAGTACTATTATATGCATAAGCGTCTACCAAATCCCGGTAGTTCACAATTCATGCTAATGGGACTTTTAGTGACATAACCTAACTTTAATAATCCATTTCATTTCATTTATTGGGTCATATATTCATTCATCGGGTCATACAATTATTCGGGTCCAAATCAATAAACAAATAATCAGGACAAATGGTGTCCTATTTTATCAAAACTAACATGTTATCTCCCTCGCGGGTTTATAAAACATTTCACAAAAACATTTAAAAGAGTGCGAGGCTATAAACTCACATTGATGTGGGAAAGCGGGTTATCGACAATTCGGATGTACGGTACGTGCTTCAATCACGGAAACCTAGACAAATAATACTCATCTTAGACTCTTGTCCAATGACTTTATAAAAAATAACAAATATATATACATATAATGATTTTATAAATATGACGATGATCAAGTGGGATTGTACATTTTTACTCATTCATTAAAGTGTTTATGTGTTGGTAACATTTTTATACTAGTTTTACTTATTTACATGTTTTAGGCCCAATAAGCCTATTACAAGCCCAATACTTTATATTAGTCCATTTTACACCTTTATTATCAGTATTATACTTTTCATGTTGGGCCCAAGTGGGTTAATCCCAATAAGTAAGTTTATAAGTGTTTACCAAACTAGTCGGGTTAATAGTCCAATAAAGTTAGCTTAGTCCGTTAATGTCCGTATGTTATATAGTTCGGGTTTTATCGGTTTTTACTTGTTATATAAGTTCATATATCAGTTGTGAGTTTATAAAAGTTTTCATTAGACGGGTCCGACCGTCTAAGTTTTATTTGGCAAAAACGTTAATCTTTCGGTTTTAGCCGAAAAGACGTAAAACTTAGTATATAGTTTTTAGAACTTATAAAATTTACCAAACTACCATTTTTATATAATGTCCATTTATTTATCCTTATGTATATTTATATAAATGAAATATATAAGTTAGTGGGTTTTAATTCACATTTTATACTATATTTATTTGAGTGCTTATATAATAATATTAAACTTTAATTTCACAAAATCAGTCTTAAATTTTAAGTTTACTAAAATGTCCATAGCTAGAGTTCTATAATGAGATAGGACCTCCAATTTTTATCACAGAAGCTACATGATATGTGTTTCATTTTATTCCTTTATAGCTACTGATGAATCAACCTCTAAATATTTTAATAAATTCGTCCAAAACAGTGTAGGCAGATTTTCACTCTAAACTTGTTTTGATCATATCTCACTCATTTTTATGATTCCATTGTATGGCCAACTCTCGCATGTGTATAACACCTAATACTTACTGTAAATTGATTCCACTATGCCATTTTATCAGTTTATCATTTGGTTACTTACTGTTTTTATACATCCATCATATTTAGCAAGATTTTAACCATTTTACATGTGGTTTTCCATCTTTTTACCCATGTTTATCAAATCTATCAACACCAAATCCGCACATAATATTTTTAATCATCATTCATCATCATATACATATACATAAATAAAGAAATTACAAGATTACATAATCAAAATAACAAGAGGATAGGAAGAACAATCTTTATACCACCAAGATTAAGTAGTTTATGATCAAGGCTTGGATTTTTGATGGAAGAACTTGTGATAGATCAACACCAACTTTAAAGACCACCAATCTTTGTAAACTTCTTGTAGAAATCAGCCCTTGGACATCACCAAATCTTCTCCTTGGATGTTAAAATCACCACCAATCAATAGAGCTTGAAAAGGGCTTCATCATATGTGTGAATAACATATGATTTCATGGTTAAATTTGATCAAATGAGGGTGTTTAGGGGTGATATGGGACGAATTTAGAGAGAGAGAGAGAGGAAGGGAGGATGAGTGGTTTGCATGAGTGTATGTGAGAAAATGGTTTACACAAAGTGGTTTTGGTGTTTTGAAAGCTTACAAGTTAAGCTAGACAAGTGTATTACTTGTTAGCTTAATATTGACACCTCATGTGGTGGAGCTACTTTAGCCGTCCATATAGTGGGGTGGGGCAAAACTTGTTTTGTCTCATCCCACTAATTTACGGGCATTCCTCGATTCTAGTTTCCTCGATTTGCGTGCCCTCGGGTCGTTTTACGAAAAACGTTTTTATAAATTATGAATCAACGGCACAAAACGAATCTAATAAAAATTGTCTCATCAAAAACGGAGTTCGAAAACGTAAATACGTAATCCTAAGGTTTCTGATTTAGTCGTAAAGGACGTTAAATTATAATCGCAAGTCCTAATCTCTTCTCGTAAATTAGTGAGTTTATGAACCAACACAAATTGAAAATTCCAAAATAATATTCATGGATAAATTTATTTCTTGAAATGTCGGACTGTCACCAAAACGGTGTATGTAAACGTAAGCACGTAACGTAGAATCCTCCGGTTTAGACGTAGTCGATGCTACTTCAAGACGTAAATCAAAATTTCTTCCCAAAAATAAGTGAATTCATAATATAACATTAAAATAATGTTTTTAAATAATATTTGAGAATAAAATATAAACCATAAATTGACGGATTGTCACAGCATTTACTCCTAAACAGGATCTTTGTCCTCAAAGATCATTTTATCTTACTACTCGCTTCTTATAGAGTTAAAGCCATGTGGGTATTTCCTCCACATTCGGTCTTTTTTACAATACGCGAGTTTCATCAAACATAACTACGGGAATAAGATCAGGCTTATTGTTGACTTACTTTCTCTATCCATGATGTTCACGGGTTTTTTATGAATGCAACTTTTCGCCGATCTAAACTTCATTAAGGAATAGTCAGATTTTCACTTGATAGGCATTTTATCAAGTTCGATATACGAAACATAATTCACGCAGCTCTTGAAGTCCTAGGGTAGATCCAGCTTATATGCCTTTCAAACCTATCTTTTAAATCATCTCAATGGTCCCATACAACGGGGACTTATATCCCATGATCTTTCAGATCATCAATTTATTTTTCCATGGTTAAATTTTTTGGCATAACTTCGCTACCCATCTGGCACTTCAAGATCTACATTTCATATTCACATAACCTTCTGCTCACTACCGGCAGTCAATAATCAGATCCTAATTTCAACAATCATTTCAGGTCTCGCGGGTCGAGTATTTTGTAAGGTTAGGTTCGCCATCATAGGAAACCATAAACCTAAAAGACATGTCCAACTCACAATGGGTGTATGTCGGGTGTCTTCATCCCAACTCCTGTTTACAGATGCTCTAATATATATCCTCACTAGATTCGATCTTGATCCTAATACGATAATTATCAATGATAATCTCTCCAAAGGAAAACGATTTTACAGTTTATTACCAAAGGTCAATCATTCAAACATAAAACAGCACTTATAGTATTTTGTATCGTTACTTTACCTCGTCCCTTCGATTGGGGTGGTACACAGTACTCTCATCAAGATTCGTTCTCAATGACTTCTGAGCAAATCTCTAGAAATCGATGCGAAGCGAGGATCTTGATAGAGATGATCGATACAGGCACACCATGTTTACATAACTCCTTTAAATACAAAAGAGTCAATTTCTTCATCAAGAATCTATCATTAACAGGAATGATATTAGCAGATTTGGTCAGTATGTCGACGATGACCCAAATCGAATCAAATTCAGATGATGACCTTTGCAATAGCTAGACGTTTACTAATGTATGAGGCGGTGTCTGCCTTCATAATTTGCCATCAGTACAACTTCTTCTTATAATGATACATTAAATCAGAAATGACAGGAATAGAATACTTATACTTACAAGATTCCAACATAACTATATCTCAAAATCTCCATTTTTAGGCAACCTCAAGTGGCCTGTTATACATTCAACGCCATCGGCTTCTCAATTTTAATGGTTCATATTAGCCGTGAACCCCTTTTTATTATCTATATTATTCTTTTTACAAACATTGTTTATTTTTATATTGTTCGGCAGTTTATTTTGCACCTTCATTATTAAGGAACATGTCCTAATTGGTTCTTTATCTTTTCTACATAATGTGTCAGTAATTATATTCACCTTCCTCGATGAAATAAATATCATGACCGTATTTATTCAGAAATTATTCCTTCATATTTTCTAAGTCTTAGTTCTATCTCAACTATTATTTTTATCAATTTTGCTTGATCCGACGTTTTAAAGCGTCGATATTTATTACACGTAAATTAACAATAAATATTAAGTTTTTATGAAACGTAAACGTTAAAAGTTTAAATTTCTTAGTTCGACAAATTATAATAAAATGTTCAAAACAAATTTGAATTTAATTAACACGATTTTTGCTGATTTATCGAAAATAACTAATAAGATTCGTAAATGTTTGAAAAATCTTTGGTTATACTTTGGTCAAAATTTTCTTAGTTGAAAAGAAAAAAGTGTCGTTTCAAATTTCAAGTCATGGTTTAAATGGTTTCCTCAATCCCTCTTAGGTTGTCTTGAGGTATACACGAACATTTACCCCTAAACAGGAGTTTCGTTAAATGTTCTGGGTATAAGGGAATAATCCCTCAAAAGTTCTTTTTGATAAAACATTTGTCAAAACATATTTGCACCTACTTTTTGGTAAAACCCAAAGTTTTAAATGTCTTCTAATTTTTGAAGAGTCAATATAGATTTCATTACCGTTGATTACGCGGTCATTTAATGTAAAGGATTAAGCCTTAAATCACATGTTAAATATTCAAGGTACAGGTTTTCACTGCTCGGCCAACTCAGGGCAGTCTATAAATAATTATTAACTTCTTATTATTCTTATATACAAACAAATGGTCCTTAATGATCTCAAGCATGAATTTATCAATTTACAGCCTACACACGTGATTCACCAAATTTATGAACGCTACATGTGTATTAGTCAATCCAAACGACATAACATGAAACTCATAATCTTCATTACGAGTTCTGAATGTAGTGATTGGAATAGATATTCTTTTTCGCGGACGCGAATTTGATGATAACCATGTCGTGGATCAAATTTTTGAATATACTCTAGAACCTTGTAAATGATCGAACAATCTATCATCTTGGGTATTGGATATAGATTTTAATCGTCAATTTACTTAGTTCACGGTAATCAATAAACATAAGGAATTTTAACACCATAGCTCTTCATGATGACGAGCTTGGTAGAATAAAAGTCTTCTCATACAACTCTCTCAGTTGTAGGGTAATTATTTTAATGCAGATGGTGCTGACGTACAGTGCACATGCCACAGGTGCAACACCGAGAATATAATCAATACCAAATTCAACTTTCCTTAATGGCGAAAGTCTAGGTAATTCACCAGCAAATACCTCCTAAAGTTTCAGATAACATAAACATCTTTTAATACATTTATTTTAAGTTCTTTCTAGATTATAATATCTATGACTAATTCAAAACCATTCATGGTATAATTTCAAGTCTAAATGCAGGATATGGTCATCCATCAAGAATTATTTAAATAACTTTTGATAATCAACATCTTATCTTTTAGGGGAATTCTACTCGAGTTCCCATCAATTAAGACAATGTCGTCATGTCATAATCAATCAATTCATTCTACTGGCACTATCAATTTTCCAGTTTCATCACCGTTGATAAGATGTGAACTTCTCAAATGACTAATAATAATTCATAATCCTTCACAAATTCAAGGATATATGGAGACACAACTATCATCAAAAGAGTAATGTCAACGCATAATTTACGCGGGAGAATTTCAATTCAGATAAAGACGAAAACATTTAACGAATATGAATATATCCCATGTTTTCATAATTTGAGTACGCATTCGAAAGCTCCTCGGATCGTTACCCAGGTCATTCAAATGAAATCAAATCAAAAGAAATGATAGGAATGTCGATACATCCAGTCGGGTATCAACACTCGGTAATCAGATACTTTTCCAAAGAATCTCACTACAAGAGAATTGGACAAGAAGGGATATCAATTGTCAATTAAGACAATATCCACAGATGAGTAAACTCGACTCAGAAGAATAAATAGTACGGGCACATACGTAGGTTTCCCTATCAATATGTCCCTATTTTTCACTTCTTGCAGATCTCATAAAATTTAATCTTTCACAATCTTCAAAGAAAATTTAGTGTTTATTAATAAGTTCATGGTGACTACTAATCAGCCTTGCATGGTCACTTCCAAATTGTATGTAGGCGCGCAACTATATACAATTTCAAGATTAACGATGCAGTACTCAGTTCGTCAAAATTTTATCATCATGTTTATAATAAAAACATTTTCATGCTTAATTCTTAAATAAGAATCAAAAATAAATTTACAAAGATTTTATTTATAATGAAAACAATTAAGTCTTCCAAGGTGTTTTATAAACAACTTCATTTCAATAACAATCACTTATAAATCTTACTTTGAATAATCCTTATAGTGATGAAAATTCAATTTTTCTCAAGGGATATTGTTTTATCTTATAAAAACAATCAGTGATCTGCAAAAGAGTGATGAAGAGTTGTTCACCAAGAACTAACTAAAATATAATAGGAAATGAGCTTAGCCAATTAATCATGAGGTTCATGACCTCGATGGCAGTCAGGAATACAAAGAGAATAATCCACAACGTAAATCAATTCGAGATGAGTACTTGTTCAATGGTTGCATCACTAATGCGAACATTAGGATGAAGCAATAAAGGATAGATAACATCAATACATGTAGGATTTAGAAATCAAAGGTAGTCTTTTCATTAATCACAAACAAGTCAAAATTGTACCGTAACACATTACGTGTCACTATGCCATACAATTCCAAGAACTCATCCTACCAACTGATGTCTCAGTTTAGTTAGGGATTTTTAAAAGATACCACAATGAATACTAATCTACAAGAGTCATTAGGTGTTCCACATATCCCGAAAGATCCATCGGTCCCAATTTCAGAAGAAGATTTCTTCAATTTATTTCTTGGACACTGGGCATCCTCATTAGTGGACAATAGCCTAGGAACAACCCTTAACACGAACCAACAGTCAATTAAAACCTTATAATTCAATCACAGAACTTAACGACTTCCTCTTATCAATCTCATATTCCATACGAGTTAAATTTTACTTCATTCAAATTTCAATCAACTTATACTCAATACGATATCCTACCTCATTTTCCGATACTTTCAAACTTATTCTTATACCTTGAAAGGGCAATAAAAGCTCGATATGAACAACACTTAATTTCCAATTCTATAACTTCTTACAACAATAGTTATCAAATGAGTCACTAGTATAAAATGACTCACACATTCAATTAGACTTCTCAGAAAGGTACTAGTGGCATGAGGCTTTTGGGTAATGGTTCCAATGACAGCCTCAAGTGCAACATTCACCCTTTCGATTTCAAATTTAAGAATTGGGTGACAACGAATCAGATGACATCTTTCTAGGTGGTAACGTTTTGTCAAACTCCACTCTATAAAGGAAGATCGTCATGACATCGATATCAGTTTTAATCTCGTAAACTCTTCTTTAATATCACAATCAACTAATATCTACATTTCTACGAATATCAACCATTTTGTTGGGATCATAAATATCCACAACTTGGTTTAGCTCTGGAATAGCTAGATTTCCTACGGGAATAGCTTCGATTGATTTGCTAGGGGAGTTATGGTTTCTTGTGACAATCTACGTCGTATAAATACCTCGTATAAATATCAAAATAATCATCAAACAATCATGTAATCAAATTACATCCTATATGTGTATATATAATCCAAGTTATATATATATATATATATATATATATATATATATATATATATATATTAAAATAACACTTCTCAGTCTGGCCTTGTCGGTAACTCGGGAATTCTTCGGCACCGTTATAGTCAAAAGATTTTTAGACATTTTGAGAAAAATGTTTATAGTTAAAAGATTTTGAAATGTTTTATTCAAAACCTTGGTTTTAAAAATCTTTTGTTCTCTATAACGAGAGCTCTGGTACCAAACTGTAACACCCCTAAATTTACACAATTCAATACAGTGGAAGACTCGTTGGTGTTACGGGATAGCACATTACTCACATCATAGACAACGCTTAAAAATCGCGTCGTTTATTAATAAAGCATTTCCATTCATAAATATCAAATTTACATAGGTCCCAAGTCATATTATTTCATACAAATTTTACAAAGCATTTGAATGGAAATTGTTATTTAAGTGCGGGCCATGAATTCTTGTCGTCTTCCCGAGAATTACCTTCAAGTACCTGAGATAAAACATGTTAAAAGAAAAGGTCAGCGAAAACGCCGAGTGAATTCATAGAGTTTAATGCCATCAATATAACATCGGTATAACATTATTACCGAAAATCATTTTGTACAAATCTTTGTAATAGGCCATAAAATAGCCAAAGTCATTTTATACAAATCTTTATCAAAAATCATAATATAGGCTTTCGCCTTCAAAATCATTATACGAACCATTGTCGTTAAAAACATCATACAATACGTTTCATAACGTTGTATAGAGTTGAATAAAAATCGTTATATGAATATGGTTATGTAAAACCAAAACACGAACATAATATCAATAATAAGACCCTGTATTACTAGTCAGGCATAATATCGTAATTCAATGCATAAAGCAGTATTTTCGTTATTTGGATTATTATAAGCCGCATGACATTGTTACCTTACTACAACAAACAACGGGTAGCTAGCCCGAAACTCAATTTGCCCATCTAAGTTAGCGTGTCATCACAAAGATCAAGCTATGGAAATCTTCTCATACATAAATTCGCTTATCAATCAATGTGGCACGGCGAGGATCAACCGTCAAGGCGCGAACTGGGGTGATCGTCCCCAAATAGTACTATTATATGCATAAGCGTCTACCAAATCCCGGTAGTTCACAGTTCATGCTAATGGGACTTTTAGTGACATAACCTAACTTTAATAATCCATTTCATTTCATTTATCGGGTCATATATTCATTCATCGGGTCATACAATCATTCGGGTCCAAATCAATAAACAAATAATCGGGACAAATAGTGTCCTATTTTATCAAAACTAACATGTTATCTCCCTCGCGGGTTTATAAAACATTTCATAAAAACATTTAAAAGAGTGTGAGGCTATGAACTCACGTTGATGTGGAAAAGCGGGTTATCGGTAATTCGGATGTACGGTACGTGCTTCAATCACGGAAACCTAGACAAATAATACTCGTCTTAGACTCTTGTCCAATGACTTTATAAAAAATAACAATTATGTATACATATGATGATTTTATAAATATGACGATGATCAAGTGGGATTGTACATTTTTACTCATTCATTAAAGTGTTTATGTGTTGGTAACATTTTTATACTAGTTTTACTAGTTTTACTTATTTACATGTTTTAGGGCCAATAAGCCTATTAATAGCCCAATACTTTATATTAGTCCATTTTACACCTTTATTATCAGTATTATACTTTTCATGTTGGGCCCAAGTGGGTTAAGCCCAATAAATAAGTTTATAAGTGTTTACCAAACTAGTCGGGTTAATAGTCCAATAAAGTTAGCTTAGCCCGTTAATGTCCGTATGTTATATAATTCGGGTTTTATCGGTTTTTACTTGTTATATAAGTTCATATATCAGTATGTGAGTTTATAAAAGTTTACATTAGACGGGTCCGACCGTCTAAGTTTTATTTGGCAAAAACGTTAATCTTTCGGTTTTAGCCGAAAAGACGTAAAACTTAGTATATAGTTTTTGTAACTTATAAAATTTACCAAACTACCATTTTTATATAATGTCCATTTATTTATCCTTATGCATATTTATATAAATGAAATATATAAGTTAGTGGGTTTAATTCACATTTTATACTATATTTATTTGAGTGCTTATATAATAATATTAAACTTTAATTTCACAAATCAGTCCTAAATTTTAAGTTCACTAAAATATCCATATCTAGAGTTCTATAATGAGATAGGACCTCAAATTTTTATCACAGAAACTACATGATATGTGATTCATTTTATTCCTTGTAGCTAGTGATGAATCAACTTCTAAATATTTTAATAAATTCGTCCAAAACAGTGTAGGCAGATTTGCACTCTAAACTTGTTTTGATCATATCTCATTCATTTTTATGATTCCATTGTATGGCCAACTCTCACATGTGTATAACACCTAATACTTACTTTAAATTGATTCCACTATGCCATTTTATCAGTTTATCATTTGGTTACTTACTGTTTTTATATAGCCATCATATTTAGCAAGATTTTAACCATTTTACATGTGGTTTTCCATCTTTTTACCCATGTTTATCAAATCTATCAACACCAAATCCTCACATAATATTTTTAATCATCATTCATCATCATATACATATACATAAATAAAGAAATTATAAGATTACATAATCAAAATAACAAGAGGATAGGAAGAGCAATCTTTATACCACCAAGATTAAGTAGTTTATGATCAAGGCTTGAATTTTTGATGGAAGAACGTGTGATAGATCAACACCAACTTTAAAGACCACCAATATTTTTAAACTTCTTGTAGAAATAAGCCTTTGGACATCACCAAATCGTCTCCTTGGATGTTAAAATCACCACCAATCAATAGAGCTTGAAAAGGGCTTCATCATATGTGTGAATAACATATGATTTCATGGTTAAATTTGATCAAATGAGGGTGTTTAGGGGTGATATGGGACGAATTTAGAGAGAGAGAGGAAGGGAGGATGAGTGGTTTGCATGAGTGTATGTGAGAAAATGGTTTACACAAAGTGGTTTTGGTGTTTTGAAAGGTTAAAAGTTAAGCTAGACAAGTGTATTACTTGTTAGCTTAATATTGACACCTCATGTGGTGGTAGCCGTCCATATAGTGGGGTGTGGCAAAACTTGTTTTGTCTCATCCCACTAATTTACGGGTATTCTTCGATTCTAGTTTCCTTGATTTGTGTTCCCTCGGGTCGTTTTACGAAAAACGTTTTTATAAATTATGAATCAACGACACAAAACGAATCTAATAAAAATTGTCTCATCAAAAACGGAGTTCGAAAACGTAAATACGTAATCCTAAGGTTTCCGATTTAGTCGTAAAGGACGTTAAATTATAATCGCAAGTCCTAATCTCTTCTCGTAAATTTGTGAGTTTATGAACCAACACAAATTTAAAATTCCAAAATAATATTCATGGATAAATTTATTTCCTGAAATGTCGGACTGTCACCAAAACGGTGTATGTAAACGTAAGCACGTAACGTAGAATCCTCCGGTTTAGACGTAGTCGATGCTACTTCAAGACGTAGATCCAAATTTCTTCCCAAAAATAAGTGAATTCATAATATAACATTAAAATAATGTTTTTAAATAATATTTGAGAATAAAATATAACCATAAATTGACGGATTGTCACAGAGATTTTATTTCACTCTTGGTCTTCACTAATTCTGTGTCCTTCAAAATTATCATCTCATGAACCTTCAAGTTGCCTATGAGTTCATCGAGTGATAAAGTTGAGAGATCTTTCGATTCTTCAATCGCCGTGACTTTTGCTCTCCACTTTGGATGTAAAGCCCTTAGAAACTTCTTAACATTGTTCTTGCTAAAAAAACCTTCATCAAGTGCTTTTAGACTAGTAATAATGGTGTTAAACCTAGCAAATGCACTATCAGTAGTTTCATCTTCTAAGATGACAAATTGTTCATATTGTTGGACAAGAAGATCGATTTTGCTTTCTTTGACTTGGCTATTACCTTGGTGGGTTACTAAAAGAGTGTTCCAAATATCTTTAGCGGTTTCACACATAAAAATCCTTTAATACTCTTTCTTAGGTAAAGCATTATAAATCACCATTTTAGCCTCATTATTTTTTTGAAAGTTTCTTTTTAGTATCGTCATTAGCTTTGTCAAAAGTGACCAATTCTTTTGTTTTAGAAACTTCATTAAATTGAAAAGGTAAAAAATCACCATTGGTAATAACATGCCAAAGATCTAAATCTCTTGATTTCACATAAGTTTCAAATCTATTTTCCAATAAATAAAACTATCGGTTTCAAAAAGTGGTGGTCTTTCCATAGATTGCCCTTCTAGGTATTTGTTGGAATCCATAGATCGATTCAAGTTTCAAAATTCAATATACTTTAAAAATTCTTGAGCAACCTCGCTTTGATACCAATTGTAGAAACTAGAAGGAGGTTGAATAGTTTCTTATATTTACTTGTTAAAAGGTGGTTTTCAAAAATCCTTTTTTAAAGAACTTAGGCTTAAGGAAATGATAGGTTCTGTGTAAACACCCATCCTTTTTACCACTTAATTACAATAATAACCGAGCCAAAACGTGTATTTTATGTCATTTATGTCGGAATTATGCGTGGTTTGTGTTTTTGTTGTGATTTAGGACGAAAAGGTGAAAAGTGGAGAAAACACGGGCATTCACGGGCTTTTATCGAAGAAAAAGACGAAAGACGAAGTCAAGAAATCAAGAGTGCAAAAAGAACGGAAGTCCAAGACCAATTCTGAAGATTTATCGAAGAAAAAGTCAAAAGACGGAAGTTCACTAAAATCCGAAGAACTCAAGTCTAATTTATTGAAGAATTACAAGGCGAGTTTGAAGAAATCCCGAGACAAAGTCATTAAAGTCAAAAGATTAAGAAGATTAAGGGATTAATGACGCAATTAGAGAAAAAGGAAAGAGGGGAGGAAGCTTCCTTCCACTAACCACCTCCTCCCCTATATATAGTTTGATAGGATTTCATTTTAGAGTTGTTGGGTGGCTTGACAAACCACCACTTCCACCATTTTTATTTACCTTGCACCTTAATTCTTGCACTTTAATTTCTTGTATTACACTCTTTAATTCAAGTAAGTTTACTTTTAATGTTATTGAATCTTTACTTTTCTTGTTGATATCCTATCTACCTTTCTTGTTTGTGTTTAATCTTTGTGTTCATGTTCTTGATGTTTTTATGGTTTTGATTAAGTGGGTTTTGATTATTTTGGTTATGATTGTTAGTTTTGTTGATTTGTTTCGATTGGTTATTGTTAGTGGATGTTTATTGGTTATTTTGGTTTAATCTTTTGGTTTATCTTGGTTAGATTTTGTTAAATTCGTGTTTGGTTTTCATCCCCTGTTCTTCGTGTTCTTCTTACTGTTTTCCCAGATTCTGGATCAGTCATTCATTCCGAATCAACGAATCATTTCATTTATTCTGAATCAATTCGTTCTCAATTTTTATTCTGTATCAAATTTGTTTATTCGGAATATTAATTTATTCCGGATCAGTTATTTCATTCGAAATATTTGATTATTCCGGATCAAGTTCTTTATGCGGAATATCTTATATTCCAGATCAAGTTAATTCATGCGGAATATTTGATTATTCCGGATCAAGTCCCTTTATTCGGAATATCTTTTATTCCGGATCAGTCACTTCATTCGGAATACTTTATTATTCCGGATCAAGTCTTTCATCCGGAATATTATTCCGGATCAACAATATTTTCTTTTCATTCCGGATCAAGAACTTTATTCCGGATCAACTGGTTTATTCCGGATAAGTGACATATTCCGGATGAGCTTTGTTATTCCGCATAAGGGATTTATTCCGAATGAGTTTTTCAGTTTTTTGTAATTTTATATTTTTAATTCTTAAGCTTTACTTTTCCGCCTTTTTCTTTATTTGCACTTTTACTTGCCTTCCTTTTTAGTTTAAGCTTTAGTTTGAGTAATTTACCTTTATTGCTTTTAATTTCTCTTCATTTACTTTTCGCCAAGTTTTAATCTTTCATTTTTGATTCTCTTACCGTCTTTATTTTATTTTATTTTTATTTGTTTCAAGTCTTTATTTTTAATTAGATTTAGACAACGACCATTCCCTTTTTATTCCACCAAGAACAACTGAGTCGCACAATTAACCGGAAATCGATTCGAAGAGATACCATGAACAACGAACTTTCAACTAACAAAATCTCTTTATCAAATGGCGCCGCTGCCGGCTCTTTTCGTGAGGATTAACGGTTTTTTGTGAGAGACGCGTTGGATTTTGGGATCCGTTCACTTGTGAACGTTATTTTTCGTGTCTAAAATTTTCAAAAATCCCAAAAACATTTGAAAATCATAAAAAACATTTCTTTTTCAAAGTTTTGCACCAAAAATATTCTTCTTGCTTATCTATTTTTCTTTATGGATTCTTATGTCCATTACGTCGGGTGTGGCAGAAGATTATATGGGAACGACTCATGTCAATGGTGTACATGTGAGCGGTGCGGAAACGATATTGACAATACATAATTCGAATTCGGATTTTGTCCATTGTGCAACTCGACTAATTCTTCCTTTTTGAATCCACCTCCTGTTCCCCCGTGCATCTATTGTGGAAGCGATTCTCATTGGCATGTTTCGTGCCCGGTTCGATACCCGTATGGTCACGAGCAAGAATCGGGTTACAATTATGACAATGGTAATAGCTATCTACAGGAAGCACCCGATTTTTCTCCATACCCATGTTGCCAAAATTGTGGGGGCCCTCACGATACTTCTTATTGTCAGCCAATGAATTATTATGAGCCAGATCCGTGTCCTCAATTTTCTTCACTGATGGATTATTATGAACCAAATCCGTGTTATAATTCTTCTCAACCGATGACTTTCTTTGAGCCACATCCGTGCTATAATTCTGGTTTTCATAACTATGAGCCCCCACACCCCCACCTCAATCATCAATCCTCTCAGAGAATTCAACAACTCACTACTCTGAATGAAGAAAGGCACGCCATTTATTTGAAACTTCAAGAAGCCGTTGTTCAGTTTAAAGAAGCATGGGAGGAGGAAAAGCGACAGCAACAAGAGCAACGACATGAGCAAATATCGAATATCGAGACTTATACTCCTCCTCCGGTGTATCCATACTATTATGATGATGATGACGATGAGCCTACTATTTCTTGGAATGATCTTGCTGCTCAATGTCCTAGTGCAATTGTCATCCCTTGTCTCGATATCCCAAACGTGTCTAAGGATTGTGATACATTGAGTGAGCTGAGTGATTTCGGTCTCGATAATTTCTTTGATGAGGAGGTTTGTGACATACCGACTGCTATGGAGTCTGAGGACGACGTTGCTCTTACGGAAGAGGTCGATCCTAATGATGACGATTTTTCTCCACGCTATGAGAATTTCACTTTTGAAATTTCTCAATCTCCACCGGGAGATGCGGGCGATGACGATTTATTCTCTCCGGCTTACGAGAAGTTCACCGATGAACTTGCTCTTGAAGATGAGGTGGAAGACGTGATTCTCCGCGATAGATTACGGAAAGTGCATCTTCTTATTGCTCAAATCGAATAGTTGACTTCTCCTCCTCTTTCCGAGTCTTTGCCTCCATCTATTCCTCCCGTTGAAGATAATGACCCATTGCTGGAAGAAATCGACATTTACTCCATACCTCCAGGTATTGATGACGATGACATGGAGGGGGATATTATTCTTGATAATTTGCTGCAGGAAAGTATTGACCCAATTCCCCCTCCCGAGCACCTTTCATCCTCCCCCTTAGCCACTATTACGGAGGATGAGTGCTTTGACCCGGGAGGTGACATTGATTATGCTATGATTGATTACAATACGGCTTTGCCGCTTGCTCAGCATCCATTGTCTTTGGGGGATGACAATGTGCTTACTTTACCCACCCCACCTCCCGTGGATCTTGATTTCACATACTTTTCGTATGTTGAAAGAACCTTTCTCCCATTCAAGACTTATTCCCCCGCCTCACCTTTGTTGATGTCAACCGGGAACGAGGACAAGGTCTTTGATCCCGGTATTACATTCGAGGCTTCCCCTAGGACCATTTAATTCGGGGACGAGTCAGGCTCGTGACTCGGTTAATCTAAACAAGCACTCTTCGGGAGGCAACCCGATCATCTATCTTTACTTGTTTTCACCATAAGTGTAGGGGGAGCCCCGTATTGTTTCTTCTTTTCTTTCTTATCATGTGTAGGGATTAGAGCTTCAAAGACACACTCTTGATGACTTTTGACGAACGTGATTCCGTGTTCCCTTCTTCCCGGTTCTATCCTAAACTCTTTTCGATTCACTATTTTATATTTTCCAATATTAAAATAGGAATCTCGTTAGTTGTCTTTTCCTTAGCGAAATTTAAACAACGTGCACAATGTCCTAAGTGTAGGGGAGTTTACTCCCACATGCTTAAACATTGAGGACAATGTTTATATTAAGTGTAGGGGGACTTCTATCGAAGTTAAGTGGCCTTTTCCGTGTATTCGTCCTCATCTTAACTGAAAAATCAATTTTTCAACATTTTTCAAAATTTTTGATTTATTTTGGCCTATTAGTTTTTCCCTTTGTATAGTTATTTTCTTCCTTTATTAGAATAAATTTTTAATAAAGTGGTTTTAAATTTTTCAAAGTCGTGAATCTTTTGACTCAACCCGAGTTTACTTATCTAAGTTTACTCTAGCTAGTATCCTTAGCGTGTTTAAGTCAAGTTTTGCTAGGCTTTTATATAGGGAGCTATAAAACGCGAAAGTCTTAACTCTCACGGGTTAAGAACAAGAACTTTTCACAAGTTCCTATAATTGATCATAGAGAGTCGTTTATTAAAGGAACTTTAAAACGCAAATTCTAAACTTGAAAGAGTCTAAGAAGATGCAAGATCCTATAGGCGACTCGAAAACCCAAAACTTTGAATTAATTGGCTAAGCTCCACGAGTCTAATTCCTTGAGATTTTAAACTGTGGAGAACGAGAGATGATAGAGTCAATTATAATTATGGTATTCTTTCGTGAATTTATGTGAGTTAATTATGAGCCTATTCTCCCGTCGCTTGTTAATAAATTTTTCTACAATAAATAAGGTTGTACGATTTGAAAAGTTACTTAGCTTCTAGCCCAAGATCGTTTAAAAGTTGCTCGGTATGGATTAGAGTTCATAGCCAAGGCATAACTTATTAAAGCGGGATGCAAAGATTGGCGAGTCCGAAAAGGCCCTAACAAGGCATGAGGGCTACAATTTTGTTGCTAAAGATCCAAAGTGATGTGAAGAATCATTTATCAAAGATCAATATGAAGGATCAAGACACACGACGAAAAGCAAAAACTCCCCAAAAGTCATGGAGAAGTCTATCCGAAAAGACCCTAGCAAGGTATGAGGATAAATAAAGCCAAGTCCAAAAAGGAGGCGGATCGTTGTATATCAAAGTCCAAAATAAAGATTGGAGAAAAATGAAGAAGTCGTGGTCTAAGTATGAAGAATCTCTCAAAATTTCAAGTGAAGAAATTCCTATTATGAAGAGAAGGCCATTATTTCATGAACGTCTCTCAAGATTTGAAGTATGAAGTCGCTGCCAAATATCGGTCCGAGAAAGGTCTCAAATCGTGAAGCGAGTTATGCCAAAATATGAACTTTATGAGGTCCCGAGAAGCAGTTTTAAAAGATTTTGTCCTTTAGCTAACTATTGATTAAATTGTCCCACTTTATTTTCAGCCTAATAAACAATCGAAATAAGTCAACAATGCATCCTCGTGATCATTCAAGACAATATAAAAATATAAGAGATACACCTAGGAATAAGGGAGTCTAAGTGAATAATCGGCCCACATGAGTTCGTGTTAGTTTGCTAACTTATAATAACAATGATCTCGTTTTTAAGCTTGGTTTGGAGAAAGTGAAAATTTGAGGATGATGATCATTCATAACATTTCCAAAACCCTAAGGTATGTTTTTGATTTCTTTACTTGTTTTGTTATTTTCTATCTCTTTAATAAAGGCCAACGTGGATTGATTGTGATGAAAAATGTAAACATGCTTTGTAACTAATGCATTGCATGAGGACATTGCAATGGTCAAGTGTAGGGGATTTGATAGGTGTGTAAACACCCATCCTTTTTACCACTTAATTACAATAATAACCGAGCCAAAACGTGTATTTTATGTCATTTATGTCGGAATTATGCATGGTTTGTGTTTTTGTTGTGATTTAGGACGAAAAGGTGAAAAGTGGAGAAAACACGGGCATTCACGGGCTTTTATCGAAGAAAAAGACGAAAGACGAAGTCAAGAAATCAAGAGTGCAAAATGAACGGAAGTCCAAGACCAACTCTAAATATTTATCGAAGAAAAAGTCAAAAGACGGAAGTTTACTAAAAGCCGAAGAACTCAAGTCTAATTTATTGAAGAATTACAAGGCGAGTTTGAAGAAATCCCGAGACAAAGTCATTAAAGTCAAAAGATTAAGAAGATTAAGGGCTTAATGACGCAATTAGAGAAAGAGGAAAGAGGGGGAGGAAGCTTCCTTCCACTAACCACCTCCTCCCCTATATATAGTTTGATAGGATTTCATTTTAGAGTTGTTGGGTGGCTTGACAAACCACCACTTCCACCATTTTCATTTACCTTGCACCTTAATTCTTGCACTTTAACTTCTTGTATTGCACTCTTTAATTCAAGTAAGTTTACTTTTAATGTTATTGAATCTTTACTTTTCTTGTTGATCTCCTATCTACCTTTCTTGTTTGTGTTTAATGTTTGTGTTCATGTTCTTGATGTTTTTATGGTTTTGATTAAGTGGGTTTTGATTATTTTGGTTATGATTGTTAGTTTTGTTGATTTGTTTCGATTGGTTATTGTTAGTGGATGTTTATTGGTTATTTTGGTTTAATCTTTTGGTTTATCTTGGTTAGATTTTGTTAAATTCGTGTTTGGTTTTCATCCCCTGTTCTTCGTGTTCTTCTTACTGTTTTCCCAGATTCCGGATCAGTCGTTCATTCCGAATCAACGAATCATTTCATTTATTCCGAATCAATTCGTTCTCAATTTTTTTTCCGTATCAAATTTGTTTATTAGGAATATTAATTTATTCCGGATCAGTTATTTCATTCGGAATATTTGATTATTCCGGATCAAGTTCTTTATGTGGAATATCTTATATTCCGGATCAAGTTAATTCATGCGGAATATTTGATTCTTCGGGTCAAGTCCCTTTATTCGGAATATCTTTTATTCCGGATCAATCACTTCGTTCGGAATACTTTATTATTCCGGATCAAGTCTTTCATCCGGAATATTATTCCGGATCAACAATATTTTCTTTTCATTCCGGATCAGAACTTTATTCCGGATCAACTGGTTTATTCCGGATAAGTGACATATTCCGGATGAGCTTTGTTATTCCGGATAAGGGATTTATTCCGAATGAGTTTTTCAGTTTTTTGTAATTTTATATTTTTAATTCTTAAGATTTACTTTTCCCGCCTTTTTCTTTATTTGCACTTTTACTTGCCTTCCTTTTTAGTTTAAGCTTTAGTTTGAGTTATTCACCTTTATTGCTTTTAATTTCTCGTCATTTACTTTTCGCCAAGTTATAATCTTTCATTGTTGATTCTTTTACCGTCTTTATTTTACTTTATTTTTATTTGTTTAAAGTCTTTATTTTTAATTAGATTTAGACAACGACCATTCCCTTTTTATTCCACCAAGAACAACTGAGTCGCACAATTAACCGGAAATCAATTCGAAGAGATACCGTGAACAACGAACTTTCAACTAACAAAATCTCTTTATCAGGAAATATGTGAAATCTTCTTATGCACAATATGAACAATGATAGTGTAACTAAACTAATATTAATAAAAATATATGCACAAAGAATAAAGAATGTAAAGAGTTAAGGGTAAAGAAAGATCAAACCGAACACCAAGGATTTATAGTGGTTCGGCAACGAAGCTCACTCCTCGTTCCTACTCCACTCCTCGAGTACTCCTTACTCGAGAGTTCACTACACAAAAAGCTCCTTATGGTGGAGAAAACCGTACACGTCTCTTAACCAATTTCCGACTCTAAGCTAAAAGTCGAGTCCTAATCGTAGCTAGGACCAATCTACACAACTATCCTTAGTACATACACAACTTCGAAATAGACACAACTACTTGGATCTTCACAACTATGACACAACAACAAATGTATAAAAATAGATCTTCAATGGATCTTTGGTTGTGGACTCAACACTTCACAAGGATAGTGTTCTTCTCTTTGCACTTGGAGAAGAAGGGATGGAAGAACAAGATTCACTTCTTAAACAAGTAGTAATCAAACAAATGATCAAAGATTTGAGTGATTAAAGAAGAATGTTTGAATCTGGAAATAGATGTGCAAAAGAGGTGAATTTAAAATCTGAGAAAGGTCCACTATTTATAGGACAAAGGGCCAACGGCTATATCTGCCCGCGGTTCCTTATCTTAGCCCGCGGTACCTTATCGATAAGGAACCGCCTAGGAGCTAAGGAACCGCTGGACTAGACTCCGCTCCCTTTTTGTCCTTTAGTGGTGGAGGTCATATCTGGTTATAAAAATATCCAGAAAGGATATTCCAAATCCAAAGGGAATATGCCATTTTCAAATTTTCAAATATTTAATTTAATAAAACATTTTCTTAAAAAGAAAGTTTAATTAAAACTTGTCACACTTAATAAAAAGTGAGTTTTAAGAAAAGATTAAATCACTTGATCACTTGATTAAGGTTATGTTGTTCCTATTTAATCTATAACACAAGATTTAGAGAGAGAAATAGTAGAAAAGTAGAAAGAGAAAGTAGAGAGAGAAGTGGAAGGTTTACACTAAAACTATGTGTTTTATGAAATGAACCAACACCCTCTTTCACATGTGAAAGAGGGTTATATACCCACGAACCAATGGGCTTTCCATGGGCCGTGGGTTTGTGACTTGGGTCGGGCTTGGCTTAGTCTTGGGCTTACGCCCCTAACTTAGACAATATTAGCTTAAAGTCCAAGCCCGGTTTTCCCGACTAACCTATTACAATACAAGACCTTTTAACGACTAAGATTACCTATTACATTCTTGTTCGACTATATAAAATATAGGGCTAACAATCTCCCCCAATGTATCGGTCATCTTAAAAAGCTTAAAAAGCATAAGATAATTGAGTGAATACATTCTTGTAGAGAAGATCTTCCTACTTTGGTCTTGTATCTTGGTCTTGATCTTGTTTGTAACAGCTTTTTTCCTTCATGCTTTCGTGATCTTTATCTTGAGCCTTTGTCATTTGACTTTGAGTGCTTGAGATCTTCATCTGTGCTCCTTGTGACTAAGATGACCTATTACATTCTTACATTCTTAGGTATCTTGATTATCGCCATCTTGTGCTCTTGTGACTTCTGAATCGACATCGGTTGAACAGCTACGCCACCTTCTTGATATGCAGCAACATATATAGACACGGATGAAATGGCTTTGAACATTTCACCCTAACTCGGTAGCGTTTTACCTCCGGTCGGCGAAGACCGTTAAACGGTATTAAATACCGTACCTGTGATCAGGTAGATTCGATTTAGAACCTCCTTGATAGGGTTTCCCGGCGGTAGAAGCCAGTTCTCTTTACTCGATCGTCTCAAAGCAGACTGCGAACGTAAAGAGTGATTCATAAGGATAGATTATCCGTCTGATTAGAGTCGTCAATTCAGATTTCCTGGAACAAGTTTAATTCTAAAAGAGTCGCACCATTGTTGCTTTCCAGTTTGTCACAAGCTTGATTCATAGAGAATCTTGCGAGTTACCTACCGCAGTGCTGTTTGATGTTGACACTGGAAGGATTTCCATTCGTCACTGTGAACACTAATGAGTGTCACTCTGAATGTTCTGGCAAGATCACATGGATTTTGCGAAGAAACCTGGAATCAAGTTTGAATCAATTAAGAATCGAAACTTAGTTGCTTTCCAGTTCTCACAAGTTTGATTCGTGTAGAATCGCACAAGTTACCTACCATGAGCTTGTTTAATGCTGGCTCAAGCAGGATTTCCATCTTCATTGTGAATCGTATCACTCAGATGTTCTGGCAATATCGCAAGGATAATGCGTAGGACTCGATTGTGTCCTAATGAGATGATAGATAGATCTCGATTGGCTCTAGACTCAATAAGTGCATTTTGGTAATCGGAGGCTGGAGCAGACTGCCACCTTTTCAATATTAACTGACTCGGAGTGAGAAAGTCAATAGATACGTGTTGATCTCCGTGACAATGAGACAAGTTTCTTTTGAGAGAAACTCGAATGGCTGGGGAAGGGTTGTGCATCGCATCACTGGGACCATGACACTTGTCTTCAAAAGATGTGTTAACCCGGTTTCTACCTAAGTTGCACAGAATATTCAACTCCTTCAATGCTTACCAATACGTCATCATTAGCACCTTGTTGTGATTGTTCTAGTGCTAACTTAAGTAATTGGTCCGCATTCAGCTTCATTTCACTCCATCTTTCCTAAGGACAACTATTTCTAGCTATGGAATGTCCTTGGGTAGATCCCTCCGGTTCTGGTTGGATCATAGGACTTAGTTTCCTATCCTAAACCACCTTTTGACTCCATCGTTCCGTCGTGGATAGTAGGTTGTTTTGGGTAAAGATCGTAACCATGAAACCATTAAAAACCATTCAAAGTGCTTGATAAAAATCAAAACTTTTAACACTTTGAAAGTTTTATCTTTTCGAAAAGATCCCCCTACACACATGCATCGATATACGAAATAGTTTGGCATGTGAAGGAAAGAGTTGCACTTGAGTCTTTAAGATCACATGTTGCGATATATTACATTTTAATCACATTTTCTCCCCTATCTCTAATATAAAAATATAATATTAGAGATACCAATTGATTAAAATTTGACATTTTCCGAAAAATCGACGGGATAGAAACATGTGTGCACGCATGAATCATGGAACATTTTCAGTCGGGTCGCTCCCCCTCAACAATATATGTGTGTCTTGAGACAAAATTTGACACAATTTTAGAAAAACGACACCACAAAATATGTTGAGGTACGGAGTTGAGATGCCTTTTTCGATATAATATATTACATTTGACAATTTCATATCATTTTCGGAATGTGTTGGATACATAAAATATGACAATTTTAGAGATGTACCCAACAACGTTAAAAGGCTTGATTTTAAAACGCTCCCCCTCAAAAATTGATCAAAATAACATATGACATTTTGAGATAAAAACCTATTATGAGGAAGGGAGTGTTGAACACACAATTTTGAAAGATTTAAAAAAACCTTTTGAGAAATTCTTGAAAAATTGTGTTCAACGGTTTTAAAATAATCAGGATAGAAGACTTCTCTTCTATTGCTTAGGGAAAGCGCACTGAAACGTACACTCCCCTTTTGGGTCCGTTTTTCATGAGCTCAAAACTTTGATTGTTTTGTGACTAGCTCATGACCGAGAAAAATAAATTTCCCGTTGTGAAGGATAAGTTATCATCCGTGATAAACTTTCCTTAAGTTGAAGTTCGAGTTCTAAGCTGACATTTACTTAGAAATCGTTTTTCATGAACTTAAAAACTTTGAATGTTTTTATGAGAAGCTCATGACCGAGAAATATGAATTTCTCGTTGAGAAGGATAAGTTATCATCCGAGATAAACTTTCCTTAGTTGAGGTCCGAGTTCTAAGTTGTGATTCGCCTAGAAGTCATTATGAGAGAAAAATCAAGCAGCTTCATTTGCCAAAACCTCCAAGTCTTCGGGAGTCATATACTTCATACCAAGACGGCCAACGAGATACGCAAACCTATCTTTCGATAGAGCTTTTGTAAACAAGTCTGCCAGCTGGTACTCAATTCTGACAAAGTATAATTCCACGATGTCGCGTTCCACTTGTTCCTTGATGAAGTGATATCTGACATCGATGTGCTTGGTGCGGGAGTGCTGAACCGGGTTGCAAGATATGGCTATGGCCGACTTTGAGTCACAATACATAGGTATTTTATCAAAGTGGAAGCCATAATCCGTGAGTTAAGTTCTCATCCAGAGGACTTGAGCACAACACGCGGATAGAGCCACATATTCTGCTTTAGCTGATGAGAGCGAAGTGCAGTCCTGCTTCTTTGACGACCAGCTGACAAGCTTGTCTTCCCCTAGAAATTGTATGCTACCAGAAGTGCTTTTTCGACTATCAAGACAACCTGCGTGATCAGAATCTGAAAAAGCCGTTAGATGAAAACCGGTTTCCCTCGGATACCAGAGTCCCATGTGAATGGTATTCTTAAGGTACCGAAAGATCCGCTTAACCTCTTTGAGGTGCTTTTGAGTAGGTCTGGCTTGATATCGTGCACAATAGCATGTGGCATGATGAATATCAGGCCTGCTGGCTGTAAGATACATAAGTGACCCGATCATACTGCCATATCGCGTTTGATCTACGGGATATGAGTACAAGTCAGCGTCTAGGGATGTGGTCGACAATGGTGTACCAACGCGAGCACATGAGGTCATACCATGCCTTTTAAGTATCTCTTGAGCATACTTAGCTTGGTTAATGAAGATACCACGTGGGGATTGATGAATCTGGAGGCCTAAAAAGAATTTTAGCTCCCCCATCATTGACATTTCAAATCTGCTGTGCATTAATTTTTCAAAACGTTTTGAAAGTTTTGGGTTCGTAGAACCAAAAATAATGTCATCAACATAAACTTGCACCAGCATTATGTCATCCCCATATTTATTAGTAAAGAGAGTAGGATCAATAGAACCTTTGGAGAATCCTTTGGACACCAAGAAGTTTGAAAGTTCTTCGTACCATGCCCTTGGAGCTTGCTTAAGTCCATATACAGCCTTCTTGAGACGATAGACTTTGTCAGGATGATGAGGATCGATGAATCCTTCCGGCTGATTCACATACACTTCTTCCTTCAAATGACCGTTGAGAAAAGCAGTTTTAACGTCCATCTGAAAAACCGTGAAGCCCTTATGTGCAGCATAAGCAAGGAATATCCTGACTGCTTCCAAACGAGCGACTGGAGCGAATGATTCATCGTAGTATATGCCTTCTTGTTGACGGTATACCTTAACCACAAGACGAGATTTGTTTTTGATGATTGTTTGTTCTTCATCCAGTTTGTTTTTCCAGATCCATTTGAAATCTAAAATTGACATTCCATAGGGTCGGTCAACAAGTTCCCAAACATTTAGGCGTTCAAACTGATGAATTTCGTCTTGCATTGATTCAATCCACGCATGATCAGTCATGGCTTGTTTGATGTTTGTAGGTACAGTTGAACTCACGGTGAGTGCATACATACACACATCGCCATCGGTTTCGAGTTATCTGCGTGTTCGAACCGGTTGTGAAGGATTTCCAATGACTTGCACCAATGGATGATCACGTGTCCAATGGTGAGTGGATGGATATGGTTGGTAGAATGTATGCATGTTGGACGGATCAACATGTTGAGTAGAAGACTCTCCGACTTCATGTACCGATGTACCGAACGGGTTGATAAATTCTTCTTCGTTAGGTTGTGCATCGACTGCTTGATTGTTGTTTCCTCCTTCAGCATTGACGGTTGGTGATGTTGGTTGTATGATGGTTTCTAGAGTTTGTTGAGTATCCAATGGAATTGTCTCTTGAGCAACGGTTGCTGAAGTAGAGGCAGTTGTGTCTTTTTGACTTTCTTCGGGTGCATCAGTAGTGGTGATAGCGGAAGGCTTTGACACAACTTGATTGTTTCCATGGTAATATTCATCAAACCTTGGATCATATAAATCAACCAACTCATTCATATGTGTCGTATCTGTCGAGTCTGCTGTAAGAGTACTTTGTTGACATTCTTGCACGGGACGTACACTGTTTTGTGTAGGTGCCATAGCTGGACATTGAGGTGCGGGACTTGAGCTGTTGTGATCAAGTACCATTAGTGGCAATTCGTCAAAGTTCACATGAATTGTTTCGACAATAATCTTTGTTCTCTTGTTATAGACCCGATATCCTTTCGACGATGTCGCATACCCCACAAAAATACATGCATCACCTTTTTCTTTCATCTTGTCGAGATTCTCACCGTCTTTAAGAATGTAGCATAAAGATCCAAATACGTGAAAGAATTTGACAGTAGGTTTCCTGCCATTTATGATGTGGTAAGGTGTCTTTTCATGTCTAGGGATAACGAGAGAACGATTCTGAGTATAACAGGCAGTTGCAATTGCTTCAGCCCAGAAGAATAGTGGTAATTTTGAAGCAGAAAGCATTGTTCGAGCAGCCTCAACCAAAGTACGGTTCCGCCTTTCGACAACGCCGTTTTGTTCAGGAGTTCGAGCAATAGACGATTGATGTTCGATGCCTTCTTCTTGAAAGTAAGATTGCAAGTTCTTGTTCAAGAATTCAGTACCCCTATCCGTTCTTACGGTTAAGACTTGAGCTTGAAGATTGCGTTGTATCATCTTGAGAAAGTTTTTGAGAACCTCTGGTGTTTCATCTTTGGACCTTAAGAAGAAAGTCCATGTGTATCTAGAGTAATCATCAACAATCACGAGAATATACTTTTTCCCGTTAATACTCTCTACACGCATGGGACCACATAAATCCATGTGTAGAAGTTCCAATCGTCCTTTTGAGCTTGGGGTAGTCTTTGTTTTGAAAGACTTGCGTTTTGCTTTCCCCAACTCAAAAGAAGAACAAAGATGGTCTTTGACGAATTTCAACTTAGGAAGACCGGTCACAATATCATTCTTCGAAAGCAAGTTGATGGTGTCAAAGTTGAGATGTGACAATCGTTGATGCCATAACCATGCTTGAGATGATGACACTTTAGCCATTAAGCAAATTGGATTTGTTGAAGATGTGTCTTGAAGAGTTACTGTGTAGAGATCAGAACCACGAGAACCTGTAAGAAGGTCATTCCCATCGTAGTCTCTAACATAGCAAGTAGATTTCCGAAAAGCCACTTCCAAATCCGCATCACAAAATTTACCAACCGAGAATAAATTGTGATTCAGTCCCTCGACGTAATAAACCCGTTTTATAGTGATATTCCCTTGAACCAAGTCTCCATATCCGAGTATCGGTGCAAATTGATCATTTCCAAACCGTACCGTACCCAGAAACTTCTCCACGAAGTTAATGAGAAGCTTGAGATTGCCCGTCATGTGCTTTGTGCACCCGGAGTCCATTATGAATAGAATGATTTCGACGAGCTGCAGAAGAATTAGAAGACAATGTAGCATTTGACAAATGGGAGCCCTTGATAGAAACGGGTTCCAAAATAGTAGTGGGCCAAGATGCAAAGTCTACAGGTAAGCTGATATTCCTAGACCCAATCACTAAAGTGGTTAACTTAGGTACCCATTTGTATCCGGGTGGTGTAAATCTTGAATACCCCCGTGTACATGTCCTAATCATGTTCTCATATAGCTTCTTTAATCTGTTTTGTTTACGCAGAGTAGTGGAGTCTAACGCACTTAGTTTCTTAAGTTGTTGATCAGTGGATTGGTTCAAAGTTCTTGTGGGTTCTATAGTACTAGTGGGCACAGGAATAGGCTTCCTAGTTCTAGTATTCACGTCATTATGATTAAGAGCACAAGCATCATGATTGAAAGTACGAACACATTTTCCACATTCAACACAAACAACTTCAACATTCGAGGTCTTAGCATTTAAACTGTCATTACAAGCAGTTACAGACGTTTTATTCTTAGAAAACTTAAAATTCCTACGGTGATCTTCTACTTCCTTCTTCTTCCGTTGACTATTGTTAGGCATGACTCTATCTTCAATTCTAGTGCTCTTAAGCCGTGGTCCGCTAACACTAGTAGTGGGATTTACTCCTGTAGAAGAAGACACACGTTGATTAGTTTTCCTAATATTCTGAGGTAACTGCGTTGTTCCAGTTTGAGTGGACCTAGTGTTCATCTTATACATTCCAGGTGCTATCACATTAGTGGTCTTATCATTTCCTATCTTAGGCAAAGTCTGTGGGGATTGTCCCAAAATAGATGATTTAGGGCATTTAACCGCATTCGGTTGACGAACAGCGGATGGTTTACCCAAAACAGACTTTCCTTTCATTTTCTCAATGAGTTTCTGTAACTCACTTATGGCAATGTCCCTTTCTTTTAGCTGAGCTTTCAAATCATTTATTTCGAAATCTTTTTCATTTAGTAGACGAAACGAAGAAGCTGACATTTCTTGACACTTTTTATGATTATGAGATTTTTCACCTTTTTGTAAAGCAAGTTCAAGAGAAATGGAGTGTTTCTCAAGTTGAGAAAAGCTTTTCGAAAGTTTGTTGTATGACTGAATTTGTTTTGAAAGCTCTACTTCAAGATTGCGACATTTCTCGTCCGATTCTGACGCTAGACATGCTACATGACAATATTGACCAAGATCGGTATACACACCAAGTATAGCATTCATATGGTCAGCATAAAAGTATTCCTTAGAAAGTCGATCAATTTCGTTAGAAAGTTGGTGTTCTTGTGTCTTTAATTTAGTTTGAAGAAAATCAACTTCATCTTCAAGAGATTTAACATAACTTAAATCAGTTAACATTTCCTCAGTGAGAGCTGTATAAAACATTTCCACATTTTTTGAAAGATCATCAATGGTTGGAACAATACATTGTTGAATGACGACTTCTACTTGTGGGTTAGGTTTAATATTCCAAATGGTATCCCTAGAAACTTTTTCATAGTCGACGACACCTTTGTACAAATTTAGAACCCCTTGTTTTATAAACTCAAATTGCTGAACACTTTTGCTTTTCTCATCCCATTTACGTTTTTCATCCGAAATTTGTTTTTCTAACAAAATTGATTGCTTTTTGAAACTCCTTTTTAAAGAAACTTTCTTTTGGGGTTCATCACTTGGTGGTGGAACACTATTGTACATCTTTTGTTCTTTGGAAAGTTCTTTTTGAGGAACAAACTTAATATAATTATCAGAATCAGAAAGGTTTATTAAATCACTTAAGTTTGATCGACTTTCTTCTTGTTGACGAATGATTTCGTCGCAGTCAGGGGAAAGCATAAGAGCAAGATTATCAACATAACAACCGATATCATAAAGAGCAGGCTTGGTACATTGAACTTTCTTGAGATATTCAGGCTTTACAAAACTCGTTTTCATATTTCTATTGAGCATATTCATAGTTTGAATAGACTGACCCGTTTTGTAAACAATGTTGTTTAACGTGTCGACTCTCTTTTCCAAAGCAAGAATTTTTTCAATATCCTTTTCTTCACGAGTTTTATAAAGCTCAGTTTGTTCTTTGTTAACCGACTCTAATTCAGTAATTTGGAGTTTATGTAGCAGCAGTTGTTCTTCAAGTTCCGATATCTTCTGTTTTGACATATAAATTTCGTGTGTTACTTCAGAACAATATTGTTCGTTGAGCACCTTACGTTCATATACCAAACCATTAGCTATTGCAACCCGTCGATCAGCTTCTTTTACATAATCACATTCTTTAAGCCTGTCTATCTCCTCGGCTAAGGATGTGTTTGCTTGCTTCAAACGTTTATTAGCTTCTTTGTTTTCATCAATTTTACGTTTTAAAGATTTAATAATAGACGCAAGCAAATCACGGTCCTCATCCGAGTCAGTATCCTGAACAGCTTTTCCGTCATCATTACACATATGCTGTGAATCCGTAGAGATATTGCTATCCTCCATGTCCATTACATATGTGTCATTGATGCTTTCGGGTTGCTCAGGATGTCGTCGTTCATTAGCAAACACATTATAGTTATCATGTGATGGTACCTTTTCAAGTGGCTCAGAATCATAGATGGGTCCAGAAGTATCATCAGTCTCTGGGATCACTTCTTGAATCTTTGCCATGTACACATAATGTGCCTCTAACTCTTGATCATCGGATTCATCATCAGTGTCATCACGCCAGTCAACTTCATCTGCTGTGAGTGGAATTCCTGCTTCTTCTTTCTTACACAGCAGCATCTTTTCCTTGTGATACCCTGAGTCCTTAACCCGTTTTGGCTTCTTGCATTCCCTAGCCATGTGCCCAAAACCCTTGCAGTTAAAGCATTGAATCCCAGTCTTCTGCACAACCGGTGTGCCTACAGTATCTCTAGCCCCAACTTGATTCGGCATCCTCTGATTATCATACCTAGCATCACGATCATACCGAGGTGCATGATCAACTTCCTTATATCTTGCATTGGATGATGATCGGAGGTTGTTGTTGGTAGGTTTGTAGATCTTCTTATAAGTTGTGGTGAGTAAAGACATGAGTTCTTCAATCTTCTTGTCCCTTGAAGTTTGTTCATCATCACTGTCTCCATCTGACTCGGTGTCATATTTTGGAGGTGGAGTGGGGACAATTGCTTTTGCTTTGTGTTTAGCAGCAGCTGGAGGTTTGATGGATGAGCTAGATGACTTTGAGGAATGAATAGGTGGTTGTTGACGGGGAACGGGTTTTGTTGAAGTAGCAGCCACAAAAGCATAAGAATTTGCAGACCGTTCTGCCTTTTCAACCCTTAGTTCATTCACTTCATTTTGATGTTGTTTTAAGATATCATAAAGTTTGTGATAGGAGATGGTCTTGATATCTTCCCTTTGTTTAACCAAGGTCACAAACCTTTGCCATTCCGGTTTGAGTTGAAGTAGAAACTGAACATTGGCATGATGGTTGGAGATGGTGCACTGATTTCTGACAAGCTCATTCATCATTTTGTAGAATCTCGAGTAATATGAGTCAATGGATTCACCATCTTCAGATGTGAATTTTCCAAATTCCCAAAGTAGATTAGTCTCGAGATCTTGAACATTGATCGACTCACCTTGCTTCAATCGATGAATTGCATTCCACATTTCCATAGCATTAGGACATGCATCAACTGTGGAATAGATATCGTTATCAATTCCAGTGAGTATAAAGTTTACAGCATCAGCTTCAGCTTGGAGGAGTTTCTTTTTCTCAGCAGAACATGTGTCAAAATCCTCCATAGCTCGTATAGTTGATGAAGTGCCATCCTCTGCCTGTGTGGTAATTGGTCTGAATTCAAAAACTGGAGGTGGATTCTCAAGGCAGTGACGAAGAGCAGTTCGGTTTTCTTTTCCGTCGAGAAATCTGAGAAAACGAGATCTCCATTGAACGTAACAACCGGCAGTGAGCACAGGTGGATTACCGTTGCCACCTTGTTCCAAACGAATTTGATTAGCAGTTGCAATGTTGATGTTGTTGTTAGACATGGTGAAAACTTGTGAATGAATTGCAGATCTTAGTGGATTTGTTGTGATGAGGTGTGGTTGAAATTTCGTAGAGTTCCGAGAATCTTCAGTCCGACAATAAATTCCTCAGTCTGACAAAACGGTAAGCCGAAAAATTTTGTATCGCCAAATTTTGAAATTGAGTTAGAAATAGCCAAAAACTAGTAGGGAAAAAATTTGAATTTACTTGACCTAAAACTCTTAACTCTTTTTTTTTTTTTTTTTAATCTTCGTGTAAACTATGTTCCGAGACTAGTCTAGATAGTGGCTAAGTCTAAAAATTGCTCAAACAAAATTTTGATGTCCATCGCAATACCCATCGCACTCTTAGATCGTACTCAGATCGTGTTCTTAGATCGCAGTCCTTAATCGTACTCTTGGATCGTAGTCACTAGATCGTACTTTGATCGTAACCTGGTGATCGTACTCTATGATCGTGGTGAGTGATCGCACTCTATGATCGTGGTGAGTGATCGCACTCTATGATCGTGATGAGTGATCGCACTCTATGATCGAGATGAGTGATCGCAGTGAGGGATCGCACTATAGATCGTACTGAGTGATCGTAACCTGATCGAAGCTGTGATCGTACTCTGCTAGATCGTACTCCCAGATCGTATTGTGATCGTACTGAGCAATCGTAGTCTGGATCGTACTTTGGATCTTAGTGAGCTATCGTAGTCACAGATCGTAACTTGCATCATACTAATGATCGCAGTTAGATCGTAACAATCGATCGTGACTATGGATCGCAAGTAGAAACCCCCAGGGTTTATGCAAACACAAAGTCAGATCGTACCAAGGAATCAAAATACCCCTTTTCTCGGATAGTACTAGAACACACCAAATTCGTGATTTTTAGCCTAAAAATGAATCAAGCACCCAAAAATTTTGTGTTTTTAACCAAAAGAACAATACCAAATCACTACCAATAGTAAGTAGATGATTTGTATCAAGAATAAGCCATAAAACACAAGAAAATTTTTGGTACGTGAGTTTTTTTTGGATCAAAATAGGCACGAAAAAATGAAGAACACAACACACGAATCTTCAATCACCTATCCACTATAGGCTCTTGATACCAAATGTTGTTCCCATTTAATCCATAACACAAGATTTAGAGAGAGAAATAGTAGAAAAGTAGAAAGAGAAAGTAGAGAGAGAAGTGGAAGGTTTACACTAAAACTATGTGTTTTATGAAATGAACCAACACCCTCTTTCACATGTGAAAGAGGGTTATATATCCACGAACCGATGGGCTTTCCATGGGCCGTGGGTTTGTGACTTGGGTCGGGCTTGGCTTAGTCTTGGGCTTACGCCCCTAACTTAGACAATATTAGCTTAAAGTCCAAGCCCGATTTTCCCGACTAACCTATTACAATACAAGACCTTTTAACGACTAAGATGACCTATTACATTCTTGTTCGACTATATAAAATATAGGGCTAACAGGTTAGTACTTTTTATTCATACCTTAAGTGAAAATAGGTAAAATGAAAAATACTTGAACTCAAGAATTCGTTTTTCGTTGTTTTCGTAAATGCTTGTTTGTACATATTGTCGTAATCAAAACTAAGGGAGACCGAAAAATGCAAGTAACGTTTTTAGGCATTATTGCATTAACAGTACCGAACGGGATTCAAATATCGGTGCCGGTACCGGTACGGAGAAATCGGGATTTTCTCGTTTTTTACAGGAATTTCCCGATTTGGTACCAGTCCCGTACCAAATTAGTGGTACCGAATGTTTTTCACCTTATTTCGTAGTACCGGTACCGTATCGAACGGGATTCGGGTACCGGGAATCGGTACAGCTCCGGTTTGGTTCCGGGATTCGAGTCCAAATGCTCATCCGTAGTTAAAATCATCATTTTCTGATTCGTTTCAGCCTCGGCCAACTCACGAAACTTGTTCGGAGTGTCGTTTTACCCTTGCCACGTACGAAATTACTCCCGAAAATGATTTTTTTGGGTCAATTGGTTAAAATGGAAATATACATTGTCTTAAAAATTTAGAAAATGGCAGATCTGATAAAAGGGCAAAATCTTTCACTTATGTTCTGTTCCGGCTTTTGAGTAAAACCTTAAAAGCCAAACATGAATTTTTAGGGTAAAAAGTCAAACCTACGTAAAAATTTGTAGGTGCATTTTGGTCATTTTACATTGGGTTTTAGGTTCTAGGTAAAACTAGAATCTTGCTTGAAACATCGTTTTACATCAAATTGTTTTATACTCCGAGTCTTGAAAATTTCATTTAGCAGGTCAATTGATCGGGTCAGGCCTAAAAGTCAAGGTTGAGCAGAAAAGTCAAAGTTAGCTAAATTGTCTAAGTATGCATTTTTACCGTATTTGAAGTGCGGATTCTTAAGGATTTTTTTACTAAGGGTTAATACTTATAACTGAGTATAAAAACTCTATGATGTGTTTATATTTATTTCAAACGTGAAATTTATTTACGCGCCACTAATATAGGGCGGGTGTTCGTGGTCGTTGTTGCTACTTCTCAAGACTTCTCGGCCGATCCTTCTACTACTCATACTTAAGGTGAGTATATAGCCTCGCTAGATCTATTTTATTATTTTCAAAACCCGCGAGAGGGAACTACATATTTCTTTTAAGATCGAACTTAAATTATTATTTTTTGGTATGCTAGACCCGAATACATGTGGATTTGATTATTACCTTGATTGCATTAAGTAGCGTATAGCCACAAATCAATTTTATGGACCGTTAAATAACTTATGATGGGTTAGCCGCTTGTACAATTAATAGATATATGAGGGAAGCCATCTGGTTTGGTTTTTGAGTAAGGATCCAATAAAGCAATTCTTAGTGTGAGCACTCAATGTGTGGACATATGTATATAGATGTTGGGGTATAGGGCAATATACCTAAGACTTGGAAGGAACTGTGGACAATTAATAAATATCACGTCTTATATGACTTTATGTGAGTGTTCAAGTGTTCGGTGCCATGAGCTTGATGCAATATTTATGCTATATGCAATTATAGTTGTTGATGCAATATTTCTTTATAGCTTGTATGTACAACAAGTCTATTCTCCAATGATAACTTATGCTTGTGTTCAAATTAATTATTCTAAACCTATGGATTCCACTCAACATTATTGTTTACTGTTTTAGCATGTATTTTCAAGTAATCAATGACGTTAGATTGGAATTTCAAGGGGAGGGATGCGTGCCATATTTTGAAACATTTACAAAACAATCTATTCCAAGCAAAAATATTAACTTATGTTGTAGTTTAAAACTTTATGAATTTGGTTACGGTACTTGGAACTACGCAAAAACTTTGTATCTTTTGAAATGCTTAAATTCAAAACGTCTCTTTTCGGGTCGTTCTTTATGTCATATGTATGTTGTACCATTGTTTAGCACCCAGATAGTTGGTTTCGCTGCGTGAAAATTTGAGGGTGTTAAAGATTGGTATCAAAATCCATGAGTTATAAAGAACTATGTCGTTTTCAAAAACCTAAACTATAACTTCTTTTCTTTAAAATTGATGCGCACAAGACTCCTCATGACTTTGTTTTAAGCTATCCTTGGGTTACGGATCCTTTAGTATGTATTCAACATATGTGCCTTATTGCCAAGTATTTATAAAATAAATAATATAATCCATTTATTGATATATTTATTGTTAAACTTTTTGATTAAAGTTCATCATCTTATCCATCTTTATAATTTAATAAATCTTTGTTAATTCAATTTATATTTCCGTAATTTCTTAAATTATTATGACCTTGTACATTTATTTTACAAAATTTGTATATATGAAAAATTTACCTCCACCTAACCACGTTGTTGATGCTAACGAAGAAGAAGAAGAGGAGTTTGAGGACGAAGATGACGAAGAGAATGATGATGATCATGATTATGAGAATGTACAAGAAGAAGATATTATTGCTGCCCTGAGTGGCTTACATCCATCTAAGCCACGTGGATCCCCACGTAACCAATAGTCTTTATTTATGTCGTTTGTAATGTGTTATCTTCTGATAATTTAGAACTTATGTTGGTTGAAGAACAAGTAGCAATGTTTGTAATGACTTGGGTCATAGTCTTGTTTTACAATGCGACTTTGTACCACTCTTTTTTATCTATGACTATGACTATTTTCTATCTTTATTATTGTGTTGTTCCTTACACTATTAATGTGTATGCATGTGGTGATTAAATTTTTATGCATGTTATGATTATACCATAATTACAATTATTCACCAATTCTTTTCTTTGTGATATGTCGTAATCATGCCACCAAAAAGGATGACTAATGTTGCCATTGCTAGGCTGGTCACCGAGGAAGTTGAGAAAGCGTTGGTTGTGGATAGAGCTGACCAAGTTAATACTGACGGAGTAGTTGGATCTAGAGGTGCTGGAGAAGCTTGTGGTGCTAGTGACATTGACGGTGAAGCTGGCAGTGCTAGCGACATTGGCGGTGGAGCTGGTGGAGTTGGTGGTGATGGTGGTGCTGGTGTTAATGATGCTCAAATTGGTGTACGGTTAAGGAGTTTACTTTTTTGGATTCATGAAGTGTGGACCTACCACATTTCAAGGAAAATAATGGGCGTTGGATTTATATCAATGGATTGAGAAGATGGAGAGCACTTTTGAAATCAGTGAATGTTGGGAAAGAAACAGAGTTAAGTTTGTTGTTGCTACGTTGAAGGATGAAGCACTGAGTTGGTGGTAAACTCAAGTGGCTACTGTTGGGTTAGAAGTGGCGAATAAGGGGGTCGTGGGCTGAGCTGAAGAGGTTAATGATGGAAGAGTTATTTCCTGGGGGAGAATTATCAAGGTTAGAAGACGAACTGAGACACTTCAAGCTACGGGACAACAATATTGCTGCTTACACAATTCGATTCAATGAATTGGTTTTGCTTTGTATTGATGCATGTACCACTGAAAAGAAAAAGATGGATCAATACATTAAAGGTTTACTTGGATACATCAAGGAGGAACGACTTCTTCCAAACCAACCACTTTTAATGAGGCTGTGATAATGACTCATACCTTTATGGGGCAGAAGGTGCAAGAAAGAGTAGAGAAAGCTGTTGAGGGTAGCAAGAGAAAATATGGTAATACTCAAGGTAACAACCAAGGCAAAAACAACCGTGGAAATTACCGAGATAACAACAGCCGCCATCAACAATATAATCAGAGAAGGAACGATGAGGCAAGAGCTACAACCAACCGAGATGATGGTGCTAACCGCAGTCGACCGATGATGTAGTATTTTTGCACGTGGGTAAGTATTAGTAGACGTAAAAGTAGAAAACGTACACGAAAACCGACAATTCGAGATCGTTTCGAGCGAGATGAGAAGTTTGGCCAATTATTACTATTTGTGAGATCTTACAATTCTTGGGAAACAAATATTAAAATGGAAAAAACCAAAACAACACTAAGACGGCTAAAAACTAAGTCGAATTATGCTTTCACGCAAATCGAGAATAAAATAATATCAAAATAATAAAATATTCAAAAAATATAAATTTCAAAACTAATTAATTTTTACCTAAATAAAATAAAAATGAAAATAAAAATAATTGAAAATGAGTTTTGGGCCTTAAATGGGCCAAATTCAAAAACAGTCCAATTTAATGGGCGAAAAAGCCCAATAAGAAATTTTTTAGATAAATGAAAAACAAAAGGGCTATTCCGACTAAAAAGAATATTCTAAACAACTTTTTCTAAAGGCCCAAAAGCCAGATCTTGGCTAATAAGCCAGAAATAAGCTATAAGCTAACTTATTGGGCCTAATAAGCTAAAAACTTAAACTTATAAGCTATAAATTGACAGAGATGAGTTTTTCGGGTTAAATAAAATTATGCAAAAAGAAATTTTGAAAATGCTTTTGAAATAAGCTCAAATCAAATAAGTTTACAAACTCACTACACACAAAATAGTCGTGTTTGAGTTCTAGGCAACCTCTCGACTTGAAACTTGTTGCAAAATCTTGGAAATGAAAAGTTAAGGACACAGGAACTTTAACTTTTAAAATAAGCTAAAGAAATGAAGCTGAAATATAAATAAGCTAAAACTGATTCCCTAGTAAATTGTAAAAGCTAAAAACTCAAACTTCTAGGACAAGTATAATAAGCTAAAATAAGAAGACTGATGATAAATGAAAAGTTGTTGCACGTCTAGAATCCTTGGAATAAGCTAAAAAGTGGCGTATGGCCAATTTTGTACAAAATTAATTAAAAGAAAAACAAAGTACACGTTGGTCAGAAAAGACCCAAGGGCACAGATTGTATGGATGTTGATTTGTGAAGGGAAGGTGGTGGGTTCGAGTCCCACACCAACCTTTTTCTGGTTATTGCTTTTTTGGATAGTCTAAGCGCATTATAAACAGTTGGCTTAGACTGGGGGTTAGTTCAACACAAATAAACACATGTAACTCATAAACAACACCACTCAAACACAATACAAGCAATGATAAAAATGGATAAAAAAATCAAACCTAAAGTTATCAGTGGGTCAATTCAAAGCTAGTCTAAGCACTGATGAGATTTTTGGGCTAATTAGTTAAGCACTACATGAGCTTCAAAAACCAAAAGCTAACAATTAGATAAAGATACTACCTTAAACTAACAGATTCCTAGATTTTATAAGCTAAATCCTCAAATAAAAGATATATTGAGCACTGATGTGTTTTGCACTAATAAGGCCAAATTTTTGCACAATGATGATGCTTAATTCAAATCTATAGGGTTTTATACTACCTTAGAACAATATGAGGTATTTATACCTCAGAAAAAACACAAACAAACACCACCACAATCAGTCAATGAAGATAATTAACTATGCATGATACATCAGATAGAAAACAAGAAACACTCAAACTGGAATTTTTACACTAAAAGTCTACAACTAAATTAAAAGTTGATTTAGACAACACTAAACCTACTGAATCTGTGCAAGTCAATTATAACCTTGGCCTTATGTCACCTAAGCTTAGATGTAGTTAACCCAAACTCCACTTAAACTAGCAAAATGCAAATTTCAACAAGGAAATAAAATTTAAAGCAAACAATCAACAAGAACAAAGCATGAACATGAGATAAGCAGAAACAATAAGAAATAAAATCATACAGTAATCATAAAATAAGCAGTCACATTGGCAAATCACATATAGCTCAAAAAAGAGAAAGAAAAGATATAAGGACAGTTCAAAGTTAACCTTATGTTGATTTAAATCCAAACCAATAAGAGAATAGTTGGTTCAGCCTTATAAACTAAATTTAGAGCTTAATTAACTTATGAGACTTGGCTTATGGACTTGAATGAGACTACAATAGTCTCCTTTGAAACAATGTACCATTCATAAAGATCTACTTAGGGCCTCTTTTGAACCTGAAAGACATGGAAATAAGCAAACTACAAGTACCACAAACTTATACAAGGCTTATTTTTTAGATAAGCACATATAAGCTTGTGCTACAGTGAAAAAGAATCAAACATCAAAATATTTGATTTTCTGAAAAACTCTTGGAAATAAATTTTTGAAAGGAATTGAAGACAATAATTAACACTAAGCTAAGCCCTCACTTAAACTTGATTTGTTAGATCAAATTCATATGATCAGTCTATAGCTCAATGGATCTCAAAGATTTTACACACTTGAAAGATATTTGATAAACAAGAAAGTAGATTTGCAGGAAAACTAAAGTGCATACATTAAAAGACAGTTTAAAAAAAGGATGGAACTCAAATTCATATCATTCAAAATTCACTAACATTACAAAGAATTTTAAAGTACAAAATTTGGAACAAAAGTAAAAATCGGTTATGCTTGGGCTTTATATACAAGAGAGAAGACTATTCTAGAAACCCTAATTCGTGTACAAGTTCCCTATTCTACCCTTGGATCAAATTAGCATCTTTGAAGAATCTTCCAACTTTTAAATTTGGTCTTGGTGAATTCTGATTGTAACATGTGATATCTTTGTAGTGTTGATCTCAGGCGTCCATATTAAGTGTTGAACACGCCAAGAGATCTCATCCATCCTTTTGGTCTTCATTTTCAGTCCAAAGTGGTATCTTGTGATGATAGGTGGGCTATGTGGGAATACGAGAATGAGAAGTCCTTTTCTGGGCACATGGGAGTGCTTGGTAATATCCAACGTATAAATCCTTGTCGTTAATTTCAAAAAACCCATTCGTTGGTAACCAGTTGACTTAGGGGTGTTTAGGGCTAATGTTCTTGGTGTTTAGAAGCGTTTAATCCTAAAGAGGAATAACACACGCTTAATTTAAACAATAATATGTGTTTAAACTTTCCAAAATGTCCTTTTTAGTCCCTCTCTTTTAAGCAAAACATAAAAGCCTGATTCCTTTGATATATAAGTTACAAAAATGACCCAAAGGCCCCTCAAACTTTATGTATCTTGATTTTGTAGAAGTTTTGGTAGTTTGGAAAGTTCAGCCCCTCCTTGCAACTTTCAAAAAAATGAAATAATGCCCTTTGTCTTTGGTAAAGTCAATTTCCTTTGTAAATTATGTTTGGGAAATTAGACTTTTAGTCCTTGTGGTTGCTTGAAACTATTATAAGGACTTGTTTTGTTATATCTTCAATCTTTAAGGGTATAACTTGTATAATCTTAAAACTTAGGAACCCTAATGTACTTTTTGATATTTAAGGGGTATAAAGTGACAATTTGTGAAACTTGAGGGACTAATCTTGTAATTCTTCAAATCTTCAAGGGTATTTTGGAAAAATCACATCCGGCTTCGGTTTTCTTATACGACTTCATTTCCCGTGTTCGTCTTATCTTGTTTTTGTGATCTCCAAGTGAATTAACGATATTCGTGCCTACAATCACACAAACAAAGAAAATAAGGGTATTTTGCATGCATTTGATGATATTTTCCGTATTTTAAGTCTGTTTTGGGGAACGAAATGATGTATAATTAGAGTCTCATCAACCGACTCAAAAGTGAAATCGTTGTGGGGTTTGTCATTTTAGGAATTGTCCACCTAGGTGTGTCAAGTGTGGAAATGTAGGCCATGTTTATAATACATGTAGAGCTAGAATGACGGCTACGTGTGCAAATATTATTCTGATTAAAAATTGTTTTGAGTCTGGAGAAAGAGATGATTCTCGCAATGTGTGCCCAAAATTAAAGGACATGAGATGTGGTAATGTTGTGGGGGCAGTCTATGATGTGAACGATATGGATCAAGCTGAGGGTCCTAATTTTGTGACTGGTATGTTATTACTCGATCATCGATATGCTTGTGTTTTATTTGACTCGCGATCAGATAAGACTTTTATAAACACCACTTTTAGTAGTTTAATTGATCGAGTCAACAAGACTAAACTCTAGTTATGATGTCGAGTTAGCCAATGGGAGGATCGTTAGTACCAACACTATATTTAGGAGATGCCCTTTGAATTTAGCCAACCATTTATTTGAAATTAACTTGATGCCGATAAAGCTTGGAATGTTTGATGTAATTATTCGGATGGATATGTTAGTTACACATGATGCTGTTATTGTTTGCGGGGAAAAAGTAGTGCATATTTCGGTTAAGAACAAGACGCTGGTAGTTAAGGGTGACGTTGGTGTATCTCGATTGACGGTAATATCATGTATTAAGGCAATGAAGTATGTAGAGAGGGGATGCCACTTGTTTTAAGCTCAAGTGGTGGAAAAAGAACCGTTAGTATAACGTCTGGAAGATGTGCCAGTGATAAATGACTTTCTAGAAGTGTTCCCCGACGACTTTCTAGGACTCCCACCTTGGCGAGAAGTTGAGTTCAAGATTAATCTATTCCTGGGAGCTGCACCTGTGGCGCGTACACCTTACCGTTTGGCACCGTCGGAGATGAAATAATTGGCGGATCAATTGAAGGAGTTAATGGAGAAGGGATTCAATCGCCTGAGCTCGTCACCTTGGGAAGCCCCGGTGTTATTCGTGAAGAAGAAGGACGGATCATTCCAAATGTGCATAGATAACCGCGAGTTGAACAGGTTAACGATAAGAACCGACATCTTCCTAGGATTGATGAATTATTTGATCAACTTCAAGGTTCGTGCGTGTACTCGAAGATTGATTTAAGATCGGGTTATCACCAACTCCGTATCAGAGAGGAGGACATTCCTGTTACAGTGTTTTGGACACGTTATGGACATTTCAAATTCTATGTGGTGTCGTTTGGGATAACCAATGCTCTATGGTATTTATAGACATGATGAATCGAGTATGTAAACCATACCTCGATAAATTTGTGATAGTGTTTATCGACATCAGTATCTACTCCAAGAGCAAGGAAGAGCATGAAAATCATTTGAAGATCGTTTTGGAGTTATTGAAGAAAGAGAAGTTGTATGCGAAATTTTCCAAGTGTGATTTTTGGTAAGAGTCTGTCCAATTCCTTGGACATATGATCAATATTAATGGAGTTCATGTAGATCCTTCAAAGGTTGAAGGCATTAGAAATTGGTCAAAGCCGACTAAAGTGAGACAATTCTTGAGATTGGATAGACTTACCGGTGATTCATAGAAAGGGTCTTTTTCATCTCTAAGCCTCTTACCAAGCTTACAGAGAAGAACAAGAAGTACGAGTGAGGTACCAAAGAAGAAGAGGCACTTCAGAATTTGAAGCAGAAGCTATCAGCTGCACTTATTTTGGCTTTCCACGAGGGAACGGAAGATTTGTACTCTATTGTGATGCATCGCACAAGGGGTTTGATGTGGTACTAATGTAACGAGAGAAGGTGATCGCCTATGCATCTGGTCAAGTGAGGAAGCATGAAGAGAATTATACAATCCATGACTCGGAGTTAGGTGTGTGGTCTTTGTCCTTAGACATTGGATGCACTACCTCTACGGTAAAAGAAGTATGGTGTACACCGATAATAAGATTCTACAGCATATTATAGATCAAAAGGAACTTAACCTGACGCTAAGAATATGGGTTGAATGTTAAGTGACTATTATGTTGAGATTTAATACCATCCCGGCAAGGCCAATGTGGTGGTTGATTCTATTAGTCAAAAGGAAAGAGAAACTCTTTTGAGGGTTAGAGCTTTAGTCTTGACAAGTCATCCTGACTTATCTGACAAAATACTCAAGGCTCAATTAGAGGTTGTGACAAAAAAGAATGTGGGGGTGGAAATTTTGGGTTGAATGTTGAAACCCATATTTAAGATTCGCTCCGATGGAATTAGGTATTTTGATAATTGCGTGTAGTTACCTTTGTATGGAGGAGTAAGGGATTTGATTATGCACGAATCTCACAAGTCATAATATTCGATTCACCCAGGGTTGGACAAGATGTACCAAGATTTGAAGAAGATTTATTGGTGGCCGAATATGAAGACTAATATAGCTACCTATGTTAGTAAATATAACACCCCATTTAATAGGATAGAATGCTACATTAAATTATGGCGTGTCATCAAAGCATGCAAGGTAAATGTCTAAACATTCATGACCATAAATAGAAATACTGGAATCAAAAATTGGTAGTCTAGTAACTCACACACAAGCAATATAAATACTGTAAATGGAAAGGACTAAAGAATGTCCAAAAGAAGTAAAATATGATAAAGTAGGAATAAATGCATAAGGTAAAAAAGGCAGGACAACTTCCAATCCGAATGCAAATACTCTGGAGTTCCTACTTGCGTCCTTGGGTACCTACCGTTTGGGAACATGGAAAAGTAGACGGCTGAGCATAACGCTCAGTGCACAGACATAAAATAAAGCATGGATAACATAGAATATGGAAGCATATATAGAGTATAAAGCATGAATGGCAGCGGAAATGAATAAGTCCTGGAAAACCTAGTTGTCTGTCATGTAAACTGGTTTTAGTTCTAAAAACATAACTTATGTTACTTATGAAAATATGTATTAGTTAATGTACCATAATAGCCAATATAGATCATGAGGTCAACAACGTGCATGAATACTTGGAGGGGTGACCTCGTCATGCAAATTGGAGGGGATGCCTCTAATTAATTGGTAAGTGGGTAGGAGGGATCAGCTCCTTGTGAAGGATGCAAGGCACACACCACATTCACCATGAAATCCTGACTGAAACATGTAACTAGGATGCACCCATACGCCCCACATGATAATATAATAATATAGTGGCCAAATAACTGAAAAGGGATGCCACGAGCTATCACTCTGCCGTGGTGAAGTCATAACACTAGTGCCTCTAGTGTTATGGTTATGGTACCTTCATAACTAGGTGAAACTGGTCATGCATGTATATGGCTAAGGTAACTAATAAAACAGTTGGCTGCATACGGAAAATCCTAATGAAGGAAGAGATTGTCCTTACTGAAGGACGGGAAATCCGTACCTTATGTCCAGTAGTAGCTAAGGAAAACGATGAAGACTAATCCACCTCAACTGATAACACTACATAAGAAATATGGGCGTGTATGAGTTGTCTGAATTACATGTGTTTTACTGGTTCCGTGTATTATTAGCTTGTTATACGTATTCTGTCATGTTTTACTGTTTACTGTGTTAACTGTAGTTATTATGATGTTCTGTTGTATATTATTCATGTATTAGTGTATTATAATACTTGTATTGGAATACTAAGTACTTTCTAAAAATAGCAGGTTTCCATAAATAGTAAGTTTCTAAAAATTGAAAGTTTCCAAAAATAGCAAGTTTCCATAATTAGAAATAAGCTGGATTATAAATAATAATTAAAGTTTAGTTAGTACAATACAAGTCTTGGTTATAGCTTATTAATTACATAACTGGTTATAGCTTATTAATTAAATAATGGTTAATTAATTAAACTATACGTTATATGATTTTAATAAAATAATGTTTTAATTAAATAACAAAGTAAAAATACCTTAGGTTATACATGAATTAATTTAATAAATTAATTAATCTAAAGTTTAATATAACATGACTTATAAAAATAGTTTTCATGAAAAATTCGATCATGAGCCCGTGTTTATATATAAGCCGAACCAATTAAGCCAAAATCAAAGTCCCATCGAGACCTTAGAGGGGTCTCGGTTGACACTAAATAAATCAACCAAACATGTACACATACCCCGACTTAAAGTCGGGGTCCTTTTGGTCTCGGGTCCGAACAATAAAACTATCCGAGCCCCTTTAGGGGTCTCGGTGGTGCCTCGGTACACACAAACCGAAACAACAAACACACCCCGAACCTTGGTCGAGGTTTCTTGCTGCGTCCGAACCCACACCAACCAAAGCCGAGAGTCTTGGGACTCTCGGTGGTGATAACAAAAACAAGTCGAGCCCCATATGGGGTCTCGGGTGTCTCGATCGAACCAAACCACACACAAACCAAACCCAAAACCATGATTTAATTAATTTAATACATGTTTTATTCTTGTTCTTGATGATTAATTAAATAAACATGAAATTAAACAAGAATTAAATGAAAAAGAAAAGGGTTTGATTTATACCAAATGCGTGAAAAGAAAAAGAGGATGATCACGAACACAAAACCAATAGCAAAAATCGTCTGAATCGTCTTTGTTGTTTGTATATGGCCGGCGGCAATAGGCACCAAAAAGGAGGCAGGGTAAATTTTTCTGAAAACCTAAAATATGTTTATGTTTTCCTGTATTTTATTATTTAAATTGGGTTATGGGCCAAAGCCCATCTTTCCTTCTTTCTTTGTTGTAGTCGCGGCCTAAGGGAGCCTAACAAGGGAACCCGTAACTTTTCTGTGTCTAAATAATTAATCGTGTCTGCTCGTGATTTAATATTCGTGATTTTAGTATTCGTGATCGTGTCACATTTATAATATTCATGATTGTTTGTTATTTAATGTCGTAGCACGTGTATTAATATTATAAATGGAAAGTTTAAATTTTATCGTATTTTCATAAGTTACTGTTCACGTGTACTGTTCATAGGTTTTTAATGCGGGTTTTCCAACTCTTCCCCTCTAAAAGAACAATTCGCCCTCGAATTGGAGAAACGTAAACTGAAATAAAACATACCCGAATTAGAACTGGAAATGAGGGTAAGAAGTCCGTATAGACTCCTCCGTCTCCCAAGTGGCTTCCTGCTCAGGATGATCCCTCCAGAGGATTTTGATGAAAGGGATCGTCTTCCTCTACATGACACGATCTTGTCACTCAAGAACTCTCTCGGGTTCTTCGACATATGAAAGATCCTCTCGAATCTGATCAAGTGGATACTGGACAACATGAACTGGATGATAGTTTTATCCTCTTAGTAAGGACACATGGAACACGTTGTGAACGTGTGATAGTTGAGGCGGTAACGCTAAATGGTATGACGCTTCACCAACGCGTTCTATGATGTCGAACGGTCCGATGAAGCGAGGATCGAGCTTCCCTCTGATTCCAAAACCTTTAACTCCTCGTGCAGGTGATACCTTAAAGAGAACGTGATCACCTACGTTGAAAGACACATCTCTACGACGTTTATCAGCATATCTCTTCTGACGAGTACGAGCAGATTTGGTTAACCTATCCACAATGACCCAGATAGCGTTGTTCTTCTTCTGAGTAATCGGAAGACCAGTAACAAAACCCATGGAGATTTTTTCCCACTTCCATGCTGGAATATCTAATGGTTGTAGTAAACCACTAGCTCGCTGATGTTCGATCTTCACCTGCTGGCAAATCATACACTTAGAAACGAAGGTAGCAACATCCTACTTCATACCACTCCACCAAAAGTGTTGCTTGATGTCATGGTACATCTTGGTAGAACCATGATTTATGGTAAATGGAGAACTGTGAGCCTCAGTCAACACAGCTTCCCTGAGAGTAGAGTCATCAGGAACCACTAGTCTAGTGCCCTGCCATAAGATACAGTCATCGTCAACACGAAACTCTGTCTGCTGATCAAGGTTTTGAATGATAGCCCAAATCTCACCATCGTCCTTCTGAGCTTCCTTGATCCTAGAATGTAAGTATGGTTCCACTCTAAGATTAGCCCAGTAGCCGTGATGTCCTCATACACAAAACTCAATATCAGTCATCTCTAGGTAACGAATGATCTCCTTTGCAATCTAAATGCCAGCAATCATACCCGACCTTCTGCTTAGAGCATCTGCCACCACATACGCCTTACCGGGATGGTACTGAACGTTGGTGTCGTAGTCCTTCAATAGCTCTAACCATCTCCTCTGTCTCATGTTTAGTTCCTTCTGGGTGAAGATGTACTTGAGACTCTTGTGGTCGGTGAATATGTCACATGATTCACCATACAAATAATGCCTCCAGATCTTCAACGCAAAAACAACTGATGCAAGCTCTAAATCGTGAGTAGGATAGTTTTCTTCATAAGGATTCAGCTGTCGTAATGCATATGCAATAACCTTCCATGTTCATGAGAACGCATCCTAAACCTTTTCCTGAAGCATCACTATATATCTGAAATCCACCTGAGCCAGATGGGATAGTAAGAATAGGTGCAGTAACTAACTTCTACTTCAGATCTTCAAAGCTCTTCTCTCGCTCTTCCGTCCAGACGAATTTCTCTCCTTTCCTCATCAACTTAGTCAAAGGTAAGGCTAACCGTGAAAAGTTCTCTACAAACCTGGGTTAATAGCCAGCCAAACCCATAAAACTTCTAACTTCTGTTGCAGATGTAGGTCTCGGCCATTTAGTGATAGCTTCAACCTTAGTAGAATCCATGGTGATCCCCTCTGCAGATACAATATGGCCCAGAAATGCCACCTTGATTAACCAGAACTCACACTTAGAGAGCTTGACGTACAACTGCTTCTAACAAAGAATCTGTAAGACTGTACGAAGGTGTTCCTCATGTTCCTCCTTGGATTTGGAGAATATCAGGATGTCATCAATGAACACGATAACGAACTTGTCCAGAAACTCATGGAAGACACGATTCATCAGATCCACGAAGACAGTTGGAGCATTAGTGAGTCCGAATGTCATGACTACGAACTCATAGTGCCCATAGCGGGTACGAAAAGCAGTCTTAGAAATATCCTGCTCTTTGACCCGTAACTGATGGTAGCCGGACCTCAGATCGATCTTCGAGAAATGCTTGGCGCCCTGTAGTTGATCAAACAGGTCATCAATATGCGGCAAAGGGTAACGATTTCTGGTCGTGATCTTGTTCAGCTCACGATAGTCTATACATAAACGCATGCTGCCGTCTTTCTTCTTCACGAACAGTACCGGTGCACCCCATGGCGATGCACTCGGATGGATGAAACCTCATTCCAAAAGTTCCTGTAGCTGGTCTTTTAGTTCCTTAAGCTCTATAGGAGCCATACGGTAAGGAGCTTTGGAAATCGGCTTTGCACCTGGTATGAGCTCGATTCCAAACTCGACTTCACGAACAAGTGGTATGCCCGGAAGTTCATCAGGAAATACGTCAGGAAACTCTAACACAATAGGCTGATCTTGGATTGATGGAGACTCGGCAGAAATGTCATGTATATTGGCTATGAAGCCCTGACAGCCGTGTGATAGCAATGCACGCACCTCCATGGATGAAATAATTTGTACTGACCTCCCTGGCAGAAAACCATGGTGTATGTACTCTGGAGATTTAACATCACCAAAGATAACTCGATAAGTGTGGCAGTCAATCATAGCCTGGTGTTTGGATAACCAGTCCATGCCCAAAATCAAGTCAAAATCGCACATGTCCAAAGGAAGTGCGTCAACTCTACGGATCTTATCATCAAATTCTAGAGGAAGATCTCTGTACACCTGAGTGATTCGTACAGAGTCCCTAAGTGGCGTGGAAATGCATAAGGCATTATCTAATGGCATCGGGGGAATCCTAACACATACAACAAAAGTAGTGGACACGACTGAATGCGTCGCTCCAGTATCAAACAGAACACATGCTGCCAAACCATTCATAAAGAGATTTCTGGTGATGGTACCTGAAGTCTTATTCGCCTGATTTCTAGTAGTAGTGAACATGCGACCAGAATTAGGAGGTGGCTTGGTGTCGGCGTGTCCAGAGGTGCCTTCTATCTCACCCTGGCGACAGTCCTTCTGCTGATGGCCTTGTTGGCCATACTTGAAACAACCACCAGTACCTCGGCGACAATTACCAGAGTGTCTGCACGAACAAGTAGGACAGACAGGATGCGTGAATCCTCCAGCAGGCGTCCTAGTTAGCTGAGAGCCTGTTTAAGGATTACATGCATGAGACATGATCGTCGAACATAAACATGATTACATAGAAGGTGTAAAATTTACCATATGAGGTAGAACGGTTAGGCTGTGAACCGCTATGGTCCTGATCCCTGTCGTTACCATTGCTCATGAATTAACAATTGTTGGAGTGTCAGAATACCATAACATAAAATAGTTGAACATGAAAGAAGGTTAATGTAGGGACCTGATGTTGTTCGAGTTGTTAGCGTTGTTACGGTAACCATCGTTACCGCCACGCCTCTCAAAACCAGAACGGTCGTTAGTCTGACTGTTTCCCTTGGATGCTTGCTGTTGAGCGGCCGCAGGCTTACGGTCGTCATTCTTCTGCCTAGAATATAACGTTGAACAAAGGATTATATGAAATGAATAATACTGATGGAAATGAATTGTTTACAATTGGTGATTGAAGATACCTCTTCACTGCTCTGTCATCACCAAATTCCTCTCGTTCCTGAAGCATCTCGAGCTTACAGGCTGCATCGGCCACCTGTGCCACTGTAGTGAAAGTAGCACATACCAAGTTGTTGGCAACCGAAGTGCGAAGTGCCCAGCGAAACTTCTCGGCCTGCTCCGCAGCAGTTCCGGCGGCTGGACCTAGAAATCCTGCTAAACGGAGAAACCTTTGCATGAATTCATTGCTGTTTTCACCAGCAACCTACCGAATGTTGTGGTAGTCCCTCTTAAGCTTCTCTTGCTCAGCATGTGGAAAGTACTGATTAAGGAAGAGCTCCTTAAATCGGTCATATGTCAGCTGTGCAACCCAGTTATCACCACCGTTGGACTGCTTGACTGATTTCTACCACTGCAGCACATCACCTTCAAACTTATATCAAGCCAGTTTTGCCTTGAAAACACCATCACAACCCATTGCATCGAAAATCTTCTCAATGTGAGAAATCCAAGCTTCAGCCTCGTTAGGGCTGTCAGTCTGCTCAAACGAACGGGGTGGTTGTTTGTTGAATCTCTCCAACCAAGTCATAATAGTAACCGGTGGAGGAGGATGTGGAGGATTGTTGTGATTGCCATGAGCCTGGAATTCCGCATGAACTTCATCTCTGATTTTATTGCGAAGTTGAGGAAGGAGGGCTTGCAGAGCTGCATTGACAGTTGTTGTCGAATCTGGAGTATTGCGGTTGTTCACCATTTGACAGTTTAAAACAACAAAATGCAACATAAATCATAAATCTGAAATGAGATAACATAAAAATGCATGAACAATGTATAAATCAATGAAGCAGTTTATAATGCATGAAACATTGTAAAAATGCATGACGCAGTTTATAAAACTTTTATATGAACGGGAGTGAACGCCTATGGTCAGTTCACTCAAAACAAAATACATGGTGCGGGGACGCCAACAGGTCGGTCCCAAAGTTAAAATTTTCGATAAAAGCACATGCGAAAAAATAGGCTCAGTCTTGTACCAACCATTACTTAGTCATAAACCTGCTACAATGATATGAATGCATGACAAAAATGAAAAATGAATGCATGAAAACCAACTGTCAGTTCTAGGAAGACACTTGTAACTACCCGTAAGTCACAGGTCATGTTTTACAGAGCTACAGGTCGAAACCTTGGCTCTGATACCATAATTTTAACACCCCATTTAATAGGATAGAATGCTACAGTAAATTATGGCGTATCATCAAAGCATGCAAGGTAAATATCTAAACATTCATGACCATAAATAGAAATACCGGAATCAAACATCGGTAGTCTAGTAACTCACACACAAGCAATATAAGTATTGTAAATGGAAAGGACTAAACAATGTCCAAAAGAAGTAAAGTATGAAAAAGTAGGAATAAATGCATAAGGTAAAAGAGGTCGGATAACTTCCAATCTGAATGCAAATACTCTAGAGTTCCTACTTGCGTCCTTGGGTACCTGTCGTTTGGGAACATGGAAAAGTAGACGACTGAGCATAACGCTCAGTGCACGGACATACATTAAAGCATGGAAAACATAGAATATGGAAGCATATAAAGAGTATAAAGCATGAATGGCAGCGGAAATGAATAAATCCTTGAATACCTAGTTGTCTGTCATGTAAACTGGTTTTAGTTCTGAAAACATAGCTTATGTTACTTATGAAAATCTATATTAGTTAATGTACCATAATAGCCAATATAGGTCATGAGTTCAACAACGTGCATGAATACTTGGAGGGATGAACTCGTCATGCAAATTAGAGGGGGTTCTTCTAATTAATTGGTAAGTGGGTAGGAGGGATCAGCTCCTTGTGAAGGATTCAAGGCACACACCACATTCACCATGAAATCCTGACTGAAACATGTAACTAGGATGCACCCATACGCCCCACATGATAATATAATAGTATAATGGCCAAATAACTGAAAAAGGACGCCATGAGCTATCACTCCGCCGTGGTGAAGTCATAACACTAGTGCCTCTAGTGTTATGGTTATGGTACCTCCATAACTAGGTGAAACTGGTCATGCATGTATATGGCTAATGTAACTAATAAGACATAAGTATTTAATCTATAACTATTGGGGAAAACAGTTGGCTGCATACGGGAAATCCTAATGAAGGAAGAGATTGTCCTTACTGAAGGATGGGAAATCTGTACCTTATGTCCAGTAGAAGCTAAGGAAAATGATGAAGACTAATCCGCCTCGACGGATAACACTACATAAGAAATATGGACGTGTATGAGTTGTATGAATTACATGTGTTTTACTGGTTCCGTGTATTATTAGCTTGTTATACGTATTCTGTCATGTTTTATCGTTTACTGTGTTAACTGTAGTTATTATGATGTTCTGTTGTATATTATTCATGTATTAATGTATTACTCCCTCCGTCCTATAATAATAGTCCACCGACCAAAAAAACGCAGTTTAATAAAACATCACTTTTTCAGTTTTCTCTTTCTTACTTTTGATACAAAGACAATTTTACCCTTAACCAGTTAATTTACAACTTCTTTATTGTTTGTAATAATACCCTCAAGCGAGGGTGATATAATAAACTTAATTTATATTTCTTATCTATTTTTGGACTGGACTATTAATATGGGATGTCCAAAAATAGTATACTGGACTGTTAATATGGGGCGGAGGGAGTATAATACTTGTATTGTAATACTAAGTACTTTCTAAAAATAGCAGGTTTCCAAAAATAGTAAGTTTTTAAAAATAGGAAGTTTCAAAAAATAGCAAGTTTCCATAATTAGAAATAAGTTGGAGTATAAATAATAATTAAAGTTTAATTAGTACAATACAAGTCTTGGTTATAGCTTATTAATTAAATAATTGGTTATAGCTTATTAATTAAATAACTAGTTAATTAATTAAACTATATGTTATATGATTTTAATTAAAAGACATGTTTTAATTAAATAACTAAGTAAAAATACCTTAGGTTATATGTAAAACCCGCATGCTTTTACCATGAATAGTGCCCTTAAGATCGTACGTCCTAGATTAAAACTTACCTCATTTAGTTATGATCACATTCATGTGCTAGTAATCAAGCAAGTGCATACGTGTATGACATGATAAGTATCGATTACGTACGAACTCATGATAAACAGTTAATAAACATGTCACGTGAGCATAATTAAATCATGATCACCATTTAAAATACGAACTAGAATAATTACGTATATACATATAATATAATTACGAGCGTTAAAATTACGATAAACGACATGATAAAATAAACAAAAACACTTTAAACACGAACACGTTAACCACGAACGAACACGAAACATCGGGACACGAGAAAGGTACGGGTACCCCAGGTGGGGCCCCCATACCCACGGCACAACAACCAAGAATGGGCTAAGCCCATGGACTTTTACAAGTAAAGGGGGGTTATGGTAAAAACTATTTTTTTCATTTTCACTTTTCAAGAAAGAAAACATAAACCCTAAAAGATTTTCTCCTCCTCCTCTTTGCTCTCTCTTGTTCCGCCACCTAGAACACCACCATAGGAGGGTGTTGTTGATTTTTGACATTAAATACAAGTGCTAGAAACCGTGTTTGTTCATCTCCTTTCAAGCTACGTATTGGTATATCATTCTAAACCCTTCTTTTTAATTCTTTTTAATCTTTGATTATTTTCATGAACATGTTATTATTATTCTTATTAAAACATGATAATTAAACATTGATCTAACATGTTTTAGGGTAAATTAAAATCAAAGAACGTTATAAAAAGGGTGTTTGTTTTAGCCGCCTAGCAAACAAACCCGAGGGGGGTTTGGTTTGCTTATTGCCGCCACCACCAAGTCCATTTTTGGTCTTGGTTGGTGCTTGTGGGACCCACGGAAGCAAGGGGGAACACGTACCCCGAGTTTGGCTCGGGGTACGGTGTCGAATTCATGCCCGATTCATGGTTCGTTAGTTAAATCATGATCTATGCTACATGTTAATTTTTATGAATTATGAACTTAGGATATAAATTAATTAGTAACATGAGATATTAATTAAATCATGACTTAGGTTATTTTAATTATTAAATTAGCATGATATTAATATAACCTAAGTATTTTATGTTATAAGTTATAATTAATTAATTATTTAAAACATGCCTATAATTAATTAATTTAGACATGACTTAGGTTATATTATTAATAATAATAATACACATTTTAACCTAAGTATCTTATTTCATTTTAATTAAACATGTTATACTTTAATTAAAATTCTTAACCTATAGTTTAATTAAAATACATGAAATAATAATTAAACTATATACTATATCATATGACTTAAGAAATAAGCTTATAAACACGTAGACTTATATGTTAGCTTATGTAACCAGCTTAATTCTAAATATGGAAACTTCTATTTATAGAAACTTAATTAAATAAGGCAACTAATCTATTAATGGAAACCTTCTATATATGGAAATCTATCTAATTCAGGCAGCTAATCTAATCATGGAAACCTTCTATGTATGGAAACTTATTTAATTAAGGCAGCTGATCTATTTTTGGAAACTAATCTATTTTAAGCAGTAAATTCTATTTTTGGAAACTTTCTATTTTTGGAAACTTTCTATTTTTGGTAACTTTCTATTTTTGGAAACTTTCTATTTTTGGAAACTTTCTATTTTTGGAAACTTTCTATTTTTGGAAACCTGCTATTTTTGGAAAGTTACTTATTATTACACAGTAAGTATAATAATACATGAAATACCAGTAATACTTAAACAGATTAATCAGAAGACAAGATAAACACAGTTTAAGGCTTTAAACAGTGAACCATGACCTAAAACATACCAAGTCAGCTAAAATGAGACATAAAACCTAGTACGTAATCAGTGAATCGATACTTATACACGTGTGTATTCATGTAGCGTTAGTGATCCAGAAGTAGGAGTCTTTCTTCCGTTCATTCACTGGACTTGAGGTACGGATTCCCGTCCTTTCAGTATGGACATTCTTTCCTTATTAGGATTTCCCCGTATGCAGCCAACTGTTTTCCCCAGTATTTGTTTTATTGTTTTGAACTGCTTATGTTTAATTAGCATAATCTATAGCCATATACAAGCATGACCAGTTTCACCTAGTTATGGAGGTACCATAACCATAACATTGGAGGCACCAATTTTATGACTTCCCCACGGCGGAGTGATTGCTCGTGGCGTCCCTTTTCAGTTTTGGCCATATTATTATATCAGGTGGGGCGTATGGGTGCATCCTAGTTACATGTTTTATTCAGTATATCATGGTGAATGTGGTGTGTGCCTTGCATCCTTCACAAGGAGTTGATCCCTCCTACCCAAACCAGTATATTAATTAGAGGCATCCCCTCTAAACAGCATGATGAGGTCACCCCTCCAAGTATTCATGCACGTGACCTTTTCATGACCTATATGGGCTATGGTATATTTATGTTAAAACAGTTTTCATAAGATATTCATAAGGCTTTTCAAACTATAAAACCAGTTTTCCTAATACTTAACCAGTTTACTCAGAACTTAGTCTTCCGCTGTTATATGTTACATGCTTATCCTATTTCATGCTATATTGTATATCCGTGCACTTAGCGTTTTGCTCAGCCGTTACTTTCCTTTCCATGTCCCAAAACGGCAGGTACCCAAGACTCGAGCATTTGGAGGACATGCATAGGATGGAAGCTGCCATAGACTTCTTCTCCTGTTTCCTTCATATATTTATGCTTGTTTAGTCTTTCATTCAGTACATTTACTTTGTTATGTTTTGGGCTTATGTTTGGGAACCGATGTTTGATTCCGGTTTTCCCTATGGTCATGTATGTTTTACTACATATTACCTTGCATGCTTTGATGACACGCCATAATTACGCGTGACATTCTATTTATCAAAATGGGGTGTTACAATTATGGTATCAGAGCCAAGGCTTCGACCTGTAGGCTCTAAAACTCGACCTGTGACTAGTGGGTAGTCACCAGGAGCTTCCTAAGCCAACGATTGTTATTCCACGTATTGATGTTTCAGCGCGTTGTTGTTTTAACCATTATGTTTTCAGCACCTTTTTATTTTAGCCATGACGTTTTCAGCACCTTGTTGTTTTCACCATGATGTTTTCACCAGTATCGTCTTACTAATATGGAATGAACAACCGTCATCCATACTTAGTTATGTGTCATTGTCTATGCATGATGTTCCTCGTGAACTGTGACGATATGGACTAACCCCAGTAGTTCATAATTTTCACATAAAATTTTTTTCTGTTAAGTTTTGACAATGACTTTTAATTATTTATGTTTCATGCATTCATGCATTTATATCATATGTCATCTGTTGCAGGAATTTTGACTAAGTAATGGTTGGTACAGGACTGGCCCTATTTAGTCGCATGTGCTTTTATCGAAACTTTTAACTTTGGGACCGACCCATAGGCGTCCCCTCGCCATGTCTTTTGTTTTGGAACCGACCCATAGGCGTTCCCTCGCACATATAAAGGTTTTATAAACTACATTACGCATTCATGCACTGTTTTTCTTGCATAAAATTTTTCTCATGATTTAAATTGGCATAAATTTTTTTCATGTCCCATCATAAGTTATTATGTTTTTATGTCAAGTATGCCTTCATACTGTCATGGTTAACTTCAGTTTCATGCTGATTATGTTATACACTTCTTCGTAATAGATGGTTTCATGTTTCCTCATGATAATTCTGTCTTCATGTTGATTATGTTTCACGCCTCTTTTGATTTTTACGTTGTCCTGCAAGACATTGTTAGATTTCTTGAATCATGCTTTCATGATAGTCATGGTTGATTTTCACTGATCATGCTGTCAGGCAAATCATCGTTGAATTATGTGTAACCACACTTTAGCGTTTCTCTATGCAACCAGAATGATGTCTATGCTAATACTCCCAGGTTATCATGATGGTTTTCCTAACCATTTAACCGGTTTACTTTCCTTAAATCATGACAAATGATCGAGCCCATACCGATCATTTCAGGTGCATTCCATGTGTACTCCACGTACCGTATTTCATGTGTATTACATGTACCTTAATCCATGTGTATTCCACTTGCAATACTTCACGAGTATTCGCTAGTCGATTCTAAATCATCTAAGGCGTATGTTCACTTGCTGATATTCTACAAGATTGTCGATGCCGCTCATAGCTTGGAGATGTTACTGAAGGTTGATGCTGCTGATGTTGGGAGACGCTACGAGATGCTGATGCTGATGCTGTTCACAACCTGGAGATCCTAAAAGACGAAGACAAAGGCGTCGGAGCAAAGCAATTGGACGAGAAGATGCTTCACCATCAGACAATTCTCATCAATCATTGTCCCAAATTCATAGTTACATGTCACACGTCGTTCGGCTGTCATTTCAGCCATATGAGTGCAAACCAGTACCAGCCGGCCACTCAGCTGAATAGTTACATGAGTCACGGTCATGAGAATGACCGTCATGGAACCTACAGACAAGATGATAGTAACCACTACTATGACAGCAACTATCCTAGAAATCACAACCGAGGCTCCGGCCACGGACGTGATCAGACATACAAATGATCAGTAGTCCAACCGATCCGCCAATTCTGGCATATTAACCTAATATTTGTAGTTCTAATTTTTTCACATCTCGAGACACATGTCAAGACATCAGTCAAGACACAGGTCTCACATATAACTTCTGAGGACACATGTCAAGATACCAGTCAAGACATATGTCACGCTTACATTTCTCAAGACACGAGTCAAGACACATGACTCACGTCTAATTATGGAACATTTCTAAGAAATTCAGGGTACCCTCCAAGGGTATATCTATTTGTTGTGCCGTGTATTAATCAGGCCACAAGAATTTCAATACCATTATCAGCGCATCAATGAGAACTGTCATGTTGCCGATGTCACTTTCATTTCTTTCACCATAGTTCATATATTCCTGACCAGGAAGGACACCTTTCGTATTCCCACGTATACGAAGGTTTTCCGTCAGCTTAATGATGAGATCCAAGCTGCTAACTCATTTTCCTCGGACAGACACGAGATGAATTTATATCCTAATTATGGGCTATGAACAGCACACCATGCTACGAATCATAATTATGTACAGTAATGTTCAGGCTCCTAAATACTTTCAGCTTGATTTTCCATCAGAATATCTGTGCAAATTTTCTACGCTTACAAGTATGTGCATTGTTAGCCATGGTCGCTAAAATTTTCTAGTTGTCAGTAAGACACAACCACTTAACTCTTTTACGCATAGCCAGTTGATTATTCCAAAGTCTTCCTATACATTCCAGGAGAACCTACAAGGAGAAGGATGGTACCATGAGATTATGTGTCGACTACCGTGGACTTAAACAAATCACCATTCATGACCGTTATTCTCCTCCACGTATTGACGACATGTCTAATCAACCGTATAGTGTTAATCACTTTTCCAAGATCGAACTCATGAACAAGTTGCCAATAGTGACGGATGAAAGAGCAGAACATGTCCATGACTGCTATTCGTGCACGACTGGGTCATGCTAGATTTATGATTTTGGATTAGTCTCATAAATGCTCCAACAGCATTATGGACTTAATAAATTGTGTATCCATGAACTCCTAAACAAATTCATCAGCATTTTCATTGAGGATAACCTGATTTCATTTAAGCCTAGAGAAGAACAGGAAGACCATATCTGCATTATGTTGCAAATTCTTGACAAGAGAAATTTTACCCCAGAAATTTTCCAATATCAATTCTGTTTCATTACAGTGACACGCTGAATCACATGGGTTCCTACGGTTAATCTTACAATGACTCTGCTTATGCGTAAAGGAGAGAACCCTACACTACATTAGGTGTTCTAGGAAATCCTACGCTAGGAGAAGTCGGATTCAAAGACTCAGAGTTTCGCAACCTTCTATGTATCAAGTTTCTACGAAGCAGGATACAGCTACGTCCATATCTATGTACCTGACATACCAACAGGCTAAGATAGGACACCAACAAACTGGGATGTTTCATCATCTGAAATTGTGAACTAAAATGGGACAAGATCTCCATGGATGTTAGTTACCAGATTTCAGCAAACTCAGAAGAAGCATGATGCTATCTGGGTTATTGTCAACAGTTTGATCAAGTCTGCAGAATCCTTACATCCGTACGGATTTCAGAACCAACAGATTGAACGAACATGTTCCTGCCAAGGCTCATCCGATCACTTGGCAATCCCTCAGCTATCGGGTCAGACAAAGATTAGTAATTGTACTCCTAACTTACTTCACGTCTTCATTCTAATTCCACGACTTGCTTTCGCGCTCACGTTCATGCCACTATTCACGTTCATGATCGTATTTTGGCTTACGATTTTACGTTCATTTCTTTTCTCATTCTGGGAAGTTTGCAAGAACTTGTGAGACCAGACCCAAGTTTAGTATAACTCACCATCATCAGATAGACGTTTCACGTCATATTCCACGTCTCACCTTGTAGCGTTTGGCGTTACCGCCATTATATTCTATGATCACGATATGTCTCACATGTCATGTTCATTCCACGTTCCTCATATCATGATCAAGATATGTTACACGTATCATGGATCACGATATATTTACTCATACTACACTCGCCATATCTCCACGTAGCACGTTCAAAATTTCTCACGTATCACGTTTAGAATTTTTCACGTACAACGTTTCTTTATGTCTCGCGCATCGTTTCTAATTATCAGTTCAGTCAGATTGTCTTGCATCGTATCGTTTCAGTTACCCTTGCACGTTAACTCTTTTTCCTCGATCGAATTTAGGGGATCTACCTTCCGTTGATAACCAAGAATTTCTTCGTATTCCAAGTCAAGGTCAGGAGGACCAAGATTTATCATTAGTGTCAGGATCTTCTGAAGGAATCGTTCCAAGAGGGAGGCCACTTGGAAACGGACAAGTTCATCCGGACTTCTTATCCATTTTTCTCTTATCAATTAGATATGTCCTTTCAGTCACGTCACGTTCCATGTCTTTTCAAGACATGTCACGTTCCACGTTCCCTTCTACCATGTCACCTTCATTTCCGTTATTTTGCATACCTTTCTAGTTTGATTCGGGTATGTTACTTCTTTCCAGTTTACTTTATCTATAATTCGGGGACGAATTATTCTTTTTAAGGGGGAAGAATTGTAAAACCCGCATGCTTTTACCATGAATAGTGCCCTTAAGATCGTACGTCCTAGATTAAAACTTACCTCATTTAGTTATGATCACATTCATGTGCTAGTAATCAAGCAAGTGCATACGTGTATGACATGATAAGTATCGATTACGTACGAACTCATGATAAACAGTTAATAAACATGTCACGTGAGCATATTTAAATCATGATCACCATTTAAAATACGAACTAGAATAATTACGTATATACATATAATATAATTACGAGCGTTAAAATTACGATAAACGACATGATAAAATAAACAGAAACACTTTAAACACGAACACGTTAACCACGAACGAACACGAAACATCGGGACACGAGAAAGGTACGGGTACCCCATGTGGGGCCCCCATACCCACGGCACAACAACCAAGAATGGGCTAAGCCCATGGACTTTTACAAGTAAAGGGGGGTTATGGTAAAAACTATTTTTTTCATTTTCACTTTTCAAGAAAGAAAACATAAACCCTAAAAGATTTTCTCCTCCTCCTCTTTGCTCTCTCTTGTGCCGCCACCTAGAACACCACCATAGGAGGGTGTTGTTGATTTTTGACATTAAATACAAGTGCTAGAAACCGTGTTTGTTCATCCCCTTTCAAGCTACGTATTGGTATATCATTCTAAACCCTTCTTTTTAATTCTTTTTAATCTTTGATTATTTTCATGAACATGTTATTATTATTCTTATTAAAACATGATAATTAAACATTGATCTAACATGTTTTGGGGTAAATTAAAATCAAAGAACGTTATAAAAAGGGTGTTTGTTTTAGCCGCCTAGCAAACAAACCCGAGGGGGGTTTGGTTTGCTTATTGCCGCCACCACCAAGACCATTTTTGGTCTTGGTTGGTGCTTGTGGGACCCACGGCAGCAAGGGGGCACACGTACCCCGAGTTTGGCTTGGGGTACGGTGTCGAATTCATGCCCGATTCATGGTTCGTTGGTTAAATCATGATCTATGCTACATGTTAATTTTTATGAATTATGAACTTAGGATATAAATTAATTAATAACATGAGATATTAATTAAATCATGACTTAGGTTATTTTAATTATTAATTTAGCATGATATTAATATAACCTAAGTATTTTATGTTATAAGTTATAATTAATTAATTATTTAAAACATGCCTATAATTAATTAATTTAGACATGACTTAGGTTATATTATTAATAATAATAATACACATTTTAACCTAAGTATCTTATTTCATTTTAATTAAACATGTTATACTTTAATTAAAATGCTTAACCTATAGTTTAATTAAAATACATGAAATAATAATTAAACTATATACTATATCATATGACTTAAGAAATAAGCTGATAAACACGTAGACTTATATGTTAGCTTATGTAACCAGCTTAATTCTAAATATGGAAACTTCTATTTATAGAAACTTAATTAAATAAGGCAACTAATCTATTAATGGAAACCTTCTATATATGGAAATCTATCTAATTCAGGCAGCTAATCTAATCATGGAAACCTTCTATGTATGGAAACTTATTTAATTAAGGCAGCTGATCTATTTTTGGAAACTAATCTATTTTAAGCAGTAAATTCTATTTTTGGAAACTTTCTATTTTTGGAAACTTTCTATTTTTGGTAACTTTCTATTTTTGGAAACTTTCTATTTTTGGAAACTTTCTATTTTTGGAAACTTTCTATTTTTGGAAACCTGCTATTTTTGGAAAGTTACTTATTATTACACAGTAAGTATAATAATACATGAAATACCAGTAATACTTAAACAGATTAATCAGAAGACAAGATAAACACAGTTTAAGGCTTTAAACAGTGAACCATGACCTAAAACATACCAAGTCAGCTAAAATGAGACATAAAACCCAATACGTAATCAATGAATCGATACTTTTACACGTGTGTATTCATGTAGCGTTAGTGATCCAGAAGTAGGAGTCTTTCTTCCGTTCATTCACTGGACTTGAGGTACGGATTCCCGTCCTTTCAGTATGGACATTCTTTCCTTATTAGGATTTCCCCGTATGCAGCCAACTGTTTTCCCCAGCATTTGTTTTATTATTTTGAACTGCTTATGTTTAATTAGCATAATCTATAGCCATATACAAGCATGACCAGTTTCACCTAGTTATGGAGGTACCATAACCATAACATTGGAGGCACCAATGTTATGACTTCCCCACGGCGGAGTGATTGCTCGTGGCGTCCCTTTTCAGTTTTGGCCATATTATTATATCAGGTGGGGCGTATGGGTGTATCCTAGTTACATGTTTTATTCAGTATATCATGGTGAATGTGGTGTGTACCTTGCATCCTTCACAAGGAGTTGATCCCTCCTACCCAAACCAGTATATTAATTAGAGGCATCCCCTCTAAACAGCATGATGAGGTCACCCCTCCAAGTATTCATGCACGTGACCTTTTCATGACCTATATGGGCTATGGTATATTTATGTTAAAACAGTTTTCATAAGATAAACATAAGGCTTTTCAAACTATAAAACCAGTTTTCCTAATACTTAACCAGTTTACTCAGAACTTAGTCTTCCGCTGTTATATGTTACATGCTTATCCTATTTCATGCTATATTGTATATCCGTGCACTGAGCGTTTTGCTCAGCCGTTACTTTCCTTTCCATGTCCCAAAACGGCAGGTACCCAAGACTCGAGCATTTGGAGGACATGCATAGGATGGAAGCTGCCATAGACTTCTTCTCCTGTTTCCTTCATATATTTATGCTTGTTTAGTCTTTCATTCAGTACATTTACTTTGTTATGTTTTGGGCTTATGTTTGGGAACCGATGTTTGATTCCGGTTTTCCCTATGGTCATGTATGTTTTACTACATATTACCTTGCATGCTTTGATGACACGCCATAATTACGCGTGACATTCTATTTATCAAAATAGGGTGTTACATTATACATGAATTAATTTAATAAATTAATTAACCTAAAGTTTAATATAACATGACTTATAAAAATAGTTTTCATGAAAAACTCGATCCCGAGCCCGTGTTTATATATAAGCCGAACCAATTAAGCCAAAATCAAAGTCCCACCGAGACGTTGGAGGAGTCTCGGTTGACACTAAATAAATCAACCAAACATGTACACATACCCCGAATTAAAGTCGGGGTCCTCTTGGTCTCGGATCCGAACAACAAAACCAACCGAGCCCCTTTGGGGGTCACGGTGGTGCCTCGGTGCACACAAACCGAAACAACAAACACACCCCGACCCTTGGTCGGGGTTTCTTGCTGCGTCCGAGCCCACACCAACCTAAGCCGAGAGTCTTGGGACTCTCGGTGGTGGTAACAAAAACAAGTCGAGCCCCATATGGGGTCTCAGGTGTCTCGGCCGAACCACGACCACACACAAACCGAACCCAAACCATGGTTTAATTAATCTAATACATGTTTTATTCTTGTTCTTGATTATTAATTAAATATACATGAAATTAAATAAGAATTAAATGAAAAAGAAAAGGGTTTAATTAATACCGAATACGTGAAAAGAAAAAGAGGATGATCACGAACACAAAACCAATAGCAAAAATTGTCTGAATCGTCCTTGTTGTTTGTATATGGCCGGCGGCAATAGGCACCAAAAAGGAGGCAGGGAAAACTTTTTTGAAAACCTAAAATATGTTTATGTTTTCCTGTATTTTATTATTTAAATCGGGTTATGGGCCAAAACCCATCTTTCCTTCTTTCTTTGTTGTAGTTGCGGCCTAAGGGAGCCCAACAAGGGAACCCGTAACTTTTCCGTGTCTAAGTAATTAATCGTGTATGCTCGTGAGTTAATATTCGTGATTTTAGTATTCGTGATCGTGTCACATTTATAATATTCATGATTGTTTGTTATTTAATGTTGTGGCACGTGTATTAATATTATAAATGTAAAGTTTAAATTTTATCGTGTTTTCATAAGTTACTATTCATGTGTACTGTTCATAGGTTTTAATGGGGGTTTTATAGTAAATGCTTAACTTGTGCTTAGGTGAAGTTTGAGCATAAGAAACCTTCAGGAATACTTCAACAACCCGAAATTCCTGAGTGGAAGTGGGAGAAGATCACTATGGATTTTGTTTCGGGTCTCCCGAGATATTCTAGTGGGTACGACTCAATTTGGGTAATTGTTGATCGGTTAACTAAGTTGACTCATTTTCTACAGATAAGAAGACCGATAACATGGATAAACTCACTCGGTTATACTTGAAGGATGTTGTTTGCAAGCATGGGGTGTCGTTGTTAATTATATCAGATAGAGACAGTTGGTTTACGTCGGAGTTTTGGAAGTCACTTCAACGAGCTTTAGGGACTAATTTGTAAATGAGCACTACGTATCATCCGAAGACAGACAGACAAAGTGAGAGGACTATCTAAACGTTGGAAGACATGTTACGAGCTTGTGTAATCGATTTTGGAGGTAGTTGGGACCGACACCTATCTTTAGTTGAATTCTTTACCACAATAGTTACCATGCTAGTATCAAGGCGACACCATTTGAGGCACTCTATGGGAGAAAATGTAGATCGCCAATTAGTTGGAGCGACATGGGGGGTAGTCAGTTAACTGGGCCATAGTTGATTTGTAAAACAACTGAGAAGATCGTTCTAATGAAAAACCGTTTACTAACAGCCCGAAGTAGGCAAAAGAGTTATACGGATACAAGGCGGAAACCGTTAGAGCATGATGTTGGAGACATGGTGATGTTGAAAGTATCTCCTTGGAAGGGGGTAATTCGTTTTGGTAAACGAGGGAAGTTGATTCCATGTTGTATAAGGTCATTCAAGATCATCGGAAGAGTTGGTCTCGTGGCGCACAAATTGGAGTTACCGGACAAGCTACATGCGATTCACAACACGTTCCACGTCTCTAATCTCAAGAGATGTTTCGCGGATGAGAACTTGGTAATTCCACTTGAGGAGGTCCAACTTGATGATAAGTTACATTTTATTGAAGAACCGGCTGAGATCATGGACTAGGAGGTAAAACGGCTCAAGCAAAGTCGTATTCCGATTGTCAAGGTTCGTTGGACTCCCATCGTGGACCGGAGTATACTTGGGAGCGAGAAGACTTTTTCAAATGCAAGTATCCACATTTATTCCCGAATCAACGTAAAGGAGGACATACGGAGAAATGAGCCCCGGGACGATGCTCTCTTAATGTGGAGAGGATGTAAAACCTAGTAAAATAAAAGGGTCATATTTTTACCCTCGATTTTTTATTACTATTATTCATCATTTATTAAATTTATTAATTTAAATTTATGGCTTTTAATTATATCGTTGTTGATTTATATTTAAATCTTCGAAATAAAATCCCTAGCGAAGTTTTTATATATTAAGTTATCCATTTTATCGATCGAGAAGTCAACGAACGCCGCATTTTAGCCGTAAAATATTTTTATTCCATAATTATTATTTTTCGACTCAATTTTGTATTTAATCAATAACGATTCTATTACTTGTGTTTTAAAGTTTAACACGTGAGTTAAATATCGGGTCGAGATTTAAACAATACGTAAAATTTTGGTTGATAAAACCGTCTGAATCCCTTTTTCTTTTATCCTAGCCGTGACCATAAACCCATAAGCCCATTCAACCCTTTTTTTTCTTACCAAACTTATACTACTAAACCTTTTTTTATTAACTCCTATTACTAATTTTCTTACAAAAAACACATAGATAAAATCTCTAGAAACATAAACGCCTCTTTTCTCGCTCTCTTCCTTGGTCCGACGAACACTCACCCAAAACCATCATCACCACCATTTTTTCAACTAAATCACTTCCATTCCTTTCCAAAACACTTAACTAACATCCAAATATAAATCCCGCTACAAAGAATCACCATGCAACAAGATTGAAGATTCTTGAAAATTTTAGAATACTTATTTTTATAAGTTATGAATAATTAAAGGATCAGGGCTTGACACGGAACATTTAATTAAGGTTTTTAAGAAGTTAGGTTGGTAAATATCAAGTTTTGAATCGGGTTTGTTCATCTTTTGTTGCGTCCGAAAACCCACAGCCCTAGGGCTTGTGGTTTTATTTTTGGCTACTTGTTTTGCATTGTAAGAACCTCTTCCTTGATCTCTATTTTTGATTTGGTTATTTATATGATGCATGTTTATTTTCTACTTCAAGAATCCATAGATGTTGATGCATGTGAGAGTATTGAGCTTTGATTAGGTATAGGACTAGATTTGAATGAAAATAGGTTAGATAGTCGAGTTTATGTTGATTGAATATGGCGAAATTGATGTTTGGAGTCGTTTTGTGGTGACCATTTTAGGACAGTAGGTTTGAGGTTGATTTCGGCAAAATGAAAATTTTCAAATCTGAGAATAGGTTGTAAAATATGATAGTGTCGTCCTAAGCTTCGATTTGGTATAAAACCGAGTCTTAACTCTAAAAAATGAGCAAGTTATGCGCATTTGAATTTTATAAAATTTATGAAATGGAAAAATATTATTTGATGCAGAATTGGAATGGTCAAAATCGTCATTTTCTGATCCGTTTTGGCCTCCGGTGGATTCACGAAAGTTATTCGGAATGTCGTTTTACTCTAGCCACGTAAGAAATTAGTCTCAAAAACGATATTATATGGGTCAATGGGTAAAAATAGAAATATACGCTTTCTTAAAAATTTAGAAAATGACATATGTGATGCAAGGGCAAAATCTTCCAATTTTGTTATGTTTCGGCTTTCGAGTAAAACTAAAGAGTTGTTTAAAATGTCGTTTTACCTTTAACGCTTAGATAACTAGGTCTGAAAACTAGTATACACGGGTTAAAACTTAGAAGTCAAACATGCATTTTTAGGGTAAAAAGTCATACCTACGCCGAAACTTACAGGGGCATTTTAGTCATTTTACGTTGGGTTTTTGGTCCCGGGTAAAACTAGAATGTTGCTTGAAACATCGTTTTACATCAAATTGCTTTAAACTCCGAGTATTAAAAATGTCATTTAGCGGTCAATTGATCGGGTCAGACCTAAAAGTCAATGTTGACCAGAAAAGTCAAAGTTGACGAAATTGTCTAAGTATGCATTTTTAGGGTATTTGATGTGTGCTTAAAGATAATTTTACTATGCGTTAATACTTATAAATGAGTATAAAACACTATGATGTGTTTTATATTTATCTTGAAGGTGGAGTTTATTTACGCGCAACTATTATAAGTCGCGGGTTATTTTAGGCGTTCGTGGTTCGTTGTTGCTACTTCTCAGTCGATTCTTCTTCTACTCTTACATAAGGTGGGTCTATAGCCTCGCAAGATATATTTTATTATTTTATAACCCGCGAGGGAGAAATACATGCTTCTTTAAAAATTGAACACAAATTATATTTTTTGGTATGTTGGACCTGAATATATGTGGACCCGATTATTACCTTGATTGCATTAAGTAACGTATTGCCACAAATCCTCAATTTTATGGACAGTTAACTAACTTATGGTGGGTTAGCCGTTTGTACAGTTAGTAGATCTATGGGGGAAGTCACCCGGTTCGGTTTTTGAGTATGGATCCAATAAAGCTATTTTTAGCATGAGCATTCAATGTGCGGACATATTGTATATAGAGGTCAGGGTAAACGACAATGTACCTAAAACCTGGAGGGAACTGTGGACAATTAATAAATCTCACGTCTTATATGACTTTATATGAGTGTTTAAGGGTTCGGTGCCATGGGCTTGATGCAATTTTTATGCTATATGCAATTATAGTTGCTAATGCAATATTTCTTTATAGCTTGTATGTACAACAAGTCTATTCTCCCGATGATAACTTATGTTTGCGCTAACTTAATTATTCTAAACCTATGAATTTCACTCAATATTTTTGTTTACTGTTTTAGCATGTATTTTTAGGTAATCAAGGACGTTAGCTTGGAAGTTCAAAGGGAGGAATGCATGGCATATTTTGAAACACAATTTATAAAATGCTCCATTCCAAGCAAAAATATTAACTTATGTTGTAGTTTAAGACTTTACGAATTTGTTTACGGTACTTGGGACTACGCAAAAACTCTATCTTTTGGATTATTTAAATTTAAAACGTCTCTTTTCGAGTCGTTCTTTATATTTTATGTATGTTGTACCATTGTTTAGCACCCAAATAGTTTGTTTCGCTGCGTGATAATTTGGGTATGTTAAACGTACGTCGGGGTGTTCGGATTAGATGATGAAGACGGTCCGAGTAATTGTGTAGTCGAGATTTGGTTTTCGTTAATGTAGGAATTCATCCATTTGCGTAGATTTATTTTTGAAAAATAGTAGAATGAATAGAAGATGAATAAGAAACTGATGTGATTGAAAGATAAGATTAAAAGGTGTTTTATAGTGAAAAAGAGGTAAAAAAAATTATGGTTTTTTTTTAAGAAAAAAAGGGGCAAAAATTCAAAACTGTTCAAAGTAGCCGTTATGTATTTTCAAATTTTAAAAACATTATTATTTCGCGAAAACGCGACGGTCGGTACGATCCTTGCGTTTTCGCGACCATTTGGGTTGGCAAGTACGGCGCGATACGCGAAACGCCACCGGGGTGTGGTTGCTCGCGCCGTGAGATGGCGTTTTCACAAAACTCAGCATGTACTCTGAGCTCTTAGAATGAACCTTTATATGTAATGTCTTGGTACTCTAATGATGCAATCTGGTAACTTGAATGATGTAATATTTTGGTACTCAATCACAACAGGTTTCATGGATGATAATAGTACATTAAAATGTTATTAGAGCCGAAGTGTAGTAACACCGTAACACCGAAAGTGTTGCCACGTCGCGCTTTTTAGCTTTCTTCATAATTTGGCCCAAATTGTTCCATAAATTCTCATGCGTTATGCAACGTCAAATCAGCATAACACCAACACAACTCCTTATCATAAAACTACATCTTTTCACTCAACCTCTATTTTCATAAAACTTCTTAAACAAAAAAATTACTTTTTTAATTAACCTACAACATTAAAACCTTTTAACTTTATTGGGCTTGGTTGTCTTAAGCCTAAATAAAAAAACCTACAGCATAAAAACTCTTTTAACCTTTTTAATAGTGAGGATAGAGTTTTGATTATTTTTTTAACAAAATTCATCCAACGTCGTTAGGCATCGTCAAGATCCGCTTTGGAGTTACTAAACTTAGCGCTCTTACCTAATTATGAAAATTACTTGGAACCTAGTTGAGAGTGTCATGAGTTATTTATGAACTTAACCCTAATATTGTAAAAGAAATTGATCTTTTAAAAAGTGAGCAATTTACAAAGTGTAGAAAGCCAACTATGTAGTATCACTTTTTTGGTAAAGGATAACAAACCCGGTAAGATAACCAAAAATCATGCAGGGCTAAAATAGTTATTTTACCCATTTTTCTTTTTACCCACAAACTTCAGAATCACATCTCTTAAACGACAAACTTTTAGAGAAAAACCGATTTCACCATAATTTTTAAAATTTAATTCTCTATAAAATGGTATAAATGTTTTTGAATATTTTGTAAACTTTTTTTACATATTCAATTTTCTTGATGTTTTTTAACGTTTTCGGCCTTACTTTTTACCTTACAAATGTTGAAACATGAAACACGTGAAACACGAAAATTATAGTGTTCGGTTCACTCTTTAACTAGATTTTTGAATCACCCCAAATCCGAGATGATATAAGTGATATATGAGTATATGACATGTTAAAGTTGACTTTTTATTCATATTTGTTGCACATAAGGTGTATAATTAAATGTCTAGCTTACATATTTTGGATTTAAATTGCATTGAATACACTATTTTTTGTACCACGATGCACCAGTCATCATTTTATTGATTTAAGGTTCAAAAAGTAATGTTCTTTTTATTTTTTTATTTTGTAAAAAAATGTACCCATTTTATTTTGTTGCGTTTTTAACTATAAATTTGATCAAAATCATATTCAAACTAGAAAAATTATAAAATATAAAAGTTTTAAAGTTTAGTTCAATTTTTACTCAGGTTTTTTTAATGATTCAATCTGATTTCGTATGAGTGAGATATCGCACGTTAAAGATGACATTTTAGTCATATCTGATGATGAAAAACATTGTTTACGAAAAACATGGTTTATGATGAATAATGGTGAACATATATTAAGATTGATGGACAACATTATCCGATGAGCAAGACTAGTTGATGAACAAAGACTAACTAATGAATAAGATATTTATCGTGATGAACAACACTATTTATTGATGAAATCATTGATGAACAAACATGTAGATTGATGTTGTTATCTTTTTCAATTACTTGTTCATAAGTGTTCATTTGTTCATTAATCTTGTTTAATGAATTGATAAACAAAACTAACTGATGAACAAGACTAAATAATGTGTGCAAGTTTATTTCGTTGTGGTAATAAAATTTGGAGTGTCAAAAAAACAAGACTAAATAATGATAAACAATACAACATCAATCTACATGTTATAAGTGTTCATCATTTAGTCTTGTTCATCGGTCTTGTTGATGAACGATGAACAATACTGACTAATGAACAAGACAAATTAATGAACAAAACAACATCAATCTACATGTTGTTCGTAAATGTTCATTTGGTAGCCTTGTTCATTAGTTTCATCAGTCTTGTTGATGAATTGATAAACAACACAAATTAAAGAACAACACCAACCGGTGAACAAGAGTAACTAATAAACAAGACAACATAAATCTACTTGTTGTTCGTCAATAAAAAAAAATATTGTTCATCAATCATAAGTGTTGTTTATCAATAAAAGAAGATGTTCATCAATAAAAAAACGTATTGTTCATCAACTGTTTTTATTCATCGACTAATATTTTTCAAGTTTTAAACTTTTAATCTATATCCATCATTGTTCATCATAATCTATATTATTCATAAACTATATTTTTTATCATCGAATTTAACTGAAACATCATCTTTGACTTGTCATATATCAATCATGTGACATTTTATTTGAATGATTAAAAACCTCGGGACCAAATATATAACTGTAAAAAATATGAAATCAAACACCAGAAGTTTTCCCAAAACTTTTAATAATCAAAAACAACTTGAACAGTCCCCAAAATGGATGATGTTCTACAAGAGAAAAGATAGTCCCCAAATGGATGCTATCTGAAATACATCAAGAACAAAAACAACTTACACTAACCTAATCTAAACTAACAACCAAACGTTTACATCCTAAACGTTTGGTTATACTTTATGTAATAATGATTGATGAGTAGCAGGTGAATGGATCTGAGAAGGAAAGGTTTTGAGAGAGATGAGAGAGAGTGATGATAACGTTGTGTGTGTTTTGTGGCTATCAACCAAAGATATAGCCCAGTCAACACCAAACACGCTCCAGTCAACAAAGAGTTCCAAAAGTGCCACAATTGGTACCTGCACAATAAACAAACAAGCAAACAAGGCCCAACGGTTACAAATAAGGGATTAAGTTATACATTAAGTCCCTTAAGACTTAAGGACTTGCCAAATCACAACACAACTTTCAACACCCTTCCTCAAGGACTTAAGCCAAAACAATTTCTCAAACCTAATCTGGAACATAGCTCATTATGCTGATAACTTCCAAGACCTTTGGTCAGGATGTCAGCAACTTGGTTTTCAGAAGAAACTTTCATAGTTTTCACAAGGCCAGAAGCAACCTTTTCTCTTACCAAGTGAACATCAATGTCAAAATGCTTGGTTTTTTCATGCATAACAGGGTTAGCTACTATCTGAACAGCAGAGCTGTTGTCACAAAATAGAGAAGCAGGGATACAAGCAGGAACATTTAAGTCCTTTAAAACTTTGTTGAGCCACATAACTTCACACACAGCAGAAGCCATAGACCTATATTCAGCCTCAGCAGAGGATCTGGATAAGGTGGCCTGCTTTTTAATTTTCCAAGACACAAGATTGTTGTGTATGAAAACACAATAACCAGAAACAGACCTTCTGGTCATCTTACATTTAGCCCAATCAGAATTAGAAAATACTTTAATAGTATTGGATTGAGTCTTAATGTAAGTGATGCCAGCACCAAGTGCACTTTTGAGGTATCTAAGAACCTTAAAGGCAGCATCAAGGTGAGATTGAAGGGAAGCATGCATATGTTGGCTTAAGCAGTGAACAGAATAGGAGATATCAGGGCTAGTATTACACAAATAGATCAATTTCCCACAATCTTTTGATAATTAGTAATATTAGCCAAATACTTATCACTTAAGCTTTCCTTGTGAGCCAAAATCCCATTTTCAGTCATAGGGGTGTAAACAGGTTTGCATCCAAGCATCCCATATTCATGGAGAAGCTCAATGCAGTATTTCCTTTGATTAAGACAAATGCCATTGTTAAGTCTTAGAACTTCAATTCCCAGAAAATATTTCAACTCACCTAAGTCTTTGATTTTAAAACTTTGATTAAGCAAGTATTTGAACTTGTTAATCTCATTATCATTGTTACCCGTAACAATTATGTCATCAACATAAACAAGAAGCACAAGAAAAACCCCACCTTTGCTCTTTATAAACAAGGATTGATCATTTTTACTTTGCAAAAAATCAGCTTTGGTGAGAAAGTTAACGAGTTTTATATTCCATTGTCTGGGTGCTTGTTTTAAACCATAAAGAGCCTTTTTCAATTTGCACAACCTTTTTTCATTCTTATCAAAAAAACCAGGAGGGGGAAGCATGTAAACATCTTCACTTAACTCCCCATACAAAAATGCATTGTTAATGTCCATTTGAAAAATACTCCAACTATTTTGCACAACTAAATTAATAACACATCTAATAGTGCTCATTTTAACAACAGGACTAAAGATTTCATCATAATCAATCCCCTCTCTCTGCCCACAACCCTTAGCCACTAACCTAGCTTTATATCTTTCAATTTCCCCATCAGGTTTATATTTTATTTTATAAACCCATTTGGAAGGTATAGCTTTTCTGTTGAGGGGCAGAGTGGTAAGAGTCCAAGTATCATTAAGGTATAAAGCTTCCATCTCATTGTTCATAGCATGAATCCAATTAACATTCTTAACAGCATCATAAAAACATGAAGGTTCAGAAGTTCTATTCAAATTAGATATGAAGCATCTATTAAAATCAGATAACTTAGTGTGATTAGCATACCTATGCAGACCATACTTAACTTTGTTGTCCAAAACAAATTCGTTTAATTTTTCAGGTAACTTAAGAACTTTAACATCCACAAATTTACACGCAGTGGAATACATCTTTGGGTGCTAAACAATGATACAACAACACATAATTTATAGAGAACGACTCGAAAAGAGACGTTTTAGATTTATCGTTCCTAAAACATTTGTCAGAGTAGCGTAGTCCCAAGTAATCGTTACCAAAAGATAAGTTAAAACAACATATTGGTTTGTTTTGAAAATGGAACGATAAATAAATCAAAGAGTTTGAACAACAAAAGCAGTGCACAACTTCATTCCCCGTGACCTCCAAGCTTCCACTTCTTGATTACCTGAAATACATGTGAGTAAAACAATCAGCAAAAATGCCGAGTGAATCTATAGGTTTATGAAATCAATTTGAACACAAGCAAAGATTATAAGTTTGTGGCATGCTTTTAAGCATCAAATAATAATTCGCATCAACAATAATAATTGTATATAGCATAAATTGCAATAAGCTCATGGAACCGAGCCCTTAGACACTCCCATATCAGTCTAATAAGACGAGAGATTTATTAATTGTCGGTTACCTCCAGATTATTGGTACATTGCCGTATACCTGACTTCTCAATACAATATGCTCAAACAGTGTGGAGGTCGGGCCTAAGCTTCTATGACAAGTCCACAAAAACTGAATCGGGGCGGCTTCCCCCATAGATCTATTAATTGTACTAGCGGTTAACCCATCATAGGTTAATTAACGGTCCATAATTGAGGTTTTAACAAAGGCAATCACTTAATGCAATTTAAAGGCAACCACGGGTCCATTCATAGAGGGACAAAGCATACCATAAAAATCTTGTGTTCTAAGTTTATAAAAACATGTATTCCCCCTCGCGGGTTTAAAATCATTTAATAACTAGTATAAAGCGAGGCTATAGACTCACGTTGATAATGAAAGGCGGATTATCGGCTACGGGCGTGCTTCGGTCACGGAAACCTATATAAATAATAATCGGTCTTAGACTCTTGTCCAATGACTTTTATTAAAATAACAATATACATATGATGATTTTGTACATATGATGATGATCAAGTGGGTTTATATATCCTTGTTTACTCATTTTAGTGTTTACGTTTTGGTAACTTTTTACGTTTTGGTAACTTTTTACTAGTTTACTAGTTTTACCTACTTACCTATTTTAAGTCCAATAAGCTTAGTATAAGTTCTTTAACTTGTTTTAATCCATTTTATACCTATATTATCAGTATCTATACTTTCCATGTTGGGCCCAAATGGGTTAAGCCCAATAAGTTCTTTTTATAAGTTTTTATCTTATTTAGTCCAATTGTTAGTCCAATATGCTTAGTTAGCTCGTTAATGTCCGTATGTCATATAGTTCGGGTTTTATCGGTTTTTACTTGTATTAGTTACTTATATATCAGTATATGACTTTTAAAAACTTTACATAAGACGGGTTTGATCGTCTAAGTTTTATTTGGCGAAAAACGTTAATTTTACGGTAATAGCCGAAAAAGTCGTAAAAATCAAGTTTATAGTTTTTATTACTTATAAGTATTATTCCACTACCATTTATATAATTTATCCATTTATTTAACCTTTTACATATTTATATAAATAAGTTTCATAAGTTAGTGGGTTTTTATCTTACATTTTATACAATAAAATTTGAGTGCTTATATAATAATAATAAACATTAATTCTCAAATCTGATTTTCATTTTCATGTTCACCATTTTTATCATATCTAGAGTTCTACAATGAATTAGAAGCTCATTTTTGGGTGGCATGATCTTCATATTATGTGCTACATTTAACTCAGTTATAGCTACTGCTCATTTTAAGTTTATCTAGCCTTAACAGTCCCTACATAACAGCTTATTCAGATTAGCACTCTCATCTTATTTTGATCATATCTCACTCATTATAATGATTCCATTGCATGGCCAACTCTCACATGTGTATAACATCTTGTACTTACTGTAAATGGATCATACCTTGCAATTTTATCAGTTCAAGTTTTAGTTATATACTGTTTTATACAGCCAACTAAATAAGCATGATTTTAGCCTTATTTCTTATAGTTATTAACCTTTTTAAGCATATTTATCAACACTTGATCCCCACACAACATTTTTATCATCATATATACATCATATACATATACAATAATAAAGAAAATACATTTGTTCTTTACAAAAATAACAAGAGAAAATGGAGAGGATGATCTTCTTTACCAACCAAGTGTATTTCTTGTTTTTGGAAGACAAGAACTTGATGAACACCACAAGTAACTCCAAGATCATCAAACACCAAGAACAATAGTTGAGAAATCAGCCCTAGGACACAAGCAAATCACCTCCAATGTTGTTAATATGGCCACCAAATGATCAAGGCTTCAAGATAACTCCATGATAGAGCTAGTTAACATGTATTTTATGGCTAGAAAAGATCAAAAGGGGTGTTTGTAGCTTGAAAGTGGATGGCAAGGGTGAAGTGGTTGAGAGGATTTGAGAGAGTTTTGCATGTAATTAAATGGTATGTGTGAAAGTTGCTAGTGGTTTTGAGTTAAGAACTAAGCTTAAGGTGTAAGCTTTGCTTACACTTGTAAGTATTTAGCTAACATGATGCCACATATGGTTGTGGTGTCATGTTGGTGCCATCCAAGCTAGCTAGTGGGGTGGGACAATGTATTTTGTCCCATCTCACTAGTTTACGGGTATTCCTCGATTCTAGTTTTCTCGATTTGCGTGCCCTCGGGTCGTTTCACGAAAAACGTTTTTATAAATTATGAATCAACGTCACAAAACGAATCTAATAAAAATTGTCTCATCAAAAACGGAGTTCAAAAACGTAAATACGTAATCCTAAGGTTTCCGGTTTAGTCGTAAAGGACGCTAAATTATGCACGTAAGCCCAAATTTAAATCCGTAAATTGTTAGTTCATCAACCAACACAAAAATAAGTTTCAAAATATTATACGATATAAAATTTTTGGCATCCGTCGGTATTACGATCACTAGTAGTCCTCGTTGCTCGTCAAAATATTAAAATATAATATTTAATATCGGTTTCAACTTAAACCGTTAAACATAATAATATTTAAAGTTATAAAATACTTCAAAATAATTGAAAGTAGAATTAAATTATGACCTTATTTTTACGGGTTTTACAAGAACTCTACCAGACCTTCTAGGGCTAAGCGGAGGACTTTCATCATCTGTCCCATTGTTGGAATTGAACGTAGGAACGTTGTCATTGTTTGGGACATTGCCCTCAAATATGTGTATAGTGTCATCTATTGATGATGCAGTATGGTCATCATTCCCAACTGACTGCTCCTCTGCAGTATCAGTCAAGGATTGATCCACAATTACCGGTCCTGCATCACCAGATGATCCCTTTCCATCATCATCGGGTCTTACGACATTTTGGTGTTGAGGATTAAAAAAATCAAAAAAGGTTTTATTATTAACTTCTTTATTTAAAACTTTATTATTAGAACTCATTTTATAAGGAAAAACATTTTCATAAAATTTAACATCTCTAGAAAATAAATAACTTCTGTTTTCTAAACTCAAAAGCTTGTAAGCCTTTTTGGTACTAGAGTACCCAATCAAAACACACTTTTCAGATTTATGAGAAAATTTATCACTACTATTTAAAATTGTTGCAAAACACAAACACCCAAAACATCTTAAATGGGAAAGGGATGGTTCTCTACGGTAAAGCATAAAAAGGGGGAATGACCAGCAAGGACAGATGACGGAAGCCTGTTAATCAGGTAGGCAGCAGTTAAGACACAATCAGTCCAAAAACACATAGGAACACCACTTTGAAACAAAAGGGTTCTGGCCACATTCAAAAGATGTTTGTGCTTTCTCTCAGCAATGCCATTTTGCTGAGGAGTATAAGCACAGGAGGTTTGGTGCACAATCCCATTATCCCTTAAGTAGTTATCCATTTTGTTATTTATAAATTCAGTTCCATTATCAGATCTGACAATTTTAACTCTGGTTTGGAACTGATTAGAAATGAGATTCACAAAATCCACAAAGTAATTAAACACCTCATCCTTGGTTTTTATCAAGTAAAGCCAAACAGCCCTAGAGAAGTCATCTACAATGGTGAGAAAATATCTAAACCCTTCCTTAGAGGTAACCCTATAGGGTCCCCACAAGTCTAGATGGACGAGATCGCCAACCTTTTTCGACTTGTGATTACTCAAGGGAAAAGGTTCTCTGGTTTGTTTAGAGAAGTGACAAATTTCACAAGGACTAATATGTTCAGGTTTATTAATACCAAGAGGCCCTTTTAAAACTTTTAACATATTATCAGATGGGTGACCTAAACGATTGTGCCAAACCCCTTTAGAAGCGTGAAAGCACATAACAGACAGGTTACTTCTAATCTGAGGTAACTTACATTCAGAATCAAACAAATACAGGCCATCACACTCATTACCAATCCCCAGAGTACTTTCCCTTTTCAAATCTTGAATAATACAATTATGTTCATTAAAACCAACATGAAGTTTACTATCTTTGATTAGCTTGTTAACAGATAAAAGACTAATAGTGTACTCAGGTATCACAAGCACATCAAACAGAACCACATTATTAGTAAGTTCCAAATTTCCAACATAATTAATTTTAGCGGAAGTACCATTAGGATGCCCAACAGTGATGTTTAATTCAGAGATATCAACCACATTAGTCATGTTTTTGGTAGAATTAGTAATGTGTTGATTGGCACCAGAATCAATAATCCAGCCAAAGTTAAAGTTGAACCCATCAACTTTAACTTTGGCAACAAAAAACTTATAGAAATGATTGTTGAAAAAAACATTTCCATTAAAAAAACTGAAATGATTACCTGTCATATTATCTTGAGCACCAAAATTTTCTTTTTCACCAATTAAACTCATAAGTTTAGCAATTTGATCATTTGAAAAGGGTAAATTGGTGTTAGAAGATTGAACACTTGAAGTCTGAACATCAGCACCATTACTGGAACCAGCCCTATTGTTTGCCTTAAAAGGAACTCTACTGTTACCAGTATTGGAGTTCTTTTTATAACCCGGAGGGTACCCAATCAACTCAAAACATCTATCAATGGTGTGGCCTTTCATATTGCAATTAGTACAAAGCAAAGAATTATATTGATTTCTGTTTCCACCCCCATTGTTGCTATTAAAAGGCTGGTTTGATTGATTTCTGTTTCCACCATTGTAACCATTAAAACCAGAGTTTTGATTCCTGTTGTTATTGTTAAAACCATTGTTGTTGTTGTTGTTAAAACTTCTGTTTTGACCTTTTGGAAATGTTGATCCCAAACTTAGATCGATTAAGCTTTGTGTATACGAGATTAGATCAAGTAATACACGTAGAGAAACCTTTGCTTATGAATAAAGTAACTAAGTGTTATGCGGAATTAACACTTAATTTAAAACACAAAGATGTTAAACAAACTTTCACTTGTATTAGAATGATCGAACTTGATTACAATGAAAGAGGTTTAACTTGTGAAAACTTATTATAACTGATGATTAACATTAACCTAAAAGATCTTCTTTTATAGATTAAGAAGTCTTGTACAATAAGCTACGAATCAACTATTCTAGGTAAAGATAATAATGGAAAATACAATGTCGAGCTTATCTTTACCATATACTAATAAAGAAACAAATAAACAAAAAGATTCGTATGAAGATATATTCCATCAGTGCTAGTCTTCAAGGCTGTCAGCGTTGACTTCTTCAAATGTCAACGCTTGGCTGTCAGCGTCCAATGTCAACTTATCAGCGCTTGAACTCTTCTTATCAGCGTCTAGTGAACTGACCCATAATTTATTCCCAACAATCCTCCCCTAAACTTGATATCTATTCCAATGATCAAGTTTCTGAATAAAAACTTAAGGCTTAGGAGGAATCTTACAAAAACTTCTTATGTTGGTGATAAACATATCTAATCAAGTCTTTGGCCACGTCACTAGTGTAATCAATCTCCAAGGGTGTCTCCTTCATCTTCTCCAATACTTCTTTGGACAAGAAATAGTCAGCATCCACAAGTAGATACTCTGAAAACTTTGTAGAGCTCAAATGAAACACACCACAAGTAGAATAAAGCCTCCAATGAAGACCACTAAGGTCATCTTCAAGATCCTTCCATATGGCAGGATCTGCTTCCCTTGGACCACACAAAGTCAAAAATGTGTGCCATAGTCTTATTCCATTTGCTGAAGTAGGTGCTTCAGCTGTATACTTGGCCTCTATCAATCTCCATAGATGCACCAAGTCTTCTCTGTCTATGCTTGCAAAGATAGAAATAATTGAAGTGAAAGTGTGTACCTCCTTTCCAAATCTGCCAATCTTCCAAAATCCACACTCATCTTCATCAAAACTTATGATTGGATTTCTGGCATCTAGAGGTACTACATTAACCAAATCTGAAGCTTCCAATGGAGAAAGCTTGAGATGTTTCCTTATGACAGTTTCATTTGGATAATACACATCCATATCTTTGGGAAATTGGAGAGGATCTCCTTTCTTCACTGGTCTTTGAGCAATCCTCATCTCCTTTTCAATCTGCATTTCCTCAGCAAGCTCTTGTTTCCTTTCTTCTGAAAGAAACTGTAAGACATTATTTTCTTGCACATGCCTCCATATAGGATGTGCCCTGTACTCTAGCTCCTCAAAATATAAAGCCAGCAACTTCTTGTATGTCCATCCAGGTTGATGGCATTTAAGCAACTTGTAATACAATTGCCTTCTATCTCTTTTAAGCCAAGTCTTGACCTCTTGTGCATTATACCTCAAAATCACCTTTATATCATCTTGTACCCTGAGAAGAATTTCCAATCCCCAAATCTGATCTGATAAGCTCATCCCTGGGTTGTCCATTACCTTATCTTCCCAAGCATGGTACATTCTGGTGATTTCTGGAAGGTCCCAATCAACCTGCAACTTCAAATCTCTCAATCTTTCTTTTGCCAACTCATCCCCATATTCAAGTCTTTCTGGATCTTCAATGATTTGAACACTTGAATCTGAGCTATCTCCTTCTTTTTCATCACCACTATCTTCCTCACTCTCAGAAGTGGCAACAAATGGTGATCTACCACTCCTCTTCAAATCTTTTTCCAAAAGTTGTGCAGCCAACTGTTCATCAAATGCAATTTGTGCTGCATCTTTCTTTGGAACATCTTCTTCAACCATAATTCCTTTACCTTTGTCTTTTGGATCAATGATAGGTAAAGTAGATGAAGATACCTGTGTAGACACATCTTTGATGATTGTTGATGACTGGAATACATCAACACCACCTGCAACTTTGTCAGCGTTCAAGTTACCTTTATCAGCGCCCCGATTACCTTTGTCAGCGTTGGATGTGTCAGCGTTCAAACCTGTATCAGCGCCCATTGTTGCTGTGAAAGATCCTTCCAAGTTCAATGGAGTTACCTTGGATGTATCAATAATTGGGTGCTTCTTCAAGTTGGTGAGTGCTTCAGCAACATTTAAAGATTCACTAAATTGTGAACTCTTCTCACTGGCTGTATGAATCAGCTCATCCTCTTCATCCTCCCCTTTGGAAGATTCCTCCATTCTACTCCTGCTACTAGAATTCTCCAAAACAGTTACCCGCTCCCTCAATACTTGGAGTTCACGGCCCTGATTATTGACAATTTGTACAAGGCTGACATTTTGCTTTTGCAAGCTAATGACAGCAGCCGTCAATTCATTCAATGTCATAGGTTCCAATCTGCCCTCAGCTAGAATGGGGATTTGACCTCCCAAAATAGAATCATAGGGCATGGATGAGGTCTTAATGATGTTGGGACTGTCTTGACCAGCGTCTAAGCCTGTGTCAATAGCCCCAGCCTCATCCATGTCACCAGCCACACTTGTGGAGGTGGTTCTCTCTGCAACAAGGCTAGGACCACTAGAGGAGAACACTCCAATAGTCCTTTGGAATTTATTCAACCTAGATTGTAATGGGGTGGAAGATGAGGTAGATTGTGTGGGTGTTGGTTGGTTAAGGGGTGTTTGGGACTATTCAGGGATGTCATCAGCGTTGGGATTGGCTGTGTCAGCGCCAACATTGTGAGTGTCAGCGTTGACATTGGCTTGGTCAACGTCCATGTTTTCAGGTGAAGGTAATGGTTCAAGGATAGGCTCAAGTTGAGGTGCAGGGTCTGGTTGTGGTTGGTCAGCCTGAATTACTTCAAGCATGGCTTGGGTAAGAGGTATAGATCTGTTTGTGGAGCTCATTTTGTCAAAAATGGTTTTCTTTTGCTTAGGGATCTCATAAAAAGTGTCATGATCCCTAGTACAATATTCTTGTAAATCAAACACCATTTGCAAAAATCTTGGGTAAGCCAAAGTCATTTTACTTCCCTTATTTTTACACATTCCTTCAAAAATCATCTTTGAAAAATTATACCTAAGCCCATGTGACATACAAACCAAAGCACTTGCAATGGGCCTGTTTATTTCATTAAAAGCAGTACATTTTGGACTTAAGCATTGAAGAAGGACATGTATCAAATATTTCCAATCCGAGGGAAATTCCTGCTTATGATATTTATTTAAAGTTTTACCAGCAGGAATAGGATAACCCAATTCCCTAAGACCTTGTTCTATTGTTGCAATGGCAAGGGTAGTCACACCATCAGCGTCATTAAGACGCAAAGCTTGGCGAACCAAAGCTTCAGTGACCACCCACGTTCTACCATGAACAGTAGATGTCAATGTAGTCACTCCATTAGCCGTTGTGGAACTAACATTATTCCAAAACTGTCTAATGTGTGCGACAGGGACTAGTGGTTCATGAGAAAGTGCATACCTTATAGAGGATGCATTTAAAAATGCCACCATTTGTGAATACTGAGGGAACAAATCATTATCAGCGGCCAAGTAAGCTACCATATTATGTTGGCTCTTGAACTCTAATGTCAGATTGTTTGAGTTGAACTTTGGTGCCATTGTGAAAGCTGTTTAGGTTATGTGATATGGGAAAAATCTAGGAGAAAAATGTTAGACAAGAAAATATGAATACCCAGAATAAAAAGTTAGCCAAATTTATAGGAGAGATGCATGATTTGGATTGGTCAAAAATGAGGCAGTTATATTCAAAGAGTAATGATGAAAATATTGAATCAAATATAACTTATCTCATGCATTAATTAAAAGTAACAACTCCCAGAAATTACGGCCAAAGATTAGTCAAAAATAACAACTGGGTAGGGCCCACTAGGTGTCAACGGTCAAAAATAGCCCATCAACGCCCAACGGCTATATTTTCTTGTCAGCGTTTGCCTAAAGCCTTGTCAGCGTCACGATTGGACGTAACAGCGTTTGGAGAAAAACTTGTCAGCGTCTAAAAATAAAAATATTTAAAAAGAAAAAGACCTTAACAAAGTAATTTATCCTAAGGGAAATATCTTGCAAATTGATAATAATTACTGGGCGGCAAGCACTGTCCACTTATGCACACTTGCTTAAGCAAGATAGACACAAATGTCCTCAAGTGTCCCTTGCTAACCAAAATACTTACCAACAAAGTTATTTCACAAAATCCTTTGTAACTCCCAGGTAAACCCATAACAAAAATATTCCCAAGTCTCCCAACAGACCACAACCAATTCTAGGCCAAAAATGTCTTGGCAGCATGCATAGTTTGTCAACTTTGCATGCTACAGTGCCTCATGGTTTAGTAAAACTAACCCATACTCACCTGTGGACACAATCTAGAATTGTGATAAGAGTATTATAAGAATACCCAAGAGTCCTAAAGGTTCCTTAAACCTCCCCTTAAACTATGATACATGAGTTTCTCAAAATATATATGAACATTAAAAATTTATGTCAAGATAGGAATATAAATATTCCAACCATCATCCATAAACAAAAACATGTCCAAATAGCTCTTCAAAGATCCATAAGCAACTCTGTATCCAATGGCATAAAGCTAACACCACCTACACATTTAGATTGAAAACCACAAAACTAACATTGTTGCTAACAGCGCCCCGACAACACTTATCAGCGTGGAAGGAACTCTTGTCAGCGTTAGACAATAATATCTCTAACAACGGCAAAATAACACTTGTCAGCGTTAAATTAACCTTTGTCAGTGTTAGATAAATAAAGTGGAAAAATCTAAATCATCACAAAGACCAATAACAATGCATTATCCTGTACATACTTTTACAAAAAGGTTCCAAAACACATATTAAGTGAGATTAACCATTCCAATATTTGTTACCAAATATTGAAATCTTCCAGCATCAAAAGGTTTAGTTAATAAATCAGCCACATTATCTTCTGTGTCTACCCTATCTGGTTGTATTAAACCTTTCTCAAAGCAATCTCTTATAAAATGATGTCTAATTTCTATGTGTTTGGTTTTAGAATGATGTACAGAATTTTTAATAATGCATAAAGTATTGTTATTGTCTACAAAAATCTTGGTATGCATGAAATTATACCCATAATCCAACAGCTGGTTCTGAATCCATAAGACTTGTCCACAACAAGCAGCTGCAGCTACATATTCTGCTTCAGTTGTAGAGTTTGCCACCACTGTTTGTTTCTTGCATTGCCAAGATATCAGTCTACTCCCAAGAAATTGACATCCACCAGTTGTGGATTTCCTATCAAACTTGTCACCACCATAGTCACTGTCCGAATATGCAATAAGCTCCAATGGAGAATCTTTTGGGTACCATAAGCCAAGATCTGGATAACATCTCAAGTACCTAAAAATTCTTTTCACAGCAAAAAGGTGACATTCTTTGGGAGTCACTTGATGGCGTGCACAAGCACACACAGCAAACATGATGTCAGGTCTTGAGGCTGTAAGATACATCAATGAACCAATCATTGATCTATAGTGCCTAACATCCACATCTTTTCCAGCTCCAATTTTTCCCCAAGGGTGTTCCCTATCCATAGGAGTGGAAGCACTCTTTTCATGTGGAGAAAAACCAAATTTCTTCAAGATTTCAGCTACATACTTGTCTTGGGAGATGAAGATACCATCTTCTTTCTGCTGAACTTGTAATCCTAGAAAGAAGTTCATCTCACCCATTGCACTCATCTTGAATTTATCTGTCATAAGCTTGGAAAAGTCTTCACTCATCTTTGGATTTGTGGATCCAAAAATGATATCATCAACATAGACCTGAACAAGTAAGACATCCTTACCTTTCTTCTTTGTAAACAATGTCTGATCTATGGTGCCCCTTTTAAAACCATTTTCCACCAAGTAGGTGGACAAAGTACCATACCATGCTCTTGGGGCCTGATGAAGTCCATACATAGCTTTCTTCACTCTATAAACCTTGTCTGGATTCTCAGGATCTTCAAAACCAGGAGGTTGCATGACATATACCTCCTCAACAATTGTTCCATAGAGGAAAGCACTCTTCACATCCATTTGATAAACAGTGAAGTTCATACAAGAGGCATAAGCTAGGAAAATTATTATAGCTTCAATTCTTGCAACAGGAGCAAAGACCTCTTCATAATCTATTCCTTCCTCTTGTGTATATCCCTGAGCTACCAAACGTGCCTTGTTTCTGACCACAATACCCCTTTCATCTTTCTTGTTCCTTAGAACTCATCTTGTCCCAATTGGTCTCACATATCTAGGACAATCAACCAGCTCCCAAACATCCTGTATAGCAAATTGGTGAAGCTCATCCTGCATTGCTTCCACCCAACTAGGTTCTTTGAGAGCATAAAAATCTTCTTGGGTTCCTGTTGTGACAGAAAACAGGCAAACAAACATGTTTGTACAAGAGGGGTATCAACCTTCTTATGGATATTAGCAATGAAGCTATCATGAGTCTGGTGAGATCTTCTAGTTTGAACAGAAGTCATGATATTCCCAATGATTTGAGAGGGAGGATGATTCTTCAAAGTAGATCTAGGAATTCCATTTTCAAGAATTCTGTTGTCTTCAATATCATCCTCCATGTTGCTAATATCTTCTTCAGACTCTCTTCCATCTTGAACCTCTTCATTTATTCTTGAAGGTTCACCTTGTTCAAAAGTGGAAGATAAGAAATGCTCATGTGTGTTGTCAACGTTGGAATTTTGCTTGTCAGCGCTGGAATTACTTTTGTCAGCGCCAGAATCATTGTTGTCAACGTTTGAGCCATCAGCGTCTGAATTGGTCTTGTCAGCGCTAGAATTGGTCTTGTCAGCGCCTGAATGACCATGCATGTTATCAACTGGTGGTATTGAAGAACCACCTTTATCCTTTCTAGCAGCAGCAGCAGCAGCATAATACTCATCTGTCCATATAGGAAATGTAACATATTCTTGTGTGGGAGATGACTCAACTGCTGGTGGTCCATCCTTCTTAGCAACCTGTGTACCTGAAACATTACCAATTCTCTTCTCCAAAACACTTGAAGTTACCTTCACAATGTCTGGATTAGTAACAGGCATATAATTTAAAGCTCTAGATAAAGGTTCCAAGTCAAACAACCAATTTGGACCACTTTCAGGATCACTAGGTTTACTTTCTAAAAACCTAACATGTACTTTTTCAAGTATACGTTTTTCCTTTTTAATGTAAACCCTATATCCTTTGCTCTGCACTGAATAACCCATGAAATAGCCTTCATCACCTTTTGCATCAAATTTACCTAGGGCATCACTAGTTTCTAAAACAACTACATGACAACCAAAAGGCTTGAGAAAGCCAATATTTGGCTTCCTTCCCCAAAGTAACTCATAAGGTGTCTTATTATGTATTTTGTTGACCAATGCCCTATTTTGAACATAACAAGCTGTGTTAACAGCTTCAGCCCAAAAGGCTATAGGAAAGTGGGCATCAGCCAACATGGTTCTGGCTGCTTCAATTAGGGTTCTATTCTTTCTTTCAGCAACCCCATTTTGCTGTGGGGTTCTAGCTATGCTAAACTGCCTAGTAATCCCTTTCTTGGCACAAAAATCCTCTAGTAACTGATTTCTAAACTCACCCCCATTGTCACTTCTAAGAATTTTGACCTCATTACCATTCTTCTTTTCAATCTGGGTAATGAAATTAATCAAACTTTGGGCAGTTTCACTTTTCTTGGCTAAAAAGAAAGTCCATGTAAACCTGGAAAAATCATCAGTGATGACAAAACAATATGATTTACCCTTCAAACTTTCTATATTAGTTGGACCAAAAAGGTCCATATGCAATAAGTGAAGTGGTTTAGAACTAGAGTGCACCTGTTTAGATTTGAATGAGACCTTGTGCTGCTTGCCCTTAAGACATGCAACACAAGTGTGGTCATTGTGGAAAGCCTTTTCAGGCAAACCATCAACTAAACCAAGTCTCACAAGTCTATTGATATTTTTAAAGTTTATGTGCCCTAATCTCCTGTGCCAAAGATTACTTTCATCTACTGAAGCTTTAGCATAAAAACATGACATCATTTTATTATTCATCTTAATTCCATTAAGATTCACATTATATATGTCTTTATGCCTTGGTGTTCTAAATTCTATGTATTTCTCCTCAGGGAGCTTGTAATCTTTGCTTAACACCAAGCACTCAGTATCTGTGAAAAGAACCTTATTTTTGTTATCACACACTTGTGATACACTAAACAAATTATAATCCAGTTCTTTTACCAGGAAGACATTCTCAAAACGTAGATTATTGGTGATAAGGGTTCCTTTTCCTGTGATGGTGCCATAGCCCCCTCCAAAGTATACCTTATCACCATCTTGAATAGGAGTGAAGTTTGTCAGATAGTCTTCCTTTCCTGTCATGTGCCTTGAGCATCCACTATCCCAATATCCATAATCATTGATCTTCTTCTGAATGCCCTGCACATAAAGAAAACACATTAGTTTTCTTTGGGAACCCAAGTCTCAGAAGACTTGGATTCATCTGGTTGTTCAATAAGAACAGTCTTAGTTCTCACAACAACCCCATTCTCATCCCTTTTAGGATGAAAAGTCCAGTTAACCCCAATTGGTCTTGACATGACCTTTGAAATATAATGAAACCTGTTGCATGTCATAGAAAGACCAGTAGAATTAGGGTTTTGGTCTTGTTTTGGTCTCCATGTTAAGCTAGTAGAAGCTTTAGACCCATTTCCCTGTGGTTGCAAATACCTAGGTTTGGCAGTGTGTCTGTCAGCGCTGAAATTGTTCTTGTCAGCGCCCCGATTGCCTTTATCAGCGTTAAACCTAGGGTTTACTACAGGAACCCATTGCCTATTGGACCAAGTGTTTGACTTTTGGAAAGGTCTTAGGCCATGTGTGTTAGACCCTCTAGAAAAGAATGGGGCTGGTCTAACAACTTGTGAACTTTTGTTCACAAAGGTTTTGGGTCTAACAGTGTTTGACCTATGTTGACTTGTGTCAACGCTGAAATGGTTCCTATCAGCGTTGACATTTGGAGCGTTGACACATTTGTATGCCAAATGTGAAAAGCTACCACAAGTGTAACAAGCTTTTCTAGACATAGTCTTAGGTCTAGAAGCAAAGAAGCCTGTTCTATGGTTACTAACTTGGCTTTTTGGTGACCTAGTATTCCTATACATCTCTGCATACTTAATACTAGGTTTTCTAACAGTTTGTGGGCCAAGGTCAACAGCTTTGCCAGTGGTTGGGTGTGTGATTTTAATAGGTGTAGGATCATGGCTCGTGATTGGTGTGGGCTCATTTGGACTTTCACACAACAACCCTCCCTTAACAAACAAAGTGTGGTTAGCTTTCTTCCACTCATCTAGGTCAGTTAGTTTTTGATTATACTCTTCAACTGGGGAAGTCACTCTAGGTGGAGGAATGAATTCCTTCTCTTGGAGTTCTGGCAAGCCAGTCCAAGATAAGTCCTTTGATTAGACACCATAGAAATCCCCAGCTGGTGGTGGAACACCAGTATAATCTTTCATCCCAATCCCACTCATGTCCTTAGAGTCTCTTTGTTTACTAACACACTCTCCTAGGGCTTGTGTGGCCTTATCAAATCTCTGGATTTTAAGACTCACATTATCTTTATTTTTGTTAGCCTCATCTAACTTAGCTATCAAATCAAGATTAACCCTGTTTGTGATATCTTGAATATCTTTACTTTGATGTAACTCATGATTTAAGATATTTATTTTATCCTTTAATTCAAACTCCATTTTCTTATACTCAGCTACTGTCCTTTCTGTTTGGGTGAGAGCAATTTGATAATTAGATACTTTGCATCTTTCAGCACTTGCCTCATCTAATAATTTTACTATCTCTTGATTTAGTTTTTCAGTATTTAAACGACAACCCTTAGAACAGAAAGCATCATCATATACCTCATTATCTGATGAAGAGGAGGAGTGTGCCATGAGAGCATATTCAACATGCTCTTCTTTAACTTAAGCAACCAATGCTTTGTCCTCTTCCTCATCCTTAGCCAAAAAGTTCCAGCTCCAGTCCCATCCTCCAATACCATCAATTTGTTGAACAGCTACCATGGCCTTGGAATCTTGGCTCTTAACCATTTGGCTTGAAGGCTTACCAGCATCAGATCTTCTTGGAGATCTACATTCCCTCATAAAGTGCCCCATACGATGACAATTGTAGCACTCAACTTTGGATTTGTCAAATCCAGCAACATCCTTAGCATCAAAGGTCATCTTCTTCTTGAACCTTTTATTAAACCTGTTTGCTCTTAAACTTACAAGAGCCATAGTCCACTTGATGTCCATCTCTTCCAATTGCTCATCACTTATCTGCTCAAGATCCTCATATGTAATCCTTGAGTCACTGGGCAAAGAAGCAATGAATGCACACACAGTATCTAGATCTAAACCAGCAGGTTTAATTCTATCAACGCCAAAGTTATGAGTGTCAACGCTTGAGTATGAGGCGTTGACAGGATATGATCCAGCGCTGACAGGATGTGTTCCAACGCTGATAGGATGTGATCCAACGTTGACACATGCAGATCCAGTGACTGGATGTCCATAGGAGTTCATGGAATCAAATTGACCTTCACTTTGTGAGAAGAAGGCCATGTTGCTACTGGAAGATTTATTATCACTCTCCAAAAGCCATTCATTCTCCAACAGTCTTAGTTTGTTGAAGATGTCATCAAACCTAGAGGTTTTGTGGGTGTTATTGACAAGAATGGATCTTTCCTCAATCTTCCATACATCACCAAGGCTTTTGAGAAAAGTAGCATTCAAGTCAGGGTCATCAATCTGTGTTCCCATGAAGGAAAGTTGACTTGTAATGTCAAGCAGTCTACTTCTCACACTGCTGAGATTCTCATTGGGTTGAGCCTTAAAGACAGCATACTCATGCATGAGTTGCTTCTTCTTTTCTTCTTTTGTGTCAGCATTGCCACCATGTGCTACTTCAAGAGCTTCCCAAAGCTCTTTTGCAGACTCAAAGCGTTTGTACTTGTGCTGATTCTCATGACCCAAGGCGTGTTTCATGATGTTCAAAATTTTCATGTCCACCCTTTTCTTGGCTATATCTTCAGCAGATACAGCTCTTCCATCTTCAGGCTTTTCCTTCTTATCAGCTTCAGGACAATTAGGAACAGCTATCCTTGTGGCAATAGCATTAGCAATCTTTTGAGCTTTGTTGAATGTGTTCCCATATTCAACAATCTCCCAAAGAGTGTAGTCATGGATGGCTACATATTGCTCAAAATTGGACTTCCAAAGCTCGAAGTTCCTGGCATCAAACATGGGAATTTTGATACTAGGGTTTGTAGTGTTGTTTTGAAGCAAAACAGGAGCAGGAGGTTGTTCTGAGCCAGACATGATGTTTTTAGGGTTTTGAGAATTTTAGGGTTTTTAGGGTTTTTGGTGTTTTAGGGTTCTTGCGTTACTTAAAGATCAAAATTTTCTCAACAAGCTCTGATACCACTTGTTGATCCCAAACTTAGATCGATTAAGCTTTGTGTATACGAGATTAGATCAAGTAATACACGTAGAGAAACCTTTGCTTATGAATAAAGTAACTAAGTGTTATGCGGAATTAACACTTAATCTAAAACACAAAGATGTTAAACAAACTTTCACTTGTATTAGAATGATCGAACTTGATTACAATGAAAGAGGTTTAACTTGTGAAAACTTATTATAACTGATGATTAACATTAACCTAAAAGATCTTCTTTTATAGATTAAGAAGTCTTGTACAATAAGCTACGAATCAACTATTCTAGGTAAAGATAATAATGGAAAATACAATGTCGAGCTTATCTTTACCATATACTAATAAAGAAACAAATAAACAAAAAGATTCGTATGAAGATATATTCCATCAGTGCTAGTCTTCAAGGCTGTCAGCGTTGACTTCTTCAAATGTCAACGCTTGGCTGTCAGCGTCCAATGTCAACTTATCAGCGCTTGAACTCTTCTTATCAGCGTCTAGTGAACTGACCCATAATTTATTCCCAACAGGAAAATCATTAGTTTTAGCAACAAATGAGCTAACCTGGGGTTTTGACACCCCAGGAGTGGAACCAAGACCCCTATGAGACTCTTCTCTACACACAATGACAAACACATCCTTAACATCAGGCAAAATAGGTTGAGTCAACAAAGAACTTCTTATAGGTTGATAAACTTCATCTAAACCCATCAAAAACTGCATTAATTTCATAAGCTGTTGATGTTTACTAGACTCAGCCCTAGCATCACAGATACAAGGTGAAAATTTTGTGAGAATGTCAAATTCTCTCCATAGAGAATTCAACTTGTGGTAATATTCAGAAACAGGTAAGCCATTTTGCTTGAAATTGTTGATTTTTTGTATGAGATTAAACAAAATAGAACCATCAAGTTTGTCATAAGTGTCCTTAAGTTCATTCCAAACTTCGGCAACATTTTCAGAATACACTTGACTCAAATAAAGATCCTCAGAAATACAACCTAACAACCAAGATAACACAACAGCATTGCACCTATCCTATTGATTGGAAAGAGGTACACTGCTAGCATATGTGGCCTTAACACAAGTACCATCAACAAATCCTATTTTATTTCTCGCTTGCAAAGAAATCTTAACAGCATTAGCCCAGAGTCTATAGTTTTCACAACTAGTAAGTTTGATATTAACTAAAGCAGTGATATTGTTATCATTAGGTGGCAAGTGTAATGGATTACCAGCATCTAAAGAGTTAATTAAATCAGGACTAGGACTAGGAGTAGTCATGATATCAAACAGATAAGCACAGAACAGATAAACACAAACAACCAACAAATAAAAAACTCAACAAATAAGTAAGAGAAGAAAGAGAGACTTGAACCTCAACACACCAATACTAGCTAGTGGACTGTGGTTGGCCAGAGCAGGTATCCACACCAGTCAAGCTGGAGGGTCAAGGTGTTAACCGAACCCGTTTGCACCCACTTAACTAGATCAATGAGAAAGAGAGAACAAGCAACTTACAGTGCTTAAAAGGCTGAGCAAAAGAAAGAACAATGTGTGCTCTTGATTCACTTAGTCAAGAGACACAAAAAGAACCCAACAAGAATCAAGAAACCTCAATAAACAGCAATTAGGGTTACACAAACCCTAATCCAAGGTAGTCAAACGCCAAAAAAATCACCAGAACAAAAAGCCCCAAAATATACAAATTAGGGTTTCACAAACCCTAATTTAAAATTTCAGAACAAAACAGCAAATCCACCTCCAAAGAGCAAGAACTCGCTACAAAAGGTTAGAAACACAATAGATAACGAATTAAAACTTACCAATCGAGAAACCCTAATTTCTGATTTTAGGGTTTTTCGAAATTAATCAAAGAATAGTAAAGAAAGTATAGTCAATCAACGATTAACCACCAAAAATTAGTACCCAAGCCAAGATTTGAGAAAACCCCCAAAATTGTTTGAAACCCTAAAATTTTCAAAACATTAATTAAGTAAAGATCTATGATAAGACGACCAAAAAACACTATATTTAAAAAGATTTATCCCAAGAACAGAGCCAATCGCTCTGATACCATGTAAAAAATATGAAATCAAACACCAGAAGTTTTCCCAAAACTTTTAATAATAAAAAACAACTTGAACAGTCCCCAAAATGGATGATGTTCTACAAGAGAAAAGATAGTCCCCAAATGGATGATATCTGGAATACATCAAGAACAAAAACAACTTACACTAACCTAATCTAAAGTAACAACCAAACGTTTACATCTTAAACGTTTGGTTATACTTTATGTAATAATGATTGATGAGTAGCAGGTGAATGGATCTGAGAAGGAAAGGTTTTGAGAGAGATGAGAGAGAGTGATGATAACGTTGTGTATGTTTTGTGGCTATCAACCAAAGATATAGCCCAGTCAACACCAAACACGCTCCAGTCAACAAAGAGTTCCAAAAGTGCCACAATTGGTACCTGCACAATAAACAAACAAGCAAACAAGGCTCAACGGCTAAAAATAAGGGATTAAGTTACACATTAAGTCCCTTAAGACTTAAGGACTTGCCAAATCACAACACAACTTTCAACAATAACTTTCATATTTTGCAATTTATTCGAATTGAATACTGGTTAAATTTGTAGTTAAAAACGCAATGCGTACACTTTTTTTTTACAAAATTATAAAATAAAATAAAACTTACTTTTTGAATCTTACATTAATAAAAATGATTTGTGGTCGTTGTTACAAAAATTAGTGCATTTAACAAAACTTTAACACTAAAAATCTTAGTTAAACATGCCATCAAACACTTTGTGTGCAACAAATATAACTTTAACGTGCGATAAGTCATTCATATCATGCCGGATTTGAGTGATTCAAATTTCCAGGTAAACAATTTCCGAAAAGCTAAAACTTTTATCTTCTAAGTTCTGCGTAATTTGGGTTTTAAGCTAGACAAAATTAGAGCCGAAAATTTTAAGAAAATCAATACCCATTTAAAAAGTTGAAAAAAATGATTATGATTTATATATCAAAATGCATACTAAATTAAAGAGGATTAACTCTGAAAATTATGATGAAATCGGTTTTTCGTTTGAAAGTTATAGCGATTAGAAGTCCAAAATCCAAATGTAAAAAGTACTAAAGTACCCATGGTCAACTTAAGAAAAAAGAAGATACAATCTTGACAGTAGATTATTTTTGTTATGTAATTGCCTTTCTAGACTTTTTTAAAAATCTTTTCCTTTCCATAAGATCGTGTCTTACTGTAAAAATCCATATTCATACAAATAATCTATATATACATACGTACGCTATCCCCTTCAAACACCCTAACAAAATACAGTACTTATTATCCCTCTTGTTAATTGCAGCACGTATTATGGAGGTAGGATATTATGGACCCTACTCGAGATTAGCTGATAGTCCCTACTCGAGATTAGCTGATAGTCTCGATGATGAAGAAAGTTCTCCTCTTGGTACGTTAATTAGATCTATAGCTATGGGGCGGTTTCCGACGTATAAGGAAGCAAAAGCATCCGAGTATTTGGTCATCACTGGACCGGTGATTGATGATATAAAAATCGTGAAGAAAGCATGGATATTTGCCGGCCAGTCCTCTATAATACTTGACATCTCTCCAGTCGACTACACTTTTTATGTTCAAGTGCCGACAAACGACCTTTCATCTTGTCTGCTGTGTTCACTATTGGTCCTCGCGTTGAAGATAAAGAGTGTCTCTACAAATACGCCAAGCTCACAACGTTTCTGGAGAAGGATTCAACCCATATGCACCAGCTTCTCAAATCTCAAGGGAATCATTTAAGGGGAGACACGTGCTTCGGCTGCGTCCATAACTATGAAAGAGCTTTTTAGAATAACTAAGGAGTTTAAGCGGGAGGTATTTGAGAAAGTTCAGCTTGAACTTAATCAGTTCGGGTTGCGGATTTACAATTATATTGCGTATTTGGTACACAAATGGAAGCTGCCAAAGGTATCGTAATTTCATACATTTATTGCTAGTCCTTATAAGCATCCCAGATAGCCGATATTCTGAACTTGATTTGCTAAAGTTATAACAATATGATTGATTTTTGTTCAAAATGTAGGTTGAAACTGGATCCGAGCTTCGAGAGATGGAAAAACGCAGCAGATTGTAGCTTAGATATAGTCACAAAGGCAAGGAGAAGGGAAGAACTATGGATAAAGGTGAGACCAAAGTGGAGGTGTTTGGAGTCTAGTTGGAGACTTGGAGACATTACCCCTTCATTCATTTAGAAGAATTAGAAATTGGGAATAAAAAACAATATAAGTTTGTGAGAAAGGTCAAATGTGAGCCGTTCAAATTAATATCACTCATGCCTTCCTTTCACCAAAACCAAAATCTGACCGTTCATTGCTTGTCTTAGGTATGGCTTCTTCAAGATGAGGTATGGGTTCACCATTTCACCCTATTCACTTTCATCCCAGCCATATATTTCAGCACATCCCATTCTTATTTTATCTAACTATAGATCATCCCACCATAGCCCATTCTTATTTTTTCCAACTATAGATCATCCCACCATAGCTATAGTATCCTCCCTCTATCTCTAAAAGCAGACCTCTTAAATTATTGATATTGATATATCTCTCTCTCTAAGCAGATCCTCTAAAAACCCAATCCTTGATCCGATCTCTCTTATCTGATCTATCTTTCTCAGATCAGATACATCGTACATGATATGGATGATAAAGGTATCCGATCAAGAGGGTGTTCAACATATAGAAGAAATGATCAGGTAGTTTTTTTACCTGTTCATTAGATTTAGTTAAATATTTAGGGATTTTAACATACACGGCCTACTTTTACAAGGCTAGGTGACCTCAACTTAATCAGGTTTGTGTTTATTGTTTAATATGTTATCTAAGCCATTAGTGTTTATTGTTTAAGATGAATAATTTTATATTGTTTTGCACATGAACTCCCGCGTTAATAGTATCTTGTCAACGTGTTTTTCAAGGTGTGGGGTGCAAACAACTAGCTATGGGGAAATCATTTGTTGGTCTCTTTGTACCTCGAGGCACTGAAGTTCAATACCTTTGGCATGCAAGCGGCTGAAGTGTGGGCATGCTCAATATGCAGATGAGGGTAAGCGGTTGAATGTGTAATACAATGTTTAGTTTTAAGGATTTTGTAGTTATTGTGGTGATGTGGTTGTTTTGTGGCAGGTTCGACGATTGAGACAGTGCCTACGGAGCCGATGTGATGAATTTTGAAAGTCACTTTCATCCTTGTTGGCGAGTGTTTTGTCATAGCAGGTCGCTATGTTCCAGCAGGTGAGTAGTAACACCCTGCTTGGTATTTTAAAAGCGTAAAATTTACAACTGAGATTTGTTTTATGGTGAAGATGGTCTATTTTAAGTGATTTGTTATTTTTGTGTGTCCAGCGACCGTTCATTGCTTGTCTTAGGTATGGCTTCTTCAAGATGAGGTATGAGTTCACCATTTCACCCTGTTCACTTTCATCCCAGCCATATATCTCAGCACCTCCCATTCTTATTTTATCTAACTATAGATCATCCCACCATAGCCCATTCTTATTTTTTCCAACTATAGATCATCCCACTATAGCTATAGTATCCTCCCTCTATCTCTAAAAGCAGACCTCTTAAATTATTGATATTGATATATCTCTCTCTCTAAGCAGATCCTCTAAAAACCCAATCCTTGATCCGATCTCTCTTATCTGGTCTATCTTTCTCAGATCAGATACATCGTACATGATATGGATGATAAGGGTATCCGATCAAGAGGGTGTTCAACATATAGAAGAAATGATCAGGTAGTTTTTTTACCTGTTCATTATATTTAGTTAAATATTTAGGGATTTTAACATACACGGTCTACTTTTACAAGGCTAGGTGACCTCAACTTAATCAGGTTTGTGTTTATTGTTTAATATGTTATCTAAGCCATTAGTGTTTATTGTTTAAGATGAATAATTTTATATTGTTTTGCACATGAACTCCCGCGTTAATAGTATCTTGTCAACGTGTTTTTCAAGGTGTGGGGTGCAAACAACTAGCTATGGGGAAATCATTTGTTGGTCTCTTTGTACCTCGAGGCACTGAAGTTCAATACCTTTGGCATGCAAGCGGCTGAAGTGTGGGCATGCTCAATATGCAGATGAGGGTAAGCGGTTGAATGTGTAATACAATATTTAGTTTTAAGGATTTTGTAGTTATTGTGGTGATGTGGTTGTTTTGTGGCAGGTTCGACGATTGAGACAGTGCCTACGGAGCCGATGTGATGAATTTTGAAAGTCACTTTCATCCTTGTTGGCGAGTGTTTTGTCATAGCAGGTCGCTATGTTCCAGCAGGTGAGTAGTAACACCCTGCTTGGTATTTTAAAAGCGTAAAATTTACAACTGAGTTTTGTTTTATGGTGAAGATGGTCTATTTTAAGTGATTTGTTATTTTTGTGTGTCCAGCATATGTCATTGCGGAGGATGACTTGGACATAATTTACAATACTCATACGACATCTAATTTCCGCGAGGTACTTGAAAATTTACAACTGAGTTGCATATATTTTCGGCTTAAAGATGATTATTTAATATAATCTTTATACATAAATATCATAGAACCATGTCTGATATGCAAAAAAAACTTTAACATGCTTTTTAGTTCATTAAAAGAATATACAAATTAGATAAAAAAAATATATATATATATATAGCTGCTAAAAACTTTAACCATCATTGGTTAGTTGGTCAAATGGGTCAGATGGGAAACCAAGGATAAACGTCACCTAAGGTGTCATCAAATGTTATACTATGTGTCTATGTATTCTATTCAAAAAGCATACGTTTTTTGGTCCATATAGATTTTTAAATGTTTTAAATTCTTTTAAAAACATAGCTTTTGGTAACTTAGTGTGCTAAACTTTTTGGGTTGGCGCGAAGATAAACATTGAAAAAACGCTTTGTATCACATACTTCATCCATATAGATCCTATGCAGCATTTATTTTTAACGGCTTAGCTGGCATCAGAAACCTTTCCGTCTTATCCAAACACTATAGCACACCATTTACTTTACTTGCTTTGAAGTATTTGATTCATTTTTACCATTTCTTGGAAATGACACAGGGATGGAAACACAATGATTGAAATAAGAGGAGTACAAAAACTTTAAACGAAACTTCGTAATAACATTGATGATCCAAAGCCGTTTTCAAAACCCGCAAACTGAACACTACACACACCTAAACATCTTCAAGTTCCCCTGTCTTCATCTTTTGCAACCTAATGCCGAACTCAAAAGTGTAAGTTACCCATATTATATTATTGAAATCGAAATTTGTTACAGGTGTCAATATTATTCTGACACTACATGATAGTTTCCCGCTAAGCATCTTAAACCATATTTCTTATCTCAGAGTTGGAAATTGTGATGTCGGAGACCGTGAAGCATGATATCGTCTATAATTAAGTGTAAAGGTATGTTACAAAACTATCACCATGGAGCATACGTTTATTACAAGAATTTAATAAATCTTATCATTTGATTGTTTCGAACAACCCGGCTTATGTTTCCCTCTTATGATATACAATGATTTCACATGTTCAGTAGTCAGACCAAGATGTTGCTCACCTACAACATGCCCTTGCTGATAAGCATGAACAAGAGAATGACATGCTTCAGGTTTTAATTCAATGCTTTCATATTGCAACATCGTTCTTCTTTTTAATTTGCAAGAAATTTGCATGTTAATCATATATTTTCTATTCTAAAGGTTTTAATGTGGATAGAGCAAGCAAGAGAAATAGGTAACAAAAGATGCTCGCAGATATGCTGAACAAGATGCTGTAAATCAAAGATTACAGCCACTTAACGTCACATACTTGGTTCGAAAAATGTGCACATACATGGTGGGATTGATCCGCCCATTTACAATGATGGCAAGAAGGATGTTCTAAATCAAACACAAGGTTTGTGCAATTTCTTGCGGGTTTAGTTGTTTTTCTTCTTAAAAAATTTTTTAGGTCCATAAAAACATACTCGCTGAAACAGGTGGGCAGTTCATGAGCCCTCATCAGATTGTCACAATCGAGAAAGAGCGTCACAACAACACCAATAACTTCACAGGTCCATCCTTTGGATTAACTGTCTATTATAAGAGTGACGATAGGCGTTTGGCTGCTGCAATTTATTGTGCCCCGGACGTATTCAAACTGATGTACGAGCGTTTGGCTGCTGCAATTTATAGTAGGGCTCAAATTTATATACTACGTAGTATGTTATTGTGTCCGTGTGTAATATACCGTCTTTGGCTCCTGCAATTTAAGTAGAGTAGCAACAACATATGTATATAAACACTTATGAAGTCAAGAAAGTTCATGTTTCTAATATCTACTTTTGTTTCTACTTCTATTGGTTAACCTGTTGTATACAAACGCCCCGCTGCGGAGCGCGAGCACCAATCCTCGTATGTTTAATACCCTGGTTCTTTTATTCTGTAGTTGAACACTGTTTATAACATAACTTGTTCTTTTAAGTTTCGATGTTTTGATGTTTATTAATCTACATGACTGAACAAAAACCATAACTGGGCGGCCACTACGTCATTCTGCAATTCAATTTACTTCAAATCGTCAATATAACAATTACATCGTTCTGCAATTGAATTACCTTAACTTGTCTATTGTAACAATAAAGAATACTAGAATACTAATCTGTCTCGAATAGAAAATGGATTTTCATATTAACTCAGAAATGTATCCAACCCGTCTATTAAACTATAATCATTGAAGATCGTGTAAATGGAGCTACAAATAGAATAAGGGAAAATATAACATAGTTTCTCTATAAAGAGTGTTTATATGTTAGACCTGAATGAGTATACCTCCAAAGTGACCAACAGACGGCGAGACTTGCATATAGGAGAGATGAAATATACATATGGTTTTTAAAAGCGCTGCAAATAAGTTGACAGAAGGCTTATGATCCCCAGTTTGGGATATTTTCCGAGGCTTCGTTCACCATTTTCACAAGAGTTACCTGTGAAATAGTTTTGTAATACAAATGTCAAATATGTGTATAAAAATAACAGATAGATTATGCTAAATTTTATATAACAATGTTTAGACCCGAATTACTAATAGACAAAACCATTGTTTAACAAACCCGGTGAAACCTGATGAAACCTGGCAAAAGTCGGTCATTGTGAAACCCGCCCAAACCCGGTGAAACCCAGCCAAACCAGGTGAAACCCAGTGTTTATACATTAATTCACAAAACAGAAGTAAAATAGACTGTCTAATACGACTTTTGGGGTCCTGGTGTCCTACTAAACTTAACAGAAGTAAAAAATTACAATCATGAATATAACAAGTTTGACATAACAAAAGCTTACCACACTTTCAGGGACACCGGGTGGAGGAAGTGGAAGGTTTCTTGGAGGGTAGACGTTATCAAACGATCTTTTGTCAAACCTCCACTCACCGATCTTTCCATACGTCAACTTCCCCTGTAAATAATGAAGTTACAGATTATATTTCTTCTTGATATAGAAATATTTCTATACTGGAATTTATTCAATAGCATAAAGTAGATTTTTGTTCTTAGGACAGAATGTCACAAGATAAAGTCATGGATACAGATCTAGTCTGCAGAAACGACTTCATAAAAATGGCCTACAGGTGACAATATATTGATCGTTTCGGATTATACTTCATCCCAAACAGATCAAATTCATCAGTTATTAGGCCATAAGCGCTTAAAACCCCTAAACTGGTTGATCTTTTAGAGCATTAGAATTTTATTATCATACTGTAATTTTTGTACCTTACTTCTAGCTAATTATTTATTTAACCCAGAAAGCCAAAGGTGCTTTTTGGTTCAATAGGAACCTATTTTGCCCCCATCACTCAATAAGCCCAATTACCACCTCGTCATCCTTTTCTTTTGGGACAACCTTATGACATTTTTAAATAAAAAAAATGTTACTTTAGCTGAAAAAGGTGTACCTGCATATCATAGTCGCATCCGTATGTGTAATGAATAATGAACTTGTTGCCAATTTCCGTGTCCCATGGCGGCTATAGTACAGACACAACAGAAGATATACATTAGTACATTTATTTTTCATGAATACAAATATATAGACATGAACCATGAAACCAAATCAAACAGTCAATCTTTTAAAGTTCACTGACCACAACGAACAATATCTCTAACGTTAACTTAAATTTTGCAAAAAGTTAGAACATCGAATATTTTCATACTTACCCTAAGCTGACTACAAGATCATACTAGAAATAAGAACAAGAAGATAATCAAACCTGGAGCATGAAGTCCTTGTGTAAAATGTTACCAACATCATGCAAAGCAGATGCAACAGCATAGGCATACCTGGCACATAAACACCATTAAGTTAAATAATCAAAAGATGAATCTCGAACCAATCAATACAGTAAAGATTTGATTCTCACATCTCAAGGACCCAACCAAAAGCTTTATCAGCTTCAGGGTCTTTTTTCATTGCCAACGATACGTTCATCCACGTGGGTGCTATTTTTTTAAGAGATTCCTAGACCATAAACAAAAACAAGAAAATTTTAAAATAACAATAATTTGAGATGAAGTGTAAACTTAATTTCCTGGGAGTAATAAGTATATGTACCTTTCCAACAATAACAGGCGAATTTCCTATTGGATCAATGTTGGTTATTGGACCCTTGTCTTCTGGGAAGAACTTTCTAAGAACAGGCTCGTATTTTTTAGGTTCGATGTAAAAGAAAGGGAACGCTGCTCCAAGGCCATCTCGAGACAAATTTGGTATCGGTTTTACAATAATATGATCAGGCTCTGACATCAATATATAGCTGCATACGATGTAAAAACAAGGTATATAAGATACAAAAATTTAAAGATTTATGATAATGAAAAAAGATTATGTTTCTACATACTCTTCTTTAATATCAGCTTTTTGAAGCCATTGCACAAACGCCCATGGTCTGTTTAGGACTATATAACCCTGAAAAATACACAAATCGGTTAGTTGATTATAAAACTTTAAGTTACTAATGAAAGTGAGTATCATTTCCAATTTGTCAACAAACTTATCACACATTCATTCGTGACCAAACCAAGATTTATTAAACATCAATTCATTGTAAAAAGGAATGTCAAGAAAACAATATGTTCAACTAGATAATAATTTTGATGAATACAGAAGTTCTTTATCCCATATTTATATCTCCGCAACCCAAAGTTAGAAGACACCCACTAATACAAGTTAGGGGCTTGCTTGACGAGTATAGTTCTCTACTTTCACCTTTTTACAGTGTAATTATCCTACTAGTTTCCATGTAATGAAGTTCACCACACTTAATAATATTGGTTAGATAGGTCATTTGTAGTACGTGTTTGGTGAAAGACTGTTCCATCATTGTTGGTCTATGAAGTGGCCTATTTAACCGGTCATCATAAATTTACTGACCCTATTGCATTAAGATAGTAGACTACCTAAACAACACACTTACTCAGTTACTCACGACAGCAACAAAGGTACCCAATCCCGCCTGAACAGGGAACAAGGACCACTAACAATCACTTTTAACCTCTCAAAAAAGATTCTCATTATAATTTTAATGTGTCAAAGCTAACACCACATTATTAATGGTGGATAATCAAACTTCTTAGACGTACACATAGTAATACAACTCCATGAATGAGCACCTCAAATAACATTGACAATACGACATTCAGTTTTACACCAATAATTGCCTTTCTTGCAACACGGCTTTCATTTAATCCTTCAATGCATATATCCATTGTTAAGTCAGAATTAGATTTGTTTTTTAAAAGCTAATTCCGATGAATCCAATTTTCACTTTAAAAGTCAAACCTGTCATCTTCCAAATCTAAGCTAATCAACAAACCTTATATACATTTATTAACCGACAATTCAATTCCTACCCAAATTGACCTCAAAAGCAAAACTTAACCCAACAACGTAACAAACCCCGAAGCAACAACAATTCACCAAAACCAATTACGATATTCGTTTCAGGTATATATATGGAATTGCCCCTTAGCATACGAAACAAATTCACCAACAATTTACCAACACCAATTACGATATTCGTTTCGGGTACCCCTAATAAAAAAACACCCATTACACCAAATTCACAATAACAATACATGATCAACTTCCATATCTCAAAATTAACCTAATTAACCTCAAAAGTCAACCTTAAACCCCAAAATTCAACAAAAATAAAAACAAATAATACCTGATCTGTACCAGGAGGCAAAGGCTGAGCAACAAAAGTAGGAATCTCATCCATAAACTGATCAGTTTTACCACTATGCAAGATCCTAGTAAACCCACCCATTTCACACTCATCACCACCATTTTCCTTCATTTTCTTAAACCAATAATACATAACTCTAGTCTGCCATGTATTATAAACAGAATCTGAAGCAGTTACAGCAGTATGAAACAGTCTTTTTTTCTGGTTTGACTTTTTGTTCTCAGGCATTTTTATTATTGGGTCAGTCAAAAAAACAGGCTCTGAAGATGAGGAGCCTGGTAGCTCTTGTTTCAAAGGTGCATTGGCTGAGATTATAATGTTGTATGTGATTAGTGAGACTGAGAATGTTATTATCAGTGTGAAGAAGACGTTGCCACAACCCATGATGATGATGATTCAAGATTTGTGTTTTTTTCTTTGTTTTGTTAATGGGGTTTCAACATTTGTGTTTGGTTTTTTTTTTAAATGAAAGAACACAAGTTGTGTTTTTTTTTTGTTGTATGCTAGAGTGGTTGAAGAATATAAAAATGGCTGCTAGAGACCAAACTCTTTGATGGCTTGAATTATAAAATAAAGTTGTTGGGGTTGTCGTTTGCCTTAATTTTGTGTTTTATTTTGATATTTATGAATTTATAAGTTAAAGCCAATTTAATTGGTCAATTTCTTTAATCATAAAAAAATAAAAAAATAAATGCATGTAACTCTCTTATTTCATTAAGAAAAAAACTTTTAAATATTTATTTAAATTGTGATTTGACAACATGAGTATTCAGGTTACTTTCAACTTCAGAGGATATATAGAGTGGCCTAGTATGTGGCAACCCTACGCGTAGATTTTTTTCAAATCATATCCATGAGTGAGTTTTTTCTCCCACTCCCTCGAGCCTTAGTATGTGATACTCTCTTTCTTACTTTTTAAATATCTCATACTTGAAGCCAATAGGAATCATGACACCTCAATTTGTAAATTTTATTTTGTAAATGTTTTGCGGTTCTATCATTTTTCTTGTAATAATAGTCTCAAGTGTTGATACGGTAAAAATAGGATGTTATCTATTTCAATTGTAGTAATAGTTTTTAGTGTTGATGCGATAAAAATATGATGTCGTGACACTCTTATAATATGAATTCTTTACCGTCTCGTCAACGACACATCAATTTCTACTTCCACGAATAAACCTACATTCTTATATCGTTTGTTTATCCATCAGCTTAATTAGAAACATGGCTAACGTAGACGAGACAAAACACCCCAACGCACATAAGTTCTTTTTTTTGTTTGTTTCTTGACGTGCACAAACGAAATGCTGCAAAACGTGGTCGCTTCACCCGAAGTCGTTGGACTTCCATAGCAACCACAACGCGTGAACATGCAATTTAAGTAAAATATCAGTCTTTTACATGCTCATGTGATATTACACAAGAATAATTTTAATTATTAGTTGATGTTGTCTCTCTTTCGCAAATATGTAAAATTTTACATGTTTTATTTATAAAAAACACACAAAAAATCGAAACTAAGTCGGGTCTGAAGAATCGGGTTGACCCGAGTCACCTTGAATCCAAACGAGTTTAATCGGGTCTCGAACATGTAAAACATGTTTTAATTTAGGGGAGTGATATGCACACCACATAAAGTGATATGCACACCACGAAAATGCATATATGATGTTGTACCATATGCATCACACATGTGATTTTATGGTGTGCACATCACTTTGTGTGGTGTGCATATCAACTCCCATTTAACCCATTGTTTGACCAGAATCGATTCAATCGATTAAACCGACCGAATCGAACCAGGTTTTAAAAACATTGATATGAGAGTTTTGATGGTTAGTATCGAATTACATCCTATTTATGAAGGCGACATTGCGGTTTTAAAGCTTTACATTTTAAATGCATTTCTTGCAAAAACGTTTAATTTCTAAACTTCTAAAGCATTAAATACGCGTGGACATACAATGCTCTTTTTACGCTTGGCTAATAGTACTTTTTGTTAGTTAACTAAATACTACGTACTAGGTTCTGTGCCCGCGTTCCGCTGCGGGGGGAGCACGGGCGATATGACGACGGTGTCTAGGTTTAGTTGTATACTGGTCAGCGAACAACAAAAGGGAGAGCGTCATAGTATTACGTTGCATAAGAGGTACAGCATTAGGTAGGTTGTTAAACAGACATAAATGTTTAGATCACATATATAAACGATTGCCAAAAGAAGTGTTATTGTTTGAGTGACGAACTACTGCGGTTTTTGCTTCTTCACGTGTTCTTCCAGTTGGGGCAGAAGGTTTCTTTTTGTGCTCCTTGTTCTCCCAGTGGGTTCGGTCTTTTGTAATGTTGAGACAATTGTCGCTGCAACTGTTTCTATGACGTCCGCTGGTGGAGTTCTTGTTTACAGTAAGGAAGCAGGTTAATATTCATATCATTTGTAATGACAATAAGTTCACGAAATATTCGTATTTTCTCAATGGCAACTGAATCAATTTTATTAGTTGTGAATCTGAACTTTAAGCTTATGTGTTTCATCTATATTCGTATGTATATAATACTTATTAGAAAGTTGTATTATAGGTGTCTGTTACAGGGCTCAGTTTGTGGTTAGGATTGAGTCAAATGTATAGCAAGTTGTGTTCTTGTAACTGCGCTTGCACATGGCATTATGTTGGAGGCTGTGTTATGTCTGTCACACATTGCTGAATCAGGAGGGGCAAACTGTTCATGAAAGGGTGGCAGTTTTTGCTGGGTTAATATTTTAAACAAACCTAGGCACTCAAGGGTATGGTGAAACAGTTGAGCGGTAGAGTCTTATATAAGAATGGCATGGCATGTATTACCAATACACCTGTGTAAAAAGCAATTGAGAACCCGATAGGGAAAATGTCCTGGTTGAGAAGGCTTCGTGCTTTGCAGATGGCGTGTGGATCCGATGAGTTGAGTAACTGTTTTTGGTTTTATTTGCGTGAACAGGTTGGTCATGATATGGATTTGAGGGGGACACTTGAAGGTATGTATTGTAAAACCCGCATGCTTTTACCATGCATAGTACCCTTAGGATCGTACGTACTAGTTAAAAACTTTCCTAATATAGCATGATTACGATTACGTGTTAGGAGTTTACGTATTACGTACGTGTTAGAACACGATAAGTATTTTATATGCACGATCACGTAATAATTATTTAACAATAATTAATCACGAACATGCGATCACGAAATCACGAGCGTAATTAAAACACGAGCTATTATTAATTACGTATATATATTTAATACGAGCGTAATTAAATATATTAGATTATGGTATTTACGTAACGAGAACATTTAAAACACGAACATAAATAAACACAAATGACTAACTAAATAACGAGACACGAAAAGAGGTAAGGGAACCCCATGGGGGGGTCCCTACCCGCGGCTAAAACAAGAAAAACCTAAAACCCTAAAACCCTCCCTTCTCCTCCTCTTTGTGCCGCCACCTACACATCACCATACGAGGTGATTCATTGATCTTGGATCTTGACGATTTGTTGTTTGTTCGTGTTTGTTCTTCACCCTCTTGATCCACGAATACGGTAAAACCTTTTTAAACCTTTTCTTTTTAATTAATCTTTTTATTAATTATGAACACGTGATATTTTTTATAAAAACACATTAATTAAACATAGATCTAACATGTTTTGATCATTAATTAAATCAGAGGGTCGATTAAGGGGTGTTTTATTTTGGGCCGTAGGCTGCAACCGACCCTAAGGGGGTCTCGGTTTGCTTAGCCGACACCACCAAGACCATATTGGTCTTGGTTGGTGCGTGTGGGTCCCACGGCAGCAAGGGGTACCCCGATTTGGTTCGGGGTACGGTGTCGATTCATGTCCGGTTCATGTTTTTAAGCTTAGATCCGGTTCATGGTTATGTTAGTTTTTTTATGTTATGAACTTATGTTAAAATTAAATTAATAAAAGATGTGATTAATTTAATAACATGACTTAGGTTAATTAATTAATAATAATCATGAAATTATTTTAACCTAAGTATTTATATTATTAAGACTTATAATTAATTAATTATTTTAAAAACCATGGATATAATTAATTAATTAACATGACTTAGGTTATATTATTAATATTTAATAATACATATTTTTAACCTAAGTATTTAGTATATTTAATTAAAAACATGTTATACTTTAATTAAATATTATAACCTATAATTTAATTAAATTACATGAAATAATTATTAAACTATACAATATATCATATGACTTAGGAAATAATCATGAAATCATTTAGGCTTATTTACTTAGCTTATTTAACCAGCTTATTTCTAATTATGGAAACTTTCTATTTTTTTAGAAACTTAATTAAATAAGGCAGCTAATTTATTTATGGAAACCAGCTAGTTTTAGAAACTTATTTATCTAAGGCAGCTAATCTATTTATGGAAACTTATTTAATTAAGGCAGCTAATCTATTTATGGAAACTTTCTATTTTTAGAAACTTATCTATTTTAAGCAGTAAATCTATTTTCGGAAACTTTCTATTTTTGGAAACTTTCTATTTTTGGAAACTTTCTATTTTTGGAAACTTTCTATTTTTGGAAACTTTCTATTTTAGGAAACCTGCTATTTTTGGAAAGTTACTTATTATTACACAGTAAGTATAATAACACATGAAATACCAGAAATACTTAATCACATTAAACAGAATATAAGATTTTATACACTTTAAGGCTTTAAACAGTAAAACATAGTAAGAACATATAAAATAAGCTAAGACATGACGTAAAACCAGCTATGTAAATTAGTAAGCAGATACTTATTTCATGTACGTATTTATGTAGCACTAGTGTTTCGGAAGTAGGATTCTCGCAGTTCATCGTTCCCGTTCACTGGACATAAGGTACGGATTCCCGTCCTTTCAGTATGGACATTCTTTCCTTATTAGGATTTCCCCGTATGCAGCCAACTGTTTTCCCGTAGTATAAGTTACGTGTTTGATTGCTTATGTTTAAATATGATTACCTATAGCCATATACATGCATGACCAGTTTCACCTAGTTATGGAGGTACCATAACCATAACATTAGAGGCACTGATGTTATGACTTCACCATGGCGGAGTGATTGCTCGTGGCGTCCCTTCAGCTTTTGGCCATTTATTATATTTATCATGTGGGGCGTATGGGTGCATCTTAGTTACATGTTTTCAGTCAGGATTTCATGGTGAATGTGGTGTGTGCCTTGCATCCTTCACAAGGAGCTGATCCCTCCTACCCCAAAACCAATATATTAAATTAGAGGCAGCCCCTCTAATTTGCATGATGAGGTCACCCCTCCAAGTATTCATGCACGGTGGATTTTCATGACCTATATTGGCTAATGGTAAAATATGTTAAACAGTTTTCATAAGATAAACATAAGGCTCTTCAAACTATAAAACCAGTTTTATGAACATGTTCTAGGTTTTCCAGGACTTATACATTTCCGTTGTTATTAAGTTTTTATTATGCTTAGTCATTCATACTATGTCTATATCCGTGCACTGAGCGTTTTGCTCAGCCGTTACTTTCCTTTCCATGTCCCAAAACGGCAGGTACCCTAGGAGAGACTCGAGCATTTGGAGGATGTGCATAGGATGGAAGCTGCTAGAGACTTCTTTTCCTTTTGCCTTCATATATTTATGCTTGTGTAGTCTTCATTCATTTTCCTTTGCTTTATTATGTTTTGGGCTTATGTTTGGGAACCGATGTTTGATTCCGGTTATCCCTATGGTCATGTAATGTTTTATGCATTTATCCTTGTATGCTTTGATGACACGCCATAATTACGCGTGACATTTCCATTATCAAAATGGGGTGTTACAATTATGGTATCAGAGCCAAGGCTTCAACCTGTAGGCTCTCAAATATGACCTGTGATTTGTGGGTAGTCACTACGGTCTTCCTAGAACTGACAGTTGTTTTCATGCATTCATCATTTTAAGCATACATATACATGTCATTGTTACAGGGTTTTTGACTAAGTAATGGTTGGTACAGGACTGGCCCTATTTAGTCGCATGTGTTTTATCGAAACTTTTAGATTTGGGACCGACCCATAGGCGTCCCCTCGCTATGTCTTTTGTTTTGGGTGAACTGACCAGAGGCGTTCACTCTCGAGCATACAAAGTTTTCATAAAACTGCATCATGCATTCATACACAAAATTTTCTTGCATAAAATTTTTCTCGTGAAATTTTTAGTATAAAATTTATTTTTTTTTCATGTATATATTTATATTTTATGTTTTGAACTGTTTAATCATATGTTTTATGTTATACTGTCAGATGGTTCTCACACGCGAACAGTAGCAGCTCAATGTTGCAATTCAGGCTGCCATGCAAGCCTTGCTTCCTCAACTGAGGAATGACATCCGGGCTGAAGTTCAAGCTGCCAACAATCAGCAGCACAATCAGGCACCTCCTCCTCCTCCTCCAGTGACATTAGCAGTATGGCTGGAGAGATTCAACAAGCTCCACCCTCGAGCTTTTGAGAAGACAGATAGCCCTAGCGATGCTGAAAGCTGGTTGGCTCACATCGAGAAGATTTTCAACGCTATGGGCTGTGACCCCGCATACAAGGCGAGGTTGGCATGCTATCGGTTCGAAGGCGATGTACTCAACTGGTGGTTAGCTTTGATGCAATCTGAAGGTGGTGATGAGTGGGTTGCTGGTTTGACTTGGGCTCAGTTCAAGGACAGGGTGATGGAGCAGTTCTTTCCTAAGGCTGAGTAGGACAAGCTCAAGAGAGAGTACCATGGGATTCGTCAGAGAGCTGGGGAGAATAGCAATGAGTTTATGCAGCGCTTTCTTCGCTTGGCTGGTTTCCTTGGTGCGGCAGCAGGTACTCCTGAAGAGCAGGCACATCACTTCAGATGGGCTCTTCGCACATCGGTCGCAAACAATCTGGTGTGTGCTACGTTTAATATTGTAGCACAAGTGGCCGATGCAGCACGGAAACTGGAGATGCTGCAGGAGAGGGATGAGTTCAGGGAAGCTGAAAGACCCGACAAGAGGTAAACCTTCGTATTCAAGCGGTGACCGATCCGTATACTTTCCATATGTCAATTATTCATCTCTTAAATGTATCTTCCAAGTAGAAAACTGGGGACCGGTCTCAGCCGGCTACTCAGCAGCAGCCTCATCAGCCCAAGGGAAACGGTCAGACTAACGACCGTTCTGCTACAGATAGGCGTGGCGGTAATGACAATTACCGTAACAACGCCGGGCAATCCAGCAACAGCAGGTCCTAATACTTACGAAATTCCTTATGTTTTATGTTATAACTCATATTCTGACACTTTAGCAAACTTCTATCAGGAACCATGGAAACGGTAGGGACCAGAACCAGAGAGGTTCGCAGCCTAGCCGTCCAGCTATCACTGGTATTCAATCTTACGATTATCCGCTTCGTCCTTTGTACCCAAATATTATGTCTCATGTAAAATGTTTTATCAGGTCCTCAGCCAGCCAGAGCACCTGCTGGAGGATACACTCTTCCTCTTTGCTCTACTTGCCACCGTAGGCACCCAGGACCATGTCGCTGTAATACTGATGCGTGCTTCGAGTGTGGTCTTTCTGGCCATATTATGAAGGATTGCCGTAAGGGCGAGATGGAGGGTACATCAGGACACGCTGATACCAAGCCGCCTCCTACTGCCGGGCGTGTCTACACGACATCTCGAGACCAGGCCAACAAGTCTACAGGTACCATCACTGGAATCTTGTATATGTATGGTCGCGCTGCATGTGTTCTTTTCGATACGGGTGCTACTCACTCGGTTATTTCTACTGCTTATGCTAAGAACATTAGGATGCCTCCATTGCCACTAGAAAATAGGCTTACTATTTCCACGCCTTTGAGGGACTCTGTATTAATCACCCATGTATACAAGAGTCTTCCCCTAGAATTTGATGATAAGGTTCGACCTGTCGACGCACTTCCGCTGGACATGAATGACTTCGACATGATTTTGGGCATGGATTGGCTATCCAAGTATCATGCTACCATAGACTGCCATTCATATCGAGTTATCTTCGGTGATGTCAATACACCAGAGTACATTCATAATGGGTTCATACCCGGACGGTCTGTACAAGTCATATCCACCCTGCAAGCGCGTGCACTACTGTCACATGGCTGCGAGGGTTATCTAGCTACGGTTCACGACATGGATGCTGAATCTCCATCGATTCAGGATCAACCAATAGTGTCAGAATTCCAAGACGTGTTTCCAGCAGAACTTCCGGGCATACCACCTGCACGGGAAGTGGAATTCAGTATCGAACTGGTTCCAGAAACTGAACCAATCTCCAAGGCTCCTTATCGCATGGCTCCCATAGAGCTGAAGGAGCTGAAGGATCAACTGCAAGAACTTCTTGAACGAGGTTTCATTCGACCGAGCGCATCTCCATGGGGCGCACCGGTCTTGTTTGTTAAAAAGAAGGACGACAGTATGCGTCTTTGCATAGACTATCACGAGCTCAACAAGATTACCATTCGGAATAGGTATCCACTGCCACGCATTGACGATCTGTTTGACCAACTCTAAGGGGCCAAACACTTCTCCAAGATCGATCTTAGGTCAGGCTATCATCAGCTACGGGTTAAGGAGCAGGACATTGCTAAGACTGCTTTTCGTACCCGTTATGGCCACTACAAGTTTGTAGTTATGCCATTTGGCCTGACTAATGCTCCAGCAGTTTTCATGGATCTGATGAACAGAATCTTCCATGAATTTATGGACAAATTCGTCATTGTTTTCATCGATGACATCCTGATTTTCTCAATTCTGGTTAGACAAGGTGGCATTCTTAGGTCACATTGTATTAGCAGAAGGAATCACTATGGATCCAGCGAAGGTGGAGGCCATTACTAAGTGGCCAAGGCCGACATCGGCGACGGAAGTCCGCAGTTTCTTAGGTTTAGCTGGCTATTACCGTAGGTTCGTGGAGAACTTTTCCCGCCTAGCACTACCTTTAACCAAACTGATGCGGAAAGGGGAGATATTAGTCTGGACTGAAGATCGAGAGAAGAGCTTTGAAGACCTAAAGCAGAAGCTAGTATCTGCACCTATTCTTACTCTACCATCTGGTACGGGTGGATTTCAAATCTACAGCGATGCATCGGGGAAGGGACTTGGCTGTGTTCTCATGCAACATGGGAAAGTGATCGCGTACGCTTCACGGCAGCTTAAGCCCTATGAAGAGAATTACCCCACGCACGATCTGGAACTTGCTGCAGTCGTGTTTGCATTGAAGATATGGAGACACTACTTATATGGAGAATCATGTGACATTTTCACGGACCACAAGAGCTTGAAGTATATCTTCACTCAGCGTGAATTGAACATGAGGCAGAGGAGATGGTTAGAGCTGTTGAAGGATTATGATATTAATCTACAGTATCATCCCGGAAAGGCAAATGTAGTAGCAGATGCCCTTAGCAGGAAGTCCGGAATGATCAACAGCATTAGAATCGAAGAAGATATCATCAGAGACTTGGAGCGATTAGACATCAAGATCATGGTACGTGGACAGCACGGTTACTGGGCGAATCTTAGAGTAGAACCTGAGTTACTCTCTAAGATCAAGGAAGCTCAGAAGGATGACGGAGAAATATGGGCGGTAGTACAGAATTTGGAGAAGCAGACAGAATTCAGAGTAGATGCAGATGGTATCGTATGGCAGGGCACTAGACTTTGTGTTCCTGATGACCAAGAACTCCGGGAAGCTTTGTTAGCTGAAGCTCATAGCTCCCCATTCTCGATACATCCTGGTTCAACTAAAATGTACCATGACATCAAGCAGTACTTTTGGTGAAGTGGTATGAAACAGGATGTGGCCACTTACGTCTCCAAATGTCTTACCTGCCAGCAGGTTAAGATCGAGCATCAGCGATCTGGCGGTCTCCTTCAACCGTTAGACATTCCAGAGTGGAAGTGGGACAAAATCACCATGGATTTTGTTACCGGTCTTCCGCCTACCAAAAGGAAGCACGATGCAATTTGGGTTATCGTTGATCGACTTACCAAATCAGCTCATTTCTTACTGATCCGCAAGGAAGATCCAGTAAGTAAACTCGCAGATACGTATAGACGAGAGATCATGAGACTCCACGGTGCACCATCCAGCATCGTCTCAAACAGGGATCCTCGATTCACTTCGCGCTTTTGGAAAAGTCTACAGAAAGCTTGGGGTACACAACTTAAGCTTAGCACGGCTTTTCATCCTCAAACGGACGGACAGTCGGAGCGAACCATTCAGACATTGGAGGATATGTTGAGGTCATGTGCGTTGGAATGGACGGGTGATTGGGACGAATACATCTGTTTGGTGGAGTTTGCATACAACAATAATTGGCACGCAAGCATCAAGTGTGCTACATTTGAAATGTTGTATGGCAGGAAGTGTCGCGCCCCAATCTGCTGGGATCAGGTTGGCGAGCGAACACTCGAAGGACCAGAAATCATAGAGATGACAAATGAGAAGATCGCAGTAGCTAGGCAGAAAATTCAGGAGGCACGGTCACGTCAAAAGAGTTACGCCGATAAGCATCGTAGGGATTTACACTTTAACGTAGAAGATCACGTCTTCCTTAAGGTTTCGCCGGCACGTGGTGTTAGACGCTTCGGAATTAAAGGGAAGCTCAGTCCTCGTTTCATCGGACCGTTTGATATCATTGAACGAGTCGGTGAAGTATCTTACCGATTGGCGTTACCTTCGCAGCTTTCGCATGTGCACAATGTGTTTCATGTGTCCTTACTCAGAGGGTACCAATATCATCCCCTTCACATGGTTCAGTATCCACTGGAACAGATTCGTGAAGATCTCACTTTTATAGAAGAACCCGAACGAGTTCTTGACAGACAAGAACGAGTCATGAGAAAGAAGACGATTCCATTCGTCAAAATTCTATGGAGGGATCATACCGAGCGGGAAGCCACTTGGGAAACGGAGGAGTCTATCCGGGCTTCTTACCCTCATTTCATATTTTAAATTCGGGTATGTTCTTCTTTTCCAGTTTACTTTATCTATAATTCGGGGACGAATTATTCTTTTTAGGGGGAAAGAGTTGTAAAACCCGCATGCTTTTACCATGCATAGTACCCTTAGGATCGTACGTACTAGTTAAAAACTTTCCTAATATAGCATGATTACGATTACGTGTTAGGAGTTTACGTATTACGTACGTGTTAGAACACGATAAGTATTTTATATGCACGATCACGTAATAATTATTTAACAATAATTAATCACGAACATGCGATCACGAAATCACGAGCGTAATTAAAACACGAGCTATTATTAATTACGTATATATATTTAATACGAGCGTAATTAAATATATTAGATTATGGTATTTACGTAACGAGAACATTTAAAACACGAACATAAATAAACACAAACGACTAACTAAATAATGAGACACGAAAAGAGGTACGGGAACCCCATGGGGGGGGTCCCTACCCGCGGCTAAAACAAGGGTAATGGGCCAAGCCCATTACCAATTTTACTAAAAGGAGTGTTAATTAGTTTTACTACTCAAAAAATTACTTTACAGAAGATTTCAAGAAAAACCTAAAACCCTCCCTTCTCCTCCTCTTTGTGCCGCCACCTACACATCACCATACGAGGTGATTCATTGATCTTGGATCTTGAAGATTTGTTGTTTATTCGTGTTTGTTCTTCACCCTCTTGATCCACGAGTACGGTAAAACCTTTTTAAACCTTTTCTTTTTAATTAATCTTTTTATTAATTATGAACACGTGATGTTTTTTATAAAAACACATTAATTAAACATAGATCTAACATGTTTTGATCATTAATTAAATCAGAGGGTCGATTAAGGGGTGTTTTGTTTTGGGCCGCAGGCTGCAACCGACCCCAAGGGGGTTTCGGTTTGCTTAGCCGACACCACCAAGACCATATTGGTCTTGGTTGGTGCATGTGGGTCCCACGGCAGCAAGGGGTACCCCGATTTGGTTCGGGGTACGGTGTCGATTCATGTCCGGTTCATGTTTTTAAGCTTAGATCCAGTTCATGGTTATGTTAGTTTTTTTTTTATGTTATGAACTTATTAAAATTAAATTAATAAAAGATGTGATTAATTTAATAACATGACTTAGGTTAATTAATTAATAATAATCATGAAATTATTTTAACCTAAGTATTTATATTATTAAGACTTATAATTAATTAATTATTTTAAAAACCATGGATATAATTAATTAATTAACATGACTTAGGTTATATTATTAATATTTATTAATACATATTTTTAACCTAAGTATTTAGTATATTTAATTAAAAACATGTTATACTTTAATTAAATATTATAACCTATAGTTTAATTAAATTACATGAAATAATTATTAAACTATACAATATATCATATGATTTAGGAAATAATCCTGAAATCATTTAGGCTTCTTTACTTAGCTTATTTAACCAGCTTATTTCTAATTATGGAAACTTTCTATTTTTTTAGAAACTTAATTAAATAAGGCAGCTAATTTATTTATGGAAACCAGCTATTTTTAGAAACTTATTTATCTAAGGCAGCTAATCTATTTATGGAAACTTATTTAATTAAGGCAGCTAATCTAATTATGGAAACTTTCTATTTTTAGAAACTTATCTATTTTAAGCAGTAAATCTATTTTCAGAAACTTTCTATTTTTGGAAACATTCTATTTTTGGAAACTTTCTATTTTTGGAAACTTTCTATTTTTGGAAACTTTCTATTTTAGGAAACCTGCTATTTTTGGAAAGTTACTTATTATTACACAGTAAGTATAATAACACATGAAATACCAGAAATACTTAATCAGATTAAACAGAATATAAGATTTAATACATTTTAAGGCTTTAAACAGTAAAACATAGTAAGAACATATAAAATAAGCTAAGACATGACGTAAAACCAGCTATGTAAATTAGTAAGCAGATACTTATTTCATGTACGTATTTATGTAGCACTAGTGTTTCAGAAGAAGGATTCTCGCAGTTCATCGTTCTCGTTCACTAGACATAAGGTACGGATTCCCGTCCTTTCAGTATGGACATTCTTTCCTTATTAGGATTTCCCCGTATGCAGCCAACTGTTTTCCCGTAGTATAAGTTACGTGTTTGATTGCTTATGTTTATATATGATTACCTATAGCCATATACATGCATGACCAGTTTCACCTAGTTATGGAGGTACCATAACCATAACATTAGAGGCACTGATGTTATGACTTCACCACGGCGGAGTGATTGCTCGTGGCGTCCCTTCAGCTTTTGGCCATTTATTATACTTATCATGTGGGGCGTATGGGTGCATCCTAGTTACATGTTTTAAGTCAGGATTTCATGGTGAATGTGGTGTGTGCCTTGCATCCTTCACAAGGAGCTGATCCCTCCTACCCAAAAACCAGTATATTAAATTAGAGGCAGCCCCTCTAATTTGCATGATGAGGTCACCCCTCCAAGTATTCATGCACGGTGGATTTTCATGACTTATATTGGCTAATAGTAAAATATGTTAAACAGTTTTCATAAGATAAACATAAGGTTTTTCAAACTATAAAACCAGTTTTATGAACATGTTCCAGGTTTTCCAGGACTTATACATTTCCGTTGTTATTAAGTATTTATTATGCTTAGTCATTCATACTATGTCTATATCCGTGCACTGAGCGTTTTGCTCAGCCGTTACTTTCCTTTCCATGTCCCAGAACGGCAGGTACCCTAGGAGAGACTCGAGCATTTGGAGGATGTGCATAGGATGGAAGCTGCTAGAGACTTCTTTTCCTTTTGCCTTCATATATTTATGCTTGTGTAGTCTTCATTGTGAGAACCCGTACTTTCCCAACATTATTTTATTCTTTTTATTCGTGCTTCTTGAATTTTTCCAACGTATTACGTTTTCTTGTATTGCTATATGTAAATCCTGAGATTTTTAAATTATACTTTTTTTTAAGTATTTTTTTTCTGATCATCGATAAATACTTTGTATGGAATTATAAATTTTCATTTTATTTTTCCATATTTCTTTTAAATCAAAATTTTTGATTTAAAATCACCCGTGTGCGTTTTAAAACGAGTTTATTCAAAAATCATTGTACAACGAGAATTCCTAGTGATCGCGATACCGACGGATGCCCAAAATATTACGTTTATTTATCGATTGTTTCGATAATTAATATTTTCGACGATTTAGTTTTAATTACGTATTAAGTCGTGTCAGGAAATCATATAATCATTTTTATGATGCATTATAACTTTTGAAAAAGTATTTTTACGAAACCCGAGCCCCGTAAATGTTTTTTAATATTTACCAATAACCATTTTCTACCTTTTAAAACTATTAATTGTTTTTAAGTCCACAAGTTTTAAAGTTTACAAAACTAGTCCTTCCACTTACTACCACTATATAAACATTTTCTTTTCATGTTTCTCCACTCAAACACACATCTAGCAAAAAAAAACACACTCTCCTCCCACCTCTCATTTATGCCGCCACCTTCACCACCATCAACCACCACCATCCATCATGATTCATCCAAACAAAAATTAGACCACACCTTGTAATTCAATTGTGGTTCTTTTGATACCAAAATCTTGTACATGCATCAATGTTTTCAAGACTTTAAAATTTCATGGTTATATGATGAGTTAATCATCATGTATGTGTTGCTTTTGGTAAGTTTATCATGTTTTGATCCTTAAAAGTCTTGTTTTTAATCTTTGATTTTTGTTAGATTTTTCATACAAGTGTTTTTAGGAGTGTTTGGTTGATGGGTATGATAGTATAGTGATCTTAGGGGTATGGGAATGATTGGTTTTGAGTGAAAAATTGATTTGACATGTTTTCTAGAAAGGCAATTTGGGACAGCAGCCTTAAACAGTATGTTTCGTGGGTTTAAGGTCTGTGAAAGACTGAGATTATTTGAAATTATTGTAGAGTTTTCCGAGACGGTCGTTTTGGTATAAGATAGAGCTTATAACTCCTTACGAGTCAAAAGTTATGCTAGTTTTAGTTTTTCGTGTACCGGGAGACGCAAGTCGGCACAATCCGAAATTGTGGCGGATTTTGGGACGACTCTCGGGGACTTTAGGCTTGGTTAGATAGTTGATACTACTGATTTTCAAAGTTTACAAACTGAGTTTGATGAGTCTAGCAGTGGTTTCAAAAGACGGATTGTCGGGTTAGTACTTTTAAAGTGGTCCAAACGGTTTTACAAAACAAGTGTACAAATCTGTCCTAAAATTTGGAGTCGAGTAAAGCGTCGAGCTGATGGATTTTAAAGTGTGAACTTTGGCTCAAATTTTGGTGAGGTCTTATACAGGTTATAAGTGACCTTGACACCAATTTTCATGTAAAACGGACAAGTCTAGATAAGGTAGATCGGTGTGTACTTGCTGATTTTTATTTTGGACACGTAGTTCAATGCTTGTGTTGCGTGAGTTTGAGTGTTCACCATCGGACATGGTGACTTACTCAAGTGCTTAGTCATTATATAAATGACTTAGCTACTGGTCCAAATAAGGGTAAAGGATAGTTTGACTTGCGTTGACTTGGCGTCGTATGACGAGTCATTTTCAAGTGTTTAAGTGTTTTAACGAGTAACGTTGGATAAATGGGTAGTATGAATTCATTTGATTCGTGTCAATGGTTTTGAAACGTGTATATTTTGAAAACATTTGAGTCATGTTATATTTGGTATATATATCGATATTGAGTTCGAGTCTTAACGCGCGCCTTATTGTGATAGGTTGCAGTTTTTGTGTTTTTCCCGGGCATCCATATCGTCGGTGATCGTTTCACTACATTATTTCTACTCAATTGCTGAGTACCGTGATTGAATTAACACGTGGCTAAGGGCCACGAAATTTCTAAGGATCAAGGAGGAGGAATTGTTTAATTTGCATGTTTAGATTAATTCCTACTTGTTATGAAGGTATAGTCACTCCTTGCATTTTAGTTTTGATGTTACTAGTACTTTGATTCTTCTTATTCATGAATTTTGAATTCCTTGGGTGAAAACCAATGAGATTATAGATACTTAGGGCATATTAGGACTTAGGACACTTGCGTGGCGATTTGGTATAGCCTAAGTGTTGCTTGATTGAGGTTAGGTAGCTAAATGGAGTTGTTTTTGTAGTATGGAAATCACCACAGAAACAAACAGGTCATGGCAAATTTTTCTTAAACATATGACCTTGTTTTTATTTGAAAAATGGATACCCACTGATGTGATTAGTATGTGTTGAGTTGGATGGAAACGGGAAGTGTCCGGATGAGTCCGAAACGGTCGTTTTACTAAACTAGGTCAAATCTGAATGTTATGCTTAAAACGTGGGTAAATTGACTTGGGTAAAAAGGATTAATTTATGATTTTATGACTTTTTACAGTAGCTACAAATATAATAAAACTTCTCTTTTTGGTTTCCTGTCAAAATCTTTTACCGATTGGGATTTATGCTTAATCTACCGTAAGGTACAAAAGACGTTTACAACTTTCTGTTTTGATAGTCTGTCACTAAAAGTGCATTTCCCGTTGATTGAAAATAGTTCTAGGGATGTTCTTTCCCAACTTTTAAAGGTAAGAGAAATACATATACATGTCAAGAAATTTCACCTCCTGTACTATGATAGATTTTTATATATAACCAAATCTTCTCAGCCTTTTTCAGAAAACTGAATGCAGTCCCTTGTTTTGGTTTTTCAAACCGAGTCTTAAACGTGTTCGGAACCCACACATAAATGCTTGGACCATCATACAAGGTTGATATTAGGTTATTACAGTAGGTTCAAGGTGTTGGGTCAAAATTTTAACTTAAGCTTAGGTCTCGCCATCGCACGCAAGTTACCTAGTCATACTATGTCCCACCACTTCTAAAACGTTATTGCTTCATTGAACGCATTCTTATTACGCGTCACCATTGCATAGGTCCGTGAAGACTTCTTTTTGCTCAGCCCCTTTTAACTTGTGATTAATTACTAAAGGTGAGTTCATAGCCCCTTTTACTTGCACAATGTTTCTAAATGCGGGGTGAGATTTTACATGGTGGAACACATCCATTTAAAACTGTATACTATCCAGAACTTGTATGCTATTCAGACTTGTATGCTTTCCAACAGTTTTCATAGATATTATTGCTTATAGTTAATAGCCTTAAGTTTCCTCTCTTGATCATGAACCGTTAATTGTCCTATATGCTTTGCGCTAAGCGCGAATGTTGTGGGTGGATCCATCGGGATTGACAATCCCCGTCCCGATTACCTTGACGCACTTACATTTGTTTATACTTGAGTATTTAGGCTGAATACTCCCTAGAGGAACTTACTTTGAGTTAAGCTTCGGTTCATGAACTAAACAGCAATAATATTGGTTTCAGACTATGGTTAATGATCATAACCATTTTCTCTATTTACTTGTTTTACAAATGAATGCTTGTGTTCCACACCTTTACTGCTAAACCTATGAATTTCACTCAACTTTGTGTTGACGATTTTACATGTTTAATCTCAGGTATTATTATTTAGCTTTGCTTGGATGGGAGCCCGCAGGATATTATCGCAGCTTGGAGATTTCTGTGATACTTTTAAAAGACTGGTTTTAGTATAAACTGTTAGAAATTTATTATATCTTTTGGGTAACTTTATGTTATAAATCATGATGAAATAATATATCTTTCCGCATATAAAACTATAGGACCTATGTTTAAAACTCTGATCATTTATGATGTGATATATATGCTTTTATTACGTCAGCTTTGTGTCAACTGTAATTCATTGTTTCTTGTACTATGACGTGTTACCCCCTCGTTGCCTAGTTGTTCCATGTCAGATTTTGGGGGTCTCACAGATTGGTATCAGAGCGATGGTTATAGGGAACTGAGTCGTTTTTCAAAACTTAGTCTATAACCGAAAGTTCAAATATTTTATTGTTTCTAAGTGTCAAACACAGAATTTGCCATTGCTGTTCGATATCTTCGCGGGTAACTCTCTAATCCTTATTATTTACTTTTAATTATCGTTGTAGTATTTCATCTCTTGATTACATTTTGAAATATTACTTTACGCTAATGACGATAATTACTATGTCTTTTCAAAGCCTATGTGCTTCATGAATTATCATTGAATGTTACTGTGATTACATCTGCCTATACTGTATTTCTTGAATTCTTGTTCTTGTGAATTGATCTTATTGCAATGATATTATATCGTTATGACGTTACATACTTGTATTCAGAGCGCGTATGCTGCCGAATTTTCATACTCATTTTTCTGAGTACTATTGCTATTTCATTTATGCGTGATACGATTGACTTTATATGCTCGTTCGGTTTGAACCGTCTGTTTTTCTTGACTCGTTGATACGCGTTGTGCATACTATCGCGATACCATTGTTCGGGATTGAATAAGTGTTGTTTTCGATGAACTTCTGATTTTCATTCTACTACCATGTGTGTTGCTTTCATTGTTTATTTCCCTTAAAATATCTACTTAGATACGCAGATTTTCTTTCTGATCATTCATAATTGAATGTCTAGTCTATAGACCATTGTGTAGCTCAATGTGTCTCCCAGAAAGACTAAAGGACATCGTGTGAGTCTCACATCTCGAAGAATTCGTTGAATCAGTGCTGAATAATATTGTGGGTTTTCATAATCTTGATTTACCTTTACGCCACCATTTTACGCGACACTTGTACATGGATTACATCTTACTTTATTGACCATTCTACGTTTCGATTTCAACTTAGAACATCCGTTGTACCTTGAACACATAATCGTCATTTATTATGTGATGATCGTTTGGAATACGATCCTACTTGTATCCTCCCTTTTCATTGAACCTCTTTGCTCCAGGAATGCCACTTGTTATTGTCCCGTTTCTTTCTCGATATATCTTGTGATTTTGGAAACCATGCCACCAAGAGACCTTTCTGCATTGCATCTTGCAGCCGAAGACACGGATGATATGCGTCGTTTTTTTTATGTCTCCGATTATCGTTGGCATTCTTGAACCATTTCTATACTGTGTTTTCTTTACATGACTAATTATACAGTTTACCTTCTTTCGTCTTTATGGAATCCACAAGTCCTATGTGTACATTAATTTTGAGTTATCATGAAATTTGGATTTAATTTCAAGCTGTGTCGAAAAATATACTTTGTACAGAAACTTTACAGAAGTTTAACAGTGTCGAGAAAATATTTTTATAACTTTAGACATAAAAATATATATATTTCTACATGTTGAGACGTCCGTTTAGGACATAAAATTTGACCATTAAACTTTAAAATCGAGCAAGTTACGCTCATTTGAGATTGTAATATCTAAGAAGTTAATTTCTGAATAATGCTAAAATATCATTTTGTTAACAGATTTAATGCTAGGGCATTTTCGTCCATTTTTATTCCGTTTCAAGTCTCGGGGAAAACTAGAAAGTTGTTCAAAACATTGTTTTACATCGAAATGCATTAGACTTTGAGTCTTAGAATACCGTTTAGTGAGTTAATTGGTCTAGTCAAACCCAAAGGTCAAAACTAATAAAAGTTAAAAACATGGATTGAAGCGTTTTTGAGTTCGTTGAGCTCGTAAAACTTTAACTAATGATATTTTGCAAACTAAAAACAAGGATTGCGTTTGAATAAGTATAAAATAGTAACTTTTTGTTCGGTCATACATGTACATAGATCTTGAACTTTTGAAATTCGGTAACTTCCCAATATAGAAACTTTTCAGTGTGATTGTACTATTTGTTAACTGATACCCTACTTTCTTAAAAGTATATTTTTGTCAAATAAATTACGATGTGCACATACGGATTCCTTATTCCTTCTTTTATTTATGACTTATTTGTCATTCCATTGTCTTTCTTTGCTTCTATCGTACCACTGATCTGGACCGAGATTTGAAGATCTTTCTTTCATATCGTTTGTTATCATCTTGACACGTGTCTCCTGACGATTTCGGCTAAACCTCTTGAAACCTAATCACCTTGTAACCATTTTATTGGTTGTCTTGAACTACTCCTTATTTCCCTCTTGTAACCCACTCGCTACTTTATAAACTATTGTCATGTTACCATACAACTCAAACTGGTCTTATTTGCGAATCATTTTACAAAAGGTTTCATTTGGGCTTTCTTAAATAGTTGACTGCTATCTTATAAAATTAACTTATATTAATTTTACAATGTATTTTCACAAATTGTTCTAATACGGTCTTATAAAGAACCTTTGTAACTATACGAATTGTCGATTTAAAACAGTTAGCCAGTAACTTATTAGCAAATAGTTTCATAAACTATTTTGATTTCTGTTTTTACAAATGGCATTATATACATATTTTAAATAATATGACCTGTAATACTGGCTTGACGAAGATGAGCATCGCATTGCTAGTCCTAAATTATGCATGGCCTGATCACCTATACTTAATCTAGAAGGAGCCATGCAAGGCCAAATAGTAGTCGCCTTAAATATTTAACATAGAATCAACTTTTTAGTTACGTTGCTTAAAATGTTTGATAAAATAAAGTTTTGAAAACTTTTACATTTTATGCGAGTAGCAACAGTTCGCGACATACACCTATGAACCCTTATCCTTTCTTGAACAAAATACATGCCTCAAGCACAGATTTCTTTACTCAATGATCCTTACTTTACTTGTTACCTCATCATCCTCATGATACAATTTTCGTTACCATTTGCCTAAATTCTTACCATTGATACCCGACTTGAAAGTTTCAACGTTGCTATGCTCCTACATCGCTTGACCATCTCTATTTATTTTGGTAGACCTTCGAAACGTCTCTGGACGCGATTAGTGATTTATGACTGGACGTGAACGATGATTACGTGTAATTGCCATGATATGTGTTAAGATACTATCGTCTTGAAATTTCATTCGTGTGAATCATGTGTTGATTTCGCCTTTCATTGCTAATGTTGTTCATCTTACTGGAACTTCTCTCAATTGACTTCTTAAGAATTTTATTTGATTCGAAAATTCGTTGTGTGATCGTATTTCGACCACCGAGAACTTAATAAGCCGTTATTGGTGACGCCAACCGCACTCGTGAATTAATCTTGCTATAATCATTGTTTCTTATTATTTTTATTATCGACGTGACTATTCTACCACGTTTGTTAAGAATTGATACGACTTCCGTCTTATTCCTTTGTATATTGCTCGCATACAGATTGTTGACCTTTATATGATTCACATTCGTTGCTGTCTTGTCACCTTTTGAAAACCAGAAACTGTTACGTGTTTATCGTTTGATATCTTAAACACTTTCTTAAATTTCTAAAAAAAAAATTATTATTAATTTTTAAGAACATTTTATACATTTTATCAAATGTTTAAATTACCAAAATAACTGTTTCAAGTTAAGTATCGGATCTATATATCCTCTTTGGTAAATTTACCTAATGTTTCAAAAGATATCAAGCTGTATCTTTTAAAGTATTTGATTATATCATACTTTATTGTCAACCTAATGAAATTATTTAAATTAATTTATAATTTCTAACAATGATTCAAAATAACATGGAAAAAAAATATGAATTTTCTCTAATGGTGACGATAAACCCGAGTTTTAACGATAATTTAATACAGTCATCCAAAAGTTCTTAAGCCGATAAGGATAACTATCTTGAATTGTTCTACTTTTGCTTTGAAAATCCTGATCAAGAAAAAGATATAGCAACAGCTTACTCCCTAAATATAGATAGTTTGATTTTAAATCACTACACCTTGTGAAATTTTCTTTTAATCAAGAAATACATAAACTGAGTTTTAAAGTAACCCCAAAATCCTAGACAATTGATTGTGACAACTTGTATTTTAAACGATCATATGTTATTCATTTTTCCCTTCTATTTCTCTTATAAATAGATTCTTACGTTTTAAGATTTTCACGTTTTACAGTTGCACGATTTGCGACCCCTTGTCGATTTACAATCTTGGTTCATTTTATCGCACTTTGCCTGTTTAAGCGATTCTTGTGTTCATTCTTGTTAGTTTATCGCACGTATTTCCAAAAACTCTATCTCTCAATGTATCTCCGTATTGAAAGATCGTTATCCTAATCCAAGACTGAAAAGTTATACGAAAAGGAGTTAAGAAACTGAAGCATAGTGAATTCTAACCGTTAAGATTCATCATGGTACAGAAGTTTACCTGGGAAGCAATGAATTTTGTTCTAAACTTTGTACCTCCTCTTGTTTGCATCTTCTACTGTTTTCAGGAGAACTCTGGGGACCAGAGTTCCTTTAGGGGGGAAGACTGTGAGAACCCGTACTTTCCCAACATTATTTTATTCTTTTTATTCGTGCTTCTTGAATTTTTCCAACGTATTACGTTTTCTTGCATTGCTATATGTAAATCCTGAGATTTTTAAATTATACTTTTTTTTTAAGTATTTTTTTTCTGATCATCGATAAATACTTTGTATGGAATTATAAATTTTCATTTTATTTTTCCATATTTATTTTAAATCAAAATTTTTGATTTAAAATCATCCGCGTGCGTTTTAAAACGAGTTTATTCAAAAATCATTGTACAACGAGAATTCCTAGTGATCGCGATACCGACGGATGCCCAAAATATTACGTTTATTTATCGATTGTTTCGATAATTAATATTTTCGACGATTTAGTTTTAATTACGTATTAAGTCGTGTCGAGAAATCATATAATCATTTTTATGATGCATTGTAACTTTTGAAAAAGTATTTTTACGAAACCCGAGCCGCGTAAATGTTTTTAATATTTACCAATAACCATTTTCTACCTTTTAAAACTATTAATTGTTTTTAAGTCCACAAGTTTTAAAGTTTACAAAACTAGTCCTTCCACTTACTACCACTATATAAACATTTTCTTTTCATCTTTCTCCACTCAAACACACATCTAGCAAAAAAAAAACACACTCTCCTCCCACCTCTCATTTATGCCGCCACCTTCACCACCATCAACCACCACCATCCATCATGATTCATCCAAAACAAAAATTAGACCACACCTTGTAATTCAATTGTGGTTCTTTTGATACCAAAATCTTGTACATGCATCAAGGTTTTCAAGAATTTAAAATTTCATGGTTATATGATGAGTTAATCATCATGTATGTGTTGCTTTTGGTAAGTTTATCATGTTTTGATCCTTAAAAGTCTTGTTTTTAATCTTTGATTTTTGTTAGATTTTTCATACAAGTGTTTTTAGGAGTGTTTGGTTGATGGGTATGATAGTATAGTGATCCTAGGGGTATGGGAATGATTAGTTTTGAGTGAAAAATTGATTTGACATGTTTTCTAGAAAGGCAATTTGGGACAGCAGCCTTAAACAGTATGTTTCGTGGGTTTAAGGTCTATGAAAGACTGAGATTATTTGAAATTGTTGTAGAGTTTTCCGAGACGGTCGTTTTGGTATAAGATAGAGCTTATAACTCATTACGAGTCAAAAGTTATGCTAGTTTTAGTTTTTCGTGTACCGGGAGACGCAAGTCGGCACAATCCGAAATTGTGGCTGATTTTGGGACGACTCTCGGGGACTTTAGGCTTGGTTAGATAGTTGATACTACTAATTTTCAAAGTTTACAAACTGAGTTTGATGAGTCTAGTAGTGGTTTCAAAAGACGGATTGTCGGGTTAGTACTTTTAAAGTGGTCCAAACGGTTTTACAAAACAAGTGTACAAATCTGTCCTAAAATTTGGAGTCGAGTAAAGCGTCGAGCTGATGGATTTTAAAGTGTGAACTTTGGCTCAAATTTTGGTGAGGTCTTATACAGGTTATAAGTGACCTTGACACCAATTTTCATGTAAAACGGACAAGTCTAGATAAGGTAGATCGGTGTGTACTTGCTGATTTTTATTTTGGACACGTAGTTCAATGCTTGTGTTGCGTGAGTTTGAGTGTTCACCATCGGACATGGTGACTTACTCAAGTGCTTAGTCATTATATAAATGACTTAGCTACTGGTCCAAATAAGGGTAAAGGATAGTTTGACTTGCGTTGACTTGGCGTCGTATGATGAGTCATTTTCAAGTGTTTAAGTGTTTTAACGAGTAACGTTGGATAAATGGGTAGTATGAATTCATTTGATTCGTGTCAATGGTTTTGAAACGTGTATACTTTGAAAACATTTGAGTCATGTTATATTTGGTATATATATCGATATTGAGTTCGAGTCTTAACGCGCGCCTTATTGTGATAGGTTGCAGTTTTCGTGTTTTCCCCGGGCATCCATATCGTCGGTGATCATTTCACTACATTATTTCTACTCAATTGCTGAGTACCGTGATTGACTTAACACGTGGCTAAGGGCCACGAAATTTCTAAGGATCAAGGAGGAGGAATTGTTTAATTTGCGTGTTTGGATTAATTCCTACTTGTTATGAAGGTATAGTCACTCCTTGCATTTTAGTTTTGATGTTACTAGTACTTTGATTCTTTTTATTCATGAATTTTGAATTCCTTGGGTGAAACCCACTGAGATTATAGATACTTAGGGCATATTAGGACTTAGGACACTTGCGTGGCGATTTGGTATAGCCTAAGTGTTGCTTGATTGAGGTTAGGTAGCTAAATGGAGTTGTTTTTGTAGTATGGAAATCACCACAGAAACAAACAGGTCATGGCAAATTTTTCTTAAACATATGACCTTGTTTTTATTTGAAAAATGGATACCCACTGATGTGATTAGTATGTGTTGAGTTGTATGGAAACGGGAAGTGTCCGGATGAGTCCAAAACGGTCGTTTTACTAAACTAGGTCAAATCTGAATGTTATGCTTAAATCGTGGGTAAATTGACTTGGGTAAAAAGGATTAATTTATGATTTTATGACTTTTTACAGTAGCTACAAATATAATAAAACTTCTCTTTTTGGTTTCGTGTCAAAATCTTTTACCGATTGGGATTTATGCTTAATCTACCGTAAGGTACGAAAGACGTTTACAACTTTCTGTTTTGATAGTCTGTCACTAAAAGTGCATTTCCCGTTGATTGAAAATAGTTCTAGGGCTGTTCTTTCCCAACTTTTAAAGGTAAGAGAAATACCTATACATGTCAAGAAATTTCACCTCCTGTACTATTATAGATTTTTAGATATGACCAAATCTTCTCAGCCTTTTTCAGAAAACTGAATGCAGTCCCTTGTTTTGGTTTTTCAAACCGAGTCTTAAACGTGTTCGGAAACCACACATAAATGCTTGGACCATAATACAAGGTTGATATTAGGTTATTACAGTAGGTTCAAGGTGTTGGGTCAAAATTTTAACTTAAGCTTAGGTCTCGCCATCGCACGCAAGTTACCTATCATACTATGTCCCACCACTTCTAAAACGTTATTGCTTCATTGAATGCATTCTTATTACGCGTCACCATTGCATAGGTCCGTGAAGACTTCTTTTTGCTCAGCCCCTTTTACCTTGTGATTAATTACTAAAGGTGAGTTCATAGCCCCTTTTACTTGCACAATGTTTCTAAATGCGGGGTGAGATTTTACATGGTGGAACACATCCATTTAAAACTGTATACTATCCAGAACTTGTATGCTATTCAGACTTGTTTGCTTTCCAACAGTTTTCATAGATATTATTGCTTATAGTTAATAGCCTTAAGTTTCCTCTCTTGATCATGAACCGTTAATTGTCCTATATGCTTTGCGCTAAGCGCGAATGTTGTGGGTTGATCCATCGGGATTGACAATCCCCGTCCCGATTACCTTGACGCACTTACATTTGTTTATACTTGAGTATTTAGGCTGAATACTCCCTAGAGGAACTTACTTTGAGTTAAGCTTCGGTTCATGAACTAAACAGCAATAATATTGGTTTCAGACTATGGTTAATGATCATAACCATTTTCTCTATTTACTTGTTTTACAAATGAATGCTTGTGTTCCACACCTTTACTGCTAAACCTATGAATTTCACTCAACTTTGTGTTGACGATTTTACATGTTTAATCTCAGGTATTATTATTTAGCTTTGCTTGGATGGGAGCCCGCAGGATATTATCGCAGCTTGGAGATTTCTGTGATACTTTTAAAAGACTGGTTTTAGTATAAACTGTTAGAAATTTATTATATCTTTTGGGTAACTTTATGTTATAAATCATGATGAAATAATATATCTTTCCGCATATAAAACTATGGGACCTATGTTTAAAACTCTAATCATTTATGATGTGATATATATGCTTTTATTACGTCAGCTTTGTGTCAACTGTAATTCATTGTTTCTTGTACTATGACGTGTTACCCCCTCGTTGCCTAGTTGTTCCATGTCAGATTTTGGGGTCTCACATTCATTCATTTTCCTTTGCTTTATTATGTTTTGGGCTTATGTTTAGGAACCGATGTTTGATTCCGGTTATCCCTATGGTCATGTAATGTTTTATGCATTTATCCTTGTATGCTTTGATGACACGCCATAATTACGCGTGACATTTCCATTATCAAAATGGGGTGTTACATGTATAGACGCAAAAGGGCTGCAATTGCTGAGAGGGATGGATTGATAAGCGAGTTGTCAAGTGTTAGTCCAGAACCATTGTTGAGCCGAATGGTTTCTTTGCTATTGGATATGCAAGACCGTGCTGAAGCGGAGCTTCGCCAGTTGCAAGAACTGGTTGTTGCATCAGACGATCGCGTGGCCGATATGGACTTTTTCATCCGTAACATATGACAATCGAAAGCCTTGGGAAGGTGGGTTAGTGGTTGCGTCTGTGTGTTTTTTTTTTATTTCAAATAAATTCTTGTACTTAGGAAGTGTGTGAGGGTTATGTTTGTTAGTTTATGCTGTTGCGTTATGGGTATTTGTTGTTCTCGAGGCACAGTATGCCACGTGTGGTAATGGTGCGGTATGTTTAAGTCGTTGGTTGCTATCTTTATTTAACTTGTTGTTTGGTATCTTTAAAGACGGAACATCTTTTATTGTTAATACAGCTTGTTTGATGTTAGGTGCATGCGTTATATGTAATTTTGTTTAAGTGTTCCTAAATTTTGAATGTCACAGAGCCAAAAGTATTTGCCCATATTGAGGCAGTTTGAATAATGTTGTTGTTTTTGGTTTTTTCCCATCTATGGATATTATTGTTTATAGGGTTAGCTTTTATAGGCAACTTTTCCTGCACCACTTAATGGGATAAGATTGATAGTGGTTGCTATTGGAGATAAGTTTTTAAGGGCAGGGAGCAGAGATACCTATTGCCAAAACTGTACATTGCAAGTTGGCCATACTGTGCTGCCCATGTGGAACCTGTTTATACACATGACATCGATAAGGATGTTGATAGTGGAGATTACAATCGTCTTTTATTTGGCTATTTAAGTTGTTGTTAGAAACCTTGTTTTCATACTTGTAATACCCAATTTATAAAAGTTGTAAGTAAACATAAGCAATGTCTTTCCACCCGAGGCTGGATGCGCTAAAAAAAGAGGCACGCTCGGGGAAATTGTCTGATATGTTTATTTGCTATTTGTGGGTTGACCTCCAAGCCGAGAAGGCTTGGAAGTCAAAGGTTGATCGCATGTATGATGAGGCAAACATTGGCATTATTGAGCGCGAGCATTTGCGCCAGGAGTTATTAACAATCAAAGGTGGTAGTGCTGGTGAACGAATGGTTGTTTTTTTTATGCGAACAATGGACACAGAGTGTCCTTTTCGCGATAGGCTCGCGCAGGAGGTTGAGGCATCAGAACAGCGTATTCGCGAGAAAGAAACTTATTTGGCAATGCTAACAGGGACTGTTGGGTCACCCTGAACAGCTGTCTGAGGAATGTGATTGTCCAACTGGAAGAAACCGTTCATGTTTTTTTCGCTAGTTAGTTTGGTGTTTTTACTTATGGTCTTAACCTTGCTGTTTGTACGCAAATGCTGTCTGTGCGTTTTGCGGGCTTTATCTTAATGCTTGTGTAATAAATTGTTTACTGTCCAGGTTGGCTTATGTATTTGGAAAGACTTTATTTTATTTATGATTCTTGTGTAGTATGTGTGTGATGGATACGTTAATTCACTTGTTTTTTACTTGCACACATGATCAACATTTTGTGTTGTTTGTTGCTGTTTAGATTCGACATTGCAGTCATGATTCTGACATTGATTAATTTGTGGTTCTGGGTGGGTCAACTGTGTATTTTTTGTTGCTTAGTTTGGTAGTATTAAAATAAAAAATAATTGAATGTCACATGTTAACAGTGTTGAGTTGAGGGTTTATTTAATGGGTGCGTTGGCTGGTAGACCAACACATTTGAGGTAATAGAATAAGCAAAAAGCTGTAGAGAAGATGAGTTGTAGGCCAATTTTGAACACTCTGCAGTTGTTGACATATTCAACAGACTATAGCGATTGTTTTTACTTTTACATGGAAAGAAAGATCGAAGAGGAACGCAAATGGCGTGAGAAGCTTGAAGTGCTCTATGCGGAGAAGACCAAGGCAATTGATGATGCTGGTGGATTCTTGCTTGAGCGTTCCAGTCTCAGTCCAGACCGTTGTGTCCATCGTATGATTTGGCAACTGACTGAGATGCAGGAAAGGAATGTCACTGAACGTCTTAAGCTAGGGGGATTGATGCCCGAATCTGATGGCCGGATTCATGAGATTGAGGCTTTCATGCAATCTCTTTGATCAGTTCGGGAGGGTGTGTGCCTGCTGAGCAGGCTTATGTTTCCATGTTGGCAATAAACGGGGGGCAGCTATTCATGTGTTAACGGCGCCCCCATTTGTGTTTGTTTCTTTCTTGTACGTGTTGGGATGATAGTGTTTGTGCTTGTCTTATAAAATGCATTGCCAACTACGTGTAATATATTGGACTTGTCGTTTAATATTAAATGTAGTAGTGTGTATCGTTAACGTATGCGTGGCAAATTCGTGTGACATAGTCTATCGGTGTTTGTTTTAGCGACGGTGTTTTTTTTTTCTTAGATTACGTTTGTGTTCTATTTGGTGCATGGAATATTTTGTATACCAGTTATGTTATATAACATGACAGTGGTTTTGTTGTACTTTGTTTCCTTTGTTGTCCCTATGTGGCTTATTATTTATAGTTGCAGAATCCAGATGCGTGGGAAAGGGCGTACCTGGTTCTTGTTTCAACTGCCGTTTTCCAGCGCCTATGGTAACCGGTTTCGGCACATTAGTTGGGTCGATGGTGTCAATCTCCCCGGACGTTTCATCCATGCCTTCCAGTAGAATAGGCTGTTCCTGGTCATTCAGCAGGGGTCCTGGGATGATTTTCTCAACGATTAACTCTTCCGAAGCATTTGCTGGCTGCTGCACAACACTTGGCTGGCCAAAGTGCATCTGGGCCGTTGGTTGAGCCGAGGCATCTGGGTCGAATGATAGTTGTTATTGGGTGAATGCTAGATAATACATTTGTTTGGGCAATGTTAAGAAAAAAGGTGACTGACCTTCCAATTGTGCAGTTTTACTATCTTCTGTTGAAGTTGCTTCGGCGGCCGTGCCTTCCAGAAGAATGGGTTGTTCTTGTTCAATCATGAGTTGTTTTGGGACTATTCCGTCGACGCTGAACTCACCCGACCCAGTCACTGTCTTTGTAGAATATCGTATTTTGAATGTTCCGGCTAGCCCAATGAGGTGAATGATTTCAGGTGGAACAGTGCGCCTATCGACACCTCGATACTTGGACGCCAGCTTAGAACACGGTTGGCCTAGGATCTGCTCACCAGATTGGTCGAAGAACGTGAAGTTGGCTTTTCCAGTACCGTCGTGAACAACTGTCTTGAAACTGTACCTGCGGGGTGGTATTGTGAATGGAAATTACTGTTGTAGCAAGTTTATTTGTTATACCGGCTTTGTTATAAGTAATATCTACATACTTGAAAGCAGTGTCTTCTAGCAGCCCATCGTCTTCGTAGATGAATGTTCCATCAAATTCACGGGGTGTTTTTCGGCATTTTGTACATGTGACATAGTACCAGTTTCTGTTTTGGACGACGTCTGTGATAGTTGCATCACAGGTAAATTCAACGCCCTGCACGGGAAAAAAAATGGTAGTTAACAATGGGTACTGCGAGGAGCCCCCCAATCCATCAATAAATGAATTTCTACCTTGTAGCTGGCAGGATTTTGCAGTAGCAAAGAAGAGAGTGGTTCTTTGTTAATCTTTTTCTCGGTTGGCGCTTCTTTGAAGTGGTATTTGCTTACTTGCAGCATGGGGATCGTCTTGAAACGGTCGATGAACCTGCATATGAGGGGTTGGTAAACAACGTGTGAGAAAGTACGATATATTTATGGTAAAGAAAGGTGTAACGCTTACGCTAGTTTTGCTTCGTGGACCTCGGGGATTTCAGGGTTAGTGTAACAGAAAGTGGCGGATGTGCTTGAAAGTTCCAAGGTGCCTGGGCACGTGAACAAAAGTATTAGGATTTATTAGCATGAGCGAGTAATGGACGATGCATTTTATAACGGACCGTTGTATTCGGTGACCCGGCAGGACGAAACTGCAAGAAGCACAGGAACAGGGAGTTTTTCAACGGCTGATTTGTCGAACTGTAGTGCAAGGCTATCCCAGAGTGTTAGGTCGATAGCAGGACCACTGGTTCATCAGAACGGCATGCCAGCAACCAATGGAAACCGTGTTAAAATGAAGCACAACATAAAAACAACTAATATAGCTTAAAGAAAGAGAATTTACTTTAGGTTTTCAATAGTGATCTTGTGTCTCATATTTCCTTGCTGGGGCAAGTCGCCAACTGATCGGATGCACCCTAGGTAATCTGAAACAACAAACCAGAATTTAATAGACAGGTTCAAGCCAAAAGTTTTAAGTATGGTTGTAATCTGTGTGTTACTTGTGAGGCGCGGGTACACCAATCTGTCAGCCGCATTCTTCATTGGCAATCTTGAACTGGGATGGTTGTAAGGCACAAAGTCGAAAAAATGTTGCGGGTAGTTTTTTTCTGGTTTTCTAGGTGTTCGAATTTAGTTATCTTGCCAAACCTGAGTGTAGTTTCCCTTGCCAGTGTTTGTTGGTAAGTGGCTGTTGGTTCACCAAAGAATTCGGAAATGCGATAAACTTTTCCGTATTGAAGGTTAGACCGAAAGTATGGTGCATTTGCGGGATCCATGTTTGCCTGAATCGCATCACCATGTACTATTCCTTACTAGAAATACGCAAACAGCAAACCATGTACTATTCCTAACCAGAAGATAATGTACCAACAGGGGGAAAAAGGGGGACCGTAAAACATAATGAGCTGGGAGCACGTGGGTGCTAGAACCGGGCGAATTACGGTGAGCATTCATGTCATTTTTCCTTGACAGGTCTGGTGGTCCTACATTTGATCACCCAAATAAGCAAATACCCTAACTGTCTGGTGGAATAAAGCCGCTTGCGTAAAGAAAGACTGACCAGCTTGGGGTTCCGCGGGGACATCCGAAGGCTGTTCAAAAATAACCGTCGTCTAGCAGCAGGCCTGGACGATTCCTCATAGGGTGGTGTCTGAGACGGGGGTGTGTGTGGCTGGCTGGTAACCGCAAAAGGTGTTGTTCCTGTAATTAACAAAGAGAATAAGCACATGGGGCTGTCAAACGCTTGAACGCAAAAGAGTAAGGCTAACACAAACCTGGGGAAACCGTGGGCAGTGGCACAGGACATGGAGCATTCATGTCATTTTGTCTTGACAGGTCTTGTGGTCCTACATTTGATCACCCAAATAAGCAAATACCCTAACTGTCTGGTGGAATAAAGTCGCTTGCGGAAAGAAAGACTGACCAGCTTGGGGTTCCGTGGGGACATCCGAAGGCTATTCAAAAAATAACCGTCGTCTAGCAGCAGGCCTGGACGATTCCTCATAGGGTGGTGTCTGAGACGGGGGGTGTGTGTGGCTGGCTGGTAACCGCAAAAGGTGTTATTCCTGTATTTAACAAAGAGAATAAGCAAATGGGGATGTCAAACGCTTGAACGCAAAAGAATAAGGCTAACACAAACCTGGGGAAACCGTGGGCCGTGGCACAGGACATGGCGCTTTCCTTTTCCCAAGTGGGGATGCCTGAGGTGTGGATGGGCTCGCCTTGGTAGCATTCGAAACATTCATGTTACCCCCCAGTGGGTGATCAAAACCTGGTGGTCGTGGTAAGTCCATTTTAGCAAACACGGTCATCGCATAAACGGTTTTTTAAGTGACCGGAGACGTGGCAAAAGAAAGACTAACCAGCCTGGGGGTAGACCGGTGTACTTGGTGGGACTGGGGAGTCTAAAGAGGCCGCACTACTGTTTCTTTTCCTTTTCCCAAGCGGCGAAGCATGAGAACAGGACCCAGGCGCGGTGTTTGTGGCAAAAACAGACATGGCAGGCCCCGTGGACTGGCCAACACCACCGGTTGGCCTGCATTAACCACAGTGAGTAACGACACCGGCACATGCACACAGAATTAAAGCAAATAACCAATGTAGCACGAACCTGCAGTAGGTACGGGCGGATGTGATGGGTGTGAGGTCAATGTTTCAACAGGGGTGCCACATTCGGCAGCCACACCTAAAAACGGGCGGATGCCCTGACCTTGTGGATCTCGGTTTGCACCAGTAACAGAAGAAGCACCCACTATATCGTCCAACAGGCCTGGCTGAGGGAGAAGGGAAATGTCATTATCGACAATGTACTGGGCATAGGTAGCTGTAAAAAAAAACCAAAGTTAAAAACACAGGGAAGCCATCGTTACACATAACCTGGTAAACGTATTTGTGAGGGAAAGAGAAATCACAAACCTCTTATTTTAGGGTTCCAACCACCATTTGCTAGATCTATTGCAGATCAGTTGTAACATACGGGTACGGGACGGGCAACGGAACGCAACCGACAAACTACACAAAGTTCCAGCCGGGAAGACGGACCAGACATAATGACTATGGACAACAGCAGGCAAGAAAAAGGAAAACAGTCTAGGGAAAGAGAAAGAGTGTGAAGCAAAATGTAACGGACCACAAACTACACGCTTCATAAATGCCATGGAAAATGATATCGGAAATGCGGTCTTACATTGAGGCTGACAAAAAAAAGACCTAATCTAACAGGCGTACATGCAATGGGAACGGAACCGAACATCACGAAACACAGAAGTCTAAACCAAAATGTCAACAAACCTAACCAAACACGAAGAAACATGGAAGCGCATGTGGGATCATAATATAACACGAAACACATACGCCTAACCTACCAGGTCAACAAAGGCAGACCAATCTATAACCGAATAAAGGGCAACCGCAAAAGAAAGATTCACCCAACCACATCAATAAAAGCATACGAACATCTATATCACAAAAGATCAACAAATATAAGCAGGTTTAAGCATATGGAAATTATCTATATTACAAAACACCAACAAATCTAAAAAAGCATGCCAACATCTATATTGCAAAAGATTAACAAATATAAGCAGGTTTAAGCATATGGAAATTATCTATATTACAAAACACTAACAAATCTAAAAAAACATAACAACATCTATATTACAAAAGATTAACAAATATAAGCAGGTTTAAGCATATGGAATAAGAAAGGCAGTATATGGAATAGTGACATTATCTATATTACAAAACACTAACAAATCTAAGCAGGTTTAAGCATATGGAATAACAAAGGGAGCATATGGAGTAACAAAACACAACAAACACAGATTTGTGTGTATATCAATCACGAAGAACAGGTTTAACCAAGGACAAAAACAACCCTAATAAACAAAAAAGGTTAAATCTTACAAACCTTTGTAGGCTGGATAAGCAGAAAAGAAAAGAAGACTAAGAGCGACTGTAGCAACACCACAAATAATGGAAACCCAGCTGCAACTATGTGGTGATGCTGGTATATATATATGGATGCAAGAGGCACATCATCAACGGACACCATCGTGACACGGATTAATTGCAACGGTTAAGATTGGGTTTCTGTAGCCACTACGATTCCTGTAGCCACTACACAACGGACAATCGCAATTAATGGCAAGGGGCAATCTTGCAATGGTCATCCAATTAACCCCCAATATTTAATTGGCGACAGGCCAATTAACCCTCAATTAAACCAACAACTGGACAATTGCAATTAATGGGAGGGGGAAAACATCCAATTAACCCCAACGAAAGGCCAATTAACCCTCAATTAAACCAACAACCGGACAACTGCAATTAATGGGAGGGGGGAAACATCCAATTAACCCCAATTATTTAATTGGCGAAAGGCCAAATTAACACCAATCAAACCAACAACGGGGATCAATGAATGCATAACAGGGTCTGTAAAATCAAATAACAGAAAGGTGTAGGTGCTAGTGTGTGTTTTGGTTATGAGAGGGAATTTTGGTTGTGAGAGAGGGGGATAGTATTATAAAAAGCGGTTTGTGAGGAGAATCACTGCTCCTATGGATGCGTGATTCTCCTCCTTTATATAAAGGTTAATATAAATTAGAGTGACACACTCCATGTCTTGAATAACATATCCAACCTAACATCATGAAAATCCAACGAAGATACGTCTTTTCAACATAAACTAACCATTATATGGAAGATATCGGACTATAAATGCCAAAAGGTATATTACCAAAGATTAAATGATGATCAAGTTTGTATAAGATTGCATTTCTCTCTAAATAAAAATTAGTTAACAAGGTTAGAATAAAATTAGGCATGGAACCGTTAATGTAAACATGTTAAAGACCCATCATATATAAGTTGCTTTCTCTGATCTCTACACCCGTAATTGTTGATCCCAAATTTAGATCGATTAAGCTTTGTGTATACGAGATTAGATCAAGTACTACACGTAGAGAAACCTTTGCTTATGAATAAAGTAACAAAGTGTTATGCGGAATTAACACTTGATCTAAAACACAAAGATGTTAAACAAACTTTCACTTGTATTAGAATAAACGAACTTGATTACAATGAAAGAGTTTAACTTGCGAATACTTATGAAAAACTTATATTAAACATTAACCTAAAAGATCTTCTTTTATAGAACAAGAAGTCTTGTACAATAAGCTACGAATCAACTATTCTAGGTAAAGATAAATATAGAAAATACATTGTCGTCTCTATCCTTACTAGAAGTATTCTAGAATATAATAAACGTGTAGCTCACATCTTCCATCAGTGCTTGTCTTCAATCTGTCAACGCTTGACTTTAACTTGTCAACGCTTATGCTATCAGCGTTCACTTTACTCTTGTCAACGCTTGAGTTGTTCTTGTCAGCGTTCAAGTGTTCTGGCCTAAATTTATTCCCAACAATCCTCCCCTAAACTTGATATCCACTCTTATGATCAAGTTTCTGAATAAACATTAAGAACTTGGAGGAGTCTGACAAACCTTATCATATTGGTAATAAATAAATCTGATCAAATTCTTTGCCACATCACTTGTATAGTCTATCTCCAACTGGGTGTCCTTCATCTTCTCCAAAACAGCCTTGGAAATGAAATACTGAGCATCTACAAGTAAATACTCAGCAAACTTTGTAGAACTCAAATGGTATACACCTGCAGCTGAATATAACCTCCATTGAAGACCACTGAGGTCATCTTCAAGATCCTTCCATATTTCAGGATCCTCTTCTTTTGTCCCACACATTCTTTTGAATGTGGTCCAAAGTTTTATTCCATTGACTGAAGTTGGTGCTTCAGCCTCATACTTGGTCTCTAGCAACCTCCAAAGGTCCACCAAGTCTTCTCTATCACAACTTGCAAATAAAGATATGAGAGTGGTAAAAGTGTGTACCTCCTTGCCAAATCTTCCAATTTTCCAGAATCCACATTCATCTTTATCATAACTCACAATTGGATTCCTGGAATCTAGTGGTAACACATGCACCATATCTGAAGCTTCTAATGGGGAGAGCTTGAGGCTCTTTCTGATAATTGCTTCACTTGGATATAGTTGATTCATATCTTTTGGAAACTCAAGAATAAATCCCTTCTTTACTGGTCTAGGAACTATCATAGCTTTCTTGATTGCCATCTCTTCTGCAAGTTGCTCCTTTCTTTCATCTGAAAGAAGTCTGAAAGTGTTTTCTTCTTGCACTTTCACCCAAATAGGATAAGCCCTATGTTCCAGCTCATCAAATGTCAAAGCCTTCAGCTTCTGATGTGTCCATCCAACTCCATGACATTTGAGCAACATAAAGTAGAGCTTCCTTCTATCCCTTTTCAACTCAGAGAGAATGTTGCTTGCCTTGTGCTTCAAAATCACCTTACAATCCTTCTGAACTCTAAGAAGAATTTCCAAACCCCATATCTGATCTGAAATGGTCAAGTCTGGATTATCCATACAGCTTTCTTCCCAAGAATTGTACATCTGAACCACCTCTGGCATATCAAAATCAATCTGCAACTTTAAATCTCTCAGCTTTTCCCTAGCAAGCTCATCACCATACTCAAGTCTTTCTGGTTCAACAATCATCACACTTGAATCTGAGCTAGCTCCATCACTTTCTTCTTCAGAAGTCACAACAAATGGTGACTTTTCCTTTTCACCTTGTTCCATCATTTGCTCAGCCAATCTTCTATCAAATTCAATCTGAGCTGCATTCTTTGGAACAATTTCTTCTACCAACTTACCCTTACCCTTATCTGTTGGTGCAATTAATGGTAGGGTAGATGATAATACCTGAGTAGGAACATCTTTAATGATAGATGATGACTGGAATACATCACCTCCATATGCAGATCTGTCAACGCCCAAATTTCCTCTATCAGCGCCCAAAATACTCCTATCAGCGTCCAAACTTGTCTTGTCAACGCTCAAATATTTTCCCTCAGCGCCTTGTGTAACCTCTCTCAACATATCTGTAAATGATAAATTTAAATTGGTTGGAGAGATCAAGGACGTATCAAAACCTGTTTGTTCCTTCAAAGTAGTAAGTGCTTCAGCAACATCCAATGATTGACCATCTTGACTGCTCTTATCACACAGATTTCTTTGATCTTCCTCCCCTTTGGAAGACTCCTCCATACCTCCCTTTGCAGGAACACTTTCCAAAACAACAATCCTCTCCCTCAATTCCTTGAGTTCAAGGCCTTGGTTACTGACAATTTGTACTAAGTCTGCATTCTGCTTTTGCAAGCGAATGCAGACAGCCGTCAATTCCAAAAGCGTCAATGGTTCCAGTCTGCCCTCTTCTAAAATGGGGATTTGACCTCCCAAGTCAGGTTCATTGGGCATGGATGAGGACTTAATTATGGTGGGACTGCCTTGGCCAGCTGCTAAGCCAGAACCAATAGTCCCAGCCTCATCCAGGTCACCAGCCACACTTGTGGTGGTGGTTCTCTCTGCTTCATGGCTAGGACCACCAGAGGAGAACACTCCAGCAGTCCTTTGGCGTTTAATCAACCTATATTCAGGTGGTGTGGAAGATGGTGTAGAAGAAGGTGTAGATGTGGGTTGGTTAAGGGGTGTTTGGGATTGTGATGGTTGGGTGTCAGTGGTGGAAATAGGCACATCAACGCCCACATTAGATGTGTCAGCGTCAAAGGGATTTTGGTCTATTTGCATTTGGTCAGGTGAGGGTAAAGGTTCAGGGATAGGTTCAAGTTGTGGGTGAGGGTCAATATGAGGTTGAGGGTCTGGTTGGGGTTGTGCTGCTGCAATAACAGCAAGCATAGCTGGGGTTAATGGTAGGTCTTTATGAGGTGGTGAATTCATCTTGGTAAAAATAGCTTTCTTTTGTTCAGGGATCTTATAAAAATCATTGTGATCCCTTGAACAATATCTTTGTGCATCAAAAACCATTTGCAGAAAACGGGGATAAGCTAAAGTCATTTTTGTCCCCTTGTTTTTACACATTCCTTCAAAAATCATTTTAGACCAGTTATATTTTTGCCCTGTTGCAATACACACAATATCAGTTGCAATGGATCTATTGATCTCATTGTGTGCAGTACATTTGGGACTCAAACATTGAAGGAGAATGTGAATGAGGTACTTCCAGGCTGGGGGAAATTCCTGCTTATGGTACTTATTAAGAGTACCTTCATCAGGAATAGGGTATCCCAAAGCCCTAAGCCCTTGTTCTATTTCAGATATGGGAAGAATGGTTATACCATCAGCATCATCAAGATGCAAGGCCTGGCGTACCAAGGCCTCAGTAACCACCCAAGGTCTCCCATGTACAATAGAAGTCAATGTTGTCACTCCATTAACTGTTGAGGAACTTACAGTGTTCCAAAACTGTTTAATGTGTGTGACTGGAATGAGTGGTGCATGAGAAAGAGCATACCTTAATGGGGATGCATTCAAATACTCCACCATCTGTGTGTACTGAGGGAACAAAGTATTATCAGCAACAAGATAAGCAATCATGTTGTGTTGAGACTTGAACCCCAAATCCAATTCTGCTGAGTTAAATCTTGGTGCCATTGATGAAAGCTGTTAATTTGAAGTATAAAAGATGAAGGTTGATAAGAGAAAAGTGTTAGACAAGAATTATAGATACCCTGTTTTAAAAATAGGAGCCAAATTTATAGGAGTGGATGAATGCATGTGATTGGCCCAAAAATAGGCAAAGATTTTCAAAAACTAATCATGAAAATATTGAAAAAGTTATAAGTTATCTCATGCATTTAATGAAAGTAACAACTCCTAAAATTACGGCTTGAAAATATGTCAAAAAGTAACAACTGGGTAGGTCCCATTGTTTGTCAACGGTCAAAAATAACCCATCAACGCCCAACGGCTATAATCTTGTCAACGTTCGCCTAAAGCCATGTCAGCGTCCATTTTGGTCACAACAACGCTTGGAAAAATCTTGTCAGCGTCCAAAAATAAAATTGTTTTAAAAAGTGAAAAATGACCTTAACAAGTAATTTATCCTAGAGAAGATAACCAAAAGCTGATAATTATCATAGGGCGGCAAGCACTGTCCAGTTATGCACACTTGCATAAGCAAGATAGACATAACAGTCCTCTAGTGTCCCTTGCTAACCAAAATTCTTAACAACCAAGTTACCTTATAAAATCCTTGTTACTCCCAGGTAAAACCCATATCAAAAGGATTCCCAAGTCTCCCAACAGACCACAACCAATTCTAGGCCAAAAATGTCTTGGCAGCATGCAAAGTTGATATACTATGCATGCTACAGTGCCTCATGGTTTAGTAAAACTAACCCATACTCACCTGTGGACACAATCTAGAATTGTGATAAGAGTACCATATGGATACCCAAAAATCCTAAAGGTTCCTTAAACCTCCCCTTAAACTATGATACATGAGTTCTCAAAATATATATGAACATTAAAAATTTATGTCAAGATAGGAATATAAATATTCCAACCATCATCCATAAACAAAACGTGTCCAAATAGCTCTTCAAAGATCCATAAGCAACTCTGTATCCAATGGCATAAAGCTACCACCTACCTACACATTTAGATGAAAACCACAAAACTAACATTTGTTGCTGTCAGCGTCCCGACAACACTTAACAGCGTTGAAGGAACTCTTGTCAGCGTTAGACAATAATATCTCTAACAACGGCAAAATAACACTTATCAGCGTTACATGTACCTTTGTCAGTGTTAGAAAAACAAAGTGGAAAATCTAAATCATCATAAAGACCAATAACAATGCATTATCCTGTACATACTTTTACAAAAAGGTTCCAAAACACATATTAAGTGAGATTAACCATTCCAATATTTGTTACCAAATATTGAAATCTACCAGCATCAAAAGGTTTAGTTAATAAATCAGCCACATTATCTTCTGTGGCTACCCTATCTGGTTGTATTAAACCTTTCTCAAAGCAATCTCTTATAAAATGATGTCTAATTTCTATGTGTTTGGTTTTAGAATGATGTACAGGATTTTTAATAATGCATAAAGTACTGTTATTGTCTACAAAAATCTTGGTATGCATAAAATTATACCCATAATCCAACAGCTGGTTCTGAATCCATAAGACTTGTCCACAACAAGCAGCTGCAGCCACATATTCTGCTTCAGTTGTAGAGTTTGCCACCACTGTTTGTTTCTTGCATTGCCAAGATATTAATCTGCTCCCAAGAAATTGACATCCACCAGTTGTGGATTTCCTATCAAACTTGTCACCTCCATAATCACTGTCTGAATATGCAATAAGGTCCAATGGAGAATCTTTTGGGTACCACAAGCCAAGATCTGGATAACATCTTAGGTACCTAAAAATTCTTTTCACAGCAAAAAGGTGACATTCTTTGGGAGTCACTTGATGGCGTGCACATGCACACACAGCAAACATGATGTCAGGTCTTGAGGCTGTAAGATACATCAATGATCCAATCATTGATCTATAGTGCCTAACATCCACATCCTTTCCAGCTCCAATTTTTCCCCAAGGGTATTGCCTATCCATAGGAGTGGAAGCCTCCTTCTCATGTGGAGAAAAACCATATTTCTTCAAGATTTCAGCTACATACTTGTCTTGGGAGATGAAGATACCATCTTCTTTCTGCTGAACTTGTAAACCTAGAAAGAAGTTCATCTCACCCATTGCACTCATCTTGAATTTATCTGTCATGAGCTTGGAAAATTCCTCACTCATTTTTGGATCAGTAGACCCAAAAATGATGTCATCAACATAGACCTGCACAAGCAACACATGTTTTCCTTTCTTCTTTGTAAATAGTGTCTGATCTATGGTGCCCCTTTTGAAACCATTTTCCACCAAGTAGGTGGACAATGTACCATACCATGCTCTTGGGGCTTGATGAAGTCCATACATAGCTTTCTTCACTCTATAAACCTTGTCTGGATTCTCAGGATCTTCAAAACCAGGAGGTTGCATGACATATACCTCCTCAACAATTGTCCCATAGAGGAAAGCACTCTTCACATCCATTTGATAAACAGTGAAATTCATACAAGAGGCATAAGCTAAGAAAATCCTTATAGCTTCAATTCTTGCAACAGGAGCAAATACCTCCTCATAATCTATTCCTTCCTCTTGTGTGTATCCCTGAGCTACCAAACGTGCCTTGTTTCTGACCACAATACCTCTTTCATCTTTCTTGTTCCTTAGAACCCATCTTGTCCCAATTGGTCTCACATATCTAGGACAATCAACCAGCTCCCAAACATCCTGTATAGCAAATTGGTGAAGCTCATCCTGCATTGCTTCCACCCAACTTGGTTCTTTGAGAGCATCAAAAATTTTCTTGGGTTCTTCCTGTGACAGAAAACAGGCAAACAAACATGCTTATACAAGAGGGGTATCAACCTTCTTGTGTATATTGGCAATAAATCCACCAAGACTTTGATGGGATCTTCTTGTCTGAACTGGAGCCATAACATCACCAATGATCTGAGATGTGGGGTGATCCTTTGCTGTGGAAGTGAGAACTCCTCCTTCAAAAAGTCTGGTGTCCTTAATTTCACGCTCCATGTTGCCAATATCTTCTTCATCAGACTCTCTTTGATCAACAGAAATCTCTTCATGGACATTAGAAGGTCCACCTTGTTCAAAATGGGAAGAGAAAAGATGTGCAAAGGTGTTGTCAAAGTCTGATCCTTGTTTGTCAGCGTTTGGGCTAACAACGCTTGAACTGCTGGTGTCAGCGTCTGATCCATCAGCGTCTGAATTGCTCTTGTCAGCGCTAGATTTCCCTTTGTCAGCGCCTGAAGAATCATGCATGTTTGTATTTGGTGGTATTTGAACACCACCATTATCTTTCCTAGCAGCAGTAGCAGCAGCATAATACTCATCTGTCCATATAGGAAGTGTAACATATTCTTTTGTGGGAGATGACTCAACTGCTGGTGGTCCATCCTTCTTAGCAACCTGTATACCTGAAATATTACCAATTCTCTTTTCCAAAACACTTGAAGTTTCCTTCACAATGTCTGGATCAGTAACAGGCATATAATTTAAAGCTCTAGATAAAGGTTCTAAGTCAAACAACCAATTTGGACCACTTTCAGGATCACTAGGTTTACTTTCTAAAAACCTAACATGTACTTTTTCAAGTATACGTTTTTCCTTTTTAATGTAAACCCTATATCCTTTGCTCTGCACTGAATAACCCATGAAGTAGCCTTCATCACCTTTTGAATCAAATTTACCTAGGGCCTCACTAGTTTCTAAAACAACTACATGACAACCAAAAGGCTTGAGAAAGCCAATATTTGGCTTCCTTCCCTAAAGTAATTCATAAGGTGTCTTATTATGTATTTTGTTGACCAATGCCCTATTTTGAACATAACAAGCTGTGTTAACAGCTTCAGCCCAAAAGGCTATAGGAAAGTGGGCATCAGCCAACATGGTTCTGGCTGCTTCAATAAGGGTCCTATTCTTCCTTTCAGCAACCCCATTTTGCTGTGGGGTTCTAGCTATGCTAAACTGCCTAGTAATCCCTTTCTTGGCACAAAAATCATCTAGCAACTGATTTCTAAACTCACCCCATTGTCACTTCTAATAATTTTGACCTCATTACCATTCTTCTTTTCAATCTGGGTAATGAAATTAATCAGACTTTGGGCAGTTTCACTTTTCTTGGCTAAAAAGAAAGTCCATGTAAACCTGGAATAATCATCAGTGATAACAAAACAATATGATTTACCCTTCAAACTTTCTATATTAGTTGGACCAAAGAGGTCCATATGCAATAAGTGAAGTGGTTTAGAACTAGAGTGCACCTGTTTAGACCTGAATGAGACCTTGTGCTGCTTGCCCTTAAGACATGCAACACAAGAGTGGTCATTGTGGAAAGCCTTTTCAGGCAAACCATCAACTAAACCAAGCCTCACAAGTCTATTGATATTCTTAAAGTTTATGTGCCCTAATCTCCTGTGCCAAAGATTACTTTCATCTACTGAGGCTTTAGCATACAGACATGACATTTTATTATTTATCTTAATTCCATTAAGATTCACATTATATATGTCTTTATGCCTTGGTGTTCTAAAATCTATGTATTTTTCCTCAGGGAGCTTATAATCTTTGCTTAACACCAAGCACTCAGTATCTGTGAAAAGAACCTTATTTTTGTTATCACACACTTGTGATACACTAAACAAATTATAATCCAGTTCTTTTACCAAGAAGACATTCTCAAACCGTAGATTGTTGGTGACAAGGGTTCCTTTTCCTGTGATTGTGCCATAGCCCCCTCCAAAGTATACATTATCACCATCTTGAATAGGAGAGAAATTAGTCAGATAGTCTTCCTTTCCTGTCATGTGCCTTGAGCATCCACTATCCCAGTATCCATAATCATTGATCTTCTTCTGAATGCCCTGCACATAAAGAAAACACATTAGTTTTCTTTGGGAACCCAAGCCTTGGAAGACTTGGATTCATTTGGTTGTTCAACAAGAACATACTTGGTTCTCATAACAACCCCATTTTCATCCCTGTTTGAATGAAATTCCCAGTTAACCCCAATTGGTGTTGACAATGCCTTTGAAATATAATGAAACCTGTTGCATGTCATAGAAATACCAGTAGAATTAGGGTTTTGGTCTTGTTTTGGTCTCCATGTTAAGCTAGTATAAGCTTTAGACCTATTTCCCTGTGGTTGCAAATACCTAGGTTTGGCAGTGTTTCTATCAGCGCTGAAATTTCTCTTGTCAGCGCCCCGATTGCTCTTATCAGCGTTGAACCTAGGGTTTGCTACAGGAACCCATTGCCTATTGGACCAAGTGTTTGACTTTTGAAAAGGTCTTAGGCCTTGTGTGTTAGACCCTCTAGAAAAGAATGGGGCTGGTCTAACAACTTGTGAACTTTTGTTCACAAAGGTATTGGGTCTGACAGTGTTTGACCTATGTTGACTTTTGTCAGCGCTGAAATGGTTCCTATCAGCGTTGACATTGGAAGCATTGACACAATTGTATGCCAAATGTGAGAAGCTACCACATGTGTAACAAGCTTTTCTAGGCATAGTCTTAGGTCTAGAAGCAAAGAAGCCTGTTCCATGGTTACTAACTTGGCTTTTTGGTGACCTAGTATTCCTATACATCTCTGCATATTTAACACTAGGTTTTCTAACAGTTTGTGGGCCAAGGTTAATAGCTTTGCCAGTGGTAGGGTGTGTGATCTTAATAGGTTTAGGATCATAGGACTCCACAATTGGTATCATGTTTGGTGTGGGCTCATTTGGACTTTCACACAACAACCCTCCCTTAACAAACAAGGTGTGGTTAGCTTTCTTCCACTCATCTAGGTCAGTCAGTTTTTGCTTGTATTCCTCAACCGGGGAGGTCACTCTAGGTGGAGGAATGAATTCCTCCTCTTGGCATTCTGGCAAGCCAGTCCAAGATAAATCCTTTGATTGGACACCATAGAAATCCCCAGCTGGTGGTGGAACACCAGTATAATTATTCATCCCAATCCCACTCATATCCTTAGAGTCTCTTTGTTTACTAACACACTCTCCTAGGGATTATGTGGCCTTGTCAAATCTCTGGATTTTAAGACTCACATTATCTTTATTTTTGTTAGCCTCCTCTAACTGAGCTATCAAATCAAGATTAACCCTATTTACTATATCTTGAACATCTTTACTCTGATGTAACTCATGTTTTAAGATATTTATTTGATCCTTTAAATCAAACTCCATTTTCTTATACTCAGCTACTGTCTTTTCTGTTTGGGTAAGAGCAATTTGATAATTAGATACTTTGCATCTTTCAGTACTTGCCTCATCTAATAATTTTACTATCTCTTGATTTAGTTTTTCAGTATTTAAACGACAACCCTTAGAACAGAAAGCATCATCATATACCTCATTGTCTGATGAAGAGGAGGAGTGTGCCATGAGAGCATATTCAACATGCTCTTCTTTAACTTCAGCAACCAAAGCTCTGTCCTCTTCCTCATTCTTAGCCATCCAGCTCCAGTCCCATTCTCCAACTCCATCAATTTGTTGAACAGCAACCATGGCCTTGGGATCTGGGCTCTTAATCATTTGGCTTGAAGGCTTCCCAGCATCAGATCTTCTTGGAGATCTACATTCCCTCATAAAGTGCCCCATCCTATGACAGTTGTAGCACTCAACCTTTGACTTGTCAAATCCAGCAACATCCTTAGCATTAAAGGTCATCTTCTTCTTGAACCTTTTATTGAACCTGTTTGCTCTTAAACTTACAAGAGCCATAGTCCACTTGATGTCCATCTCTTCCAATTGTTCATCACTTATCTGCTCAAGATCTTCATATGTAATCCTTGAATCACTGGGCAAAGAAGCAATGAATGCACACACAGTATCTAGATCAAAACCAGCAGGTTTAATTCTATCAGCGCCATGATTGTATGTGTCAGCGCTTGAGTACAAAGCGTTGACAGGATATGATCCAGCGCTAACAGGCTGAGATCCAGCGTTGACACATTGAGATCCAGTGTCTGGATGTCCATAGAAGTTCATGGAATCAAATTGGCCTTAACTTTGTGAGAAGAAGGCCATTTTCAAATCGCGTATTTTTCAAATCGCGTAACTTTTAAAATATCGGGTTCTGATAATACCCGCTTTAACAATTTGCGGGACAAAAGATTATACTAACCTCTATCCCATATTTCATATATTAAATAAAAAAAAAGAAGGATGAATGACACGTATCAAAAGAAAACATACACGTCTTACTTCTTTGTTAACATTCATCAACTTTGCTTACATATCATACTAGTATGTTATTTTAATATCAAATATCAAACAAGGCAGTATCATTTTCAAAAATTCAATCAAAGATATACTTCATGCTCCGAGGTTGTATGCAATCTTACCAAGTATTTCTAAAGTGTTGGGTTAGACTATCATTGTTGAAAGCATTTGTCAACTATCTTGCAAATTTCCATCATCTTTGTAAGGACTATTATTGATCATCTTGTTATTTTATTTATCAAGTAATCCTTATTGATATAAATTATATATTAATGATATATATGTTACATTATATGTTTTTAAGGCATTGTATAAGAGAATAGACATTTTTCTAACACTAGTAAGCTTGTGATAACAAGATATTCAGACTGTTTTAAAAGTTAGTGGTAAAACGTGGCTATTTTTACAACATACAGTAAGTTTTAATATTTTAAAACAGCCTAAGATGATAGCCTTGTGTTTTGTGATGATTTGGCCGGGTGGCCCGTCTTATGACGATTCCCGGATAGTGAGTTACGGCCAAAATACAAAACTAGGTTCAAATCTGACCTTCTGTTTTGTGAGCCTGTTTTCTCATAAAATTTATATACCAACTCTTAAATATGCAAGACTAAAAGTTGTAGATATAATCATATAGACTCAGCGTGCATTGAGTGATTTTTTAATTCTACACGGTTTGAAAATAGCGGCCAAAACGGGTAAACTGAAATTAAATGTAAAACGCAGCCTATACATTTAATAATAAAAATGAGTTTTAATCTATGTTAAATATGAATTGAGGACAAATGGACTTGAGATAATTGTAGTACACAAGCTTAGAATCATTTTAATATAAATAACTCATTTAAATGATTTATAATTTAGGAGAAATGACCTAATGAACAGAACATGTCGGAAATTATCAAGATTGAACAATATTAGTAAACAAAAAAAAAGATGGCTTATTTATCAAAAATGGATAACATTTTAAAAATGATAAATGTTTATTTACAAGTTGTATAAAAAGTTTATAAAACTTATACAATGCCTAAAACGTATTAAATACATTATTTATATAGTTATGACTTATTTCTCGTACCGAGCCTGAGACGTGTTTCGTCATCTTTAGGTATCGTGTGATCGTGTATAAGCTGTTGGCGTTTGTTTCCGATTGACGTTTGTGACTGTTATATCAAGTGAGTTCATAGCCTCGCTCTTTACTATTTAATTGTTTTATAAATCCCGCGAGGGGGGATACATGCTTGTTTTTAAAATGAACACATGGTTTATATGGTATGCTTTCCCGGTAGCTATTATATGTGCTAAGTAGCGTATTGCCACTGAAAAGTCCCTAAAAATCATGAACCGTTAAATACTTATGATGGGTAGGCGCTCGTATAGACGAATGGATCCATTGGGAATGATGACCCCCACCCAGGCAGGTCGCACCTGTGAGTTGGAGGCTCAGTTGGGTGTCTTATACGTGAGGCATGGGGTATTTGGCAAGATACCTAACTAGGGCAAATTTATTTATTAAGGCATCGGTGTCATGAGCTTAGCACAATAGTGTGGTTATATGATATTGTATGTGTTACATTATCACTCGATGAATGAAAACTTGTGTTCAAAAATTGATTGTTTATATAAACCTACGGATTCACTCGACCTTGTGTTGATGTTTTAGCATGTATTTCTCAGGTGTTTAGGTAATGCAAGGATGCAAGATGTCGCATGGAAATGTGTTTTGAAGACGATGCATATGTTATCATTCGAAAGAATTTTGAAAACCTTTTAGTTTGTTTATGTTTATATTATGTACTTATAATGTAAGGACCTGGTGTAACTCTGATAATACTTTTTTTTTCTCGAATGATAACTATCTTTTGAAAACGTCCCATGTAGAGGTCGTTTTCTATAACTTATGTGATGTGCTATGAAGTAATACCCAATTGACCCGTTCGCTGCCTATCAGAAATATGGGGGTATTACACTAAGTACCCTAAACAATTCATAATATAAAATGAAAACAGGCTGATCCAAAAACTATTTTGACACCCGAATAATGTATCCTGTTTTTGACCCACTTCACAACTTCCAATTTAGTTCTAGTTTCTTTTGTTTGAAAGCTAACTCAATTACCTTTCCAGGGACATAAGATTCGAAATTTAAAAGTTTGTAGAACTCTAGATATGACCAAAACAATGGACCAAAAATTTTGTCCAGTTTTTAAAAACGAATTTAAACATGTCTAAACCCTAATTACGATCACTAATCTTCATAATAACCAAAGTAATCAATTCATATGAACCCTAATCTAACTAATCTCAGAAAACTCACAAACCCTAATCCATCATAAGATCAATTACATGATTAAATTGATTAAAATCATTAATAGAACAAGGGTTTTGAAGGTTTTACCTTAGAAATCAATGGAAGATCTTTATTTTTGAAACCATAATTGGGCACCATTGTTGAATTTCGGCTAGGAGTTATTATGGAGGTTAAAAATCTGATTATTTTGGTTATGGGTTGGGTTTGGTTAAGTCCTAAAGGCCCCCCCCAATCCTATTACAAGTCAATTGGGCTTGTTTTGGGCTTTTCCTTCTTTCTTTCTTTTAGCCGCCCAACCCAAAGCCCAAAACCCCTACTTGGCCGACTTTTATACTCCACCTACTGTTATTTATTCGTAACTAAACTTAGTAGTACCCTCGGGTTACTTCCGGGACAAAGCCAGAAAGCCTTACGTTAATTTTTCGTCTTCTTACGCAATTACCGTAAAATACATAATTTTATGGAAACTCTTAAAATAAGTTAGTGACTTAATAAATAAGTCTAAAATAACCTAAATCTAACACGTAAATTACTCTCGAAACTAAATCCTTAGTCCGAGATCTCTAAACGCTAAACCATCGCATCGTAAATATACAATTTACTATAATACATATACGTATATATAAAAATTTAAAATAACACTGTTTCATTTCATAGTCACTACCACATGAGGTCATGAACATGAAATAACCACACATCGTTTCACTTACAGCGTACCCCGTACCCGTAAACGATGTCCAAACCACACTATATTCACACCAAGTAACACATAAACACATAAAGACACATAATTTCACGAAATATGCACAAAATAAAACTAAGTGACGAACCTCAAAACCGCGGTTGTCACATCACTCCCTCCTAATAGAAATCTCGTCCTGAGATTTACTCCTTAGGATCAAACACACAAACAACAAATCACATGAGGATACTTGTTCAAAATGAACTCTTCTCATTTCCATGTGTATCTTAGTTCATGACTTAATATACCACATATACTAACCAACAATATTTAAATTCATTCCCAAACTCTTGACCTCACAGCTAACAAATCTCACAAATGACTCTTTGATAGAACGAAGACTCTTATTAACACAAATCCCGAATAACCATACATGCAAATACGCATTCTCAAACAACATTTACCAATCTTAATACATAAAATATATCATGTATACCATTCAATTTCCTAGGTAATTCTATACCCATAAGATACTGGTCCAATCTTTCCAAATATCATAAATAAGGCGGAATATGGGACTACGAAAATCACCTGATTCAAGCTTCCCCAAATATCCGCGCTCTAGTGAAAATCTAAACACACAAACATATGCAATCAAGAGATGAACCGCATACCAAAATGGCTCATCAATCTATGATGAATATCTAACATTCTCTTATACCATTCCGTCACACCCCACCATGGCGGAATATGGGGCGCGACGTATGGATATCATCACAACATGACGTGTCTATAGAGATAACTAAATGAAATAAGAAATGTCATAAAATGGTGACACAAATGTCATGACAATATCTCAACAATACAAGAGTCTAGGTAAGTAGGTAACAGTCCTACCGCTTACCCGAGACAAACAATTAACATAAACAAAGCAAACATATAGGTGTCAACAAAGTATCACTTATTCAAACATCAAATAAAGACTAAGAGGAAAGGGGGTTCCTCCAATGCAATCCTAAGCCTCCAAAGCTAGCCACTCCTATTCTCATGCTTAACCACATTCTCACCTGAAAGAGACACTAAAACACGTCAACATAATGTTGGTGAGAGTCATAGGTTTAGACTCCAACCTCAAACTAGTTATAATATAAGCTGTGATAACCACCAACAATAAAAATATATGGACAATGTGTTACAAACGTGCATTAACAACTAACAATCCAAGATTAATCATACCAAACCAATTCTAAGGCTCCAAGTCTTACCAATAACCACAATTCTAAGGCTCCAAGCCTTACCAATCACCATGGTACTATAGGCGCCCATACACCTATGAACCAATCCCAAGGCCCCGCCTTGTCAACATCCCTTTGATACCCAGTCAAATCACAAAACAATCATGAATCAATTAGCAGTTAATAACATAAGTACACATAAGTCCATCACCAAATCATAAAAAATTCACAGCAACAATTTACAAAACCATAACGAGTGTCTCTTACATCCCATCTGGAAGTCAAAATCATTAAAAGATATAGGACTATGAAACTCACCTGATTCAAGCTTCCCCAAATATCAGCGCTCTAGCGAAAATCTAAACACACAAACATATACAATCAAGAGATGAACCACATACCAAAATGGCTCATCAATCTATGATGGATATCTAACATTCTCCTACAACTTAACCTCATTTATATGCCATAAGCATCCCATTACATCTCTCTCTATAAAGCCCTTAACTTAGTTAAGTTCAGAACCCGTCCCGTTAACATTTTACCCATAACAGTCCCGATTTTCATACTCCGTATTATGAGCCAAACGCCCACCAAACCTAAACCACATTCCTTGCAATGAAAACCCCATAAACTTATATGTGTTAGCTAAAATCTCATCCCTTTCCCCCAAAGATAATTTTAAGTCCCCGATATACAACTTATACTTTCCTCTATCCAGATTTTACCGATTTTGAACATATGAAAAGTTTGTTATGATCAGAGGGTCTTCCACTATCTCAATTGATTAGCCCTCTTCCAGATATATTATATAACATATAAACTAACTCTCATATTCGTTTGAAAGTTCAATTGTAATCCTAAGTACCCTAACCACCTTAAAACATTAAATTAAAGCCGATTGATTTCAAAATTATTTTGACCTCCGACTGTTGTAACCTGTTTTTGACCCACTTCCAGACCTCCAATTCAATTCTAGTTTCTTATATTTGAAATCCAATTCAATTACCTTTTCAGGGATATAAGATTCGAAAATTAAAAGTTTGTAGAACTCTAGATATGATCAAAACATTAACCCTAAAATTCTGCCCAATTTTTTAATTACGAATTTAATTAAACTAACCTAATTAATTACCCAGCAATTTATTAATTACAAGCCCAAATTATTCTATTCATTATATATCATTAATATACTGATTTTAATATAAACCCTAACCTAAATCCATCATTGAATGATTAAGAAAGAATTAAAAACACTTTAATTGAAAAGGGTTTTAAAGATTTACCTTTGATTTATGAAAACCCTAAATTTTATGAAGAAACCTTAATTCTTCTCTTTTTCAGTCGACTATAAATCTCCAGGAAGAAAGTTTTATGTGTTTGATTTGTGTATGGAACTCCTTATATAGTACAAAAAGTCCTAGACCAACCATAAGCCCACTTAGCATAATTTTTTTGCTTCATTTTTGTTTTAATCATAATAACCGACCCTTCCCTCTTAAATTTCGTTTTTTATTTATTTTAATTATTAATAATTGTATTAATAATATTACCTTAATTTATTTCAGCTCCTAAAGCCTCCAAAACCTTAAAACCGTAAAACTAGTCAAGTTCACGCGTATACCGTAAAAGACGTAAAATATACAGTTTTATAAAAACTCTTGAAATATGAAATAAACTAATTAACTAAGTCCTAAATGACTTAAGCCATCCCGAAAAATACTCCCGCGACTAATTACCTCATGCGAGACCTCTAAATGCTAAACCTTAAAACGTAAAAATACGATTTTCTATAATACATATACGTATACGTAAAACCACTAAATAACACCATCTTATTTCATAGTCACTACTATGTGAGCTCATGAACATGAAAACATCACACATCGTTTCACTCACAAGGTACCCCGTACCCAAAAACGATGTCCAAACCACACTCTATTCACACCAAATAACACATAAACACATAAAGGCACATAAGTTCACGAAATATGCCCAAAATAAAACTAAGTGATGAACCTCAAAACCGTGGTTGTCACATCACTCCCTCCTAATAGAAATCTTGTCCCGAGATTTACTCCTTAGGATCAGTCCCATCATTAGCAAATAACTGAGGATACTTGTTCCTCATGAACTCCTACCGTTCCCAAGTGAACTCTGGTCCACGTTTCGAATTCCATCTAACCTTAACCAACGGTATCTTACTTCTCTTTAGAGCCTTAACTTCATGATCCATAATCTTTACCGACTCTTTAATAAAACAAAGGCTCGTATCTATTCTAATATCATTTAACGGCACCTTCAAGTCCATCTTTGCTAAACATTTCCTCAAATTCGACACATGAAATACATCATGCACACTGCTCAACTCTTCCGGTAATCTCAACCTATAAGCCACTGGTCCAATCCTTTCAAGGATTTCAAATGGACCCACGATTCTAGTTGTTAACTTCCCTTTCATCCCAAACCACGTCACTTCTTTCCATGGTGAAACCTATAGCATAACCTTATCCCCAATCTCAAATCCCAACTACTTACGCCTCTTGTCCACACAGCCCTCTTGTCGGTCCTTTGCCATTTCCAACCTCTACTTAAGCACTGCCACCACCTCTTGTAGTTTTCTGTTCCAACTTCGGTCTAATATGTTGACTGCTTCTAACTTCACCCCCACCATAACGGTTATCCACCTCATCTTCAATGGATTAACTCCAGAAGTTTCTACTACATTTCCTATCACCATACCTAACGGTTTTCCCTTCTATATCACTACACTATCTTGACAACCCTTTGCTCCCTCAAGCCATTCTTCCTCCATACTACTTCTTGCTTGTCTCTCCATAATCTTAATTTCCATACCATCTTCTATCTCATCTTCAGCCAATAATTTAGGTGATCCTCTTTTATTCCCTACATTCTCATCAATGAAGAATACGCCCCTCTCACTAGTCACTCTCTTTGTAGAAGAATTCTTCCTAAATAAAATACATTCCCCAACAATCTCCAAACCGCACTCCAATGCTCTAGGCGTCTTCCTCCATTATCCTTATGGTATGCTCATACCAACCATTAGTCTATCAACGGTATACTATGCTTACTTCCCATCATTTATTCCCTTGCCATAATCCTTCATAAAGCTATCCATACTTCTTAGGCTAATTTTTATGTAGAATTTCCTATTCCATCACATCCGCACGCAATCATTCCAACTTCTTAACTACTTGACTTCTCATTCGTCTTAGAATATGGGATGAATTATTCAGTCTATCGACTATCACCCAACTCTCAGCGTACTTATTCCTCTACCCCATTATGTATCCCCTCTACCATCTTCGTCCTTACACCACCCTTTCTATGCTACTCCTATCTATGTAGGAAGTATAGCCTACGTCCCTTTTCTCCATATGATTGTCCAAGCCACACAACAGAAATGGTGACGCGTTCTCTGCTTTAGACAACTACTCATGCAGCTTACATCCTTCATCCAAACCCTCCTAACACGTCATCTATATAGCTAAATTTTGTCTCAACATCACTTCCTCCCTCTTATTCCATGTCTCATTAACTATGCTTTCCTTTCCCAGATGGTACTTGGCCTTGCAATTTTTCCTTCATCACTTAACTCCACCCATCACCTTTGACAAATGTTCAATTAAGAGGACTGAATATGTGTTGGAGACGTTCATGATCCGTATAGATAATTCTCTACGTCTCGTACACCAAATGCCTCTAGCATTCTAGGCACATCTAACAATCCAACTCTATTAACTAAGTCTTATCTAGTTCTTCTAAATCTCTAGTTCCTACAACGTATAAGCAATCGCCTTTCTTTTTCGTTCTCGTACGCATCTAAATCCTTGCTCCACGTTTCGTCATGCTTCGCTAATTCATCCAGTACTTCCGATAATGCCAGGCTCTACTCATTATCCAATCCACCTCTTCAGCCTCCAAAATGCTTCCTCATCCTTCTTCACTTCGCCCCTTGCTGGTTTCATGATATGCCATCATCTCTAACTACTCATCATGGTAAACTTAATACTAAAACTCACACTTGAAAATCTCACGTAATTCCTTTTTCTAAAACACTCCAATACCAACACATAATTAGCCTCACTCTCCTTCTTAGACTTTGAGTAGATCAAGATGTCATCGATACTCCCGATGACAACTTGTTTATATATGGTCATGCACACTCGGTTCATTGACACCATGAAAACCGCTAGTGCTTTGGTGAAGCCAAATGCATAACCGTAAACCCAAAACATCCATTCAACATTCTTAACATCATCCCTGCATCCTCTCTTGGCAGCAACACAAACAAATTTCTACCTCTTTCTACTCGCGAATTTCTACAGACATTCTAAAAGATCGATACTCTTTCTTATCAACCCATCCAATCGCTTTCACATCACATTTACTACCAGGCAACTCACCCTTTATCTTGCATTCCTTGCAATTTATAACAACTCATGTATTTAAAATCATTCCATCAACAATTTCCTTGGAAAGGCACTAACTACAACTCATCTTGCTCCTTCTACTGGCTCTGTTCATGGTTCTACTTCAAGATAATAGGTAAACCTATTAAAACTTAAGAAATGTTTGGAAAATTTTACATACCTAACAAATATCACAAGTACCTTTGAAATATCACATCCCCTTCCAACATTCTCTATGATGCGGTACTTTGCCAATATCCATACTTTATACAAATCTCTATTCATCTCCCTTGGCACTCCTAAAAGACCTCATGACCACATTAGTTCGTCTTTCTACGAACTTCTAACTCTTTCCCCATCAAAAAGGGCATTCTAACTATTCTCTCATATGACTATATCAATGCTCTTAATCAATACCAAACCAAAAATACATCTGGAACCCACCAGACACGACCAACGAATCAAAACTATGGATAAGTAACGACATTTCACGTGCACCAGTTAAAAGAAGTCAAAAACCACAAGACTCAAAAGAAAACTCAAACCTAAAACATGTATCAATTCAAAATGACCCATGACAACGAAAATTAATCCAAGAAACACCCAATGGAAACGAAAACATATTACGCCCCACGACATATTTTTTTTAAACCTTGCACGACATCGACTTTTCCTAAAAGAATGGGATTAGAACAATGGTTATAGAGAATTAGGTTGCCTAGTCTTGTAGCCTAGTCTATAGCTTAAGGGTCCTCGCATATAGGCGTCGTAGGAGTATGTGTGCATTTGATATTAATTTAAGTTTTTTCTGGATGTTATTGGTTTTTACTTGCGATGTTTGTTAAGTTTTGACTAGTATGGGTTGACCCATAGTAGTTCATACTTAGCCACATGTTATTTTCTTTTCGGGTTGTGACTTGTGCGGGTTGAACCATAATCGTCCACGCTAGTCATTGTTGTATTTTGCTTAAATTGTACATTATAGTACATAATTTGGTACATGGTAGTTTCTGTCTTTTGTTGAGTTATTTTATGTACCTGAGGTATAGTATTTTTCTTTTGATGTTTAAGTCATGTTCCCTAATAATCATGTGGTGGTTCGAGTTACTAGGAGTAGGTGGATAGGAAGGTTTTTAAGCTGTTTCCACTCTGATGGGTGACATGATTTATAATTGATTATGTTTTCGTTTTGGATTTTGTCTATGCTGTTTTAGCTAGACTATGGATTTCTGTATTCCAAGAGTTTGACTATGTTATTTTAATAGTTAGAGTTTTTGACCTTATTGTTTATGTGGTTATGTGCTTAGATGAGTTGATGGATTTATGTGTTATGTGTTGTATTGATTCTTACAAGTGTCATCATAGGAGGGAGTGCACTGGGGAAAGGGTAATTGTATAAGTATGGTGGCCAACATAGTTATACAAGTACCACAACTTCAATGGATTCCTAAGTATGATTGCATGAAAGAGGATTAATACATGCTTGTATAGTAGATGTTGAACGGATTTGAGTATATGTATCCTAATATGCCTATATATGTATGATCCCCTAAAATTATCGATTGTATCCTTAGGAGGGTGGCTAGCTCGCTTCTTTTTAAATATTCAACCTTCGTTGTAGCGTATTCTTCAAGTTTCCTATTTCACGTGTCCGTTTTAAAATGGTGTTTTTGGTTTTAAGTCTATTGAAGTAACTTTGAATTTCTTTTGGGATAATGAAATCTTTTGTGTTGAGTCTTACATTTCTTTTGGTCGGTATATATTGAAAAAAAAGACTTGGAAATCTACTATAGAGTTAGATAGTTGGTTGTATTCGGTAAAATATGGGTAAGGTGTAGGAGTCGTGTTTGCAACAAGATATAACATTAGTTTTTTATGTAATCAATACTTATTTATTTCAAATTCTAAAAGACCTTCTTTAAAATAAAGCAAAATAATAAATTTCCTACTTAAATATTTCATATAATTGAGTTTAATCAATATACGTCATTTATAATTATTTATACAAGACTAAACAAAGTTCATGAAAATTTCACATACATTTATTTCTTTTCATTTAAAAAGGATTACGTTAATTACTAAGATGATTCTTTAGTTTTTAAAACAACTAATATAAAATTATTTTGGTCATAACTTGTTCGTTTTAAAAGATTTTTAGGTGATTCAAAAGCCTAAAATTATGTACTCGGAACCTACTTTTTAAATATTCAGAATGTATAGTCATGGGAGGTCAGTAGCCTGGTCAAAATTGTTGTACAAGTGTCGAGTTCAAGGTTGAGTTTTGAATAGTAGTTTTTAAACTTATGATTTGGGATGTTCGGGGTAGCTAGTTTTTGAGTTGAGTCTTGAGATCGTATAAAGGGTTGTTTGTAGATTGTTTGAGTCACATAGATGTGGAGAGGTAAAGAAAAATATTCTTTTAGGAAAGGTCGATGTCGTGCAATGTTTAAAAAAAATGTCGCGGGGCGTAATATGTTTTGGTTGCCATTGGGTGTTTCTTGGATTATTTTTCGTTGTCATGGGTCATTTTGAATTGATACATGTTTTGGTTTTGTGTTTTCTTTTGAGTCTCGTATTTTTTTGACTTGTTTTAACTGGTGCACGTGAAATGTCGTTAGTTATCCGTAGTTTTGATTCGTTGGTCGTGTCTGGTGGGTTCCAGATGTTGTTTTGGTTTTGTATTGATTGAGAGCATTGATATAGTCATATGAGAGAATAGTTGGAGTGCCCTTTGTGACGGGGAAAGAGTTAGAAGTTAGTAGAAAGACGAACTAATGTGGTCATGAGGCCTCTTAGGAGTGCCAAGTGAGATGAATAGAGATTTGTATAAAGTATGGATATTGGCATAAGTAACGCATCATAGAGAATGTTGGAAGGGGATGTGATATTTCAAAGGTACTTGTGATATTTGTTAGGTATGTAAAATTTTCCGAAATTTTTTTAAGATTTAGTAGGTTTACCTATTATCTTGAAGTAGAACCATGAACAGAGCCAGTAGAAGGAGCAAGATGAGTTGTAGTTAGTGCCTTTCCAAGCAGTTATTGATGGAATGATTTTAAAGACACGAGTTGTTAGAAATTGCAAGGAATGCAAGATAAAGGTTGAGTTGCCTGGTAGTAAATGTGATGTGAAAGCGGTTGGATGGGTTGATAAGAAGGAGCATCGATCTTTTAGAATGTGTGTAGAATTTCGCGATAGAAATAGGTAGAAATTTGTTTTTGTTGCTGCCAAGAGAGGATGCAGGGATAATGTTAAGAATGTTGAATGGACGCTTTAGGTTTACGGTTATGCATTTGGCTTCACCAAATCACTACCGGTTTTCATGAAGTCAATGAACCGAGTGTGCATGACCGTATATAAACGTGTTGTCATCGGGAGTATCGACGATATCTTGATCTACTCAAAGTTTAAGAAGGGGAGTGAGGCAAATCATGTGTTGGCTTTGGAGTGGTTTAGGAAAAGGAATTATACGTGAGATTTTTCAAGTGTGAGTTTTAGGATTATGTTTACCATGATGAGTAGTTAGAGATGATGGCATATCATGGAACCAGGAAGGGGCGAAGTAAAGAAGGGCGAGGAAGCGTTTTGGAGGCTGAAGAGGTGGATTGGATAATGAACAGATCTTGGAATTACCAGAAGGACTAGATGAATTCACGAAGCATGACGATACGTGGAGAAAGGATTTGGATGCATAGGAGGACGACAAAGAAAGGTGATTGCTTATGTGTTGTAGGAACTGAAGATTTAGAAGAACTAGATAAGTCTTAGTTAGTAGAGCTGGATTGTTAGATCTGCCTAGAATGCTAGACATTTGGTGTACGAGACGTAGAGAATGATCTATACGGATCATGATCGTCTCTAACACATATTCAATCCTCTTGATTGAACATTTGGCAAAGATGATGGGTGGGGTTAGGTGATGAAGGAAAATTGCAAGACCAAGTACCATCTGGGAAAGGCAAGCATAGTTAATGAGACATGGAATAAGAGGGAGGAAGTGATGTTGAGACAAAATTTAGCTATATGGATGACATGTTAGGAGGGTTTGGATGAAGGATGTAAGTTGCACGAGTAGTTGTCTAAAGTAGAGAACCCGTCAACATTTACGTTGCGTGGCTTGGACAATCATATGGAGAAAAGGGACATAGGCTATACTTCCTACATAGATAGGAGTATCATAGAAAAGGCGGTGTAGGGACGAAGATGGTATAGGGGATGCATAATGTGGTAGAGGAATAAGTACAATGAGAGTTGGGTGATAGTCGATAGACTAATTAATTCATCCAATATTCTAAGAGGAATGAGAAGTCAAGTAGTTGAGAAGTTGGAAGGATTGCGTACGGATGTAATAGAATAGGAGGTTCTGCATAAAAATTAGCCTAAGAAGTATGGAATGCTTTATGAAGGATTATGGCAAGGGAATAAACGATGGGAAGTGTTAGAAATACGTTTTTACGTATTTAGGAAGATTCGGTCACTCCGACAATATACTAAGTAGTAGCTCGTAGTCTAGACATCGTTATTTAACAAACAAGTCCAAGCCTAGCCTACAACATGTGTAGGCCGGCCCAAACGTGTAAGCCCAAGCCCATTATAAGGCTTGGGTATATAAACCCTCTCCTTAGATGGAGAGGGTGTGTGGTTAATCATTTTTTCACATAGTTCACTCTTGTTTCTCTCTCTAGAATTGTGTGTAATCCACCATCTCTCTATCTCTTTCTCTCTCTAAAACATAAGCAAGCTTTACACATTTACAAATGGTATCAAGAGCCATGGGATGAGTGTATTGTTTTTGTGTTTGTGTTCATAAAATTCGTGTGTTTTTGCTCCCTAAATCCGACGTCCAAAATTTTTTTGGTGTTTTTTTGTGGTTTGATCTTCACCAATATCATCTACATACACGTATTAGTGATTTGGGTTACTTGGATTGCTCAAAAACGCAAAATTTTTGAGTGTTTGGATTCACTTTTGGCTTCAAGATTCGTATTCCTTAAAGTACAAACGAATTCCTTGTTTTTCTCCAAATTTCGCAACCTTTGGTATAATTTCGCAATTATGGAATTGCGAAATTGGTTAGAATTGCGAAATCTTTGCAAAGTTGCGGAATCGTGCCCTAATTCCGCAATTAGTATTGCGGAATTGTTCAATTAGTATTGCGGAATTGTTGAGTTCCCTATATTGCGAAATTGTTCAATTAGTATTGCGGAATTGTTGAGTTCCCTATATTGCGGAATTGTTCAATTAGTATTGCGGAATTGTTGTGTTCTTTATATTGCGGAATTGTTCAATTAGGATTGCGGATTTGAATGCAAAGAAGATTGCGGAATTGTGTAGCTTCAACAATTACGGAATTGAATCTAAACTTAATTGCGGAATTGAATCCAAACTTGATTGCGAAATCTTTCATTTTTAGGGTTGCGAATTTGAATCAAATCCACAAAGGGATTTCGAAATCATTGAACCTTATTGAGGAATCTTCACATTGCGAAATCTTTGGAACTTTTCACGATTTTTTCAAGATTTTCGAAAACGTGATTTTGAAATCGTGTGTAACTTTGCAGTGGAATTTTTGGTTTCTCAAGAAGACAATTTTAGGGGATTTTAACATAGTTTCTCGACTTCAACACACGACAACAAGCACATTTACTTTCTCTCATTGTTCGATCATTGTTTGTAAATCTTAACTTATCGAAATGGAGTACACATCTCTTACGGATAAGTCCATTCTCTCGGGTACGGATAATCGTCCACCAATGTTGGAGAAGTCTATGTACGAGAATTGGACTTCCCGAATGGAACTTTATATGTTGAACAAAGAGAATGGACATCTCATTTGGGCATCGGTGCTCAATGGACCATTAGATTATGGTACAGTGACGGAAGGTACGACTACTCGTCCTCGCACAACGGGTGAGTTGACTGGAGATATGAAGATTCAAGACAAATGTGACAAGTATGCTACAAAAATCATTCTCCAAGCTCTTCCTCAAGATGTCTACAAACTCGTCAGCAAACATAAAGTTGCCAAAGAGTTATGGGATAGAATTCGGGTTCTAATGCAAGGCACCTCGTTAACTAAACAAGAAAGAGAGTGTAAGCTTTATGATACTTTTGATAAGTTTGCCTATGTGCCAGGGGAGACTCTCAATGATTACTATCTGAGATTTACCCTATTGTTGAATGAGCTTAATATCTATGGCATGGCAATTCCTACCTTTCAATTTAACACCAAGTATTTGAACACTCTTCCTTCAGAATGGAAAAAATACGTGACGGATGTTAAATTGGCTAAGGACTTGCATAACACCAATGTGGATCAACTTCAAGCTTTTCTTCAACAACACGAATGCCATGTGATCGAGGCTCGGTTGTCTACACCTCAAGTTCATGATCCACTTGCCATGTATGCTTCTCAACAAAACATGGCTTATACTTATCAGCAACCATCATACTTGCAGCAGCCACCACCACACAACTATCAGCAACCACAACAACCATCTTTTCAACCACTAATGATGCCACAGCAAGCATATCAACAAAGTGTTCATCAACAATCTTTTCCACAACAACCACCATATCAGACATCACCATCACAAGCCAACACTTCTCCATTGGGATATACTCCCCAGCAAGGATATTTTCCAATAGAAGCACAACCAGCACAAGCTTTCTACTCTAATGAACTTCCACCAATCCAAGCACCGGTCTTTACTCCAAATGATACGCAAGCTGATGTTCTAAACCATCTCACAGCCTACTTGTCAAAACTTGTTGCAACTAGAGGATTTCCACCAACAAACAATCAGCTCCGCACCTCATCAAATCCTCGACAACAAGCCACTGTTCAAGATGGTCAAGTGACGGTGCAACCTATTCAGGGAAGGCAAAATTCATATGGACCTCCTACAAGGACTGGGAACAATCAAGCTGTGAATTCTCAAGCTAGTGGAAATGGGAGTCCTATTGGTCCTAGAAAGGTTGTGACTTGCTACAATTGCCGAGGAGAAGGTCATATGGCTAGGGAATGCACTCAGCCGAAAAGGAGAAGGGATGATGCATGGTTTCGTGAGAAGATGTATTTGGTTGATGCTCAGTCTAAGGGGAAGATTTTGGATTCAGAGGAGTTAGCATTTCTCGCAGACCCAGGGGCAGCAGATACCGAAGGCATTGCAGTCGTTTCTACTTCTAATGCAGCTTATCAAGCAGATGACCTTGACGCATATGATTCTTATTGTGATTACATTCACTCTGCCCAAGCTGCTCTCGTTGCTAATCTCTCTCACTACGGTTCTGATGTAGTCAGTGAGGTACCAACCACATCTAATAATATTGATGATAACCAACATCAAGTTGGGCATGAAAATGACAACCTCGAACAGCATTCGGGGACTAGTAACTCAAATGATGTGGTACCCAATCCTACACAATTGAGTGAACCTCAACCAAATGCTACGATGGATATGGAATCTTATGCTCAACATGATTTGGTCATGGTGCCTAAACATATTATTGATCAAATGCATATGGCCCTCAGACAATCCGTAGATACGAATTCCACCCTAACTGCTGAGCTTGCATTGCATAAAGAAAAGGTCAAAACTTTTGAAATGGTCCCTCAAGCAGAGAAACTAACATGTTCTGAATTTGACCAATTTCGTTTTGAAAAGATTGAACACTTGAAAGAAATAGAATCATTAAAAGCTAATCTTTCCAATGAATTAAAAGCAAAAGAGTCGGTTGTCAATGATTTTCAGAAACTTAAAATGGATTTCGAAACTCTCGAGTCTAAAAAGATTAAATCGGAAATTAATGCTACCAAACTTTTCAAATTTAAAGAACAACAGCTTTTAAAACAATACGCTTCCACAGAAAAGGTTCATCTTTTAACTAAATCATTTAAAGAACTCGAACTTAAGCGTCTTCAAGATTTACCACCTAATCCCGGTTATGCAAAACAAGCTCAGGAATATATTCCCGGTCTTTATGATATGACCATAATTGGCAAATCGAAGGAAGCACCTTTTGTTCGTAGTACTGAGGAGACACAATCACTTGCGGATGAAACTCATTCTAAAATGCTTTCAAAATTTCATACAATTGATTATGATCAACATAACAAAGATCAATTTTCGAAAAAGACACGCATTCGCTTACAAAAGGAATTAGCAGAATTGACAGTTCGTGTGCCCCAAAGTTTGTCAAATGAAAACCTTCCTAGTACGTCTCCTACACTTGTCAAAATGGATTTAACAAAGTTAATTCCACCGGTAAGCAAGGCGTCTGTTAACTTAAATGCGGTACACCAACACTTAGCCGATTTTGACAAGGTCATTTTGGAACGTACGACGGCCTCGGCCATAACGGAAGGTGAATGGAACTTTGAGCACACTAGAGCTGCGTTTCGAGACGAAATTGTTCTGTTTGTAGACAATGTTAAGGCCTGTCTTCGTAATCTTGATCAAGATTTACTTTTGGAAATAGAAGAAGTTAGACATGTTTTCAATGAAATGGATAATGCTTATGAAAATAGTTTACTTGAAATAGAACGGGTTTCATGCCATAATGATCTGCTTCTGAATCAAGTGATGTCTCATGATATAGTTTCCATCTGTGTGAATACAAGTGTTGATAATGATTCTACTGTGCATAATGTTGAATCTGTGAATAATGTGGTAGATAGTAATTGTCACGAATCTGACGCTGAATTTTTAAAGCTTCAAGATTCATATTCTTCGCTTTCAAAACGTTTTGATGAGATTCAAACACATTGTATTTCGCTTGAATGCAAGCAACAATTTATTCAAGAAATCTTTGAAACGTCATTCGAAGGTGTTAATATAGATGATGCAAACTTTGAAAAGAATTTTCGATTGAATTTACAATCAAAACAGCGTCAGCCAAGTGACAAAGTTGCTACATCGTTGCCGATAGAAATAGAGAAATCTAAGGAGCTTAACTGTGTGAACGTACTTGAGGCTGCTGAGAATCTTAAACTTGATCTAGATAATCGAGTTTCCAAGATTTTGTCCAAAGTTGATAACTTAAAACAGAAAAATACACGACTCTTCGATTCAGTAAAGCCCGCATGTGCTAATACCACTGCACAGAATCAATCATTGATTGAACAACTGAATCGAAAGTCGGTGGAAATATCTGATTTGAGGGAACAAATTTGTGATAAGAATCTGGTCTTGGCTGAGTTAAAGGAAACACTTCGTACTCTAAAAGGTAAGAATGTTGTGGATAACGTAACCACTGTCTCAGCTTCGTCCTCTAGTGCAATCAAAAGGAACCTAATAGCCATCACACCACTTAACAAGGGCCCTAGGACTAAACTATCTCAAACTTTGGTCACTAAAGATAAGGCGGAATCAAAACCAACTTCTAATATTCCTGTGTTGCCTTCTACAGGAGTAAGCACCACTACTAAGGCTTAAAGATCTAAGCTTAAGCGAAACAAGAAGAATGATAGGATCTTTCCGTCATCTAGTAGTCAAGTGAAGAAGAAAGTAGAAGCCCATCCTAGGAATGTTAGTTCTGTTTTGAATAAAAAGAATCATGTAGCTAAACCTAAAGGCTCTGCGGTTGTGCAGCGTTCTAAGCCTAGTGTGAATTCTAATTTGAAATGTTGGAATTGTAATGAATGTATGTTTTCTAGTCGTCATGATTCTTGCCTTATTGACCATGTGAATGAGATGCATGCCCGGAAAAATGGATTAGAATGGAAACCGACTGGGAAAGTGTTAACCTAAGTTGGTTGGATGTGGCGCCCCACTGGTAGAACTTTCACTATAGTAGGAAATACCTGCCCTTTAACTAGGATCACTCCCACTGAAGTGAAGAAAGCGTGCCCTTTAACTAGGAGTACCAAGGCTACCAAAACACAAGCGTGTCCTTTAACTAGGAACACTAACACTACTGTAGGAACCAAGTGCCCTTCAAATAGGTCTACTCCCACTGTAGTACCCGCGAATAATCTAAAACCTAAGAAAGTTGGAATAGTAAAACATGTTAGTGCTAAAACTCACATTAGAAAACGCAGGAAATCTAAGGGTCTAAAAAATGTTAGCAATTATGATAATTCTATATCTGTATCTGCTAACACTCCGGAACCAATAGTTTCCAATGCATTGTCTACTGTTGTTATTGAAAACAGGTGGTCCAAATTGTTCTCTGGTATTTGGACTCTGGTTGCTCCAAGCATATGACCGGAGATCGCTCTCAGCTCAGAAAATTTCGTCAGCAAGTTTCTTGGTACGGTTCTATTTGGAAATGATCATATTGCAAAGATAATGGGTTACGGTGAATATCATATTGGGAATGTTATAATTTCAAGAGTGTATTACGTGGAAGGTCTTGTCACAACTTATTTTCTGTGGGACAATTTTGTGATGCAAACCTAGAAGTTACTTTTTGAGAGCATACCTGCTTCATTCGTAATTTGGAAGGGGTTGATTTATTGAAAGGTACTCGAGGGAATAATTTGTATACTTTGTCTCTACAAGACATGATGGCCGCTTCTCCCGTCTGTCTTCTCTCCAAAGCATCGAAGACTAAGTCATGGTTATGGCATCGACGGTTATCTCATCTTAACTTTGACGCTATTAATCATTTGGCGAAAAACGAACTTGTTCGTGGTCTTCCTAAACTTTCATTTCACAAGGATCATTTGTGTTCCGCGTGTACAATGGGGAAAAGCACTAAGAAATCTTAAAAACCCAAGACGAAAGACACCAACCAAGAGAAACTTTATCTGTTGCATATGGATCTTTGTGGGCCAATGCGTGTTGAAAGTCTTAGTGGTAAAAAGTACATCCTCGTCATTTTCGATGATTACTCTCGGTTTACATGGGTGAAATTTCTTAAAACAAAAAACGAGGCACCTAAATTCATCATCGGATTTCTCAAGATGATTCAAGTGCGTCTCAACACTACTGTCCGACGCATTCGTACAGATAATGGAACCGAATTTGTGAATCAAATCTTGCGTGATTATTATGAAGAAGTTGGCATATCTCATGAAACATCCGTTGCACGCACTCCACAACAAAACGGTGTCGTTTAAAGGCGAAATCGCACACTTATGGAAGTTGCTCGAACGATGTTAATTTACGCAAAGGCTCCATTGTTTTTATGGGCAGAAGCAGTATCTACCGCAGTGTACACCCAAAACCGGTCACTAATTTGTAAACGCCATGGTAAAACACCTTATGAGCTTCTCCATGGAAAAGTACCAGATTTATCATATCTTCATGTATTTGGTTCTGTTTGCTATCCAAATAATGATGGTGACAATTTGGGAAAACTTCAACCAAAGGCTGATATTGGTATTTTCATTGGTTACGCACCCGCAAAGAAGGCATACCGAATCTACAACCGTAACTCTCGCAAGATCCTCGAAACTATGAATGTTGATTTTGATGAGCTGACAGCAATAGCTTCTGAGCAAAGCAGCTCTGAACCCGCACTTCATGAAATGGGACCCAGTAATATTAGTTCTGGTCTTGTCCCAAACAACCCTACTTCATCATCATTTACACCACCTACTAGGAAGGAATGGGATACGTTGTTTCAACCGTTCTTTGATGAATTCTTTACTCCTCCAAGTATTGTTGCTCGAGTACCTGAGGTAATAGCTCCGGTAACCGAAGTTGTCGCTCCAGCAACCGTTGCACAATCAGATACAACTGCACCTACTATTGGTCAAGATATACCTTCAACAAGTAATTCTCAACCAACACATGTTTCAACTACCCATATCATGCCTATTGATGATGAAGAGGATGATGATGATCACGATTTGGAATTCGCTCAAATGCGTGAACTTCCATTCTTTGGTGTACCAATTCCCGACCCTAATCAAGCCGGGTCATCCACCTCAGAGGAAGCTCCTACTACAGTTTACTCCAATCCACGGATTCATGAACATGACAGCAAGTGGACAAAGGATCATCCTATAGATTCTATTATGGGTAACCCTAATAGTCCGGTATCCACAAGAAGTCAGTTACAAGAAAGTGCAATGTTTTGTCACTTTGATGCTTTTCTCACTGAAGTTGAACCTAAGACATGGCAACAAGCTTTTACTCAATCCTGTTGGATAGAAGCTATGCAAGAAGAACTTAACGAATTCATACGTCTTGAAGTTTGGGAATTTGTCCCATGCCAGGATCAAGTGCAGTTACTCACATTGAAATGGGTTTACAAGGTGAAACTCGATGAGTTAGGCAGAATATTAAAGAACAAAGCTAGACTAGTAGCTCGTGGATACAAGCAATTATTGGGCATCGACTTTATGGAATCCTTTGCACCTGTTGCCCGTTTGGAATCTATTCGACTATTCCTCGCTTATGCAGCCCATATGAATATGATCGTCTATCAGATGGATGTGAAGACAACATTTCTTAATGGTGAACTCAAGGAAGAGGTCTATGTTAAACAGCCGGATGGTTTTGCGAATCCTAATTATCCTAATCATGTGTACAAGCTTAAGAAGGCTCTCTATGGGTTGAAGCAAGCTCCTCGCGCATGGTATGATCTTTTGTCACAATTCCTCATAACGCAAGGCTTCACTAAAGGCAAGGTGGATCCCATACTTTTCATTCAGAAACGAGGTAAAGATATGATTATGGTACACATATATGTTGATGATATTATATTTGCAGCCTCGACCCAAACATTATCAGATGAGTTTGGGACACTCATGTCTTCCAAGTTTAAGATGTCAATGATGGGCAAGGTATCATTCTTCTTAGGTCTTCAGATATCTCAGAGTCCCAGAGGCATCTTTATTAATCAATCCAAGTATGCCCTTGAATCGCTAAAGAAGTATAAGATGGAATCTTGTGATCCCGTGGATACTCCAATGGTGGAACGAACTAAACTTGATGCAGATCCACATGGAGTTGCCGTTGATCCGACACTTTATCGTGGAATGATCGGTACTCTTCTGTATATCACAGCTAGTCGACCTGATCTTCAATTTGCTATATGTATGTGTGCTAGGTATCAAACTCGACCTACTGAGTTACATTTGGCTACTGTTAAAAGGATCTTTCGATATCTTAAAGGAACCATTAATCGGGGACTTTGGTATTAGAAGGACTCTTATATTGCACTAATGGCATATGCAGATGCAGATCACGCGGGTTGTCAAGATACAAGGCATAGCACGAGTGGAACTTTGCAACTACTAGGAGATCGACTAATCAGTTGGGCATCGAAAAGGCAGAAAAGCGCTGCAATTTCAAGTACGGAAGCAGAATACATAGCTATGTCCGGTTGCTGTGCTCAAATTCTTTGGATGAGATCGCAATTAACCGACTATGGTCTAGGTTTCAATAAAATTCCGATGTACTGTGACAACAAGAGTGCAATTGCCTTATGCTGCAACAATGTTCAATTCTACCGGTCAAAGCATGATAGGTGTGTAAACACCCATCCTTTTTACCACTTAATTACAATAATAACCGGGCCAAAACATGTATTTTATGTCATTTATGTCGGAATTATGCGTGGTTTGTGTTTTTGTTGTGATTTAGGACGAAAAGGTGAAAAGTGGAGAAAACACGGGCATTCACGGGCTTTTATTGAAGAAAAAGATGAAAGACGAAGTCAAGAAGTCAAGAGTGCAAAAAGAACGGAAGTCCAAGACCAATTCTGAAGATTTATCGAAGAAAAAGTCAAAAGACGGAAGTTTACTAAAAGCCGAAGAACTCAAGTCTTATTTATTGAAGAACTAAAAGACGAGTTTAAAGAAATCCCGAGCCAAAAGTCATTGAAGTCCAAGATTAACAAAAGATTAAGAAGGGAAGGACTTAATGGTGCAATTAAGAAGAAATGAAGGAGGGGAGGAAGCTTCCTAAGCATTCCTTAATCCTCCCCTATATATAGTCATTAGGATTCATCTTTTCATTTTTGTTGGCTAAGGTGACAATTAGTCTTCCACCTTTTAATTACTTGCTCTTTAAATTTATGTCATTTTAAATACTTGTCTTGCACTTTAATTTATTTTAATTCCAAGTAAGTGTTCCTTAATTTTCTTGCTTTAATCTTCATTTACCTTTGATCAAGTTTCTTTTCATCATTCTCATCTTACTTTTCTTCTTTTTGGTTCATTTCAAATTCGGATTAAGCAAGCTTTTAGCTTAATCCCTTTGCTTATTTTACTAAAAAGTTTATCTTTTTACTTTTATCTAAGTTTTTGTATGAGATAAGCTATAATTTTGACAATCTTATTGGCTCGTTTCATACTTAGCTTATTTGATTTTTTTAGTTTTCTCAAAGTTTCATCTTTTCAAAAGTTGCTAATTTAGTTTGCTTATTTTGTGTTTTGAAAAAGTTTTTAAGTTTAAGCTTATTTTGTTTTTCTTAATCTCGTTTTAAATCAAGTTTTGTTATTTGCTTATATTCAATAGTGTTTCTTTGGTATTTGCTTATTTGTCTTAGTGCTTATTTTGTTTGCTTATTTTGTTTTCCTTATTCCCATCGTAACTGATTTTTACCCTTGTACGATCCAACAGGTGCGATCGCATAAACCCTTAAAGGTTTCTAATTGCGATCCAGTGTTGCGATCAAGGACTAGGATCATAATACGATCACACTCTATAATCCACACCACGATCACTCATTGCGATCGTGGGTAAGATCATAGAGTGCGATCCGTGTTGCGATCGCTTGGTCACGATCACCCACTGCGATCCACTTTGTTGCGATCGTGGTGGAGTGCGATCCATAGAGTACGATCCATCTTGTTTCCATCACATCAAGTGCGATCGTGGGCTATGATCACCAAGTGTGATCTAGACTGCGATCAAGCTACGATCCGGGTGCGATCCAACCACTTCATTGGTTGCGATCGTGGTACGATCAGACTCATTCTCTTGTTTTTGTTTTTATTTTGAATTTTGATTTCCCGCCCTTTTTTTACTTGCTTTATTTTTAAGTTTTCAAATTTTACTACGTTGTCAAATTTAATTTTCGTCTCACTTTATTTTAAGTCATTTAATTAATTTACTTTTCGAAGTTTTAATATTGCACCCTTTACTTTTAATTAGTTTAGATTTAATTAAGTGCCATTTACTTTTAGTCTCGCTTTAAATTCCCGTCATTTATTTTAAGATTAGATTGTAGATTTATCTTAATTGTTTTTGCACTTTTAATATACTACAACGACACAACTATTTGTTCCACCAAAGAACAGCTGAGTCGCATTGTTAAACCAGATCAATTTGAAGAGACATACTTAAACGAATCTTTTTGATTAGGCAAAAAAAACCTAGTTATCAAATGGCGCCGCTGCCGGCTCTTTTCGTAAAGATTAACGGTTTTCTATGAGAGACGCGTTGTTTTTTTGGGATCCGTTCACTTGTGAGCATTATTTTCTTGCTTAAAAAAATTCAAAAAACCATAAAAATTAAAAATTGTTAAAAATCCATAAAAATTAAAAATTTCAAAAATCCAAAAAGATTTTATCTTTATTGTGTATATATATTGTCTTTGTGTTTGGTTTCTTTTTCTTTTGCATTTTCAGGTGTATGCGTACTAGATCTTCTAATTATCAAGAGCCCGTGACTCGAGAAGATTTAAGTATGTCAGGTGTTAACAACAATAATAATCCACCGCACCTCAACAATAACAACAATGTTCTTCCACAGCCCGATCTTCGGACAATGGAGGAACTTTGTCAACCTACCATGTTTGGACGAGGAGGACCGATTGCACCGATGCAAATCACGGCTCCGGAGTTTTCGTTGAAGCACCACATGATTCAGCAAGTGCAAACTAATCCATTCGCCGGAATGCCTGATGATGATGCCAACAAACACCTCGACAAGTTCATTACAATCACCCAAAGCATGAAGTTGCCTGGTGCCACAATGGATGTTCTTCGCCTTCAACTCTTTCCACATACTTTATCGCATCATGCCGAGAAATGGTTTGATCTTCTCCCGAAGAATTCTATTCATACTTGGGATGACATGAATCAACGCTTTTTGTCGCGCTACTTTCCACCATCCATGGTCACGAGCCTTCGCAATCAAATCAGTGGTTTCATGCAAGATCCCGATGAATCTATTTTTGATGCTTGGGAAAGATATAATGTCTTGATTGATCGTTGTCCAAACCACAACATGCTCCCTGTGACCTTAATTGATACTTTCTACAACGGATTGACTTTTTGTGATCGTGATACGATTAATGCAGCCGCCGGTGGCACATTTATGAAAAGGAGACCCGAGGAGTGTAGAGAGCTTATTGAGAACATGACTACTCACCACAAAAACTGGGATTCCTCTGCTTCTTCAAGGAACAACCCGAGAGTCAATGTCTCTTCTACTTCAGCAAACCCTGATATGACCGAACTCACCCGCATGATGACTGAAATGAGCAAAAGTATCTTGCTTCTCGCTTCAAACCAACAACAACAAGTTAAAGAGGTTGCACCTTCTTGTGAAACATGCGGCGGTCCTCACTCATACACCGATTGTCCTTCTACACAAGGAAATCCGGAAAATGTGTATGCAGCTTATGGTAATTATTCAATGGAAAATTACCAAGCTCGACCTCAAGGGGATAGAAATTTGCTGAGTTACCGGTCCAACAACTACCTTTCACCCGGTTTTTCTCCTCAAAACCAAAACCCCGCCAACAACTACACTAGAAGCAACCAAATCCCACCAAGAGCTTCGAATACTTATCACCCACCCGCCCAACAAGCCCCACCCATAAATCCGGATGTTGAATCCATCATGAGAACCCAAGGTGAGCAAATCAAGAATCTACAGAGCCAAATTATCAATCTTAAAGGAGATATTACCAAGCAAGGGAATGAGTTAAGATCCGAGCTTCGAGATAATATCCAATCTTCCTTCAGCAATCAAACAAATGATATGAAGAATATGCTTGCTAGTTTCTTGCCCGCCGCTCAACCTTCTACTGCAAGTTCTCTACCTTCAAACACCGTCACCAATCCGCGAGAAAATGTGAGTGCTATTACTACCCGTAGTGCAGTCACCATCGTAGGACCACCAATCCCACCCCCATCATCTACACCTCCTCCACCACCATTTCTCCCTACTCCTCCTACCCCTAGTATTAGTGCACCATTACCGTCTCCGCCTCGTCATGACGATGTACCTAGGAAGGAACCTTCAACATCTCAACCTTTACCACCTTCACCTTCACCACCCAAACCCAATATCCCATATCCTTCTCGCTTAGGCAAGACCAACGAGCTAATCAAGAATGACTGTCAAGTATCAAGCTATATGAAGATGCTCTCTCAAGTGAACATCAACATTAGCCTTGTTGAAGCACTTGTCCACATGCCGAAATTTGTGAAAGCATTCAAGGAATTGCTTAACAAAAAGGAGAAGTTGATTGAGCTCGCCAACACATGCTTAAATGAAAACTGCTTTGCAGTTATTCTTAAAGAACTTCCGGAAAAGCTTGGAGATCCCGGTCGTTTTGTGTTGCCTTGCATCTTTAACAAAACTGAAGAATTTACTGCCCTAGCCGATCTCGGGGCCAGTATTAATCTTATGCCTTTGAGTGTTTGGAAAACACTATCATTACCCGACCTTACTCCAACAAAGATGACTCTTGAACTTGCAAATCGCACTCTCGCTTACCCTGTTGGTATTGCCGAAGACGTGTTCATTAAAGTTGGCACATTTAATTTCCCGGTCGACTTTGTCGTTGTTGATTATGAAATGGACCCTCGTATTCCTTTAATACTTGGTCGGCCATTCTTGAGAACCGGACGAGCTTTAGTTGATGTGGCCGAAGGTGAGTTAATCTTAAGAGCCGGGAATGATTCACAAGTTTTTAAAATGGGGAAGCTTACAAGCAAATCCTATGGACGAGAATCTATGAATATGATTAATGTGCTCGATGATTTTGTCATCTACAACAATCCTCTATTCGATTTGTGCATTGATAATCCACTTTTTCAAGATGATGTGGATGATTCTCTATCCAATTTGGAACCTTCTCCCATTTATGATTCTCCACCGATCTTCGATGCTTATGATGATGATTCTAGCTCAGATTCGGATGATTATGATGACCTTACTTCTGAGTATCCCGATCTGCCCACATATGATGATTTTGATGAGGTCGATACTCTTTCGAGTGATTCTTCACATGATGAAGATCCTCCGCCATCACTCGATCCTACTTTGGACAATTACTCATTTGAGGAAGACTTCTCTACGTTTCTCAACACTTACTTCCCTCATGAGAGTGATGCTCCTCCTTATGATTTTGAAGATTATCGTCTTGATCCTACTTCGGATTTGAAGAACATTCTTTCAAAGGAGAAGAAACCGGTCGACACCAATATCCGCAACACATATGATTTAACACCTCTTTGTCCCCCTTCTAAGGACGAGGTTGTGCATCTTCTTCGCGGATCTTCTTCACACTCTGCTGAGCCTGAGTGCTATTTTCCCTTAAAGGAAAAGGTGTTCGACCCCGGTATCGATATTCTGCAGCCATCTCAGTATCCACCTGATGAAATAAAAGGAAATATCTTTGGAACTTATGGAAATCTGCTTGCACCACTTCACCTTGCTTCCACCGTGCTCCATCGCTGCTTAAGGGAACCTTGCCTACTCTTCTTTGGCTTGCCTTGTTCGCCTTAAGCTTGTGCTATTTGATGGACGAAAACTATGTCTTTTATCCTGGTGGATATGTTTCATGCTTCTTCCTATGATGATCAAGGTCGAGTCAGGCTCACGACTCGGTAATCAAAAATCAAGCGCTTCTTGGGAGGCAACCGATGTATCTATCTTTTCACTTTCTTTATCCTAAGTGTAGGGGGGACCCGTTGGTGTTTGCTGATTCCTCTCCTCTTTTAATCAGGGATTCGAGCTCAATGATCCACTCTTGATGATTCTTGACGACCCGTGATTCCGTGTTCCATCTTCCCGGTTCTATCCTAAACTCTTTTCGATTCACTATTTTATATTTTCTCAATATTAAAATAGGAATCTCTTTAGTTGTCTCTTCCTTAGCGAGATTTAAACAAAGTGCACAATGTCCTAAGTGTAGGGGAGTTTACTCCCACATGCTTAAACATTCAGGACAATGTTTATATTAAGTGTAGGGGGGACTTCTATCGAAGTTAAGTGGCCTTTTCCTTATATTTGTCCTCATTTTAACCGGAAAATCAATTTTTCGACATTTTTCAAAATTTTTGATCTATTTTAGCCTATTAGTTTTTACCTTTGTATAGTTATTTTTCCTTCTTTACTAGAATAAATTTTGATAAAGTGGTTTTAATTTTCAAACGTCGTGAATCTTTTGACTCAACCCGAGTTTACTTGTCTAAGTTACTCTAGCTAGTATCCTTAACATGTTTAAGTCAAGTTTTGCTAGGCTTTTATATAGGGAGCTATAAAACGTGAAAGTCTTAACTCTCACGGGTTAAGAACAAGAACTTTTCGCAAGTTCCTATAATTGATCCTAGAGAGTCGTTTATCAAGGGAACTTTAAAACGCGATTTCTAAACTTGAAAAAGTCTAAGAGTTTGTAAGATCCTATAGGCGACTCGAAAACCTAAAACTTTGATTTAATAGGCTAAGCATCCACGAGTCTCACTACTTGAGATTTTAAACTGTGGAGAACGAGAGATGATAGAGTCAATTATAAGTTCGGTATTCTTTCGTGAATTTATGTGAGTTAATTATAAGCCTATTCTCCCATCGCTTGCTAATAAATTTATCTGCAATAAATAAGGTTGTACGATTTGAAAAGTTACTTAGCTTCTAGCCCAAGATCGTTTAAAAGTTGCTCGGTATGGATTAGAGTTCATAGCCAAGGCATAACTTATTGAAGCGGGATGCGAAGATTGCCGAGTCCAAAAAGGTCCTAACAAGACATGAGGGCTATATTTTGTTGCTAAAGATCCAAAGTGATGTGAAGAATCATTTATCGAAAATCAATATGAAGGATCGAGACACACGACGAAAAGCAAAAACTCCCTAAACGTCATGGAGAAGTGTATCCGAAAAGACCCTAGCAAGGTATGAGGATAAATAGATCCAAGTCATTAAAGGAGGCGGATCGTTGTATATCAAAGTCCAAAATAATGATTGGATAAAAATGAAGAAGTCGTGGTCCAAGTATGAATCTCTCAAAACTTCAAGTGAAGAAATTCCTATATGAAGAGAAGGCCATTATTTCATGAACGTCTCTCAAGGTTTGAAGTATGAAGTCGCTGCCAAATATTGGTCCGAGAAAGGACTCAAATCGCGAAGCGAGTTATGCCAAGATATTAACTTTTTGAGGTCTCGAGAAGCAGTTTTAAAAGATTTTGTCCTTTAGCTAACTATTGATTAAATCGTTCACTTTATTTTCGGACTAAATAACTATCGAAATAAGTCAAAAATGCATCCTCGTGATCATTCAAGACAACAATAAAATATAAGAGATACCCCTAAGAATAAGGGAGTCTAAGTGACTAATTGGCCCACATGAGTTCGTGTTAGTTTGCTAACTTATAATAACAATGATCTCGTTTTTAAGCTTGGTTTGGAGAAAGTGAAAACTTGAGGATGATGATCATTCATGACATTTCCAAAACTCAAGGTATGCTTTTGATTTCTTTACTTTGAATGTTTGTAATTTTCTATCTCTTTAATAAAGGCCACTATGGATTGATTATGATGAAAAATGTAAACGTGCTTTGTAACTAATGCATTGCATGAGGACATTGCAATGGTCAAGTGTAGGGGATTTGATAGGTGTGTAAACACCCATCCTTTTTACCACTTAATTACAATAATAACCGGGCCAAAACGTGTATTTTATGTCATTTATGTCGGAATTATGCGTGGTTTGTGTTTTTGTTGTGATTTAGGACGAAAAGGTGAAAAGTGGAGAAAACACGGGCATTCACGGGCTTTTATTGAAGAAAAAGATGAAAGACGAAGTCAAGAAGTCAAGAGTGCAAAAAGAACGGAAGTCCAAGACCAATTCTGAAGATTTATCGAAGAAAAAGTCAAAAGACGGAAGTTTACTAAAAGCCGAAGAACTCAAGTCTTATTTATTGAAGAACTAAAAGACGAGTTTAAAGAAATCCCGAGCCAAAAGTCATTAAAGTCCAAGATTAACAAAAGATTAAGAAGGGAAGGACTTAATGGTGCAATTAAGAAGAAATGAAGGAGGGGAGGAAGCTTCCTAAGCATTCCTTAATCCTCCCCTATATATAGTCATTAGGATTCATCTTTTCATTTTTGTTGGCTAAGGTGACAATTAGTCTTCCACCTTTTAATTACTTGCTCTTTAAATTTATGTCATTTTAAATACTTGTCTTGCACTTTAATTCATTTTAATTCCAAGTAAGTGTTCCTTAATTTTCTTGCTTTAATCTTCATTTACCTTTGATCAAGTTTCTTTTCATCATTCTCATCTTACTTTTCTTCTTTTTGGTTCATTTCAAATTTGGATTAAGCAAGCTTTTAGCTTAATCCCTTTGCTTATTTTACTAAAAAGTTTATCTTTTTACTTTTATCTAAGTTTTTGTATGAGATAAGCTATAAGTTTGACAATCTTATTGGTTCGTTTCATACTTAGCTTATTTGATTTTCTTAGTTTTCTCAAAGTTTCATCTTTTCAAAAGTTGCTCATTTAGTTTGCTTATTTTGTGTTTTGAAAAAGTTTTTAAGTTTAAGCTTATTTTGTTTTTCTTAATCTCGTTTTAAATCAAGTTTTGTTATTTTCTTATATTCAATAGTGTTTCTTTGGTATTTGCTTATTTGTCTTAGTGCTTATTTCGTTTGCTTATTCTGTTTTCCTTATTCCCATCGTAACTGCTTTTTACCCTTGTACGATCCAATAGGTGCGATCGCATAAACCCTTAAGGATTTCTACTTGCGATCCAGTGTTGCGATCAAGGACTAGGATCATAATACGATCACACTCTATAATCGACACCACGATCATTCTTTGTGATCGTGGGTAAGATCATAGAGTGCGATCCGTGTTGCGATCGCTTGGTCACGATCACCCACTGCGATCCACTTTGTTGCGATCGTGGTGGAGTGCGATCCATAGAGTGCGATCCATCTTGTTTCCATCGCATCAAGTGCGATCATGGGCTACGATCACCAAGTGTGATCTAGACTGCGATCAAGCTACGATCCGGGTGCGATTCAACCACTTCATTGGTTGCGATCGTGGTACGATCGGACTCATTCTCTTGTTTTTGTTTTTATTTTGAATTTTGATTTCCCGCCCTTTTTTTACTTGCTTTATTTTTAAGTTTTCAAATTTTACTACGTTGTCAAATTTAATTTTCGTCTCACTTTATTTTAAGTCATTTAATTAATTTACTTTTCAAAGTTTTAATATTTCACCCTTTACTTTTAATTAGTTTATATTTAATTAAGTGCCATTTACTTTTAGTCTCGCTTTAAATTTCCGTCATTTATTTTAAGATTAGATTGTAGATTTATCTTAATTGTTTTTGCACTTTTAATATAGTACAACGACATAACTATTTGTTCCACCAAAGAACAGCTGAGTCACATAGTTAAACCAAATCAATTCGATGAGACATACTTAAACGAATCTTTTTAATTAGGCAAAAAAAACCTAGTTATCAAAGCATATTGACATTCGCTACCACTTCATCAAGGAGCAAGTGGAAAATGAAGTAATCGAGCTTTACTTTGTCCGATCTGAGTATCAATTGGCGGATATTTTTCACGAAGGCTTTAGATCGCGCTCGAATTGAATTTTTGGCCGACAAGCTAGGAATGAGAACTTTCCCGCCTGAGACTCTAAAGGAACTGGCAGATGAAGCGAAAGAATAGTGGTGGTAAAACTATTCTCCGTATCCTTGGTGATCATTTGTATATATTGTTTATATTTTTATCCACAAAAGCAAAATACAAAAATATAAAACCATATAAAAACCATAAAAATTGAAAAATTAAGAAAAATCCAAAAATATTTTTTACTTTATCTTTCAAAGGCATGTCTTTTGGTACGATAATATTTACGGCCTTAGAAATGTTGATTAATATTGACACGGCGCCATAAATAGAGTTCGTACAAAAGTTGTAATTATTTCATAAAACATGCCTAAATGGCTTGTAGTTATTTCAGACTGCAACCCGATTTTCACATTAAAGTCAAGTATTTCTTATGAAAGCTTTGGCTCACAACGGGAATTAATTTTCTCGGGCAAGGTTTACTTTAAAACCTTGTAAGGTGTAACACCCCCAAATTTATACAACTTAGTACAGCGGAAGACTAGTTGGTGTTACGGGATAGCACATTACTCACATCATAGACAATGCATAAAAATCGCGTTGTTTAATAATAAATCATTTCCATTCATAAACATCAAAGTTACATCGGTCCCAAGTCATATTATTTCATACAAAGTTTTACAAAGTATTTGAATGGAAAATATTGTTTAAGTGCGGGCCATGAATTCTTGTTGTCTTCCCGAGAATTACCTTCAAGTACCTGAGATAAAACATGTTAAAAGAAAAGGTCAGCGATAACGCCGAGTGAATTCATAGAGTTTAATAAAATCCATAAATATAATATCAGTATAAATATATTTCTAAAAATCATTTTGTACAAATCGTTTTGATAGGCCATAAAATAGCCAAAGTCGTTTTATACAAATCCTTATCAAAAATCATAATATAGGCATTTGCCTTAAAAATCATTATACGAGCCAATGTCGTAAAAACAATCATAAAATACGTCTTATAACGTTGTATGAAAATAAAAACCGTTATATGAATATGGTTATGAAAACCAAAACACGAACATAATATCAATAGTATGACCCTGTATTGCTAGTCAGGCAATACATCGTAATTCGGAGCGTCTATAAGTATTTCGTTAATTTTTGGATTATTATAAGCCGCATGACATTGTTACCTTACTAAACCAACAACGGGTAGCTAACCCGATACTAATTTTGCCCATCTAAATTAGCGTGTCGTCACAAAGGTCACGCTATGGAAATCTTCTCATACATAAATTCGCTTACCAATCAATTTGGCACGACGGGGATCAACCGTCGAGGTGCGAACTGGGGTGATCGTCCCCAAATAGTACTATTAAATGCATAAGCGTCTACCAACTCCCGGTAGTTCACAATTCATGCTAATGGGACTTTTAGTGACATAACCTAACTTTAATAATCCATTTTATTTCATCTATCGGGTCCATTAATCATTTATCGGGTCATACAATCGGGTCCTTCAATCATTCGGGTCCAAAATCAATAAACAAACAATCGGGACAAATGGTGTCCTATTTTGTAAAACTAACATGTTATCTCCCTCGCGGGTTTATAAAACATTTATAAAAACATTTAAAAGAGTGCGAGGCTATGAACTCACGTTGAGGTGGGAAGGCGGGTTATCGGCAATTCGGACGTACGGTACGTGCTTCAATCACGGAAACCTAGACAAATAATACTTGGTCTTAGACTCATGTCCAATGACTTTATAAAAATAACAATTATGTATACATATGATGATTTTATATATATGATGATCAAGTGGGTTTATATATTCTCCTTTACTCATTTTAGTGTTACGTGTCGGTAACTTTTATACTAGTTTACTAGTTTTACCTATTTACACGTTTTAAGTCCAATAATCTTATTATAAGTTCTTTAACTTGTTTTAATCCATTTTATACTTATATTATCAGTATCTACACTTTACAAGTTGGGCCTAAATGGGTTAAGCCCAATAAGTTCTTTTCATGAGTGTTCATCTTGTTTAGTCTAATTATTAGCCCAAGTATTAGTCCAAGTATTAGTCCAAGTATTAGTCCAATATGTTTACTTAGCTCGTTAATGCCCGTATGCCCTATAGTTCGGGTTTTATTGGTTTTTACTTGTTATACATGTCTATATATCAGTATATAGGTTTTATAAAGTTTTCATTAGACAGGTCCAACCATCTAAGTTTTATTTAACAAAAACGTTAATTTTTACGGTATTAGCCGAAAAAGTCGTAAAAACAATGTTTATAGTTTTATAACTTATAAGTATTATTTCACTACCATTTATATAAGTTATTCATTCATTTACCCTTTTACATATTTATATAAATAAGTTTAATAAGTTAGTGGGTTTTAATTTACATTTTATACTATTAAATTTTGAGTGCTTATATAATAGTATTATTCTTTAATTTCCAAAAATCTGATTTTTATCTTCACTTTCACCAAAACTGCCATATCTTGAGTTCTATATGGAGATAGAAGCTCAAATTTTTATCACATAAACTACATGATATGTGCTACATTTAACTCTTCTATAGCTAGTGTTGAATCATCTTCTAAGTATTTTCTAAAAATCGTCCAAAACAGTGAACTCAGATTTGTACCTTAAACTTGTTTTGATCATATCTCACTCATTACAATGATTCCATTGCATGGCCAACTCTCACATGTGTACAAGACCCATAGCTTACTGTAAATCCATTCTACTTCATCATTTTATCAGTTTACCATATGGTTCTTTACTGTTTTTATACAGCCTATCATTTAAACAAGATTTACCTATTTTTACTTATAGTTTTTCATCTTTTTATCCATGATTATCAACAACAAATCCCCACATAACATTTTTATCATCATATAATCATCATAAACATATACAATAGGAAATAAAATACATGTTTACATAATCAAAATAACAAGAAGATGAGGAGGACAATCTTTATACCACCAAGTTGATGTAGTTTATGATTTGGACATGGTTTTTTATGGAGAAACTTGTGCTTAGCCAACACCATCTTCAAGACCATCAATCTTTATGATCACCTTGTGGAAAATCAGCCCCAAGACACCATGAATACTCCTCCTTGGATGTTATAACTTGCACCAATCAATAGGGCTTCAAAAGGGCATCAACATGTATATGAATAACATGAGATTTTGTGGTTGATTTTGATCAAATGAGGGTGTTGTTTGTGAGATATGGGACGGCAAAAAAATGGAGTCAAGAGAGAGAGAGAAGTGGTTTTGCATGGATGAAATGAGAAAGTGTGAAGTAGTTGATGGTTTTGTGGTAAGCTTAGCTTACTAGCTAAGGTAATGACATATGTTGCTTGTTTTGTGAAGTTATGGACACATCATAAGATGTGTTGGTGGATTTTTGGCCGCCCCATGTGTAGTGGGGTGGGATAAATTAGTTTGTCCCATCCCACTAATTTACGGGTATTCCTCGATTCTAGTTTTCTCGATTTGCATGCCCTCGGGTCGTTTTACGAAAGTCGTTTTTATAAATTATGAATCAACGTCATAAAACGAATCCAATAAAAATTGTCTCATCAAAAACGGAGTTCGAAAACGTAAATACGTAATCCTAGGGTTTCCGGTTTAGTCGTAAAGGACGTTAAAATAAAATCCTAAGTCCTAATCTCTTCTCGTAAATTTGTGAGTTTATGAACCAACACAAATTTAAAACTCCAAAATAATATTTACGGATAAATTTATTTTCTGAAATGTCGGACTTTCACCAAAGACGGTGTATGTAAACGTAAGCACGTAACGTTGAATCCTCCGGTTTAGACGTAGTCGATGCTACTTCAAGAAGTAAATCCAAATTTCTTCCCAAAAATAAGTGAGTTCATATTGTAACATTAAAATAATATTTTCAAATAATATTTGAGAATAAAATATCAATCGTAAATTGACGGATTGTCACAGCATTTACCCCTAAACAGGATCTTTGTCCTCAAAGATCATCTTACCTTACTACTCCCTTCTTATAGAGTTAAAGCCATGTGGGTATTTCCTCCACATTCGGTCTTTTCTCACAAGTGCAATCCATTATAATACGCGAGTTTCATCAAACATAACTACGGGAATACGATCAGGCTTAATGTTGACTTACTTTCTCTATCCATGATGTACACGGGTTTTTGATGAATGCAACTTTTCGCCGATCTAAGCTTTACTAAGAAGAATTCAGATTTTCACTCGATAGATATTTCATCAAGTTCGATTTACGAAACATAATTCACGCAGTTCTTGAAGTCCTAGGGTAGATCCAGCTTATATGCCTTTCAATCCCAACTTTTACATCATCTCAATGGTCCCATACAACGGGGACTTATATTCCATGATTTGTCAGATCATGAATTCATTTTTCCAAGGTTAAAAATTGTGGCATAACTTCGCTACCCATTTGGCACTTCAAGATCTACATTTCACATTCACATAACCTCTTGCCCGCTACCGGCTAGTTAATAATCAAATCCTAATTTCAACAATCATTTCAGATCTCGCGGGTCGGGTATTTTGCAAGGTTAGATTCGCCATCATAGGAAACCTTAAACCTAAAAGACATGTCCAACTCACAACGGATGTATGTCGGGTGTCTTCATCTCAACTCCTGCTTACAGATGCTCTAATGTTTAGATCCTAACAAGATTCGATCTCAATCCTAATACGATGATTATCAACGATAATCCCTCCAAAGGAAAACGATTATACGATTCATTTCCAAAGGTCAATCATTCAAACATAAAACAAGACTTCTAGTATTTTGTATCGTTACTTTACCTCGTCCCTTCGATTGGGGTGGTAAGTAGTACTCTCATCAAGGTTCGTTCTTAATGACTTCTGAGCAAATCTCTAGAAATTCGTTGCGAAGTGAGGATCTTGATAAAGATGTTTGATACAGGCACACTATGTTTACATAACTCTTTTGCATTTATCATTAACGGGAATTATATCAGCAGATTTGGTCAGTCTGTCGACGATGACCCAAATCGAATCAAATTCAGATGATGACCTTTGTAATAGCTAGACGTTTACTAATGTATGAGGCGATGTCTGCCTTCACAATTTGCCATCAGTACAACTTCTTCAGACAAAGATACTTTTAGTCATAAATGTCATAAATAGAATACTTATACTTACAAATTCCAACATAACTATATCTCACAATCTCCATATTTAGGCAACCACAAGTGGCCTTTAAAACATTTAACGCTATTGGTTTCTCTATTTTAATGGTTCACATTAGACGCGAACCTCTTTTTATTATATATATTATCTCTTTTTACAATCATCGGCTTAAATTGTTCGGCAATTTTAGTTTGCACCTCCATTATTAAGGAACATGTTTTAATTGGTTCTTTATCTTTTTTTTACATAATGCGTCGGTATCTATATTCACCTCTCATGATGATATAATTATCATGTCCATAATTCACTCAGATATTCTTTCTATATTATGCGTCAGTAATTACGTTCACCTTCCTGATGGAATAAATATCACAACCGTATTTAATCAAAATTCTTTCTTCATATCTTCTATGTTTTAGTTTCGTCTTTACTATCATTTTTATCCGTTTTACTCAATCTGTCGTCTAAAGCGTCGATAATTATTATAATTAATTAAATAATTATTAGTTAATTTTTATGAAGCGTAAACGTAAAAGTTTTAAATTTCTTAGTTCGACCAATTATATAAAATGTTCAAAAATAGATTTGAATTTAATTAACACAATTTTTGTTGATTTATCGAAAATAATTAATAAGATTCTTAAATGTTTGAAAAATCTTTGGTTTATACTTTGGTCAAAATTTTCTTAGTTGAAAAGCAAAAAGTGTCGTTTAAAATTTCAAGTCATGGTATAAATGGTTTTACTCAATCCTTCTTAAGTTATCTTGAGGTATACACAAACATTTACCCCTAAACAGAAGTTTAGTTAAATGATTTGTGTGTAAGGGAATAATCCCTTTAAAAATCCTTTGTTAAAACATTTGTCAAAACATATTTCCATTTCTTTTTGGTAAAATCCAAAGTCTTAAAAGGGCTCTTAATTTTTGAAGAGTCTATATGCATACATCTTACCATTATTAATCCAACGGTCATTTTATGTAAAGGATTAAGTTTTTAATCCCTAAGCGTTAATGGTTCTAATCTTTGAAAAGTCAATATAGCTTCCATTATCTATTAATTACACGGTTAAATCATATAAAGGATTAAGTCCTTAATCACATGTTAAATATTTAAGGTATAGGTTTTCACTGTTTGGCCAATTCAGGGCAGTCTATAAATAATTATTAACTCATTCTTATTCTTATAAATAAACAATTAAATGGTCCTTAATGATCACGAGCATGAATTTATCAAATTACAGCCTACACACGTGATTCACCAATTTATGAATGCTACATGTGTATTAGTCAATCCAAACGACATCACGTGAAACTCATAATGTTCATTACAAGTACCGGATGTAGTGATTGGAGTAGATAATCTCCTTCGCAGATGCGAAGTTGATGATAACCATGCTATGGATCAAATCTTTAAAACATACGCTAAAACCTTGTAAATGATCGAACAAATCTTCCATTTCGAGTTATGGATATCGTTTTCGATTGTCAATTTACTCAGTTCACAGTAATCTATAAATATAAGGAATGATAACACCATAGCTCTTCAGGATGACAGGCTTGGTATAATAGAATCTTTCTCTGACAACTTTCTCAGTTGTACGGTAATTCCTTAAATTCAGATGGTGCTGACATACAGTGCCCAAGCCACAGGTGCAGCACCGGGAATATAATCAATACCAATTTCAATCTGCCTTAATGGCAAAAGTCTAGGTAATTAATCAACAAATACCTCCTAAGGTTTCAGATAACATAAACATCTTTTAATAAATTCATATCAGGTTCTTTCTAGATTATAATATCTATGACTAATTCACAACCATTCACGGTATAATTTCAAGTCTAAATGCAGGATATGATCATCCATCAAGAATTATTTAGATCACTTTTGATAATCAGCATCTTATCATTTAGGGGAATTCTACTCGAGTTCCCATCAATTAAGACAATGTCGTCATGTCATAATCAATCAATTTATTCTACTGGCACTATCAACTTTCCAGTTTTATTGCCGTCGATAAGATGTGAACTTCTCAAAAGACTAACAATAACTCATAATCCTTCACAAATCAAGGATATATGGAGACACAACTACTATTAAAAGAGTAAGGTCAACGCATAATCTACGCGAGAGAATTTCAAATCAGATACAGACGAAAACATTTAACGAATATGAATATATCCCATGTTTTCATGATTCGAGTATGCATTCAAAAGCTCCTCGGATCGTTACCCAGGTCATTCAAATGAAATCAAATCATAAGAAATGATAAGAACGTCAATACATCCAGTCGGGTATCAACACTCGGTAATCAGATACTTTTCCTAAGAGTCTCACTACGGGAGAATTGGACAGGAATGGAAATATCAATTGTCAAATAAGACAAATTCCACAGATGAGTAAATTCGACTCAGAAGAATAGATGCTACAGACACATATGTAGGTGTCCCTAACACTATGTCCCTATTTTTCACTTCTTGCAGATCTCTTAAAATTTAATCTTTCACAATATTCAAAGAAAATGTAGTGTTTATTCATTAGTTTTATGGTGACTACTAATCAGTCTTGCATAGTCCATTCCAAATTGTATGTAGGCGCGCAACTATATACAATTTCAAGATTAACGATGCAATACTCAGTTCGTCAAAATTTTATCATCATGTTTATAATAAAAACATTTACATGCTTAATTCTTAAATAAGAATCAAAAATAAATTTACAAAGATTTTCTTTGTTATGAAAACAGTTAAGTTTTCCAAGGTACTTTATAAACAACCTCATTTCGATAACAATCACTTATAAATCTTATTTTAAATAATCCTTATAGTGATGAGAATTAAATTTTCTCAAAGGATACCGTTTTAACTTTATAAAAACAATGTGTGATCTGCAGAAGAGTGATGAAAGCTTGTTCACCAAGAATTAACTACTATATATCAAGAAATGAGCTTAGCCAAATAATCATGAGGTTCATGATCTCGATGGCACTCAAAAGAATAATCCACAACGTAACTCAATTCAAGATGAGTACTTGTTCAATGGTTGCATCACTAATGCGAACATTAGGAAGAAGCAATAAAAGATAGATAACATCGATACATGTAGAATTTAGCAATCAAAGGTAGTCTTTTTATTAATCACAAACAAGTCAAAATTGTACCGTAACACATTACGTGTCACTATGTCATACAATTCTCAGAACTCATCCTACCAACTGATATCTCAGTTAAGTTAGGGATTCTTAAAAGATACCACAATGAATACTAATCTACAAGAGTCATTAGGTGTTCCATATGTCCCGGAAGATCTATTGGTCCCAATTCAGAAGAAGATTTCTTCAATTTATTTATTGGACACTGGGCATCCTCGTTAGTGGACAATGGCCTAGGAACAACCCTTAACACGAATCCTACAATCAATTAAAACCTTATAATTCAATCACAGAACTTAATGACTTCCTCTTAACAATCTCATATTCCATATAGGTTAAATTTTACTTTATTCAAGTTCCAACCAATTTATACTCAATGCGATATTCTACCTCATTCTTCAATACTTTCAATCTTATTCTTATACCTTTAAAGGGCAATAAAAGCTCAATATGAACAACACTTAATTTCCAATCCTATATCTCTTACAACAACAATTATCAAATGAGTCACTAGTATGAAATGACTCAATCATTCAATTAGACTTCTCGGAAAGGTACTAGTGGCATGAGGCTTTTGGGTAATGGTTCTAATGACAGCCTCAAGTGCAACATTCACCCTTTCGATTTCAATTTAAGAATTGGATGACAACGAATCATATGACATCTTTCTAGGTGGTAAGGTTTTGTCAAACTCCACTCTATAAGGAAAGATCGTCATGACATCGATATCAGATTTAATCTCGCCAATTCTTCTTCAATATCACAATCAACTAATATCTACATTTCTACGAATATCAACCATTTGTTGGGATCATAAATATCCACAACTTGGTTTAGATCTAGGATAGCTAGAATTCCTACGAGAATAGCTTCGATTAATTTACTAGGGGATTTAGGGTTTCTTGTGACAATCTACGTCGTATAAATACCTCGTATAAAAATCAAATAATCATCAAACAATCATGTAATAAAATTACATCATATATATATATATATATATATATATATATATATATATATATATATATATATATATATATATATATATATATATATATATATATATATATATATATATATATAATCCAAGTTATATATATATTAAAATAACACTTCTCAGTCTTGGTCTTGTCGGTAACTCGGGAATTATTCGGCACCGTTATAGTCAAAAGATTTTTAGATATTTTTAGAAAAATGTTTATAGTTAAAAGATTTTGAAATGTTTTATTCAAAACCTTGGTTTTAAAAATCTTTCGTTCTCTATAACGAGAGCTCTGGTACCAAACTGTAACACCCCCAAATTTATACAACTTAGTACAGCGGAAGACTAGTTGGTGTTACGGGATAACACATTACTCACATCATAGACAACGCATAAAAATCGCGTTGTTTAATAATAAATCATTTCCATTCATAAACATCAAAGTTACATCGGTCCCAAGTCATATTATTTCATACAAAGTTTTACAAAGTATTTGAATGGAAAATATTGTTTAAGTGCGGGCCATGAATTCTTGTTGTCTTCCCGAGAATTAACTTCAAGTACCTGAGATAAAACATGTTAAAAGAAAAGGTCAACGATAACGCCGAGTGAATTCATAGAGTTTAATAAAATCCATCAATATAATATCAGTATAAAATTATTGCTAAAAATCATTTTGTACAAATCGTTTTGATAGGCCATAAAATAGCCAAAGTCGTTTTATACATATCCTTATCAAAAATCATAATATAGGCATTTGCCTTAAAAATCATTATACGAGCCAATGTCGTAAAAACAATCATACAATACGTCTTATAACGTTGTATGAAAATAAAAACCGTTATATGAATATGGTTATGAAAACCAAAACACGAACATAATATCAATAGTATGACCCTGTATTGCTAGTCAGGCAATACATCGTAATTTGGAGCGTCTATAAGTATTTCGTTAATTTTTGGATTATTATAAGCCGCATGACATTGTTACCTTACTAAACCAACAACGGGTAGCTAACCCGATACCAATTTTGCCCATCTAAAGTAGCGTGTCGTCACAAAGGTCACGCTATGGAAATCTTCTCATACATAAATTCGCTTACCAATCAATGTGGCACGACGGGGATCAACCGTCAAGGCGCGAACTGGGGTGATCGTCACCAAATAGTACTATTAAATGCATAAGCGTCTACCAACTCCCGGTAGTTCACAATTCATGCTAATGGGACTTTTAGTGACATAACCTAACTTTAATAATCCATTTTATTTCATCTATCGGGTCCATTAATCATTTATCGGGTCATACAATCGGGTCCTTCAATCATTCGGGTCCAAAATCAATAAACAAACAATCGGGACAAATGGTGTCCTATTTTGTAAAACTAACATGTTATCTCCCTCGCGGGTTTATAAAACATTTATAAAAACATTTAAAAGAGTGCGAGGCTATGAACTCACGTTGAGGTGGGAAGGCGGGTTATCGGCAATTCGGACGTACGGTACGTGCTTCAATCACGGAAACCTAGACAAATAATACTTGGTCTTAGACTCATGTCCAATGACTTTATAAAAATAACAATTATGTATACATATGATGATTTTATATATATGATGATCAAGTGGGTTTATATATTCTCCTTTACTCATTTTAGTGTTACGTGTCGGTAACTATTATACTAGTTTACTAGTTTTACCTATTTACACGTTTTAAGTCCAATAATCTTATTATAAGTTCTTTAACTTGTTTTAATCCATTTTATACTTATATTATCAGTATCTACACTTTACAAGTTGGGCCTAAATGGGTTAAGCCCAATAAGTTCTTTTCATGAGTGTTCATCTTGTTTAGTCCAATTATTAGCCCAAGTATTAGTCCAAGTATTAGTCCAAGTATTAGTCCAATATGTTTACTTAGCTCGTTAATGCCCGTATGCCCTATAGTTCGGGTTTTATTGGTTTTTACTTGTTATACATGTCTATATATCAGTATATAGGTTTTATAAAGTTTTCATTAGACGGGTCCAACCATCTAAGTTTTATTTAACAAAAACGTTAATTTTTACGGTATTAGCCGAAAAAGTCGTAAAAACAATGTTTATAGTTTTATAACTTATAAGTATTATTTCACTACCATTTATATAAGTTATTCATTCATTTACCCTTTTACATATTTATATAAATAAGTTTTATAAGTTAGTGGGTTTTAATTTACATTTTATACTATTAAATTTTGAGTGCTTATATAATAATATTATTCTTTAATTTCCAAAAATCTGATTTTTATCTTCACTTTCACCAAAACTGCCATATCTTGAGTTCTATATGGAGATAGAAGCTCAAATTTTTATCACATAAACTACAATATATGTGCTACATTTAACTCTCCTATAGCTACTGTTGAATCATCTTCTAAGTATTTTCTAAAAATCGTCCAAAACAGTGAACTCAGATTTGTACCTTAAACTTGTTTTGATCATATCTCACTCATTACAATGATTCCATTGCATGGCCAACTCTCACATGTGTACAAGACCCATAGCTTAATGTAAATCCATTATACTTCATCATTTTATCAGTTTACCATATGGTTCTTTACTGTTTTTATACAGCCTATCATTTAAACAAGATTTACCCATTTTTACTTATAGTTTTTCATCTTTTTATCCATGATTATCAACAACAAATCCCCACATAACATTTTTATCATCATATAATCATCATAAACATATACAATAGGAAATAAAATACATGTTTACATAATCAAAATAACAAGAAGATGAGGAGGACAATCTTTATACCACCAAGTTGATGTAGGTTATGATTTGGACATGGTTTTTGATGGAGAAACTTGTGCTTAGCCAACACCATCTTCAAGACCATCAATCTTTATGATCACCTTGTGGAAAATCAGCCCCAAGACACCATGAATACTCCTCCTTGGATGTTATAACTTGCACCAATCAATAGGGCTTCAAAAGGGCATCAACATGTATATGAATAACATGAGATTTTGTGGTTGATTTTGATCAAATGAGGGTGTTGTTTGTATGGGACGGCAAAAAATGGAGTCAAGAGAGAGAGAGAAGTGGTTTTGCATGGATGAAATGAGAAAGTGTGAAGTAGTTGATGGTTTTGTGGTAAGCTTAGCTTACTAGCTAAGCTAATGACATATGTTGCTTGTTTTGTGAAGTTATGGACACATCATAAGATGTGTAGGTGGATTTTTGGCCGCCCCATGTGTAGTGGGGTGGGATAAATTAGTTTGTCCCATCCCACTAATTTACGGGTATTCCTCGATTCTAGTTTTCTTGATTTGCGTGCCCTCGGGTCGTTTTACGAAAGACATTTTTATAAATTATGAATCAACGTCATAAAACTAATCCAATAAAAATTGTCTCATCAAAAACGGAGTTCGAAAACGTAAATACGTAATCCTAGGGTTTCCGGTTTAGTCGTAAAGGACGTTAAAATAAAATCCTAAGTCCTAATCTCTTCTCGTAAATTTGTGAGTTTATGAACCAACACAAATTTAAAACTCCAAAATAATATTTACGGATAAATATATTTTCTGAAATGTCGGACTGTCACCAAAGACGGTGTATGTAAACGTAAGCACGTAACGTTGAATCCTCCGGTTTAGACGTAGTCGATGCTACTTCAAGAAGTAAATCCAAATTTCTTCCCAAAAATAAGTGAGTTCATATTGTAACATTAAAATAATATTTTCAAATAATATTTGAGAATAAAATATCAATCGTAAATTGACGGATTGTCACATAAGGGATCAAGTTTACTTTATAACTTGGTCTAACACAAATATATGTACATTTCAGTGCATTTATTTGTTAAAACAAGAGAAGTCTTGTTTTTATGAAGCTGTCATCTCTACAACCATAGCAATCTACAATTGGTATCTACATACTCGACGATGCGACTACTCAACCGACGACTACAGCTCTTTCAATAGAACACAGGTCAACAATTGAGGGGAGTAATTGTCAAGCATTCAAAATATTCGATGCCGAACGTGCCAAGCTCACTACCTGGTGTCAAGACAACAATACCAATCGTACACGTGGTGTCAAGAGATGACTTCAGACGTGACGAGGCGACCAACATATGCTGACAAGAACCCTTTGATCTTATCATATGATGTTCTCATCAATCAGGTCCAAACTTGTTAATTCTTTTCTAATATGGTGAATATGTGATCATGCTACAAATCGGTATCATATCTCATACATTTGGAATCATGAAGATTAAATGGACTTGCATTTTTCTTCCCAAAACCTTTGTTAAAACTTCATTAAGTCAATTGATATTAAAAACATCGATTGGGTTAATATTTTTAATATGGGGGAGAAAATGTGATTTAATATGGGATATTATCACAAATGGTTTGACTTAATGTGCTGGCTCATCCCGACATATGAGAAATGTTTTCGAATATCGTGGCATATGTTAAGGGGGAGTAAAATGGATTTGCATATCAAAATGGATTTTCATGGTGACATATACTTACCCAAAACCCATTTATTTCACGACGATGAAGATTGTGGTGACATAAGGATGGTAGGATAGGTTAAGTCCTATGATTCTTCTAGAACCAGAGGAATCTTCCCAAGGACATTCCATAGCTAGAAATAGTAGTCTTTAGGAAAGTTGGAGAAAGATTGTGAACGTAGCTGAATGCCGACCAAGTACTTAAGTTAGCACTAGAACAATAACAACAAGGTGCTAGTTATGACGTATTGGTAAGCATTGAAGGGGTTGAAGAATGAAAATGAATTGTAAAGATAAAGGGTGTAAAGAAAGAAGCCCTCCTCGCAACTTTAGGCAGAAACCGGGTCAACACATATGCTATTGAGATCATTTTAATGATGCTCGATATTGAAGATAGACATCATGGACCCAGTGATGCAATGCACAACCCATCCCAGCTAACTCAGATATCTCTCAAAAGGTATTTGTTTTAATCACACGGAGACAACGCATTATCTATTGATTTATTCACTCCGAATAAATTGGTATTGAAAAGGTGGCACTCCTCTCCAGCCTCCGATCACTAAAATCCAAAGTGCACGATCGAGTCTAGAGCCATTTGAGATCATCAAATATCTCATTAGGACACACTTTCATATTTCCTTGCTTCTTCACACACTGTGAAAAGTAAGAAAGATTTTAAGAGTCCTACGCAAAATCTTCATGATCTTGCCTGAACATCCGAGTAATATGAAAGTATTTACAATGAAGATGGAAATCCTTCTTGAGCGAATATCAAAAAGCTCATGGTAGGTGATTTGTGCGATTCTTTATGAATCAAACTTGTGATAACTGGAAAGCAACAGTGGTTTAATTCTTAACTGAATTTAAACACGTTCCAGGCCTCTACGCAATATCTTATTGATCTTGCCAGAACACTCAGAGTGATACCTCAGTGTTCATAGTGATGAGTGGAAATCCTTCTAGTGTTAACCTCAAACATCACTTGGTAGGTAACTTGCAATATTCTATACGAATCAAGCTCGTGACAATTGGAAAGCAACGACGGTGCGGTTCTTAATTGAATTTCACTTGTTCCAGGAACATGAATTGATGGCTTCAAATCATGCGGATATTATTATCCAAATGATTCACTCTTTATGTTCGCAGTGAGCTTTGGACGGTCAAATAAAGAGAACGGGTTTACCCGCGAACACCTGTCAGGAAGTTACTTAATTGAAACTATTCGTCACGGATACGATATTTTATATCGTCCAACGGTCTTCACCGACCGGAGGTAAAATGCTACCGAATTAGAATGAAATGTTCAAAGCCATTTCGTTCGTGTCTACTTATGTTGCGTCATTTGAAGACGGTGGCGTTGCGGGATCCAAGAAGAAGTCGTCCCCGCATGCTTATATTTTATGCACTTAATATCTCATCTAATTCAAGAAAGCCTAAAAGATAAGTCTTCCGCTGTATCGAACTCTAAAGCTTTCAAGAATTACGAAGGTATAAGTATGTGGGACGTGAGGTCACGAAGAGGCGAAGATCACAAGTGATGGATGCACGAGATCAAGGCAAGAGATTAATGCTAAAGATTGATATCAAAGATCACATCAGCATATTCACCTGAAAAGGAAAAGAAAAGAAAGAAGTAGACTACGAGCTCAAGACAAGCATAGTATGCTAGGTTTATTTTATTATTGTAACTTGGGTAACGCCCTTGTTTGGAGTGACCTCCCTTAGGGGGAGATTGTTAGAAATACGTTTTTACGTATTTAGGAAGATTCGGTCACTCCGACAATATACTAAGTAGTAGCTCATAGTCTGGACATCGTTATTTAACAAACAAGTCCAAGTAGCCTACAACATGTGTAGGCCGGCCCAAACGTGTAAGCCCAAGCCCATTACAAGGCTTGGGTATATAAACCCTCTCCTTAGATGGAGAGGGTGTGTGGTTAATCATTTTTTCACATAGTTCACTCTTGTTTCTCTCTCTAAAATTGTGTGTAATCCACCATCTCTTTATCTCTTTCTCTCTCTAAAACATAAGCAAGATTTACACTTTTACAGGAAGTAAGCATAGTATACCGTTGATAGACTAATGGTTGGTATGATCATACCATAGGGATAATGGAGGAAGACGCCGGCGTGCGGTTTGGAGATAGTTGGAGAATGCATTTTCTTTAGGAAGAATTCTTCTACAAAGAGAGTCAGTAGTGAGAGGGGCGTATTACTCACTGATGAGAATGTAGGGAATAAAAGAGGATCACCTAAAGTATTGGCTGAAGATGAGATAGAAGATGCTATGGAAATTAAGACTATGGAGAGACAAGCGAGAAGTAGTATGGAGGAAGAATGGCTTGAGGGAGCAAAGGGTTGTCAAGATAGCGTAGTGATATACAAGGGAAAACCGTTAGGTATGGTGATAGGAAATGTAGTAGAAACTGCTGGAGTTAATCCATTGAAGATGAGGTGGATCACCGTTATGGTGGGGGTGAAGTTAGAAGCAGTCAACATATTAGAACGGAGTCGGAACAGAAAACTTCAAGAGGTGGTGGCAGTGCTTAAGTAGAAGTTGAAAATGGCAAAGGACCGACAAGAGAGTTGTATGGACAAGAGGCGTAAGTCGTTGGGATTTGAGATTGGGGATAAGGTTATGCTATAGGGTTTACCACGGAAAGAAGTGATGTGGTTTGGGATGAAAGGGAAGTTAACACCTAGAATCGTGGGTCCATTTGAAATCCTTGAAAGGATTGGACCAGTGGCTTATAGGTTGAGATTACCGGAAGAGTTGAGCAGTGTGCATGATGTATTTCATGTGTCGAATTTGAGGAAATGTTTAGCAAATACGGACTTGCAGGTGCCGTTAAATGATATTAGAATAGATACGAGTCTTCGTTTTATTGAAGAGCCGGTAGAGATAATGGATCGTGAAGTTAAGGCTCTAAATAGAAGTAAGATACCATTGGTTAAGGTTAGATGGAATTCGAAACGTGGACCAGAGTTCACTTGGGAACGAGAGGAGTTCATGAGGAACAAGTATCCTCAGTTATTTGCTAATGATGGGACTGATCCTAAGGAGTAAATCTCGGGAAGAGATTTCTATTAGGAGGGAGTGATGTGACAACCACGGTTTTGAGGTTCGTCACTTAGTTTTAGTTTGGGCATATTTCGTGAACTTATGTGCCTTTATGTGTTTATGTTTTATTTGGTGTGAATAGAGTGTGGTTTAGTCATTGTTTTCGTGTACGGGGTACCTTGTGAGTGAAACGATGTGTGATGTTTTCATGTTCATGAGCTCACATAGTAGTAACTATGAAATAAGATGGTGTTATTTAGTGGTTTTACGTATACGTATATGTATTATAGAAAATCGTATTTTTACGATTTAAGGTTTAACATTTAGAGGTCTCGGATGAGATAACTAGTCGCGGGAGTATTTTTCGGGATGGTTTTAAGTCATTTAGGACTTATTTAATTAGTTTATTTCATATTTCAAGAGTTCTTATAAAACTGTATATTTTACGTCTTTTACGGTATACGCGTAAATTTGACTAGTTTTACGTTTTGAGGTTTTGGAGGCTTTAGGAACTGAAATAAATTAAGGAAAATTAAGGCGATATTATTAATACAATTATTAATAATTGAAATTAAAAAAAATGAAATTTTAGAGGGAGGGTCGGTTTTTATGATTAAAACAAAAAGGAAGGGAAAAATTTATTGTAAGTGGGCTTATGGTTGGTCTAGGACTTTTTGTATTATATAAGGAGTTCCATACATAAATCAAACACATAAAACTTGCTTCCTGGAGATTAATAGTCGACTGAAAAAGAGAAGAATTAGGGTTTCTTCATAAAATTTGGGGTTTTCATAAATCAAAGGTAAGTCTTTAAAACCCTTTCCAATTAAAGTGTTTTTAATTTTTTTCTTAATCATTCAATGATGGATTTAGGTTAGGGTTTATATTAAAATCAGTATATTAATGATATGTAATGATTAAAATAATTAGGGCTTGTAATTAATTAATTGTTGGGTAATTAATTAGGTTAGTTTAATTAAATTTGTAATTAAAAACTGGCCGAATTTTAGGGCTAATGTTTTGGTCATATCTAGAGTTCTAGGAACATTCAAGATACGATCCAAGTATGCCTGAAAAGGTATTTGAGTTGTCTTTTGAATGAAAGAAACAAGAAGTAAATTGGAGGTAGGGAAGTGAGTCAAAAACAGGTTACAATAGTCGGAGGTCAAAACAGTTTTGAAATTAGTCGGGTTTAATTTAATGTTTTAAGGTTGTTAGGGTACTTAGGGGTACAATTGGACTTTCAAACGAACATGAGAGTTAGTTTATATGTTATATAAGATATCTGGAAGAGGGATAATCAATTAGGTTAGTAGAAAACCCTCTGATCATAACAAACTTTTCATATGTTCAAAATCGGTAAAATCTGGATAGGCGAAAGTATATGTTGTATATCGGGGACTTAAAATTATCTTTGATTTTGGGGCAAGGACTTAGATTTAGCTAACACATGTAAGTTTATGGGGTTTTCATTTCAAGGATTTTGGTTTAGGTTTGGTGGGCGTTTGGCTCATAATACGGAGTATGAAAATGGGGAATGTTTTGGGTTAAATGTTAACGTGACAGGCTATGAACTTAACTAAGTTAAGGGCTTTATAGAGCGGTGTAATGGGATGCTTATGGCATATAAATGAGGTTAAGTTGTAGGAGAATGTTAGATATTCATCATAGATTGATGAGTCATTTTGGTATGTGGTTCATCTCTTGATTATATATGTTTGTGTGTTTAGATTTTCGCTAGAGCGCGGATATTTGGGGAAGCTTGAATCAGGTGAGTTTCATAGTCCCATATCTTTTAATGATTTTGACTTCCATATGGGATGAAGAGACACTCGTTATGTTTTTGTAAATTGTTGTTGTGAATGTTTTATGATTGGTGATGGACTTTTGTGTACTTATGTGATTAACTGCTAATTGATTCATGATTATTTTGTGATTTGACTTGGTACCAAGGGGATGTTGACAAGGCAGGGCCTTGGGATTGGTTCATAGGTGTATGGGCGCCTATGGGATCATGGTGATTGGTAAGGCTTGTAGCCTTGGAATTGTGGTTATTGGTAAGGCTTGGAGCATTGAAATTGGTTTCGTATGATTAATCTTGAATTGTTAGTTGTTAATGCACATTTGTAACACATTGTCCATATATTTTTATTGTTGGTGGTTATTCACAGCTTATATTATAACTGATTTGAGGGTGGAGTCTAAACCTATGACTCTCACCAATATTATGTTGACGTGTTTTAGTGTCTCTTTCAGGTGAGAATGTGGTTAAGCATGAGAATAGGAGTGGCTAGCTTTGGAGGCTTAGGATTGAATTTGGAGGAATCCCCTTTCCTCTTAGTCTTTATTTGATGTTTGAATAAGTGATACTTTGTTGTCACCTATATGTTTGTTTTGTTTATGTTAATTGTTTGTCTCTAGTAAGCGGTAGGACTGTTACCTACTTACCTAGACTCTTGCAATGTTGAGATATTGTCATGACATTTGTGTCACCATTTTATGACATTTCTTATTTCATTTAGTTATCTCTATAGACACGCCATGTTGTGATGATATCCATACGTCACGCCCCATATTCTGCCATGGTGGGGTGTGATAGAGTGGTATCAGAGCCACTCCTGAGCCGTTCGGGATGGTGGGGAAAACCTCATAGAGGACGATGAGTCCCGAAAGGGGGGGGTGATTGTGACACCCTAGGCAAATCCCAGCAAATCCCACATCGGCTGTGGCCAGGAGAGATCCATGGTTCATAAAATAACAGTCGCCTTCTCATGACACAACGCGTTTTGTGGTCTACTTCACGTGGGGTTCTTAGGAACTGGCAGTTAAGCGTGCTCATGTCAGAGTAGTACTAGGTTGGGTGACCAACTGGGAAGTACTTACAAGAGGGATACAAATCAAAGACGTGAGTCTTTGGGCAAAGCGGACAATATTGTATTATGGCTCATCAATCTATGATGAATAACATTCTCTGATACCATTCTGTCACACCCCACCATGGCGGAATATGAGGCGCGACGTATGGATATCATCACAACAATAGCGTGTCTATAGAGATAACTAAATGAAATGGAAATATCATAAATGGTGACACAATGTCATGAAGATATCTCAAACAATGCAGGCGTCTAGGTAAATAGGTAACATGTCTACCTCTTACCAAAGACATACAATTAACAAATAACAAACATATAGGTGTCTACAAAGTATCACTTATTCAAACATAAATAAAGACTAAGAGGAAAGGGGGTTCCTCCAAATGCAATCCTAAACCTTCCAGCTAGCCACTCCTATACTTGTATGAATTTCCCACTTCGTCCATCATTTTCTAATTAGCTGGATATACTCATATCCAATCATTTTCATCAACTCCCTTTAGTCTATACCACAAACTACTTAAAAAATTCCAATTTCCTTACACAAGTGACCTATGACGATATTTCACATATTGATTAGTTTATCACAACGAGGCTCTTCCAATCCAAATCAACTTATGATCTATACACATCACCAAAAGGACGGTTATCTCAGTTAGTCCATCAACTGCCATCCAAACCCATGCTACAACTACTTCCATAAAATTTGGATAGATCATTAGTAGCACCTATACACTTCTTTCTTAATTTTCTCTATGAATGATTTTTTTCCCTGATACTCAACACTTCCTTTATACCTACACAATGTCTTACCTTCAAGGTCATAGTGCTCCTCATCCTGTCTCAGTTAGACCAAGCCCTTCGTCTCTCATGACACATCACATCTATAACTCCTCAACCATTCGATTATCGATACTAAGCCTTCCAATCAAACAATATAGGTCAGTACCATTTCCTTTCAAGTCATCTATACCTCAAAATTTTTCCAAGTAGCTTTACTTGTTTTTCCTCACAATCAGTTCTCCTACTCCCTCCTAATAGGGACAGACTAGAGTTTTATGTGATCCCATGCATATCACACTCTCGTCTTATACCCATATTATTTTTTATTTGTCTAAACTAAGCCATATTTTAAATTCTTATTCAAATCTCATACTTCTATTTTGACCTTGCACCCAACATGAGGTACTTTTAATCATCATCTTCTAGGAATACTTGGTTCTCTCCTTCCATGGTTCTCCCTAATTCCTACACTATCCCGTCCAACAGAAGTTCCATACTTCATTCATCAATTCTATGGAAATCGCTAGAGCATTGGATAATGTATAACTGTCTCTTCCAAAGATCTTTCATAACACCTTCACAAAACCGACTCTCTAATCACTTCTCCATGAACTTATTCAGCTCAGCTTCACTACTCATCCCTCGATATTGATTGCCACAAAAATTCTATCCGCATAGTCACTCGACTCCCCTTGTTACCTCCACGAGTTCTTAATCTCCCATGTTATGTATTCAATTCATCACGATCCACTAGTTCAGCTCTTTGTAACTCCACTCCGGTACTCGATCTGTCCTTCTTCGTCACGAACCATACGGAGATTCTCATCATAGTGCTTGTCACCTTTCCAGTCCTTGCAACTTCTGTGACTCCTTTGAAATCTCTTGCTTCCTTCTAGCAGCCGGCACGTAGTCCTTTCAGCTCCTTGATTCACGATGTAGCTCTTCACGCACTCCTTCTCATCTCTATGATGTTACATAGGAACTTCACACTACCCAGTAGCCTCTAACTTCAACTCATCTACCACAATATTTCTAAAGGTAATTTAACCCCTCAATGGCTCACTCTTCCTTAGTTGTTGTAATCACCATTAATCAGCCTCCTACCAATCATTCTTTCACATCCATGTTTTCCTTCACGTGTCTACTACTACCTCGCCTATTTTAGCCTCAAAATATTGAGTCAAACAAGAATGCTCAGTCATATGGTTATTATGTATCGTATTTTAGAACGTTGTAATAGGTAGTATATTAGTCGTGTTATACGGGCTTAACTTTAGGCTAAAGTTCATTAATAAGTAACTAAAGCCCAAAAGGAAAGCCCGACCCAAACCATATAGTCCATAAAGAAGCCCGCATGTGGGTGGACTATATATACCCTTCCTAGCATGTTAGGAAGGGTGTTGGCTCATTTTATTTTTCTTCTAATCTAATATTTCACAAGTTTCTCCAACCATTTCTCTCTACTTTCTCTCACTACTTTCTCTCTCTAAAATTCATCTCTTATCTACCTTTCTTTCTTCATAATTCGTATTATATCAATCTAAATGTATAGGACAACATTTGGTATCAATCGCCATGGGGTAGTTTTGTGATTGGTTGTTGCGTTTTCATTTGATTTATTTCATTTGATCCTTATTTCTTCCACGAATTCAAGATTTTCTATGTTTTTTAGTGTTTTTCAATTCGTATAACTTCTTTACTCGTGTCGTAGTGATTTGGGTATCTTGGTTTTGCTTAAAACACAAACTTTCTTGGATCAAACGTTCAAAACTTTCTGTTTTTTCATCTTTCCAAAATTCTAGCAAGTATCACCATCGGAAAGTACAAAGGGAGTGAGGCCAGATCACAATAACCACTAGGTTCTACTTTGCGATCTAAGGATTCCGATACCTTATTCCGACGAGACATTCCGACCGTACATTGCGATCTGGGATTCCGACGGTTTCAAGGGACTTTTGAGTCGTTACTCTGCCAAATTTGTTTTAGCCATATTCCGATCTGAACATATTTCGATCTGAACATATTCCGATCTGAATATTCCGATCTGAACATTCCGATCTAAGCATTCCGATAGGTCAACATTGCGATCTAGGATTCAGACAGAAGGACATTCCGATAGATTGTTATTCCGATAGAACCCAACATTCCGATACAAGCAACATTTCGACAGCCTACATTCCGACAACCAACATTCCGATGGCACATTCCGATGGACATTCCGATGACATGTTTAGCTAAATTTTGTTTGAGTATTTTTTAGACTTAGCCACCATCTAGACTAGTTTCGGAATATCGTTTACACGAAGATAAAAAAAATCAAAAAAAAAAAGAGTTAAAATTTTTCCGTCAAGTAAATTCAAAAATTTTCCATACTAGTTTTAGGAAATTTCTAGCTCAATTTCAAAATTTGGCGATACAAAATTTTTTGGTCTACCGTTTTGTCGGACTAAGGAATTTAATGTCGGACTGAAAAAAATAGCATTTTTTGGAATTTCAACAACAACACAATCACAACAAATCTACTTAAGATCCATATTCACTTCATCATTTCAGAGAATATTGAGATGGATTCTACTGCCGAATATCGTGTGACGAACAACAACATAATGGTGGCGGGTAACAAAGAAAGACCACCAATGCTTGTGTCGGGTCGATATGATCAATGGCAATCCCGTTTTCTACGTTATCTTGACACAAAACCTAACAGTGATGCTTTAAGGCAATGTATTTTGGATGGACCCTATAAACTCTCAAGGATTCAAGTTCCTGCAGTACCAGCCACAAACACAAGTGACGCACAACCCGCATATGAACGTGATGAAAAGAGGACCGACCTCACCCCAGAGAACCGTGCGTGGTTTGATGCAGAGAAAGAAGCAATCTACTTAGTTCTCAGTGGCATTGGAGATGATATTTACTCCACGGTTGATGCATGCCCTACTGCTCAAGAAATGTGGATGGCTATTGAAAGATTGCAACAAGGTGAATCACTTAATAAACAAGATGTGAAAACTAAGATTTTTTAGAACTTTGGCAAGTTTACATCAAAGGATGGGGAATCAATTGATTCTTATTACTCTCGATTCTACAAGATGATGAATGATATGACCCGAAACAACTTGCAAGTTTCCACCATGCAAGTCAATGTCCAATTTCTACAGCAACTTCAACTAGAGTGGGCACGGTTTGTCACCTTGGTGAAACAACAACAAAAGTTAGACGAAGTTTCATATCACAAGCTCTTTGACATCTTGAAACAATTTCAAAATGAGGTAAATGAACTTCGAGCTGAACGAGTTGCAAAGATTTCCAATCCACTTGCTTTGGTGTCTACCACTCAACATTACCCAGATTATCACTCTCGTACTTCAAAGACCTACTCTACTCAATCATCATCACCATGATCATCCATTGTCTCCAAGTCACATGCTCCAACACGATCACGAGGCAAAGAAGTTGCAAGAGCACCATCACCCACACATGAGCAATCATCCGAAGAAGACAGTGATGAAGAAGTAGCTCAAAAGGATCGGGAATTCAAGCAACAAATGGCTTTCATTATGAAGCAATATAAGAAAATCTACAAACCCACCAACAACAACCTTCGAACATCTTCAAACCCGAGGAACACCCATGCACAGAGTCCTCCAAGGTGTGACACACGAAGACGTGCTGAGAGTCCTCAAATGTATGATCGACAACCTAAGTATGATAATCAGAGGGTGGCTACTGTTGTTGGAAATAGGGAAACTGTTGGTACTCAAGTTGTGCAACAAAGTGGGATTCAGTGTTTTAAGGGCAGAGGTTTTGGGCATTTGGCTAAGGAATGTAGGCAGCCAAAGAGGGTTAAAGATTATGGTTATCATAAGGAAAAGATGCTGCTGTGCAAGAAAATGGAAGCTGGAATCAAGTTATCAGCTGAGGAAGGAAAAATTCTTGACGACACAGATGATGAACTTTCCGACCAAGAACTCGAGGCACATTATTCATACATGGCAAAGATTCATGAGGTCCTTAACGTCACTGAAGATGACAATGGTCCTATCTTTGATACTGAGCCAATTGATAAGGTACAACATGATGATGAATATAATGTGTTTGGTGATACACATGAGCATAGTGATCTACCAACAACAATTACTGACACGTGTTTGATGGAAACGGTTGATAGCAATACCACACCCGATTCATCAGACATGTGCAATAATGAGTTTGAGGATGATCAACATGCAAATGAGTATGATGACGAGGAGCGTTTCATGCTTGCTAATTTAATTGCTAGTTTACAAAAAGATGTCAATGAAAATGGAAAGAGTCAAAAGCAATTAAAGAAGGCAAACACAGCGCTCACTCAAAACTTTGAAGAATGCAAAGCCGCTCTTATAAAATCTAGTGAGACTATTGATAGTTATAGGGCTGAGCTTCTTCAAAATACCAACGAGCTTGAGGGGTACAAAATTCGTGTCATCAACGTTAAAAAGGACGATTTTGAAAATAAATACAATGAAGCTCTTGCTTTGTTAACTAAAGAAAAACGTCAATTTAATGTTTTATTAAGTGATGAACGTCAAAAAACGTACCTTGCCACAATAAAAGTTAATGAACTTGAACAGAGGCTTTCTATGAACACCACCGATTCTGCTAAAATTCTTGACGAAAAGAAACACGAGCTTGAAACAATAAAAAAATATTTCAAAAATAGACAAAGCAAAGACACTGAAAAAGTAAAGGATCTCGAAGAACAAGTCGAATTTTTGAAAAAAGTTGTTTATAATACACATGACTCTATTCAAACCGTAAGAATGATAGCACCTCGGTCGTTTTTCAAGGGTCAACCTAGCTTTGCCACCCCCAAGTACCTCTAACAAGCTCAAGCTGCGAACCCTCACTTATATCTTGATGAGTCCGAATGGATTGATAATGACTGCCGAGTAGCTAACATCGATAGTGAAGAGACGTCCCTTTGGGATGAGGAGAGTAAATCACCAGTCAATAAAGATTTTGTGAAACCATATAACTATGCTTACCTAAACAGTCTTTATGGTCTTTTCACTCCACAAAAACAGAAGTCTCGTGAGGAATTCTTTTTAGAATGCAAACAAAGAAGAACTCAATGGAAAAAGGCTTTTGCCGCTAAGAGGAAAACTAATGTTTTTAAATATATTAACTATTTGCCTCTAGATGCTTCTAAAAGCAAAAGTAGAAAAACACTTAGTTTTCTTAAACACCACGTTGATAATGTTCAATCAATTGTTGAAAGCGATTGGGAAAAACGTTAAAAGGATAAGTGGAAAACCGAGATTCCTCACGACATAACTGTGCTTGTGAAAGAACTTTTAATACCAAATACGAAGATAATAAAAGAACATGTTCTTGAGTTTGAAAATTTGATTCGGTCTGAAATGTTTGATGATTTGAAATATGTTGAGTCTCTTGAAAAAGAAATTGATGAACTTCAAAATGACAAATCAGAATTTTCAAACGAATATGATCTACTCTTAGAAGAATGTCTCTCCAAAGATATTTTGTGTGTTACTCTTCAATCTTGTGCTGATATCGATGAATATTCTGATGTTGCATGCAAATATCTTGATAAAATCAAAGAATGTGAGCGTCTTGAACTTGAGCTTTCGAAACATAAAGAAAATGTTGATAAAAAGGCTTTTGAGTTACTTCAACACAAAACTGATTTCCTTCAAAAACATTGTCATTCTCTTGAACTTGCTTTGCAAAAAGACGTTGGTAGTTTTCCACATGATAATAAATTGCAAGAAAAACTTTCCCAAACGTTTCGAGAAATGAATGAACAGAATTTGGAAATTAAAGGGTTGAAAGCTCAGTTACAAGACAGGGACAGAGCGATAGTAGAGTTGAAGAAACTCGTTGCTAAAATGAGAGGGAAAATTGTGGAACCTAGTGTTAAGAAACCTGTTTTAAGACAACCCAATGCGCAAAAAGTGACTAGACCCTCTGTCTTGGGAAAACCATCTGTTTTCTCTAATTCTGCATTTGCAAAACCTGCATTTTCCCCCAAGACGGATGGGAAGGATAGGATACCACAAAACACTCCCAAAACACATATTCGATCACAAAGCATTAAGAACACAAATGTGGTTAAACCAAGGATGTATAGATTGGCCACTACAGCTACACACAACAAAGAAAGTCAATCAACTCAGACTTCTAGAAACACTAATAGACGTATGTCTTTTACTACAGGAGTAGTCCCCACTGATAGTGTTAGCCGACCCCAGCTTAAGAGCACTCGTATGAATGAAAAGGTTTGGCAAACCAAAAGTCAAAGGAAGATGAAGACAGTAGAAGACCACCCTAGGATTTTCAATGTTTCTAAGAATAAAACGTCTGTAATCGCGTGTAATGACGATATGAATGATTCGACTTTGAATGCTATGAAAGTTAAGTTTGTTTGTGTGAAATGTGGAAAGTGTGCTAATGCTAATCATGCTATGTGTGTTTCGAATAATGTCAAAGGCGTAGAAACTAGAACTAAGAAGCAAACTGTGATGCCTATTAGTGCTAGAAAACCCAAACGTAAAGTGAACCATTCTGGTGCAACCCCCCCCCCCCCCCCCCTAAGAAAAGTATTGCATCAGACTCCACCACTAAGAACCCTAGAAGCAGAATTAGGGAATTATATGAGTCTGCTAGCAAGCCTTGGAAATGGTGGTTTTCTAATCAATGTCCTCCAGGATATAAATGGATACCTAAGGTTAGGACAGAAAATGTGACTACGTGCGTTAGTGTGACTCTAAGTGATGAACCTACGGAAACTAATGAATCGGAAATCACAACTAACATGGAATCTAATTTAGCAAATGCTCCATCGTGTTCTAATTCTTCTACAGGTGATCGAAATAATTCTCTTCATACTGGACTCCGGATGCATGAAGCACATGACGGGCAATCTCAAGCTTCTAATTAACTTCGTTGAGAAGTTCCTGGGTACGGTCCAATTCGGAAATGATCAATTTGCACCGATCCTAGGATATGGAGACTTGGTTCAGGGGAATATCACTATCAAAAGGGTTTACTACGTCGAAGGGCTCAATCATAATCTTTTCTCGATTGGTCAATTCTGTGATGCGGATTTGGAGGTTGCTTTTAGAAAGAAGACATGTTTTGTTCGTGATTATGCTGGGAATGACTTACTTACCGGAACACGGGGTACTGATCTCTACACTATTTCACTACAAGACTCCACATCTTCAACTCCAATCTGTTTCATGGCTAAAGCTTCAACGACTCAAGCTTGGTTATGGCATCAACGTTTATCTCATCTTAACTTTGATACCATCAACTTGCTTTCCAAGAAAGATATTGTGCGAGGCCTTCCTAACTTGAAATTCATCAAAGATCATCTTTGTTCTTCTTGTGAGCTTTGTAAAGCTAAACGGAGTAGTTTCAAAACAAAGACTACACCAAGCTCTAAAGGACGGTTAGATCTTCTTCATATAGATTTGTGTGGTCCCATGCGTGTTCAAAGTATCAATGGGAATAAATACGTTATGGTAATTGTCGATGACTACTCAAGGTACACATGGACTCACTTCTTGAGGTCCAAGGATGAAACACCCGATGTTCTCATCAGCTTCCTTAAAGTGATACAACGTGGTCTTCAAGCTCAAGTTAAAGTGGTTCGTACTGACAGAGGTACATAATTTTTGAATTCAAAACTGAGAAACTATTTTGAAGCCGAAGGAATTGAACATGAAACATCTATTGCTTGAACACCCGAACAAAACGGCGTTGTGGAAAGACGAAACCGTACTTTAGTTGAGGCTGCTCGAACATTATTATCCGCTTCAAAACTTCCACTATACTTTTGGGCCGAAGCCGTGTCAACCGCATGCTACACACAAAACCGCTCCTTAATTATCCCAAGACACGAAAAGACACCATATCACATAGTTAATGATCGCAAACCTTCACTCAAACACCTTCATGTTTTTGGATGTACGTGTTACATTATTCGATATGGTGAAAATCTGGACAAGATGAAAGAGAAAGGTGATGCATGCATTTTAGTGGGATATGCAACTCAGTCTAAGGGATACAGAGTATATAACAAGAGAACAAAATTGATAGTCGAGACTATACATATCAGATTTGATGAATTACAAGAGATGGTACTTGAACAAAGCAGATTAAGTCCCGATCCACAACGACATAAGACTTCCGTTCACAACCGCACGGAACTCGGAACTCAAGACCACAGCAATGAACCGTTAAGTTCAACGCTGGTTCCAGAAAATGTTTCTAGAGCAGATATGACAGTGGACACGACACTTGAAGAGTTGGAAATGTTATATGGACCAATGTTTGATGAATATTTCACGGGGGAGAAACAAGTTGTATCAAAGTCTTCCGCTGTCAATCATGATAAGAATGATGATACCGATCATCGTCAACAAAAGGATACAACTTCATCTACTTCAACACGGGTTGCTGCAGATTTACCTCCCAGAATATCACTTCAACAATCGATCCTACAACATCCACAACTACTATCATTGCTCCAGAGAACATAAATCAAGCAGACGGTGCATTATCTGACGATGATGATTTTCACAACGCATTCAGTACACCAGTACACGAAACTGGAGAGTCTTCTACTCGCCATGTTGATCCGTCAAATATGCATATGTTTTATCAACGACATCCTTCAACACATCATTGGACCCGAGATCATTCTTTGGTTCACGTAATTGGAAACCCTTCACAGCCCGTTCGTACAAGACGACAACTAGCCACCGATGGCGATGTTTGTATGTTCGCACTCGCCGTGAGTACTGCTGAACAGAAAAACATCAAAGAAGCCATGGCTGATCATGCTTGGATTGAATCGATGACGGATGAACTTCAACAATTTGAAAGACTTAAAGTCTGGGAACTTGTTGACAGACCATACGATGTGATTCCTTTAAATATTCGTTGGATCTGGAAAAATAAGATGGATGAAGAAAACACGATCATCAAGAACAAAGCTAGGCTAGTGGCTAAGGGGTATGGCCAGAAAGAGGGAATTGATTTTGACGAATCATTTGCGCCAGTTTCTCGTATGGAAGCGGTCAGGATTTTCCCTGCTTATGCTGCACATAAGGGATTCACTGTCTATCAAATGGACGTAAAGACGGCATTTCTTAACGGTCCTTTGAAGGAAGAAGTCTATGTCACGCAGCCGGAAGGATTCGTAAATCCTCATTATCCTGACAAGGTGTATCGTCTCCACAAGGCACTATATGGACTCAAGCAAGCTCCAAGGGGGTGGTACGACGAGCTCTCAAAATTTCTGGTATCCAAAGGTTTCTCAAAAGGTTCCATTGATCTAACTTTGTTCACTTATAAATATGGGGATGACATTTTGCTTGTGCAAATTTATGTTGATGACATTATTTTTGGGTCTACAAACCCAAAACTTTCAAAATGGTTTGAAAAGGTCATGCACAGCAAATTTGAAATGTCAATGATGGGCGAACTAAAATTCTTTCTTGGAATTCAAGTTCACCAATCCCCAAGTGGTATCTTTATAAACCAAGCTAAGTATTGTCAAGAGATAATCAAAAAGCATGGAATGACCTCATGTGACCCCGTTGGGACACCATTATCAACCACATCGCTAGATGCTGACTTGGAGGGATTACCCATAGATCAAACGAGATATCGTTCCATGATCGGGTCCCTCATGTATTTGACAGCAAGCAGACCTGATATTCATCATGCTACATGCTATTGTGCACGATACAAGCACGACCCACTGAAAAGCACCTCAAGGAGGTTAAACGGATCTTTCGGTACCTTAAGAATACCATTCATTTGGGACTCTGGTATCCGAGGAAAACCGGTTTCTTTCTAATGGCCTATTCAGATTCTGATCATGCAGGGTGTCTTGATACACGAAAAAGTACTTCCGGTGGTGCACAATTTCTAGGTCAAGATAAGCTTGTGGGATGGTCTTCCAAGAAGCAGGATTGCACGTCACTTTTATCAGCCGAAGCGGAGTATGTCTCTATCTGCGTGTTGTGCTCAAGTTCTATGGATGAGAACACAACTCACGGATTATGGCTTTCACTTTGATGAAGTACCTATGTACTGTGACTCAAAGTCGGCCATAGCCATCTCCTGCAATCCGGTGCAGCATTCCCGCACGAAGCACATTGATGTCCGATATCACTTCATTAAGGAACAAGTTGAAAGAGGTATCGATGAACTATACTTTGTTGGAACGGATTACCAACTAGCCGACTTGTTTACGAAAGCTCTGTCGAGAGATAGGTTTGAGTACCTCGTTAGGCAAATTGGTATGAGATGTTTGACTCCAGCAGACCTAGAGATTCTGGCAAAGGTGCCTGCTTGATTTATCTATAAAACATCAACCTGTAAATACCTTTGAAAAAGCAAAATACAAAAATATAAAACATATAAAAACAAAACACAAAATTAAAAACTCTTTCAAAATCCATAAATATTCTTCTCGACATGTCTTTCAGTATCGATAATATGGACGTGCCTAGAAATGTCGCTCAATAACGACACGGGTGTGTACATAAAGCTCGAATGAAAGTTGTAAATATTTTTCAAAACATGTCATTTCTTCTTTTAATAAAGGAAATTGTCTATTTTGGACAATATTTCCAAACAACGGGTAGAGCAATCTATCACGGGTTGAGCTAGTCACAAAACATTCAACGTTTTGAGCTCAACACAATGGCTTGTAATCACTTTCAGATTGCAACCCGGATCGATATTCACGGGGGAGTGTACGATTTAGTGCCCTTACCCTCAGCAAAAGAAGAGAAATCTTCTTACACTTGAGTGGATTCGTCAAGACATTCAAAGTCAATGAACTCAAGTTTATGCTTTAGAAAAACCTCTTCGACAAAAAGAAATAGGATTTTTCAAAAAGCGTTGAACACAATTTTTTCAAGAATTTCTCAATGATTATTCAAAATCTTTCAAAAATTGTGTGTTCAACAAACTCCCATCCTCAAAAAGCGAATGTGGATCATATCCTCACAATGACAATTCAATTGGATCAATTTTTGAGGGGGAGCATTTCAACTTCATGCTAAAGATTAACACATCTTTCTCTCGGAAATTTTCAAGAATATTTTTCAAAATATATTTTAATCAAATTTGGTATCTCTAATATCAAAAGATTTTATATATTAGAGATAGGGGAGAAAATGTGATTAAAATATGATCTTATATAAGACTCAAGCACTTTTACTCTTACCTACATGTGCGAAACACTTTCGATTATCGATGCACATGTGAAGGGGGAGCATTTCTAAAACGACAAAACTAGCAAGGTGTTAAATGTTTTTAAAACACTTTGTTAGAATTTAAAGTGGTTTTCATGGTTACGATCAAATACCCACAACATCTTTAATTCACGACGTTATTGGTGTCAAAAGGGTGGTTAGGTTTAAGTCCTATGATCCAACCAGAACCGGAGGGATCTTCCCAGGGACAATCCAATAGATTATTAGAAGTCCTTAGGAAAGATGGAGTAGAATGTGAATGAAGTTGAATGCCGACTAAGTACTGATGATAGCACTAGAACAATCACAACAAGGTGCTATTAATGATGTCTTGGTAAGCCTTGAAGGGGTTAAAGAATGAAAAAGAAATGTAAGGATAAAGGGTCTAAAGAAAGAAGCCCTCCATACAACTTAGGCAGAAACCGGGTCAACTCATCATGAAGACAAACTCATCATGGACCCAGTGATGTGAAGCACAACCCTTTCCTAGCTACTCAGACTTCTCTCAAAAGAAGTTTGTTTTATTGTCACGGAGATCAACACGATGTCTATTGACTTTCTCACTCCGAGATAGTTGATATTGAATAGGTGGCATCTGCTCCAGCCTCCGAGCACTAAAAGTGCATAAACAGAGTCTAGAGCCAAGAGATCAATCAAATCTCGTTAGGACACACAGATGAAGATCAACAGAGTCCTACGCTATATCCTTGAGATATTGCTAGAACACTCAGAGTGATACTACTTAGTATTTACAATGATGAGTGGAAATCCTTCTAGTGTTAACATCAAACAGCACTGCGGTAGGTCATATGTAAGATTCTTTATGAATTGAACATATGTAAAACTGAAAAGCAACAATGGTTTGATTCTTAATTGATTCAAACTCGTTTCAGGTTTCTACGCAATATCTTTATGGTCTTGCCAGAACATTCAGAGTGATATTTATTAATATTCACAATGACGAATGGAAATCCTTCTAGCGTCAACATCAAACAGCGCTACGGTAGGTAACTTGCGAGATTCTTATGAACAAGCTTGTGTCAACTGGAAAGCAACAATGGTAAGATTCTTAATGAATCAAACTTGTTCCAGGAATTTGAATTGACGACTTTAATCAAGCGGATATTTATCCAATTGATTCACTCTTTATGTTCGCAGTCTTGCTTTGAGACGGTCGAGTAAAGAGAACGGCTAGTACAACCGCGAAACCCTGTCAAGGAGATTCTTAATTGAATCTACCTATCACAAGTACGGTATTTAATATCGTATAACGGTCTTCACCGACTGGAGGTAAAACGCTACCGATTTAGGACGAATGTCAAAGCCATTCAGTCCGTGTCTATGTTTTGTCTCAAGAAGGTGGCGTCACGGTGTACTCAGCAAAGTCAATGATTCAGAAACCACATACTCATGCCTAAATACATATTCAACAATTAATAGTGTGAGCATGTGGAGGAAAACACAAGATCGCAAGATGGCAAAGACAAGTCAAGGATGATTTGAAGATCTCAAGCTTAAAGACAAAGTCGAAAGACAACAACAAAGGCTCAAAGATCACAACATGAAGGAACAAGACTACGATTACACGTTCAAGGCTCATTTATGGCGAGATTAGTAATCTCTACAAATTTCCTAAATGACCAAGGTTTATGACCTCTCATTGGGGGAGATTGTTAGCCTCAAAATATTGAGTCAAACAAGAATGCTCGGTCATATGGTTATTATGTATCGTATTTTAGAACGTTGTAATAGGTAGTATATTAGTCGTGTTATACGGGCTTAACTTTAGGCTAAAGTTCATTAATAAGTAACTAAAGCCCAAAAGGAAAGCCCGACCCAAACCATATAGTCCATAAAGAAGCCCGCATGTGGGTGGACTATATATACCCTTCCTAGCATGTTAGGAAGGGTGTTGGCTCATTTCATTTTTCTTCTAATCTAATATTTCACAAGTTTCTTCAAACATTTCTCTCTACTTTCTCTCACTACTTTCTCTTTCTAAAATTCATCTCATATCTACCTTTCTTTCTTTATAATTCGTATTATATCAATCTAAATGTATGGGACAACAGCCTCCATAACTATACCAATTCCCTTGCGTGTTGTTTGCACAATCTTTCCATTAATAGAAAATTTCTACTCTACCCTCACATCCGCTGGTACTTTCATCAATATCCTAATGGTACTTCAACCAACTTCTCATAGCATGACATCTCGTTCCCACGACCAGTCAACTAACTTTACTTACTCCCTTATTCCCGTAACCAATCTAAGTTTCAAAACTCCACAAATCTTAATTATTCTCTCAACACAACCTTTAAACCAAAAGACATCTCTCCATTCTAATATCTAACCAAAAGTAATACTACCCAACTCTATCATCTCATCCGAACATTTACGCAACCGCATAACTAAATCAACCATGATGTGTACCAAAAGAATTCCAAACAATCGCGTCCCATAATAAATATAGGGTAAACCGAAAGATCAACCATAATGAACCCTAGCCAAGACAACTCAAAACGAAACAATGTAATCCGAAAGATCAATGGAGTGTGCCAACAACGAAAAATTAGACTCGTCACGATTAGTATCATCAAATTTTGATACCTTAGAAAGTTTTAAACTTTTGCCCCAATTAGTTACTTCTCGTAGGAACCAACTAGTTAGTATACTAGACTAAAATCAATCATACTCATTTTTAACTATAAACTCATCTTTTATCTTCATTATTTTATCAAAGATATCAATTAGTTAGTATACTAAAATCTTATTCTAACCATTATCTTGTTTACTCATATTAAACTTATTTCACTTGTTATTATGAAACCAATACATGTTTATAAAATATAGTGTGTTTTTTCATTTTATTCTATATTATTATTATTATTTTAGAAAATCCATTTAGGCTGGTTATAACTGAACTACTACACGTTTACAAGGTGTGGTGTTATTATTATCATTACTATAATAAAATCTCCCTTTTTACTTTTTCCGTCTAGTTAAATACTTCTAAACTTTTAACTCCACTTAAGAAAATTTTTGTAAAATTTCTTTACCCCTTTAAAATGTATTATCACATGTTACCTAGAAAACTAATCCAATCATTTTCAAGATTTTTTTTAACTTACTACCACAAACTTAAAAAAGATATGTAAGTCACGATATCATACCATACACTTACAAATTATTTTCAAAATCGATTTCCTGTAATTAGCCAGACTTATTTGCAAGAAAATTTAGTAGTTCTCATTAATTAAAATACATACCCAAATGTAGACACACATAAAAAAACTCAAAATGTCGTTAGAACTCCATCAAACTCCAACACCATAAAACACGAGCAAACACAAGGTACGTTCAAGTTATAATAACTACTGAACGACCATATATCATAACTTAACACATACTAGTATATATACATCCGCATATATATACCTATTAAATCACCCAAAACATACTCGTTACCATCATGTCAGATCAATCGATCGCGTCATACACTCGTTTTTTCTATACGAGTAATCACCATCTTACAACAAGGCATCAAACCCACCACTAAAACCAGTCCATATCGTGTGACCACATAATCACACAACATGAGTATAACCCAAAACATATAACACACTAAAAAATAGCCATATTGTAGGAAACTGTTACATAAACCCATATATTATACATATACCCAAAATCTACATGTCATCATATACAAGCATGTACTAACCCCCTTTCATGCAATCATACTTAAGAACCCATTGAAGTTGTGGTACTTGTATAACTATGTTGGCCACCATACTTATACAATTACCATTTCCTCAATGCACTCCCTCCTATGATGACACTTATAAGAATCAATACAACATATAACACATAAATCTATCTACTCATATAAGCTCATAACCACATAAACAATAAGGTCCAAAACTCCATCTATTAAAATAATATAGTCAAACTCTTGGAATAAATAAATCCATAGTCTAGCTAAAACAACATAGACAAACTCTAACACAACATCATAATCAGTTATAAGTCATGTCGCCCATAATAGTGGAAACAACTTAAAATCCTTCCTATCCACCTACTCCTAGTAACTCGAATCACCACATGATTCTTAAGGAACATGACTTAAACATTAAAAGAAAAATACTATACATTAGGTACACCAAATAACTTACTATGGTGAAAGTAATTTATATATCAAAAGCAAAACAGAAATTAACAGGTGACTAAGTATGGGCAACTATAGTTCAACTCATACTATTCAAAATTCACAAAAAATAAAATTTAGGAAAATACAATCAAGACCACACGTAATCCTATGACGCCTATATGTAGGGATCCTTAAGCTATAGACTAGGCTAGGCAACCTAATTAACCATTGTCTCTGATACCATTCCGTCACACCCTACCATGGCGGAATATGAGGCGCGACGTATGGATATCATCACAAAAATAGCGTGTCTATATAGATAACTAAATCAAATGGAAATATCATAAATGGTGACACAATGTCATGAAGATAACTCAAACAATGCAGGCGTCTAGGTAAGCAGGTAACATGTCCACCTCTTACCAAAGACATACAATTAACAAATAACAAACATATAGCTATCTACAAAGTATCACTTATTCAAACATAAATAAAGACTAAGAGGAAAATGGGTTCCTCAAAATGAAATCCTAAGCCTTCCAGCTAGCCACTCTTATTCTCACGCTTAACCACATTCTAACCCGAAAGAGACACTAAAACACGTCAACATAAAGTTGGTGAGAGTCATATGTTTAGACTCCAACGCCAAATCCGTTATAAGCTGTGAATAACAACCATTAATAAAAGAAAATATGGACAATGTGCTACAATTATGTATTAACAACTAGCATTCAAGCTTAACCAATCACCACAAATCTAAGGCTCTAAGCCTTACTAATAACCATATCTCCAAGGCTCCAAGCCTTACCAATAACCATGGTCCCATAGGCGCCAATACACCTATGAACCAATCCCAAGGCCCCACCTTGTAAACATCCCCTTGGTACCAAGTCAAACCACAATAACTGAGACGATACGTGTCCCCTGATCCAAATCATAAACACAATCAAGAATCACATAGCAGTTAATCACATAAGTGTACACACAAGTCCATCACAAACCATAAAAATATTCACAACATTCTTTATAAAACCATACAGTGTCTCTTCCATCCCATCTGGGAATCAAATCATAAAAAGACATGGGACTATGAAACTCACCTGAGTAAGCTTCTCCAAGTATCCGGGCTCTAGCAAAAATCTAAACACACAAACATATAAAATCAAGACATGAACCACATACCAAAATGGCTCATCAATCTATGATGAATATCTAACCTTCTACTACAACTTAACTCCATTTATATGCCATAAGCATCTCCTTACACCACTCTATAAAGCCCTTAACTTAGTTTAGTTCATAATTCGTCCCGTTAACATTTAACCCAAAACAGTCCCGTTTTTCACACTCCGTATTATGAGCCAAACGTCCACCAAACCTAAACCACATTCCTTGAAATTAAAACCCCATAAACTTATATGTGTTATCTAAAATCTCAGCCCTTGCCCCAACATGAAAGTTAATCTTAAGTCCCCGATATACAACTTATACTTTCGTCTATCTATATTTTACCGATTTTGAACATATGAAATGTTTATTATGACCAGAGGTTCTTATCCTATCCCATTTGCTTAGCCCTTCTCCAGATCTTTTATTTAATATATAATCTAAATCTCATGTTCATTTAAAGTTCCAATTATAAACCTAAGTACCCCAAACAATTCAAAACATAAAATGAAAACAGGCTGATCCAAAAACTGTTTTGACACCTGACTGATGTAACCTGTTTTTGACCCACTTACCAACCTCCAATTTAGTTCTAGTTTCTTTTGTTTGAAATCTATATCAATTACCTTTCCAGGGACATAAGATTCGAAATTTAAAAGTTTGTAGAACTATAGACATGATCAAAACAATGGACCAAAAATTCTGCCCAGTTTAGAAACGAATTTAAACATGTCTAAACCCTAATTACGATCACTAATCTTCATAATAACCAAAGTAATCAATTCATATGAACCCTAATCTCACTAATCTCAGAAAACTCACAAACCCTAATCCATCATAAGATCAATTACATGATTAAATTGATTAAAATCATTAATAGAACAAGGGTTTTGAAGGTTTTACCTTAGAAATCAATGGAAGGTCTTTATTTTTTGAAACCCTAATTGGCCACCATTGTTGAATTTCGGCTAGGAGTTATTATGGAGGTTAAAAATCTGATTATTTTGGTTATGGATTGGGTTTGGTTAAGTCCTGAAGGCCCCCTAATCCCATTACAAGTCCATTGGGCCTGTTTTGGGCTTTTCTTTCTTTCTTTCTTTTAGCCGTCCAACCCAAAGCCCAAAACCCCTACTTGGCCGACTTTTATAATCCACCTACTGTTATTTATCCGTAACTAAACTTAGTGGTACCCTCGGGTTACCTCCGGGACAAAGCCCGAAAGCCTTACGTTAATTTTTCGTCTTCTTACGCATAAAATACATAATTTTATGGAAACTCTTAAAATAAGTTAGTGACTTAATAAATAAGTCTAAAATAACCTAAATCTAACACGTAAATTACTCTCGAAACTAAATCCCTAGTTCGAGACCTCTAAACGCTAAACCATCGCATCGTAAATATACGATTTACTATAATACATATACGTATATATAAAAACTTAAAATAACATTGTTTCATTTCATAGTCACTACCACGTGAGGTCATGAACATGAAATAACCACACATCGTTTCACTTACAGCCGTAAACGATGTCCAAACCACACTATATTCACACCAATTAACACATAAACACATAAAGACACATAATTTCACGAAATATGCACAAAATAAAACTAAGTGACGAACATCAAAACCGCGATTGTCACAGCCATATACAAAAAATAACTTTCCCTGTTGACCATGTACATATTGGATAACCTCATTGTAGATTAATCGTTGTTCAGGGTTCAATGCTGATTTGAGTCGTTGATGTTTAGCTGCACTCTTATTTGTCACACCCCACCATGGCGGAATATGGGGCGCAACGTATGGATATCATCACAACAATAGCGTGTCTATAGAGATAACTAAATGATATAAGAAATGTCATAAAATGGTGACACAAATGTCATGACAATATCTCAACAATGCAGGAGTCTAAGTAAGTAGGTAACAGTCCTACCTCTTACCCAAGACAAACAAGTAACACAAACAAAACAAACATATAGGTGCCAACAGTATCACTTATTCAAAAAAACATAAAGGTAAACTAAGAAGGAACGAGGATCTCCTTCTATATGCAATCCTAAGGCATCCAAGTCTAGCCACTTCTATCCTCACGCTTAACCACATTCACACCTGAAAGAGACACTAAAACACGTCAACATAAAGTTGGTGAGAGTCATAGGTTTAGACTCCAACGCTAAATCAGTTACAAGCTGTGAATAACAACCATCAACACAATAACATATGGACAATGTGTTACAAGTATGCATTAACAACTAGTATTCAAGATAAATCAATCATCACAATTCCAAGGCATCACGCCTTACCAACAACCACAATTACCAAGGCATCACGCCTTACCAACAACCATAATTTCCAAGGCATCACGCCTTACCAACAACCATAATTTCCAAGGCATCACGCCTTACCAACAACCATAATTTCCAAGGCATCACGCCTTACCAACAACCATGGTATCATTGGCGCCCATACACCTATGTACCTATCCCAAGGCCACTACCTTGTCATTTTCCATTGGTCCCATAGACGATCACGCTATGTACCTATCCCAAGGCCCCTACCTTGTCAAACCACAATAACTGAGACGGCACGTGTCCCCCGATCCAAATCATACACAATCAAGAATCACATAGCAGTTAATCACACAATGTACACAAAGTCCATCTCAAATCACAAAAACATTCACAGCATCAACTTAGAAAATAACTCAACACAGTGTCTCTTCCATCCCATCTGGAAGCCAAAATCAATAGTAAACATGGGACTATGAAACTCACCTGATTGCTTCTTCACAAGCCCTCGCACTAGCAACAAGCTAACAAACCAAAAACACGCAATCAATACACGAACCAATCACTAAGATGGCTCATCAACCTATGATGGAAATCTAGCCTATTCCCATATAAATACCTCATAGATAAGCTCTAATCACCCTATTATCCTTCCTTAACAAGTCCTTAACTTGGTTAACTTTAATAACTATCCCGTTCATATTTTACACAAAACAGTCCCAGTTTTTAGGTCTCAAAACTTTAAGTCTAACGTCCACTTAAACATACCCATGATTTCTGTAAAAGGAATATTCATACTTTTACATATGTTAGCTAAAACCTCCCACTTGCCCTTATTCTAAAGCTACTGTTAAGGCCCCGATATATGTATATATATTTCTACCTATCAAGTATTCACTGATTTTAAACGTATGAAAAGTTTGTTACCATTAGAGGGTCTTACCCTAAGCCAAAACCTTAGCCCAAGTGCAGATACTTACTACAATATATAAACCATCTCTCATGTTCGTGAGAAGATCCCAATGCAATCCTAAGTACCCCAAACAACCCAAAACTTAAAAAGAAAACAGGCTGATTACAAAACTGTTTTGACCTCTGACTGTTGTAACCTGTTTTTGACCCACTTACCTACCTCCAATTTAGTTCTAGTTTCTTGCATTGGAAAGCCACTTCAATTACCTTTTCAGCGATACTTGGATCGCATCTTGAATGTTCCTATAACTCTCGATATGATCAAAACAATTGACTCAAAATTCTGCCCAGTTTTTAAAAACGGTTTTAAACAAATTGAACTAATTAATTACCCATAACCCCATCTAATACAAGCCCAAGATTATATGATCATCATATTATGATTATCACATCATTAATTTACTGATTTTATACAAACCCTAACCCTAATCCATCATAAGAATGATTAATTAAACATAAAAACAATTTAATCAAAAAGGTTTAAGAAGGTTTACCTTTAATTTAAATGGAAGCTGTAAAAAAAACCCAAACTTTTGAAGAACCCTAATTTTCCTTGTGAAACCCACGAAATTTATTAGTCTCCAGGGGAAAAATAATGAATTTTCATTAACTAGGAGTCTTTAAATAGAATATGGGGGAGTCCTAGTCCAACCCAAGCCCAAACTCCCCTTTCCTTTTTTCCTTCTTCCTTGATTCGTCCCAAACCGACCTACATACCTTTTTTTTTATTTTATTTTTCTTTTTATTAATAATATATGTATTAATAATATTACCTTAATTTTCCTTAATTTATTTCAGCTCCTAAAGCCTCCAAAACCTCAAAATCGTAAAACTAGTGAAATTTACGCGTTTTACCGTAAAAGACGTAAAATATACACTTTTATAAAAAATCTCAAATTTTGAAATAAACTTTATAACTAAGTCCTAAATGACTTAAAACAATCCCAAAAAATATCCATATGACTAATTACCTCATCCGAGACCTCTAAATGCTAAACCGTAAATTGTAAAAATACGATTTTCTATAATACATATACGTATACGTAAAACCACTAAATATCACCATCTCATTTCATAGTCACTACCATGTGAACTCATGAACATGAGATCATCACACATCGTTTCACTCACAAGGTACCCCGTACCGGAAACGATATCCAAACCACAATCTATACACACCAATAAGCACATAAACACATAAAGACACGTAACTAGCACAAAATAAAACTAAGTGACGAACCTCAAAACCAGGTTTGTCACATCACTCCCTCCTAATAGAAATCTCGTCTCAAGATTTGCTCCTTTGGATCAAACTTATTCTCAGCAAACAAACGAGGATATATATCCCTGATAAAACCTTCACGTTCAAGCGTGAACTCAGTTTATACTAAATAATCTCAACTAACAACACACGAGCCTTAACTGTCTGCGAGGAAACTTATTAAAACCATAAAGTTATGTAACCAACCTAACTAAATCTCGCAACTCATCAAACAAGAACTGTCTTGAAACTAAGTTAGGAGCCGTCACATAACTCGACGGGTTTAAAACCGTCACCCCGATTTCAGTCTTACTCATAAATGCCATAAATCAAAACTCATCAAAATATAACCACGTTTTCTAAGGTCTAAAGAACTCTCAAATTCTATCCCAACACATCTCTATGATAAGAACGTAACTGGATCATCCGTATGACTACAACAACGCTCCCAATGAATATAAGTTCACGACAAATTTTAGGACCCCCAACTTCAGATAACGGATCAAACCCATGGACGACTAACAAAAAATTACATGAACGAATTTAAAAAAAATATGAACCAAAACCATGAGACTCCAAAAGATACTCAAACATAAACATGTATCGACTTCAAACGAACCATGGAAACGGACCAATGACACAAGAAGCACCCAACGACAACCGAAACGTATTACGACCACATGAACCGAACTTAACACCACACTTGACTACCATCCTACTGAATTTATGTTTTCCTATGATCTAAAAACTCCAACAACAAATTTCGCTTTCTACTTACACGTTTAACCCCTCCGTTTGGTCTCTACGCCAAAAGTCGTTTTTACCAAAACTGATTTTCTGTAAATGCTAAATGTTTGTCACCAAAAGCCCGACCTTAACACCATAGCTTTTATTGAAAACTCCAGTCCTTTTACATACATTATAAAGAGTTCCCAAATCAAAAATATTTGGCTATCTCATCCGTTTGGTTAGGTTTTGATTCAAATTCCCGAAATCCAAATTTATTCCTGAACAGCGCACTATTTTTGGTAAAAATTGTTTGACGACCTTACCGAACTCCATTTTCGACCAATATTACATTTTTGAAAAGTAGACTCTCTGAACTTAATTTTAAAAAAAAGAAACTCGACCAAAGGTTCTACCTACTACCTGGAACAGTCAACAAAAGACAGCCCTAAAAAATCAGACTGTTTTACGCCTTTATACACCAACCCTCTAAACATCATTAATGGATCTTAATTACTATATATTTTTTTAACCACGTTCCCGACACTTTAACCTTATTTTTCACCGACTACCGACAAGTATTTCAACTCTTTGTAAATTCCAAAAAAAAAAATTTTTACCATGCAAGACTCAACACAAAAGATACCTTTATCCCAAACGTAAAAACAAAGAAAATATTGAACTATCACAATAGCCTCTACACCATAAGTACCGTACAAACAAACACATGAAATGAGGACTCGAGAAATGCGCTACTACAGAAGTTGAACATCTCAAAGAGAAACGAGCTAGCAACCATCCCAAGAATACAACCGATAAGTAGAAAATAATTTTACATATAGACATAGGTGTACATACACTCAAATCCATCCAACATATACTATACAAGCATGTGTTAACCCTCTTTCATGCAACCATACTTAGGAATCCATTGCTGTCGTGGTACTTGTATAACTATGTTGGCCACCATACTTATATAAGTCCTCTTTCACCAATGCACTCCCTCCTATGATGACACTTATAAGAATTAATACTACACATAACACATCAGTCTGCCAACTCAAATAATCACATAAATCCTACAACTCATATAAGCACATAATCCACAACATAACATAAGGTCCAAAATTCCATGTATCAAAATAACGTAATAAAACTATAGGAATACCGAAATCCATAGTCTAGCTAAAACAGCGTAGACTAAATCCAAACGAAAACATAATCAGTTATAAGTCATGTCGCCCGTAAGAGTGGAAACAACTTAAAATCATTCCTATCCACCTACTCCTAGTAACTCGAACCACCACACGATTCTTAGGGAACATGACTTAAACATCAAAAGAAAAATAACATACCTGATATGTAAAATAACTCGATAAAAGATAGAAACTACCTTGTACTAAATTATGTACTATAATGTACAATTTAAGCAAAATACAACAGTGACTAGCGTGGACGATTATGGTTCAACCCGCACTAGTCACAAACCCGAAAAGAAAATAACATGTGACTAAGTATGAACATACTATGGTTCAATTCATACTAGTCAAAACATCGCAATAAATAACATCCAAACACATCAATTATTATAAAATGCACACATACTCCTATGACGCATATATGCAGGGACCCTTAAGCTATAGACTAGGCTACGCGACTAGGCAACCTAATTCTCTATAACCATTGGCTTTGATACCATTCTGTCACACCCCACCATGGCGGAATATGGGGCGTAACGTATGGATATCATCACAACAATAGCGTGTCTATAGAGATAACTAAATGATATAAGAAATGTCATAAAATGTTGACACAAATGTCATGACAATATCTCAACAATGCAGGAGTCTAGGTAAGTAGGTAACAATCCTAACTCTTACCCAAGACAAACAAGTAACACAAACAAAACAAACATATAGGTGCCAACAGTATCACTTATTCAAAAAAACATAAAGGTAAACTAAGAAGGAACGAGGATCTCCTTCTATATGCAATCCTAAGGCATCCAAGTCTAGCCACTTCTATCCTCACGCTTAACCACATTCACACCTGAAAGAGACACTAAAACACGTCAACATAAAGTTGGTGAGAGTCATAGGTTTAGACTCCAACGCTAAATCAGTTACAAGCTGTGAATAACAACCATCAACACAATAACATATGGACAATGTGTTACAAGTATGCATTAACAACTAGCATTCAAGATAAATCAATCATCACAATTCCAAGGCATCACGCCTTACCAACAACCACAATTACCAAGGCATCACGCCTTACCAACAACCATAATTTCCAAGGCATCACGCCTTACCAACAACCATAATTTCCAAGGCATCACGCCTTACCAACAACCATAGATTCCAAGGCATCACGCCTTACCAACAACCATGGTATCATTGGCGCCCATACACCTATGTACCTATCCCAAGGCCACTACCTTGTCATTTTCCATTGGTCCCATAGACGATCACGTATGTACCTATCCCAAGGCCCCTACCTTGTCAAACCACAATAACTGAGACGGCACGTGTCCCCCGATCCAAATCACACACAATCAAGAATCACATAGCAGTTAATCACACAATGTACACACAAGTCCATCTCAAATCACAAAAAACATTCACAGCATAAATTTAGAAAATAACTCAACACAGTGTCTCTTCCATCCCATCTGGAAGTCAAAATCAATAGTAAACATGGGACAATGAAACTCACCTGATTGCTTCTTCACAAGCCCTCGCACTAGCAACAAGCTAACAAACCAAAAACACGCAATCAATACACGAACCAATCACTAAGATGGCTCATCAACCTATGATGGACATCTTGCCTATTCCCATATAAATACCTCATAGATAAGCTCTAATCACCCCATTACCCTTCCTTAACAAGTCCTTAACTTGGTTAAGTTTAATAACTATCCTGTTCATATTTTACACAAAACAGTCTCAGTTTTTAGGTCTCAAAACTTTAAGTCTAACGTCCAATTAAACATACCCATGATTTCTGTAAAAAGAATATTCATACTTTTACATATTTTAGCTAAAACCTCCCACTTGCCCTAATTTTAAAGCTACTGTTAAGGCCCCGATATATGTATATATATTGCTACCTATCCACAATTCACTATTTTTAAACGTATGAAAAGTTTGTTACCATTAGAGGGTCTTACCCTAAACCAAAACCTTAGCCCAAGTGAAGATACTTACTGCAATATATAAACCATCTCTCATGTTCGTGAGAAGATCCCAATGCAACCCTAAGTACCCCAAACAACCCAAAACTTAAAAAGAAAACAGGCTGATTACAAAACTGTTTTGAGCTCCGACTGTTGTAACCTGTTTTTGACCCACTTCCCTACCTCCAATTTAGTTCTCGTTTCTTGCATTGGAAATCCACTTCAATTACCTTTTCAGCGATACTTGGATCGCATATTGAATGTTCCTAGAACTCCCGATATGATCAAAACAATTGACTCAAAATTCTGCCCAGTTTTTAAAAACGGGTTTAAACAAATTGGACTAATTAATTACCCATAACCCCATCTAATACAAGCCCAAGATTATATGATCATCATATTATGATTATCACATCATTAATTTACTGATTTTATACAAACCCTAACCCTAATCCATCATAAGAATGATTAATTAAACATAAAAACAATTTAATCAAAAAGGTTTAAGAAGGTTTACCTTTAATTTAAATGGAAGATGTAAAAAAAACCCAAACTTTTGAAGAACCCTAATTTCCCTTGTGAAACCCACGAATTTTATTAGTCTCCAGGGGAAAAATAATGAATTTTTATTAACTAGGAGTCTTTAAATAGAATATGGGGAGTCCTAGTCCAACCCAAGCCCAAACTCCCCTTTCATTTTTTCCTTCTTCCTTGATTCGTCCCAAACCGACCTACATACCCTTTTTTTTATTTTTTTATTTTTATTAATAATATATGAATTAATAATATTACCTTAATTTTCCTTAATTTATTTCAGCTCCTAAAGCCCCCAAAACCTCAAAACCGTAAAACTAGTCAAATTTACCGTTTTACCTTAAAAGACGTAAAATATACACTTTTATAAAAAATCTCAAATTTTGAAATAAACTTTATAACTAAGTCCTAAATGACTTAAAACCATCCCGAAAAATATCCATATGACTAATTACCTCATCCGAGACCTCTAAATGCTAAACCGTAAATTGTAAAAATACGATTTTCTATAATACATATACGTATACGTAAAACCACTAAATATCACCATCTCATTTCATAGTCACTACCATGTGAACTCATGAACATGAGATCATCACACATCGTTTCACTCACAAGGTACCCCGTACCGGAAACGATATCCAAACCACAATCTATACACACCAATAAGCACATAAACACATAAAGACACGTAACTAGCACAAAATAAAACTAAGTGACGAACGTCAAAACCAGGTTTGTCACATTATTCATGTCAAATTCTAACGCTTCTCTGATTAGACGATTGTCTATTTTTTTCAACAATTGCTGGCTTGGTTGTGGCAGATCCTTAAAATCTGTCATATTCCTTCCATTCTTGTTCAATAGGGTTTGGATCTCAATCACACAATAGTTTTTTATTTGTTCAATTGAAATCTGCAATTCAGGATATCTATAAAGCTCTCGTTTTCTATATAGAATATCTTTAGACAATACTTCCCAATTTTCTTCCCACAACTTCCCAGGCCTGCTTACATCACAAAACAACAAAATTGTGACAAATATGTCACGTAGTTGTGGCGCCAATGCCCAAACGCTTGCTTATGATATAGCACAGGTCCATTCCTTGTCATCGTTAAGTATTCCATATGCAAAACATGTTTCCCTGAATGTTCCATAGGTTTCATTGTTAACCGTAACATTTTTCAAATGTTTCTGGTCCTCGAACGACATTTAACAACATTCTAAGATAGTACCGTTCGCCAGTTGCTGGACTTGAATATACGATTCTGCCTATGCATTTCTTTTGTTTACCCGGTTTCCACAACTTGTCCTTAGCATGCCACACGTAATGTTCAGGTATTTGAGCATACGTGTATGATCTTCCTGTTGGATCGCGTTCATTTAAGTCAATCCAATCCGTGAGCATCGTTACATCAATACCTTATTTCTCGAATAAAGCTGGTAAACACTCTGTATCTTGCATAGTTACTGGATTCTGATTTGGAAGGTGGAAATTCAGCTTCATCACGGATGGGTATGAATAGTGGATGTTGAATGAAAAAAGCCTCCAAACAGCTTCACATGGAGCTAAGTATCTGCAATTTAGGTAATTTTTAATTTCATCAACTTCAACCACGTTCACGGATGGACCATCAACCCCTTGTTGTACGTTTTCCTGAATAACAATAGTTTCTCTATCAGGACCTTTGTTTAAGTACTTAAATAAGTACTTAATAGCCTTTGACCTGTTGTACCATTCCACATTTATGTGGGCGATATTTGATCACAGAAAACGATTGTGAGGGACAACATTTCTATTATCATATTCGGTTTTTCCTTTGTTGGTTATAATTTTGTTTTCTCATTGGCAGTAAATTGGGTATTCATCTGCATCAATCACTGTCTCTGCATAAAAGGTTTTGGGTAGTGTTTAGAACATTTACCTTCTAGATTGCATGGTGCATTTTTTATTTTCTTCCCAAGGTCCATGCAACATGAATTCAGATACAACTTTATAGCCATCTGGATCATCAATTGGAGACGGAAGTTCAGCCGAGATAACGTCATCAACTTGTTCACCCGTTTTGCATTTGTGCTTATCTTGAAGCCATAATAGGATATATGCATGTGGCAGTCCCCTCTTTTGAAATTCAATTACATATACAAACTGTATTCATTAGTAAGTGAATACTTAGTTATACACACACACTCTTAATATTGATGTATAATATAGTATTCGTAAAATTACCTGCTTCACATTTGCCAAATATATGATTCTTGGTAAGATCTTCTAACATCTCGGTCAGCTTCATTTTAAAAACTCTTGTTCCTAGATCTGGACGGTCATGAGCTTTCTGGCTAGGAACATGAGCGAGCATGTCGGTTATCTTAGGCCACTTAGGGTTAGAGGTGAATGTGATGAAGAGATCGGGGTTCCCATATGCACGACATAAAGCCATAACATCCTGGTAGTTTTGCATCATATATCTCGGCCCTCTAGTGAAACTACTCGGCAACACTATTCTTTTTCTAAGCCCGACGGCATTTGTGTCCCCTCTCGTGACAGCGTCACAAACATTATGATACATATCAACACGCAATGTAGCCTGGTTACTTCTAGTTCATTTAAGGCGTTGTTCTTCAACAGCTGTGAATGCATCCACCAAATATTGTCGGAACAATCGCCCTCCTCGCAGTAAGGTTGTCCCTTAGTCAGATCTGTAATGAATTACGCAGGAATAGTATTCTTTCATTGTCACAAACCCCCAGTTTGTTCTGCGCGAACTTGAATTGGTGTCATAAGGTATCTTATCATGGTAACCATCCTCACCAAAAGGAAACAACAACGGGCACTGTAGGGCCATGTAAGATGCATGAAGTTCTGAAATTTCTTTGAGGACCCGTTGCGTTTGAATTTACGATTATATCTCTTGTAGGATCTCCGTCCTCGAAATCATTCGTAATGAGTGTCGCAATTTCAGCCACAGATATTGCCTTGCGCTGGTCCGGTCACTAAGCATGCGCAACTGAAGTTGAACAGAATCATTAGATTCACACCAATCCCTGGCCATTCGGAATGCTTTAGCAATAGGATTGAATTTATCCAACATCTACATCAATTCTATTATTACCATTTCATCCATATCTGCAGCCAATTCATTGGTCATAAAAGCACCCATATGATTTTTAACCTCATGTTGGGTGTCAAAGAACCAAAGTTAAGCGTATCTAGGTTTGTCGCCTTCATTAGGAAGTAGAGATCCAATTCAATGGTAATTATGGCCGTTTATTCTAAATGTATAGAGTCCCTTGCCTTCGTTAATTTTATGATCTATCCTTGCACCAAAAGACGTGAAACAAATGTTGGGTCTAAAACATTGATGTGGCAAGAACACAAAGAAGAAATAATAGGAGGACTTAATTCGCCACATATGAATTCTTATTTTGACAAGAATTCAGAATATGGTTTATATAATTAAAAGATTTTATTGTTTATTCATAGTTATCTCTTGTGTAAAACCTTGGTCCTTTCAATATAAAAGGAACCATATGTCTTAGGTTTATTCATATCATCAGTCAAAATGTAAACCTAAAGTGTGTGTGTATCTAGACATGGGATTAAATGTATACTTGTCTAGATGGTTACTTGTAATTCGTGTTGTTTAATGCAAGTAATCGATATATGTTATGTGAAAAACACAAGCTCAACGATCCTAGGTTCATGTATTTTGAACTCAACAATTGGTATCAGATCGTGATACTAGGACTGACGAGGTGTTCGTAGTGTTTACGAGAAGAAAAATCCGTTTTAGGGTTTTTATTCTCGGATCAATGAAAAACAGTGAATTTGCAAAGGCCATATCTCATTCGTTAACCATTGGATCTTGATGAATTTTGGTATGTGTATTCTACACATATGGATCTAAATTCTCACTGGAGCGATTGTCAAGATCCATCTTCAAACTCGAGTTATGGCTCGTCTTTTTTCAAGGCAGAATTAGGGTTTCTAATTCTTTATCACTGTTTTTCTAAGAACAAGCAGTAGGATTGGAATTGCTATGTTGTTCTTTATAAAGATATTTGTTTTAGGGTTTTGTAAACCCTAGATCTATCTTTATTATAATACAACAGGTTATTGTGGATCCCATGGCAGCAATGACAAAACGCAAAAGTAGCAGTAGGCTATGTGTTGTTTTGTTTGAGTTTATACACGTGATAGTAGCAACAGAAAGAAGAAAAGGGCGTGACTCCAAGTTGTGTTTTTGGTCTAGAATGTGAGCAAGGTATTTACTTCTTAATATCTGTTTATATGTCACGTTAAAAGGGAAAAGTTGCAAATGAAGTGGGACATTGAAACAATATGTGATTAAGGTACTGTACGTATGAGGAAAAGCAAAGTAAACATTGTGGTCCAGACATAGTAAAAGAAACTAGAATACGTGAGCAGCTATAAAACCCGCATACTTTTACCATGAACAGTAACCTTAAGATCGTACGTACTAGATTAAAACTTTCCTAATATAGCATGATTACGATTACGTGTTAGGATTTTATGTATTACGTACGTGTTAGAACACGATAAGTATTTACTACGCACGAGCACGTAATAATTATTTGACAATAATTAATCACGAAAATGCGATCATGAAATCATGAACGTAATTAAAACATGAACTATTATTAATTACGTATATATATTTATTACGAGCATAAATAAATATATTAGATCACGATAATTACGTAACGAGAACACTTAAAATGCGAACACAAATAATCCCGAACGAATAACTTAACATCGAGACACGGAAAAAGGTACGGGTACCCCATGTGGGGCCCCCTACCCACGGCTATAAGGAGCAAATGGGCCAAGCCCATTTGTAATTTTTACTAAAAGGGGTTAAGGGATTTTTACACTACTCAAAATCACTTTACAGAAGATTCTAGCAAAAACCTAAAAATCCTCCTCTCTTCTTCTTTTGGCCGCCACCTACAAAACACCACAAGGGGGTGTTTGTTGATCTTGGATCTTGGAATTCTAGTTGGTGATCATGTTTGTTCTTCGTCCTTTTGATCCACGTATTCGGTAAATCCTTTTTAAACCTTTTTCTTTTGATTTGATCTTTTATTAATCAAGAACACGTTATGTTTTTTTACAAAAACCTAATTAAAATCATGGATCTAACATGAATTGGGATTTAATAAAATCAAAAGTAATATTTTAAGGGGTGTTTGTTTTGGCCGCAGCCTACACCGAACCTAAGGGGGGTTTCGGTTTGGCCATCCGACCACCACCGAGACCATATGGTCCCGGTTGGTTGGTGTGGGTCCCACAGCAGCATCAAGACAAGGGGTGCCCCGATTTGGTTCGGGGTACGGTGTCGATTTCATGTCCGGTTCATGGTTTTTAGTCTAGATCCGGTTCATGGTGTATGTTTAGTTTTTTTTTTTTTATGATCTTATGTTAAAAATTAAATTAATAAAATGACATGATTAATTTAATAACATGACTTAGGTTATTTTAATTATTAATAATCATGAAATTAATTAACCTAAGTATTTTTATATTTTAGACTTATAATTAATTAATTATTTAAAAACCATGATTATAATTAATTAATTAATATGACTTAGGTTATATTATTATTAAATAATAATACATGTTTTAACATAAGTATTTAACCTTATTTAATTAAAAACATGTTATACTTTAATTAAATATTTTAACCTATAGTTTAATTTAATTACATGAAATAATTATTAAACTATACATTATATCATATGACTTAGAAAATAATCATGAAAACACTTAGGCTTATATACTTAGCTTATTTAACCAGCTAATCTATTTATGGGAACCTTCTATATTTAGAAACTTATTTATTTTAGGCAGCTAATCTATTTATGGAAACTTATTTAATTAAGGCAGCTGATCTATTTATGGAAACTTTCTATTTTTAGAAACTTATCTATTTTAAGCAGTAATTCTATTTTTGGAGACTTTCTATTTTTGGAAACTTTCTATTTTTGAGAAACTTTCTATTTTTGGTAACTTTCTATTTTTGGAAATTTCTATTTTTGGAAACTATCTATTTTTGGAAACTTTCTATTTTAGGAAACCTGTTATTTTTGGAAAGTTACTTATTATTACACAGTAAGTATAATAATGCATGAAATACCAGAAATACTTAATCAGATTAAACAGAATATAAGATAAACACAGTTTAAGACTTTAAACAGTAAAACATGGTAAGAACATATAAAATAAGCTAAGGCATGACATACAACCAGCTACGTATTTAGTAAGCAGATACTTATTCATGTATGTATTTATGTAGCACTAGTGATACGGAAGTAGGATTCCTCTCAGTTCATCTTCTTCGTTCACTGGACATAAGGTACGGATTCCCGTCCTTTCAGTATGGACATTCTTTCCTTATTAGGATTCCCCGTATGCAGCCAAATGTTTTCCCGTAGTATCAGTTATGTGTTTGATTTGCTTATGTTTAATTAAGAATACCTATAGCCATATACATGCATGACCAGTTTCACCTAGTTATGGAGGTACCATAGCCATAACATTAGAGGCACTGATGTTATTACTTCACCACGGCGGAGTGATTGCTCGTGGCGTCCCTTCAATTTTTGGCCATTTATATTATATTTATCATGTGGGGCGTATGGGTGCATCCTAGTTACATGTTTTCAGTCAGGATTTCATGGCGAATGTGGTGTGTGCCTTGCATCCTTCACAAGGAGCTAATCCTTCCTACCCAAAAACTAGTATATTAAATTAGAGACAGCCCCTCTAATTTGCATGATGAGGTCACCCCTCCAGGTATTCATGTACGGTGGATTTTCATGACCTTTATTGGCTAATGGTAAAATGTGATAAACAGTTTTTACAAGATAAACATAAAGCTTTCCAAATTATAAACCAGTTTTACCAAGACTTAACCAGGTTACTCGGGACTTAGTTTTCTTCCGCTGTTATATGTTATATGCTTATCCTATTCATGCTTTATTGTACATCCGTGCACTGAGCGTATTTGCTCAACCGTTTTCCTTTTCTATGTTCCCAAAACAGCAGGTACTCAGGGACGCTCGTAGACACTAAGAGTACGTGCATATGGACTGGAAGCTGTCTAGCCTTCTTTACTTTATGCATTTCCTTTCTTATGATACATTTGCTTTGGACACTGTTTAGTCCTTTCCTTTATTATACTATGTTTGTGTGTGATGAGCTTTACTTTTGGACTACCGATGTTTGATTCTGGTATTTTCCTTTTATGGTCAAGTAATGTTTAGACATTTTTCCTTGTATGCTTTGATGACACGCCATAATTGTATGTGACATTTCCATTATCAAAATGGGGTGTTACAATTATGGTATCAGAGCCAAGGCTTCGACATGTAGGCTCTCAAATATGACATGTGATTAGTGGGTAGTCACTACGGTCTTCCTAGAACTGACAGTTGTTTTCATGCATTCATCATTTTAAGCATACATATACATGTCATTGTCGCAGATTTTTGACTAAGTAATGGTTGGTACAGGACTGCCCTATTTAGTCGCATGTGTTTTATCGAAACTTTTAAATTTTGGACCGACCCATAGGCGTCCCCTCGCTATGTCTTTTGTTTTGGGTTAACTGACCAGAGGCGTTCACTCTCGAGCATACAAAAGTTTTCATAAAACTGCATCATGCATTCATACACAAAATTTTCTTGCATAAAATTTTTCTCGTGAAATTTTAGTATAAATTTTTTTTTCATGTATATATATATTTTATGTTTTGATCTGTTTAATCATATGTTTTATGTTAAACTGTCAGATGGTTCTCACACGCGAACAGGAGCAGCTCAATGCTGCAATTCAGGCTGCTATGCAAGCTTTGCTTCCTCAACTGAGGAATGACATCAGGGCTGAAGTTCAAGCTGCCAACAATCAGTAGCATAATCAGGGAACTCCTCCTCCTCCTCCAGTGACATTAGCAGTATGGCTGGAGAGATTCAACAAGCTCCGCCCTCGAGCTTTTGAGAAGACAGATAGCCCCATCGATGCTAAAAGCTGGTTGGCTCACATCAAGAAGATTTTAAATGCTATGGGTTGTGACCCCGCATAAAAGGCGAGGTTGGCATGCTATTGATTTGAAGGCGATGTGCTAAACCGGTGGTTAGCATTGATGCAGTCTGAAGGTGGTGACGAGTGGGTTGCTGGTTTGACTTGGGCACAGTTCAAGGACAGGGTGATGGAGCAGTTCTTTCCCAAGGCTGAGCAGGACAAGCTCAAGAGAGAGTACCATGGGATCCGACAGAGAGCTGGGGAGAATAGCAACAAGTTTATGCAGCGCTTTCTTCGCTTAGCCGGTTTCCTTGGTGCGGCAGCAGGTACTCCTGAAGAGCAGGCACATCACTTTAGATGGGCTCTTCGCACATCGGTCGCAAACAATCTGGTGTGTGCTACGTTCAACACTGTAGCACAAGTGGCCGATGCAGCATGTAAGCTGGAGATGCTGCAGGAGAGAGATGAGTTCGGGGAAGCTGAAAGACCCGACAAGAGGTAAACCTTCGTATTCAAGCGGTGATCAATCCGTATACTTTCCATATATGTCAATTATTCATCTCTTAAATGTATCTTCCAGGCAGAAAACTGGGGACCGGTCTCAGCCGGCTACTCAGCAGCAACCTCATCAGCCCAAAGGAAATGGTCAAACTAACGACCGTTCTGCTACAGATAGGCGTGGCGGTAATGATAATTACTGTAACAACGCTGGGCACTCCAACAGCAGCAGGTCCTAATACTTAAGCATTTTCCTTATGATTTCATGTTATAACTCATATTTTGACACTTTAGCAAAACTTCTACCAGGAACCATGGAAACGGTAGGGACCAGAACCAGAGAGGTTTGCAGCCTAGTCGTCCAGCTATCACTGGTATTCAATCTTACTATTATCCGCTTTGTCCTTTGTACCCAATTATCATGTCTTATGTAAAATGTTTTATCAGGTTCCCAGCCAGCCAGAGCACCTGCTGGAGGATTCACTCATCCTCTTTGCTCTACTTGCCACCGTAGGCACCCAAGACCATGTCGCCGTAATACTGACGCGTGCTTCAAGTGTGGTCTTCCTGGCCATATTATGAAGGATTGTCGTAAGGGCGAGATGGAGGGTACATCGGGACATGCTGATACCAAGCCACCTCCTACTACCGGGCGTGTCTACACGACATCTCGAGACTAGGCCAACAAGTCTACAGGTACCATCACTGGAATCTTGTATATGTATGGTCAAGCTGCATGTGTTCTTTTCGATACGGGTGCTACTCACTCGGTTATTTCTACTCCTTATGCTAAGAACATTAGGATGCTCCCCATGCCACTAGAAAATAGGCTTATTATTTCCACGCCTTTGAGAGACTCTGTATTAATCACCCATGTATACAAGAGTCTTCCCCCTAGAATTTGAGGATAAGGTTCGACCTGTTGACGCACTTCCGCTGGACATGAATGACTTCGACATGATTTTGGGCATGGATTGGCTATCCAAGCATCATGCTACCATAGATTGCCATTCATATCGAGTTATATTCGGTGATGTTAATGCACCAGA